>JARQOC010000002.1:333212533-333812533 GCA_033576535.1 Allobates femoralis | reverse complement strand
GCCTGATGGTATATTGCCTCTTCCCGTCCGAGGATTCGAAGGTACGAATCCTCTGGACATTGGGGCACGCTACGCAATGGCCACAGGGGAAAGAGCCAGTGGTGGGGCCTGAACTCCCAAAGGTGTTAATTTTAGGTGGTATATAGTGGCTGTGAACTAGCCAATCTCTCAAATTTTTAGATCTCCTAGCTGTCATTAACGGGCGTTCAGAGATGCATTGAGAGAGGATGTTATCACTTTTCAGGATGGCCCAGTGGCGTTGGAAAATCGCCTGCATCGAGGTCCATTCCTGATTATAGGTTCCAATGAACCTTACAGGTGGATCTCCTCCCTCCCTTTTTGGGTTGTATCTCAACAACGCATCTCTGGAAGTGTTCTTTGCCCTCCGGTACCCAACCTTTACACTCCGCTTACTGTATCCCCTGACGTCGAACCGCTGTTTAAGATCACTAGCCTGCCGCTCAAAATCAGAGTCCGTCGAGCAGATGCGCCTCATACGGAGGAACTGACCAGTCGGGATGGCGCGTATTGTTGAAGGATGATGTCCGGAGGCTGCGTGAAGCAGCGCATTCACCGATGTCTCCTTACGGAAGACATCTGTCCGTACACGACCCATATCATCTAGGGAGATCTCAATATCAAGGAAGTCTATTTTCTCCTTACTCACCCTATGGGTCAGCCTGATATTCATATCATTCTGATTCAACCGATCCACAAAAGAGGAGAACTGCTCCGCCGAGCCCTGCCACACAATAAGGACGTCGTCTATATACCTAATCCAAGCTTGCGCTTGGGCGCAGCCCGATACGCCCTCATCGCCAAAGATGTTACGCTCCCAAAAACCCAAGGAAGAGGTTAGCGTATGAGGGCGCACAGGCCGCACCCATCGCGGTTCCCCTCTTTTGGAGGTAGACGACGTCCTTAAAAATAAAGAAATTGTGTGTCAGGGCGAAGCGGAGCAGCTCCAGGATGAGATCTCCCGTAGCGCCACCCCGACCGCCAGCCTCCATAAAGAAGCGCACCGCTCTAAGGCCATCCTCATGGCTGATGCAGGTGTACAGCGATTCGACGTCAATGGTTGCCAATAGGGTCCCCTGGTCCACAAAAATGCCATCAATCCGGTTCAGGACGCCCGTAGTGTCTCTGGCATATGACGGGAGTAATTCCACAAGTGGCTTGAGGTAATAGTCAATAAATTTGCAGATGGGCTCGCATAAACCGTCAATGCCAGACACTATGGGGCGCCCCGGAGGACTGAGGGCATTTTTGTGGACTTTGGGTAGCAAGTAAAAGGTGGGTACTTTTGGGCAAAGGACCAACAACCCTTCCAACTCCCTCTTAGAAAGGATACCTTGATCCCGAGCCCTGTTTAGAATCATCTTCAACTCCCCGAGAAAGGACGCTGAAGGATTACTATCCAGTTTTTGATAGGTTAGTTTGTCTCTCAATTGTCGCAGGGCTTCCCTTTCATACATTGCGACCGGCCAGACCACAATGTTCCCCCCTTTATCTGCTGGTTTAAAAACCACCCCTTCTAGTTTATTTAATTCTTCCAGGGCTTCCCTTTCCTTCCTAGTCAGATTATCAAATCTCCTCCTGCCTGAAATCTTCCTGAGTTCGTCAGCTACCAACCTCAGGAAGACTGCAACGGCAGGGCATAGGGAGAGAGAGGGGAATTTTGTGGACCGTGGTAATAAATGTTTTGGGAACGCACCTGCGAAATCGGGTGTTTGCTCCTCAATGAGTTCCTCCAAAGCTTCCAAAGTTTCTTTTTCAACCGTGAGATCAAGAGTTATGTCTGAACTTTTGAAATGCAGTCGCTTCAGGACTATCTTTCTTAGAAAGAGGTGAAGATCTTTTAAAGCTGAAAAATAATTGTAAGGATTAGTAGGACAAAAGGTTAAACCTCTGGAGAGTAGAGACAGCTGCGAGTCGGTTAGAGTATGCGTGGACAAATTAATTACCTGTAGCTGGTGTCTGTTACGTTTAGCATTCGGTGGTGGAGAGCGGCCACCCATCTGGCCCCGTGGTTTTCCGCTCCTGGTGGACATCCCACAACCTGGTTCCCAGTCACTGGCTCCCGCCGACTCGGCAGCTGAACTCTCGTCCCCAGACGTTTGGGATTGATTAGAAGGGGACCTAGGGGGAGGGAGGTCTGAGGGTCCTGGTGCATCTCTAGGCACCTTTGGTTTTGGTTGTTCAGGTTTGGGATCATCTGGTTTTTTCGGGTATTTTGGTGGTCTACCCCTTGGTGGCTTGTTCTTCCATCTATATACCCTATAGTTGTATGAAGCCTTTGGAGCACTCATTGCAGAACGACTCCCACTGGGATTTAAAATCCTCATCTGGGATCTCATAAGAGGGAAAAACTTGTACCCTCAAACCTCGGGGGATCAGGTCCTTCTCTAAGTACTTGGCTAGGAAAGCTTTATTCCACCATGTACGAGTTCTCTTGCGTAAAAGATCCTTGTATCTCACAGTCATAGAACTTAGAGAAGGACCTGATCCCCCGAGAAAGTAGAGAAGGACCTGATCCCCGAGAAAGTAGAGAAGGACCTGATCCCCGAGAAAGTTAGAGAAGGACTGATCCCCCGAGGTTTGAGGGTACAAGTTTTTCCCTCTTATGAGATCCCAGATGAGGATTTTAAATCCCAGTGGGAGTCGTTCTGCAATGAGTGCTCCAAAGGCTTCATACAACTATTGAGAGATCAGAATGCGACTTCTTTAGTTCAGATGGAGAAGGATCTTGAGGGTTTGGAAGAGCTGATTAAAGTAAAGAGCACAGCGGACCAATGGAAAAAATTCAATGAGGAGGTAGAAAGGGACACCATTAAGTGGGAGAAAGAGGTCAGAGAGTTCAAAACGAAGAAGTTAATCAGGGACCATCAGGATTCTATCACAATAGGGTATATAGATGGAAGAACAAGCCACCAAGGGGTAGACCACCAAAATACCCGAAAAAACCAGATGATCCCAAACCTGAACAACCAAAACCAAAGGTGCCTAGAGATGCACCAGGACCCTCAGACCTCCCTCCCCTCAGGTCCCCTTCTAATCAATCCCAAACGTCTGGGGACGAGAGTTCAGCTGCCGAGTCGGCGGGAGCCAGTGACTGGGAACCAGGTTGTGGGATGTCCACCAGGAGCGGAAAACCACGGGGCCAGATGGGTGGCCGCTCTCCACCACCGAATGCTAAACGTAACAGACACCAGCTACAGGTAATTAATTTGTCCACGCATACTCTAACCGACTCGCAGCTGTCTCTACTCTCCAGAGGTTTAACCTTTTGTCCTACTAATCCTTACAATTATTTTTCAGCTTTAAAAGATCTTCACCTCTTTCTAAGAAAGATAGTCCTGAAGCGACTGCATTTCAAAAGTTCAGACATAACTCTTGATCTCACGGTTGAAAAAGAAACTTTGGAAGCTTTGGAGGAACTCATTGAGGAGCAAACACCCGATTTCGCAGGTGCGTTCCCAAAACATTTATTACCACGGTCCACAAAATTCCCCTCTCTCTCCCTATGCCCTGCCGTTGCAGTCTTCCTGAGGTTGGTAGCTGACGAACTCAGGAAGATTTCAGGCAGGAGGAGATTTGATAATCTGACTAGGAAGGAAAGGGAAGCCCTGGAAGAATTAAATAAACTAGAAGGGGTGGTTTTTAAACCAGCAGATAAAGGGGGGAACATTGTGGTCTGGCCGGTCGCAATGTATGAAAGGGAAGCCCTGCGACAATTGAGAGACAAACTAACCTATCAAAAACTGGATAGTAATCCTTCAGCGTCCTTTCTCGGGGAGTTGAAGATGATTCTAAACAGGGCTCGGGATCAAGGTATCCTTTCTAAGAGGGAGTTGGAAGGGTTGTTGGTCCTTTGCCCAAAAGTACCCACCTTTTACTTGCTACCCAAAGTCCACAAAAATGCCCTCAGTCCTCGGGGCGCCCCATAGTGTCTGGCATTGACGGTTTATGCGAGCCCATCTGCAAATTTATTGACTATTACCTCAAGCCACTTGTGGAATTACTCCCGTCATATGCCAGAGACACTACGGGCGTCCTGAACCGGATTGATGGCATTTTTGTGGACCAGGGGACCCTATTGGCAACCATTGACGTCGAATCGCTGTACACCTGCATCAGCCATGAGGATGGCCTTAGAGCGGTGCGCTTCTTTATGGAGGCTGGCGGTCGGGGTGGCGCTACGGGAGATCTCATCCTGGAGCTGCTCCGCTTCGCCCTGACACACAATTTCTTTATTTTTAAGGACGTCGTCTACCTCCAAAAGAGGGGAACCGCGATGGGTGCGGCCTGTGCGCCCTCATACGCTAACCTCTTCCTTGGTTTTTGGGAGCGTAACATCTTTGGCGATGAGGGCGTATCGGGCTGCGCCCAAGCGCAAGCTTGGATTAGGTATATAGACGACGTCCTTATTGTGTGGCAGGGCTCGGCGGAGCAGTTCTCCTCTTTTGTGGATCGGTTGAATCAGAATGATATGAATATCAGGCTGACCCATAGGGTGAGTAAGGAGAAAATAGACTTCCTTGATATTGAGATCTCCCTAGATGATATGGGTCGTGTACGGACAGATGTCTTCCGTAAGGAGACATCGGTGAATGCGCTGCTTCACGCAGCCTCCGGACATCATCCTTCAACAATACGCGTCATCCCGACTGGTCAGTTCCTCCGTATGAGGCGCATCTGCTCGACGGACTCTGATTTTGAGCGGCAGGCTAGTGATCTTAAACAGCGGTTCGACGTCAGGGGATACAGTAAGCGGAGTGTAAAGGTTGGGTACCGGAGGGCAAAGAACACTTCCAGAGATGCGTTGTTGAGATACAACCCAAAAAGGGAGGGAGGAGATCCACCTGTAAGGTTCATTGGAACCTATAATCAGGAATGGACCTCGATGCAGGCGATTTTCCAACGCCACTGGGCCATCCTGAAAAGTGATAACATCCTCTCTCAATGCATCTCTGAACGCCCGTTAATGACAGCTAGGAGATCTAAAAATTTGAGAGATTGGCTAGTTCACAGCCACTATATACCACCTAAAATTAACACCTTTGGGAGTTCAGGCCCCACCACTGGCTCTTTCCCCTGTGGCCATTGCGTAGCGTGCCCCAATGTCCAGAGGATTCGTACCTTCGAATCCTCGGACGGGAAGAGGCAATATACCATCAGGCAGCGTGTGTCTTGTGGCTCCACACACGTCATTTATTATGCGACGTGTGGGTGCCGGAAGATATACGTTGGCTTGACTTCCCGCGAATTCCGTAAGAGAATACGTGAACATCTTAGTGACATAGAAGGGGCCCGAAATTCACAGGATGGCAGCAAATTGCGGACCTTGCCACGACATTTTTGGCAGGTCCATAATTGTGATTCATCCAGTTTGAAATTTAGGGGAATAGACATGGTGAGGGCAGGAAATCGAGGGGGTAATCTCAAAAAAAGCCTCGCTCAAATGGAAGCGAAATGGATAGTCACCTTAGACACCCTCAGCCCCATGGGGATTAATGAGTCCTTGTCTTTCAAGCCATACCTGTGAGACTGGTTATCATTCTGCTTATATTATTGCATCTGTGTTTAATTTTGTGCATATACTCTTTCCATTCTTATGGGAAAGATTTTAATTAAGTTTTAATTTTTTATTTTTCTAGTCACCTCTTGTTCTTGAATTATGGACGTTGAACACTCTCATCCACATTGGCACCAATTTTGATATAAAATGGACTATACCGTACCTTGGATCATCTTTAAGTCATGGGATCTGGCCCTGTGTTCCTAATTTGGGACTCCCTAGATTCATGTGATTTTTTGAATTGATGTCATAAAACCTTTTTCCTCCCCTTGGGAAGATTATGTACTTTTTTGAGGATTAAGGGCTGTTCATCTTCTTCATTACAGTTATTGAGGTGCAATATGTCTGTTTTAATTCTCTTTTCCATTGATGTGTTGTTCTGTGTTTCCTCAACGATCCCCCATATCTAAGTAAAAGTTACCATCGGGTTTCGGAGCTCTCAATTAACTCCGCTCTCCTCACGCCAGCGCGCGGGGTGACGGTTTCCAGGACGGCCGAGCCTGACGCGCATGCGCGGGTGCCATGGTGACGCGTCCCATGGTGCCGTGTGCGCGTCATGGCCGGCCGTCACTTTGACTGGAGCGTCACTTCCGGCGCGCGGCGACTGAGGATGATGCGCGTACACAGGTGTTGTACGAGCTTCGCTCGTCATGATCACACATATAAGGGGACGATTGAGGGCCGACACAGAGCACACAATACTCCCCCTTGAGGAAGCTGCAGCTACCAGGCTTATGCAGCGAAACGCCGCGTCGGGGTCCTAGCCCATCAGGTTGTCTGTGGAGGGCATTATACTTTGATCAAATATGGGTACGCATAGGTCTTAATTGTTGTGACCCCCCTTTTGTATGTGATCTGGACAAAAAGTACTTGAGCATGATTATTGTAGGGATTTATGTATAATCTAGACATTGGAGCACTTGCACTTTACTTTTGATGTAATCATGTTCACTGTAATCATGCTTTTTGTCATTCACAAGGTACTGAACTTTTGAGTGGGTTCTTTTACCTTTGTACTTGTGGAATTTTGTATTTTCATATCTATGCGTTTACCCTATGATGTATCATGAAATACTACAGCCCTCGCTTTAACTTGATGGACTTGTTGTATATGCCTTTCCTGTCACCTTACTATTTTTAATGATGTTTTCCAATAAAATTTGACTTCTTGCATAGTACTTTTTGTTCTCTTGTATTGAAAATGTTTGTTTAAGTACCTCTATGCATATGGCAAAACCCTTCTCCACTCGCACTGGCATGTGGTGGGTATTGCCTCATTTATATAAGCCCATTTGGACGCTGTTTCTAATGTACATGTATGTGTTTTGGTAACACACTATGTTTTTTTTGGCTAATGGCTGAGAGTCCTGATTTTGTGCGTGAACTCCTAGCCATATACCAGGACCATGAATGCCTGTGGCGGGTTGCATCGCTGGACTATAAAAACAGGCCGGCGAGGGCTGTGGCCTACGGGCACCTTGTCGAGCTGATAAACCGGCTCGACCAAAGTAAGACCTGGATGATGCTGATGGTTGTGGAAAAACTCAAGCAGCTGCGCTCCATATTCACTAAAGAATATAAAAAGGTGTTGACGGCTCAGTCCGGGCTGGAGCTGAGAAGGTCTCTAAGCCACGTCTGTTATATTATGACCTCCTCACCTTCACTCTGGGCCAGGAGGCTTATTGACCAACACGATGCAGCAGCCACCTTGCCCAACCATCTTTGGCCACAAGCCAAGAGCTTGCCCCGTCACAGGAGGTGCGTAATTGTTGTTTTGCTACCTATGTCCACACCTTGGTGGTTGCACTGATGTGTGGGTTGGTGGACATGTAGAAGGCACAATTGTGTTGTATTTTCACCATTCTTCTGTGTGTTCTGCTGTGTGTTGTCTCGTGGCTGTTGGCACAGATCGTGCTGTGTTATGTTTAGGCACTTGGCATATCAATTTGGAGCCTCAGATGAGTACAGAGCACTGTCTACTTCTTTCTTCATCTCTGTTTCCAACGCTGCTACTGTTGATTTTGGTGTTTGGCATGCTCAGATATGCGCCATCTGGTGCTGGGTGGTTAGTTGTGGTAATAGATGTCAGTACATTTCTACTCTTGTTAACTTTTTTTTCTATGTTTGGTTTACAGGCCCCTCGTGAGTCTGGCTCCAGTGCAGAGGACCCAGCCTCTGGCCAGGCTCTACCCTCATCATCTTTGGTGGAGCAGGTTCCTGATCCCAGTGGTGGGGGGGCCATGTCAAGGGCCCAGCTCAAGCATACAAAGGCATCGCACAACTGCCCCACCCAAGACTGAGCTGGGTACCTGGGCAAAACGGGTCCTATTGGACTGAGAGAGGACCACGCCACTTCAATCGGGCACATGGCCAGTGAGTGGGTGTGCCGCATGGAGCCAGAACAACGTGCCATCACCGAGAGGGCCATCATTTGGGTCATGGAAGCGGGTGTTGATGGGGCACTGAGATGGGGTGGTTATATTGCCATCCCCAAGAAAACACCCCCAGTGCCCCCTGCGCCCCAACAACCCATGGCTAGAGGTCGCCAAAATCAGGATCCTCCACGTCCCCCACGAAGACTCCAATACAGAAGGGCCCCCAATCTGTGGGAGTATGGGAATGAGGGGGGGAACCATTGTCTGATCCAACAGAGGACGAAGAAGCAAAACACCACTAGGCAATGCACTACATTGCATACTGGACTTTGTTTTTTTTTTAATCTAAAACCAAGTGTGTTGGGCTTTTTATTTTGGTTTAATAAACCTGACTATTATTTGCCATACTTGCGTCCACATATGTGTCAGGTTCAGCAGTATGGTTGTGTGTGTAGTGTGTTGTGGGTGTAATGGTGATGTTTGTGTGGCAGAAGGAGAAGCCTCATGTCCACAATAACAGAGTTGTATCATTGTAGCAGACAGGAGCCTATCCCTAGGTGACATGTGTGAGTATTGAGAGATTACGAGTCTTCTCTGGCCGACATTGGCGAGTATGTTTGTGTCTGTGTGTTTGTTAATGTGGGTGTGATAATGGAGACATTGATGTTAATTATGGCTTCATCCGTGTTGAAATGGTACAGTATAGTCATGTCTTTATCATGTCACACTGCACACCTACGTAAAGTCATTAGCCATGTGTTGTGTTTAAAAAGTCACCTCCCAAAGGTGTCCCTGTGTGTAGTGAGACAAGGGATTACAGTATTTAGGTTTGCACTCACATTTATTGTTTCCGTATCTTTTTTTGTCAATGATGTTTTTTCAGATTTCCCAATGTGGGATACTATAAGAAAAAAGGCCAAAGGGGCCTAAAACAAAAGGGTGCCAACATGGCAGCACAAACAAACAACATGTCCAACATGGACAACTACAAACAAGGGCCATTGGCCACATTATTGGGAGGGATATTCAGGAGTAGGGGCAATGGGGGACTGGGCTGCCTGGAAGCACAGTATCATCGCACCCAACTGGTCCAGATGTTGCTGGCCTTCTCGGTGGGCATGGTCCATGTGTTGCTGTGCACTCTGTGTGCCTGCAGCAGGTCATCAATAGTTGGTACCCCTGTATGGGAAATGAGGACATTAGTCAGTGACATGTGTTGGTGTGGGTGGGTGGGTGACGTCATTGGTCAGGATTTCACTTACGTAGCATATCCCCATCCCAGTTTCCATCTTGAGGAGATGGTGATGCGCTGATAGCCCAGCCTGCAGCGCGAGCTCTTGCCCCTTCACAAGGAAAGGAAAAAAAAAACATCATGACTCACATACTGATGTCAGGGACACACACCAACATGTATATTACAAGGCTTGTAGCCCTTTGCCAAAACGTACCACCAATCACAACTCCAGCAGGCTCAAGGTCACTGTGTGGGGACCACAAGAGAACAGGGCAGGTCTGGGAGCTGGAGATGCTTGGGGGGTTGAGCCTGGGCTTGGGGTATGGAGCAAGAGCATCAGGATTCCTGGTCCCATGGGTTCTGGGTTGGCTGCTCCCGAGGGTGGGGTCCCAGGTGTTGAGGGACTTCCTGGGCCCTCCTGGGAAGGTGAGGGTGGGGTTCCGGGTGGTGAGGGACTTCCTGGGCTTTCCGGTGAAGGTAAGGGTGGGGTCCCGGGTGGTGAGGGACTTCCTGGGCCCTCCGGGGAAGGGGGGGTCCCTGCTGGTGCAGGGAACCGTCAGCCTTCCTCAGACGGGGTGTCCTCCCCATCTGTAATATCAAAAATGGCAAGACACCAATTTTACGAAAGGAACACAACATCGGGCAAACACGTACTGTGTGTATCAATGTCATTAGGGCTTGAAGGCTTGTCTAAAAGGTTTGGGTCTGGAGCGACCCTATGGTTAGGGGCCAGTCTGTTTTTGGACATGATCACAACACCAGTGACCATATATTTGGGATTTAAAACACCCTTGGATTAGCAGAGGATGGATTTTTACATAAAACACAAGAGCAGACAGTAAAGCATCTGGTGGTGCCACCATGGGGGCAAACACATAGCTGTCAGCTTGTAGTCACTTTTCTGGATTGTGATCAATGTCTTGTGAATGCTATCAGAGCGTACATATGTGCTGCCAGGTGTGATGTGGTCCTTCAAATTAGCATTAATATGTTGTGGTCAACTTTGCTGCCATTACACACCTATGTTCGTCCACACACAGGTCAAGGACCACTATAGCCGTCAGCATTAAAAAAACATATGAGTCTATTCTGCACCTTCATGTTGCAGTGTGATCAACATGCAGATTCACATTGGTGACAGGTCCACATGCTGGTTTATGTCACGCTATGTGCAATGGCACAATACCACATGATGGTTTGGTAGTGTTTGGAGTAGGATGATTAGCATGTGTGTGTTTGGCATTGCCACATACTCACCATGCAGCCTGGCAACCCGGGCACAAATGTCCACAATCCGCCCTGGGGACTTGTGCTTCAGGTCTGCCACCTTTTTCTGTATTTGCTTGCGGGTCCTCTCCACACCCACTTTCCGGAGCAGGGCCTGCAGGATTTTGCGCAGGATACTCTGCTTGCGCAGCTGTGGGTGGCGATGACGCTGGTCGCACCAGGACTCATGCGGTCACACAGGTCGATGAGGATCACAAGTTCTGCCACAGCTCATGTGGCAGCGCACTGTGCGGCCGCCATGACTCTTGTACTATGTGCAGCGGAGGGGCAGGCACCTGGCAGGCAGGGAACAACGAGCAGACACGTGATGACTTCACCACGCGCACTGGCACTGCCAAACAAGGTTCATGGCGCTAACAAGGTAGATGTCCGCGGAGTGGGAGCAGTAGAATGTACCCAGCAGTGTCACCAAATTCACACACGTAGGGTGATTGTAGTGCGTGGCCCATGGCACCCATGTACGATGTTTAGCCCAACATCTGAGCTGTCATGTGTGGCACTGTACTCCACACATGGCAACTTAATACACGCAGACAACATAGCTTGCGCTATTCAATGGTGCGCATAATTGCAATGAGTTTGAACGGACAGCTCTTCACATATGACACAGTGTGAAATGGCAGCCAATGGGAACACAGTAGCCAACACCAATCATCTCAGACGGGGTGCGGACTACAGCACACTGAGGCACGCCTACGGGAAATCACAGAAAACGCTCTTTCCATCACTATCGCCCTGTCACACGCCAAAACACAAAAATATCGCCTTTCCGATTGCGCCTGATTACTGAGCACTGTTCAGGAAACAGGCGACGGCCGATGGGCGATTTATCACCACGAAATCGCCCAATCAGACGCTGCAACTGTGAGGCAATTTTATGGCGATTTCGCCGGGGCGACACATTGCCTTTCTGGTCTACAGGCGAGATTGCGGCATGTGACGGTACCTTTAGTACTTTTGACTAATCGTAAATGTACATTTTTAAAGAGGACCTGTCACCCCCCTGGTACTATGCTAACTGAATGCAGCACTGAATGCAACTTGTCTGCTGCATACAGGGATGGGATCCCCCATACCTCTAGCTATAGTAAGTTGTTAAAAATACTTTATCAAGTGTATAGATAAGGATACTGGAGGGCCTTACTCAGTAATGAGTCATCACTGTTGCCTGAGCCCGCCCTGCTGTACATACATAATCTGGAGCAGGGCGGGCTCCGGCACTGACGTCACTGGCAGGAGGGCCACAGGACTAGGTATATTGTATAAAGTTAATTATTGGCCTAGGGAATAAGCTGCCGGCATAGACGAACACTAGGCCCATAAACAGAGTGCAGCCACACCCAGGGACGAATTACACGAAGTGGATTTGGACAGTTCCCATCAACAAAAATCCAGGTTCCTGGAAAAAGACAATTCCTGGATAGCAGTATAAAGACTAAGCACCGCAAAGACTGCTTTCCTATTTTTGTTGTCTTTTGTAATTTTTTAAATTTTTTCAGACTTTGTAAATTCTTAATTGTTGTTGATGTTATAACCTTGAAATTGTTCTTTAAAATGTTTTCTCAGACAGGGACTACTGAATATAACAAGGTGGAAATGTGGCACTCTAGGAGTCCGATTGCCACAGTGATATTGTCTCCCTCACAGGGGTGATGTCATGCCTGGAAGTAAGAAGGGGTACCCTTGTCAGTTAACAACACCATCTAACATTTTTCCTGACTCCATGCCAGAAAGGGGAGCTCTGAACACAGTTTCAGGGGAGCTTTTTTATAAATTCTGGCCCAGGCAAGGGGTTAGACAGAACAGTCTGAGACAGAGAACAGTACAGACATCCTGGAGACTGGAGTTGGTTGGAGCTCGTCCCAGGGCCGAGGAAAACTAATGAGACAGAGAAGTCGAGGAGAACTTGCTTTATGGAAATTCACAGGTGGCTGCCAAGGTAATTTTATAAGGTGGGATGCTGTTTGTGCAGTTTTTGGCAGCCACATGTGAATTTCCATAACCCGGATCTTTGTGGGTCTGAAAGATGGTGGATCATATATACCAGGATGGGGGATCATATATACTAGGATGGGATCCATATATCAGTATGGAGAACATATATACCAGGATGGGGAACATATACCAGGATGGAGGATATATATATATACCAGGATGGGAATATTAGTACAGAATTTGTGGATATTAAGGCCACAACACTGTCAGTAGCAGATTCCTTCCCCCCTAACAGTACCTCATGACCACATTGCTTGCTTCAATCTTTTTTTCCTATTTTCCTCTTCTAAAACCTTGGTGCATCTTATGATCCCATGCCTAAGGTCAACTTTAGAATTCTAAGTCCAAAAACTGATGCTGTTAACGGATCCTGGACTCTGGTGTGAATGCTCCGTTATGCGTTTTTTTACAGGACACAAAAAATGCTGCGAGTAAAATTTTTTGGGTGCAGTAAAAAAACTGATCTTTTTTTAACATGGGGCCCTATGGGAAACGGATCCGTTAAAAAAAAAAGCACCATCTGTTAAAGGATCCGTTTTTGCTACCATTTTTTGGCAAAAAATGGCAAAGTCCAAAAAACGCAGAGCTGCACAGGAGGCTCAAAAACAACCTAAAAAAAACGGATTTGTAATTGGATCCATTAAAAAAACTGATTGGCATGTGTGACCCTAGCCAATGTGTCTTATAGTCCAAAAATATGGAAGTTTACAGCTAGCCAAACATGTTGGTTGCTTTTTTCCTTTTAATGCACTAGTTGTTAATGATGGATCACATAACAGCTAAGCTAATCCGTTTTTTTTTGCCATATATCTTATTTTCTCACATTTTTCTGTGCTATTTTGAAAAACAGCATTTTCTGTCTGTGTGAGCATGGTCAGCAGCTCATAGGGATTAGTGCAATGTGATGTGATAGGAGAGAAAGGGACAAGGCAGATCCTGAGCTGTGTGGAGCCAGAAGACAAGGGGTTAATAAGCATTGTGACATTTTTCTGGCAGAAACTAGTCTGACCTGATCCTGAACTCCGACATTGCTTAGCGGTGGTTACGCTTTAAGATTAATAATTAGAAACATAATTTTGGCGCAGTTTGTGGTGTTTTATCCACCTCTTGTTTTCTCTACATCATGCCTTCTTTTCAAAGCAATTCAAAACTGTCAAGTTACAGGTGCATTTCAATGAATTACAATATCATCAAAAAGGTCATTTATTTCAGTAATTCAATACATAAAGTGAAACCCTTATAATATATATAGAGAGAGTAATTTCAAACAGAGTGATCTATTTCATGTGTTTATTCCTGTTAATGTTGATGATTATGGCTTACAGCCAATGGAAACCCAAAGGTTATTATCTCAGAAAATGAAAGTAGGGAGGATGGAGGGTCTGAGAGATAAAATATCACCTAAATATGTATCAGAGGCTTCACCTTCTGTGGTTGTGAAAATCACAATTACTATAAAAGCATATCACGGATGCTGCAGTCTCCAAAGTGGTGCAAATAGAGTAAGGAGGATGAAGGGTTAAAAACCGCACTGACATATTCCACGAGACATCAAAGGGTAAATATAATATTGTTTTATTAGCCAACGCGTTTCAGTGCTCCCTCGCCCCTTCCTCAGGAGGAATCAATATGATGTTGCCATGTTTCAGGGCATCTCAAGGAGCCTTGTAATGGGTTGATGTCTCCTGGAATAAGGCTGTGCAGTTTTTAACCCTTCATCCTCCCTACTTTAATTTTCTGTGATAATGACCTTTGGGTTTTCATTGGCTGTAAGCCATAATCATCAACATTAACATAAATAAACACTTGAAATAGATCACTCTCTTTGTAATGACTCTATATAATACTTGTATATGGGATTCACTTTTTGTATTGAATTACTGAAAAAAATTAACTTTTTGATGATGTTCTAATACATTGGGATGCACCTGTATTTGCAGAAGGTGCCTAAAATAAAAAGGTCTGGGCCAAGAAAACAAGTCTGAAGACAGAATTTTGGAACATTTAGCTAAACTAGTCCCAATCTCTTCAAATAGATAACTTTCACAAAATTGTGTCACAGCATTGCAGCCCTCAAAACTACCTGACCAAAGCGTACTTCAATCCTTTTAGGCACTGAAAATTTTTCAGGTGTGAGTTTGGACACATAATGCACACACAAATAACTGGCACAAAAAAAGGGACTGAATGCCAGGCAAATAGTGGCTATCAATGTGATCCATACAAATATCCTGTTGTGCCAGTTCCTCTGTAAGTAAACTGCTATGGAAAGCACAGAAGCCTGCCAAACCTCCTGAATATAAACAACCTGGTACTGGTACAGTGTCAGTACACAGAGCACAATGCCTTGCTTAAGGAAATGTTCCTCAAACATCATCTTAAAGATAAGCAGAACTATTTCAGGGTCAATTTAGTGCCAAAAGAATAAAACATAACAACATAATGTTGCATAAATCTAGCTGCATGAGACATCCATCTGCCTTTGAAAGAAAGTAGTTTATATAGATTAAAATGAAATATTCTATATTTAAAATCTGGTTTATTCTTACTTTTTTCATGAAGGTTCACTTAAGCAAAAAGCAGGACTTCAAAAGACCACTTTATTGTTCTGCAGTCGTGCACTAGATCATTTTGCTTGGCTAGAGTCAACCATTGAGTGTAATAAAACAGACCTGGCACATGCTAAAACTATTGTGCAATGATGTGCATGAACTAGCATATGGAGTTATTAGACAAAATAGAGTAATTGAGTCATGCAGTACTGCAACATTGTAAATTCCCATGAAAATTACTTAGCTGAAGTCAAATGTGTTATTCATTAGCCGAATAAGATTTTCTGCTCTACAGCATAAAAATTTGGTAAAACTGGCAACAGCTTCATTACAGATATTATAACTTTGAAGAAATATCAGTACAGACTTTAATATTACTTTGGAAGGAATAAGTTAAGCATATTTTTTGCAAATGTCTAACCAGCTTTTTCTATATTGTCGCCAGCTGTTGTATCAGTCTTTTGGGATTTCCGAAATATAAATCACTGTTATTTTGCAATTATGTGCTTATTTCTTTGCTCTGTAAGATTGTGATACAAACATTTCAGAAGTCTCATAGGTTATCTTTTGACTTGAGATGATCAGTCTCTTAGTGTACTCATCATTCACAGTAAAAAACAAATTACTGAATTTCTTTTGTCAAAGAAAAACATATTTAGATTGATGGCCACTTTACACGTCTCAACGTCAGTCCGATATTGGATCCAACGCCGCGGGAGCATGCTTTTTCTGGGCAGAATTCCAAGATTGCATAGGAGATGTTACACAGCGCGATATCGGCAGGCAACGCTCCAGTGATGTGTACGCCCCCTTGTACGGCCGAGCCAGGTACGACCATTTAACATGGGAGAGAATAGGGGACGTTGTACTTCACAGCTTTTACACAGCACGATCCAGCCACAATGTCCAACCAATATCGGCCCGTTGGAGAGCCTTCACATTTGATCCCCGATATCGGTTTGGCATCGTTCGTGCATAGTATTGGGCGTTTAAACCATACAACGACTGATATCGGGGCCAACGCACGAACCACGTGACTTTTGGTCGGAGTTGGACGCCGATATTGGGACGTGTAAAGTGGCCATAAGACTATAAAAAAATATTCACTTCTTGACTTCCACTTAATATTTTCATTCCATACCATAATTCATTATTATTAAAAGAAAATGCACGGCAGGATAGAGCCTGTAAATATGACACACATTCGTCACTATGTATAAACATGCTGAAGAGTGTTTTCTATAGGGATGTAACTACAATAGGTGCAGGGGTTGCCATCGCACCCAGTCCCTGGAGCCTTGGGAGCCACAAAAGTCCATTTGGCCTATGCAAAAAGACTAATGGTATTAAAGATTTGCAATAATTGGAGCCCCATTGGAGCCTTCGCATCAGGGTCCTTGAGCTTCAAGTTACACCACTTGTTTTCACACATACATTAGAGTTTTTTAAGCCCTTTCATCCGTACCTCAAGGGGTTACACATCACATTGAATGCAGTATTTGGATAAAGTGTATTATAGGTATGGGAAAACACTGGTCTTAGATGTTTCCAGGGGTGGACATATTGCCGGTTCAGCCAGTGCACTTGCAGCGAACTCCAGGGCTGTGTGGTACTCCATAACCAGGCCGATCGGTGCTTGTGAGGTCATGGTAGCAGTGACCCAGCTCCGTGGCACAGGGCGTGCATTAAAAGGGAATATTTACAGGGGATAGTTTGATGTCACCTGTAGTATTCAGCCAGGGATGGCGATGCTGCAGGGTGTGACCACTGGGGCAGATGGTAATGCAGCCAGGATAGGAAAGCTCCCCACACGTGGAGCTGGGCCCCAGGGATGGCGAACAGTCTATTGGGATGCTGATGGTGAGCGAGGGGGTGAGAAAAACACACAGTTTGTGCCGTTTGTTACCTTTACTTGATGTTCAGTCAAGTTCACCCAGCTCTGTGCTGAGCTCATCCAACACGCAAGCCAGGCTATTTCCCAGATAATTAGGGTCACTCTGACAAGACACCGTTCATAGCCTTTCCTGGTTCCTTTTCTCCTGTGCTGTATACTCTCCCTCTTTTCCAGCGCCTTCGTGGACAAGGTCCCAGGCTGATGACTGCGGGCCTTGTCGGGCGACACAGTCCCGTGTCTCCAAACACGCACACCCACCATTTGCCCTCTCCTGCTCTCACCTCCTAACCTTGCTGCTTCTCTTACTCTCTGGTGATATATCCCCGAATCCTGGTCCCTCCATCACATCTCCACAATCACCCCTCACCCACATCCACTCCCCAACATAAACTCTCGCAACCTCCACAACCTTACACCCATTCCTCCAGCCCCTGCTGCCCCTGTCCCTCTACCTGAAGCACTATTGAATGCTCGCTCAGTATGAAACAAACTCTCTTTCATCCATGATCTCTTCATCACTAATAAATTCTCATTCCTTGGCATCACCGAAACCTCACCCTCTCTGACACAGCTTTCCCCGCTGCCTTCCCCTACGGCGGACTCACCTTCTTCCACACCACCCGCCATAACGTCAAGCATGGTGGAGGAGTCGGCCTCCTCCTGTCTAACAGGTGCTCCTTTACCCCAATTACACTGCCACCCTCTGCCAACTTCCCCTCTTTCAAAGTTCACTCCATCCGTAGCTTCTCCCCCTGCAACCTTTAACATGCCATAATCTACTGCCCCCCTGGATCTACCCCTCCTTTCTTGACCACTTCACCACCTGGCTCCTCTTTTTCACACACCCCGTACTAGCAACAACCACAGTGGAGGAAGTTGCTTGCTCCTTTTCTGACAACTGTTCTTCACCCCAATTAAATCGCCACCCTCTTCCTCCCTCCCCTCCTTTAAGGTGCACTCCGTCCGTATCTTTTTCCCCTGCATGTTCTACTCCCACCTTTCTCGACGATTTCACCACTTGGCTTCTCCATTTCCTCTCCTCCGACATCAACACTATCATCATGGGCGACTTTAACATCCCCATTGATACGCCCCACCCTGCTGCCTCCAGACCCCTATCACTGACCACCTCCTTTGGGCTTTCCCAATGGTCCTCCTCAGTCACTCATAAGGATGGCCACACGCTTGACCTTATCTTCACCCGCCTTTGTTTCCTCACCGACATCTCAAACTCTCCCCTCCCCCTATCCAACGACAACCTGCTGACTTTCTCCTCCCTCACCCTTCTTACCACTCTCCCCCCTCTCCGCAAACTCTCTCATCCCCACGGAAACCTTAAACTCATTGATTACCACTTAATCTCTGAGTCTCTCCTCCCTCTCACAGAATTAGCTTCTTCACATGACGCCGACCCTGCTCCACCCTCTACACCACCACAATAACTGCAGCTAACGACCTCGCAGCCCCCCTCACTTACAAGAAAACCCGCACATACAGGCAACCCTGGCTCACCACCCTCACTAAAGAGCTGTGTTGAGCGTCCATGGTGGCCGAGTGGAGATGGGAGAAATCCCACTTTGCTGTGCACTTCGCCATCTATAAACAGTCCCTCTCCAACTTCAAGTCCGCACTCACTGACGCAAAACAAGCCTACTTCCCATCTCTAATAACTGCCCTGTCCCACAACCCCAAACAACTATTCAACACGTTCAACTCCTACTCCGTCCGCCTGCAACTCCTCCCTCTCTCCACATCTCTGCTGATGACTTCACCTCCTTCTTCAATGAGAAGATCGACAAAATCAGAGAAAGCTTTGACCCAGTGTCCCCCCGGCCCTCCCTCATCACCGCTTAGCCCTCCTCCTCCAAAGGAAACTTTTCCAGCATGACAGAAGATCAACTCTCCTCCCTTCTGTCACGATCACATCTGACCACCTGTGCCCTCAACCCACTCCCCTCCCACCTCATCCCAAACCTTACCACTGTCCTCATTCCTGCCATAACCCACCTCTTCAACCTATCACTCACTACCGGTGTCTTCCCCTCATCCTTCAAACATGCCTTGATTACACCCATTTTGAAATAATCTTCACTCGATCCAGCATGTTTCCAACTATCGCCCCATATCTCTTCTCCCTTTCGCCTCAAAACTACTTGAACAACGTTTTCCATTCTGAACTGTCCTCCCACTTCTCCTCCTGCTCCCTCTTTGACCGCCAGCAATCAGGCTTCCATTCCCATCACTCCACTGAAACAGCCCTAACCAAAGACTGACATCACCTCCCTACTATCCAAAATTCCACATTGCCTATTCCCATGTCCTCCTTCTTCTCTGATCGCTTCCTCAAACTGAACATGGACAAAACTGAGTTCATTGACTTCACCCCAAATCATTCTCCCCCTCTACCAGACATATCCATCAATGTCAACGACTGCTCACTTTCTCCAGTCCCCTACCCCAAGTGCCTCGGGGTAATCCTTGACACCACCCTCTCCTTCAAGCCTCACCTCCAAGCCCTCGCCCCCTCCTGCCTACTCCAGCTCAAAAATATTTCCTGGATTACGACACTAAAACACTTGTTTGTGTTCTCATCATTTCCCTCCTTGACTACTGCAATCTCCTGCTAACCGGCCTCATGGCTACCTCCCTCGCACCTCTCCAATCTATCATAAACGCCACTACCTGACTCATTCACCTGTCTTTCCGCTACTCCCCGGTCTCCCCCCTTTGCCAAGCCCTTCACTGGCCCCACCGCTCAGAGATCCCGCTTTAAAACCCTAACCATGATCTACAAAGCCATCCACAACCTGTCCCCTCTATACATCTCTGAGATGGTCTCCTGTTACCTACCCTCACGTAACCTATGCTCCTCCCAAGAACTCCTTCTCTATTCCCCATTCATTTCCTCCTCTCACAACCGCATACAAGACTTCCCCCATTCATCCGCTATCCTCTGGAACTCTCTCCCCCAACACATCAGGCACTTGCCTTCCCTAGGAATCTTCAAAAGAACCCTGAAGACACACCTCTTTCGACAAGCCTACAACCTGCAATGAGACCCAGTCCACCGCACTGTCTCATGTTCAGCACTACCCCCTACTACAGTATTCCCTCCGGTCCCTCAAACTGTAAGTCCTCGCAGACAGGGTCCTTTCCCCTCCTGTTCCTGTTTGTCTGTACTACACATATATATTGTACTTGTACTCATCTACCCTCTTATCATCTAAAGCGCCATGAAATCTAATGGCGCTATGTAGATAAATAATAAATAATAATAATAATAAATATCATCCATTAGCAAAAATTCACATTATAGTTCTAACAATAACTGCCTAGCCAGCTAACTTAAAACATCATTAATACAGTAGCGAACAACAAGCATATTTAGGTTTTCTTCCCATTGCTGGGAGGCATTTTTCTTTAAACATTACACATAAATAAACAATGCAGTAGTTAGTATTATCAGACCCCACGGTTCTCGGGTCACCTCTTGGCAAAGTTATTACTCTCCGGCTATGACTATCTGCATAAAAGACATTATTTAACTTGGCCCAACGGGGACCGGTACTAACTGCACGGGCCCAGCGGTAATGTATTGTCCAGCACAGTTTAGTGTGTATTATCACCGCTGGGCCGCGGCTCACGCAGCACACATCATTAATTAAACAGGGAAAAGTTCAAAATAAAAGTCTCTGAGTCTTCAGATGAAAAACGAACGGGGACATACTCTTCATCCAGGGGCTTGCAAAAAATGTAAAAGGCAAAAATAAAAGGGTCATGGTTGCTGGAAATGGGGCTATATACAGAGCAATGTCTCAACAATGGGAGTCTATTGCTGGGTGCAATGTCTCTACAATGGAAGTCTATTGCTAGCGGGAAATTCTTATGGCGAACCAACCTAATGGGCCGGGGTACCGCTCATAAGTGACCTGCTCACCTCGGTAAAGATCTCTGTCCAGGTGTCCTCGCCGCAGGTAGGATTCTACCTCTCGTCTGGTGAAAAAGACATCGTCCTGAAGTCCGGGTTCCCGAAGAAATCCCCATCCTTCGTCCTGGTACACGGAGATGAAGGTTTCTTGGCGGCGTAGTTCTACTGGAAGCGGGGGCTGTGATCTTGCCTCGTCCTGTAGTCGCCTTGTTGCCTGCTCTCGCTGGAACCACTCCTCTCGGCGTCTTTGTCTAGCCACCTGGTCTCTCTCATTTAAGGCGGATTGACTGGGGTGACTGGTACTGTGGGGGTAGTGAGTTGCCGGTCGGGACTCTGGACACACTCTGGTTTCCGCTGAGCTCACTATGGCGGGGGCTCCTTCGCTGCTGCCGATGTCACGCGGTCCACCACGCAGCTTCTGGGGTGCTCCCTCCTGATGCTCCTTCGACGTCCTCCGGTTCCTCATTGTCTGTCTCTTCGTACTCCTCCTCGACGATGACGCTTCATTCTGTAGGGGACGTCCGCACTGCCTCCAGCCGGAGACAATTGCTGGTACGGGACAGTGGTGATGTCGGGGGTTCGGTTTGACCTCCCGTGTACCGGGTCTGGACGGGTGGTGGTACGGGTGGTAACGAGGCACGGTACTCCACAACAGCTTGCTTTGCTACCCCTGCCTCTTGCGCTTCATGGTCTGCTCTCATAGACGAAAGTTCAAAAGTTCTCTCAGCGCTCCACCGTCGGCACACCCATGCCAGGGCTTCTTCCTTGTCCTGGAGGAGCCGTCCAAATGCATTCCTCCAGTAGTTAGCATCCCCCTCCAAAGTTAAGAGGGACACCGCTGCCAGGTCGCCTTGCGCGGCTCGGACCTGTTCTTCGAGCTCACTCAGTGCATCTCTCCAATGGGTGCCGCCATCCTGCCGGGTATAAAGGAGCTTTGGTGTTTCTGTCCTTCCCTTCCGGTTTGTCTCTTTATGGGCGGCCTCTCCCGAGGAACTTCCTGTGGGCCGCCCCCCTGATTGATTGATGGCAATCTGGGTGGCCACACTTTTTGGCCCCTCCGTCTTGGTCCGCCTGCACATGGCATTTATTACATGGCTACGGTGCCATCTTGGGTCCTCCTGCAGTATAGGCGGGAACCCATTTTTGGTGCCAAGCAATGGCGGAAAAAGTTTGTTTTAAGCACAAGTCCAAGGCGCACAGTACCAGGTGATATGGGGCATGATATCCTGTTCTTGATTGCCATAAAAAGATATGTCGAGCCCCAGGCTTTGGGGTACTCGGGTACCAGGCTCCATGGAAGAGTTGCTGTGTCACGGGGAGTGGTGGCCGCACCTGATCCCGTGTACTGGGGGACTTCTTTTAAAAGGGGGATATTTACAGGGGATTATATTTACAAATTGTCGTGATGCCACCTGTAGTTTCTGGTGAGGAGTCACCAGCGCCGCCACAGTTCGCCAGACGTAGATGGTATCGCGGTTAGTTGGCAAAGTCCTCTACAGGTAGGGCTGGACCTCTGGGGCAGTGTTCCTGTATGGGGAACAAGTTTGTGAAAAGGAAACACAGGCAGAGGCAAAGTCACTTTTCCTCCAGGTACTTTACTGTTAGTTGTAGCAGTTGCAGTTACAGTTCACAGTTCAGCACTTTAGATGTTACAAGAACAGGTAGCTAATGGGTGGCTGCAAGTGGATCCCAGGTGGTATGGTGGAACCCTTGGTGTGCCTCCATTAACTAAGCTGTGTCTCTCCTTTCCTACCTTCCAGTCTGGTGTGAAGCCTGGTTGATTTAAAATCCGGCCTGGCCTCCAGGCCTCTCTCACCTTCGCTGTCGTCGGGTAACCCTCTACTGGCTGGCCGCTTGTTCCCTTGGCAGTTCCTGGTACCCTTCTTGTAGACTGCTCTGGTGCCCGGGAGACTTGTAGACTCCACGGGAATCCGGATTCTCTGCTGTGCATATAGCTCCAGCAGTCTGCGGGCTCCGTTGCCCGGTAAGCTGCCTGGGAGAACCTATCTTGCAGGCTCCTCTTTCCCAGACTGACTGCTCTCCTGGAAAGCACCTTTTATATTCTCCTTAAACCTTCTCTGATTCTTCCATCTCTTCTCCTGGTCCCTGAGCCGAGTGACCTGGCAGCAAAGATCTCAAGCTCAAGTTCTCTCTTTTAACCCCTAGAGGTGATTTTATTCCCTCCCGGGTAACCTCCCACCCTGTAAGCTAGTGTGGGAGTGTTGGGATAGGGTCCCACCCACCATCCTAGGGTTCACCTGCAGCTGGAGCATCTGCACCTCTTTTACAGGTGCAGTATTCCTCTGTGATGCCTCCTTGGCGGGGTGCCACACTATGCTGCACTCTGGACGGGGCCAGTTCCTCTCCTTTTGTCGATGCTGCTTCGGTTCTGTTATGCTGCCTGAAGACTCAGCTCTGCAGTCGCACAGTGTGTGGGTCCCATACTGTGGGACTTTCCCCATCTTCAGGACTCACAGGGGGGAGGGGAGCTCTGTGTGCAAAACCTACACATCATGCAGATTGCTCCCATGTGTATCTGCACAAGAAGGGTGAAAGTGGGAGTGAGAGAGAGATACGTGTGCCCCAATGTAATACTACCCATAGCAACTATAAAGGGCCCCTAATAGTCACAGGTTCCGAACCCAGTGACACTTGGGTCTCATGCCCTGTCAGCTAATCACAGACTCTGCTTTGTGACCACATCTATGGTGGGCTGACAGGGTATGAACAAGTTTTTCCTTGGTGTTCCCAGTCAGCAAGTGCCCTGAACAAACAGGGGGGCCCACTTGCTGTCACTCCACTCATCAGACAATGTCCCCAGCCCTTAAAGGATTACAGAGAAAATGTAGCGGTCTAAGGGAGGCTTCACATTTGCGTTCGGCACTGCAGCGTTGATCACTGTACAGTAGTGTGGGGTCCCTTTAGAAACTCTGTAGCTCAGTAAGAGAGCGAATTACACTGGGGAACAATTTGAAAAAAATGTTCTGTTGAGTTAGGTTTTTGAGCTGATTTATACTAAAATTGGCATGCTGATTCCAAAAATGTAGTCAGTTTTTTCTAGCACGTCAAGTTTTTCCTCCACAACTTACCTGCCAGAGAAGCACAATTGCACTGATATCTGTAATAAGACTTGCTATCTGATTACAATTCGACTCATATAGAGCTACGTGGCAACTTGTAAGAGTAGTCACAACTGAGACAGTGTGTGAGAGGTGTGTGCAGCTCCCAATACGTCATAATTATCAATATCTTGAAAAAAAACACTTTTTAGGTACAGTAGTTTACATATTTTTGAGAAGACAAAAATCCTATAGTTCAAAAACTTGACGTGATAGAGAAAAACTGAGATCATTTCTGGATTCAGCATCCAAAAATTAATTAACAGTTGTCTGACCTAACTCCTAAAAAATTGTGTTCCCCAGTGTTATCATTTATAATTTCCAGAGGATATTGATATAAGTTTAGTTACGTTACCAATAAAGCAGTAAGTGCGAAGATATAGTAGAAGTGGTGGTAATTTAAATAGCTACTAACCCTTACTACTAAACCGCAGTTTCTAATACTTGACTATAAATGAAAGTCAATTTTCCCAAATACCTCTCTATAGTCTCTCATGACTCCAGAGAGGTACTTAACGCACAGTTCCAATTTGAGATCAGAGTATGCAAGTCTATGGCAAATACAAGCTTTACACGTGTTGGTTAGTTAGCAGCTACTCAAGTGCAGTAACCTTAAAGATAGTAAAAGTACCGTATGGTGCGATGCTACTCAATATACTTAATATACTTGTTCTAAGCAGTAGAAAAAAAATATACTTGTTCTAAGCAGTATGTAGATTAAGCAGTTATGAACTAAAAGTAACAGAAAATGGAGAGAAGAGAAATAAAAGGATAGGGAGCAAAAAGAAAAGAAAGAAAAGAAAAAAAAATGCCAACAAGAGAGAGCAACAGAGAGAAGGAGGGGGTAGAAAGAGGAAAGAGATCAAGAGATATACAAAATGAAACAGCTCCGCTCTGATTTCTGCGAGGCTCGGGTACGTCGGAGGCCCAGAGACCCTGCTTGATTGACGCACTTCCTCGGGAAGTGTATGATGCTCCTAGCAAACTCCAGCATTGATGGTGAGGTGGACTAGGTCTCTCTCTGATGGAGCTCGATGCAAGTCTCTATCGGCGGTCTCGCTTCCAAGGGATGCCAGATGACGTTTTCTGGTAGATCGGTTGCAGTGTTACCTGGTGTTTAATGTTCCTTAGTAAAGGCTCCTTTTTCACCTGATTAGGCTTTTCTTTTCTTTGTGTCTGTCCAGCGTCGCTTACAGGAGGGGGTGTAAGCAAGAACAGGAGGATCTCAGAAGTAATGGCAACCCGTTGTAGCTCCAGTCTGAGTATTCCCTGAGCTGTATTTAGGTGAATTTTAGGAACTCAGAGTCCAAAGAGGTAGCAAAATGGTCCTCTATAAGGGTATGTGCACATGGTCCGGAGGAGCTGCGTGTTGGACGCAGCTCCTCTGGACCTGAGGAAAGCCGCGGGGGTCGCAGGGAGACCGCAGCCACCCTGTACTCACCGTGTGCGGTGGGTGCGGGGCGGCTTCTCCCTGCAGTCACCCAATGGAGTCGCTTCCGACTCCTCAGCATGAAATAAACATGCTGCGGAGGAGCGGACTCCCGGCAACCCGCACCGCAGCTCCAAACACGCTGCGGGCGGGCTATGCATAGTGTGGATGGGATTTCTTGAAATCCCATCCACTATGCCTGTACTGTACTACGCAGCGTTTTGGACGCAGCGCAAAGACGCTGCGTCCAAAACGCTGTGTTTCCTGATGTGTGCACGCACCCTTAGTCAGAAACATGGTCTGTTGGCTTAATTAAAGAAGATAGCCGTGAGAAAGACTACAATCTCAGTTGCTTGAGTTAAGGCACAGGAGCTCAAGGGATGTGCAACTTCACATGGGGTTGCAGGCCACGCCTCTATGGCTTTCACAATGTTTTTAACCAATCCCAACTCTATATGTAGTGGAGGAAGAAAAATTTTTGTTAGAGCAACTAAAGGATTATGCTGAACATTATCTCTACCTAGAGCATAGATGTTTCTCTGTCCCCAATCACGACAAGCATAATGCTCTACTGTAAAACTCACTAAAACCTTCACTGATGTTGTCCCTGTAAGAAAATTCACAATTAAGTAAAACAAGCAAAGAAGTGGGAATAACATAGGAAAAACCACATGCATTGAAAAGGCAAAAAGAACTTAATAACAAAAATACTCCTGGCTAGGGTAACACTAGCGCCAAGCATCCGCCGAAGGATGCATTTTTTTCATCTAAAAAGGTCTGCAAACAGATGCGTAACGCACCCATAGACTCCAATACAAACAACACATGGCCAAATTGCTTTGCGTTTGACACTTTGCGTTTTGTAGCGCACATCACAACGTGGTCTGCCGGATTTTTTTGGGCCATTTTGGGAAACGTACGCGTTAATTTAACATTGGAGTCTATGGCAAACGCATCCATTAACACATGGTAGATAATGGTCAAAAATTTTCACACATGTCATGTGAATGCCAAGGAAAAAAAACATCCTTTTAACACATCCTTTTAGCAGATGACACTACTCAAGTCTGACCCTAACCTCTCAGAACTTTATGTTATACAGCAAAACTAAGTATATTTTTGGAAACAGCACATAAAACTCCATGAAAAGACATATTACCTTTGCTGATGCTTTTTTGTGTTGACCAGTGTAATTTTTAGTGAGATATTCCCCAGCACTTTATAATGCCAGCTGAAACATGCCCATTGATATGCTAGGCTTTACCCTCCTCCTCCAACACCTTCTCCATGTAATTTTGTGGCCCTCAACTTAAGTATACAGAGGGCCAGCATGTGTAAGGAAATCTGATTTTTGTGAGTGGTCTAAGGTGAGTGGTGGTCTCATGTGATTTTTGTGAGTGGTCCCCGGTGGCCCTCCGTTTGGGAGGAGTGCTGTTACTCATACATTTGGGTGGTCGTTACCTTATTGTTACTGATATAGTGAAATACATATTCCATAAACTTATTACAATGCCAGCTACAATGTGCCCATTGGTGTGTTGGTCTTTACCCTCCTCCTCGTCCAACACCACCTACGTGTCATTCTGTGACCCTCAGTTCAGGTTTTAAGAGGGCCAGCAGATGTAAGGAAAACTGATATTTGTGAGGGGCCTCAGGTAGACCTGTAACATACGTTTGGGGGGGACTGCTGTTACTCATACATTTGGGTAGTCCGTCCCTCATTGTTACCCAGATAGTGGAATACATATTTCATAGCACTTTATAATGACAGCTTTAACGTGGGTGTTGGTGTGTTGAGCTTTACTCAAACATTACCTCCATGTCATTCTGTAGCCCTCAATTCAAGTTTTCAGAGGGCTGGCAGGTGTAAGGAAACCTGATTTTTGTGAGGGGCTTCATGTGGCCCTGTACCATACGTTTGGGAGGGCCCTCCTTTATACATTTGGGAGGGCTCTCCTCTATTTATTTGGGAGGCTCCTCCTCTATTTATTTGGGAGGGCCCTCCTCTATACATTTGACAGGGACCTATTCTATACATTTAGGAGGGTCCTTCACTATACATTTAGTAAGGCCCTCTTTATACAGTGCTGTGTAAATTAATTGGGACAAAGCAAGTGGGCTTCAAGGGGGCATCCTCTACGTCTGGAGGAAAAAAGGTTTAATCATAATCACAGACGCGAATTCTTTACTGTAAGAGCAGTGAGACTATGGAACTCTCTACCACATGCTGTTGTAATGAGTGAGTCACTACTAACATTTAAGAAGGGCCTGGATGCCTTTCTTGAAAACTATAATATTATCAGTTATACATACTAGATTCTTTGATAGGGCGTTGATCCAGGGAATTAGTCTGATTGCCATATCTGGAGTCAGGAAGGAATTTTTTCCCCCAATGTGAGCTTAGTGTTGCCACATGGGTTTTTTTTGCCTTCCTCTGGATCAACATGTTAGGCTATGGGTTGAACTAGATGGACTTAAAGTCTTCCTTCAACCTTAAAAACTATGTTACTATGTAAGTCTTTACTTGTTTTTCTTGCATTAGTTTTACTATTGCTGATAAGTGTTTTATCAGTTCTTGGTGTCGTTTTCCTTTTTCTTCCACATTTTCCTTTTCGTTTTGGAAAAAATTATGCAGTTTTATTGTGTGTGCGAATTATTCTTGAAACGGTAGATTTTCCAATACCAATGGTGGAAGCGATTTCTCTAAAGGTACCTTCACACGCGGCAATATTGCTAGGCAATTTCACTGGCAATTTACTAGTTGCAGTGAAATCATGGACACATTGTTCTATTTTGTTGCTGTGTACAAATGGAACAATGTGTCCATGATTTCACTGCAACCAGCAAATTGCCAGTGAAATTGCCTAGCAATATTGCCGCGTGTGAAGGTACCTTTACAGTCAGACTTTTATGTTCATTAAGAGTAATATTTCTAGACCTTTTCCATGAAGTAACATCCATTTTTACAGGCACGAATCACACTGAGAGAAAAAGTACACTAAAGCAGCCAGCTAGCTGTTTAGCTGACTAAAACCAAAGAAACCACATTTTGTTACTCAAGGTTGTACACTCACATCTGTTCAAATCAGTTAAAACTGGTTTGAATCACTGACTGGTAACCCCAACTTACGATTTTACTTAAAAAATGCTTTGTCCCAATTAATTTGCACAGCACTGTATATTTGGAAGGGTCCTCCTCTATCATTTATATTTCACTGAATGATTTGAGAGGGCCCACAGGTGACCCTCTACCTTCCTCCAACACCACCTACAGTATATGTCATCCTGCAGCCCTCAAGTCAAGTTTCAGAGGGCCAGCAGAAGTAAGGAAACCTGAGTTTTGTGAGGGACTTTAAGTGGCCCTGTACCATTAGTTTGAGAAAAACTTCCTCCGTACATTTGGGAGGGCCCTGTTCTATTCATTTGAGAGAGCCTCCTGTATACATTTGAGAGGGCCCTCCACTATACATTTGGGAGGGCCCTCCACTATATACTTGGGAGGCCCTCCTCTGTTAATTTGTTTGCCAGGGGTTTATGTCTTGTGATAGTTGTATTTCACTGAATGATTTGGGAGGGCCCACAGGCGGCCCTCTACCATTACTTTAGGAGGGTCCAGGAATTCCATAGTTCTACAGTTGGGCAATGGCCTTATTTTTACAATTCCCCACTGTTAAGAATAATGGCACAATCAAAGCCATGGTTGATGTCACTGAAGGTCATCTCTATATTTGTGAGGGCCCTCCTCTATTCATTTGGGAGGGGCCTTCTCTATTTATTTGTGATGGTCTTCCTCTATACTACCTATACTATCTACAATATCTTTATCTGTCCTATATATACTAATATATACTAAGATATCTATAATATCTGTATCTATAATATCAATACTAATATATCTTATGTCCTCACTTATTCATTTTGGAGGTCTCACTCATTAGGCAGGGTCCATAGTGGGCACTCTACAATAAATTGTGCTGCCCTCCCTCCTTTTGGAGTCAAAATTACCCTCAAGTTATGGATTTGATGGCAGACAATACTTTCTGTCTGTTGACAAAAAGCACCACGGAATCTCCCACACAATCCAGTCAAGAGACTGGACCGGACAATCCTCAACTTGGTCCTTTTTCACCCCCCATCATGATTCCCAAGATACATATGACCCCAAACTTGGACACTCCGATAAGCTCCTCACGTTCCCTTTTACTCATGCATCATTCAAGAGGGACATGAGTAGGTGGAGTGCGCAGATGCACAAATATTTGAGAACCACTGCCAGAAGAGAGTCACATTGGGAAACATAAATTTCTGTCCCAAGCGGTAGAAGATGATGATGAGGAGACACAGTTGCCATCAGATCAGACTAAAATCTCAACTCAGGAGGAGGTTCAAATTGAGGAATTGGAAGATGAGATGGTCGATTATGAGGTCACTGATCAACCCTGGACCAGAATCCAAATGCTTCTTAGTGAGACAAGATGGCCACCACTGTACAGTATATACAGAGCATATGATAAGTTCTTTAACAACCTCCAACCAGGCCTGGTCGTTTGTAATAAGGGGCAAAATCTGGTGACAGCTTGAAAGCTTGGTAAGCTGGTGCATGGACCATGCATATCTCCTGTGCTAAACTTAGATGTACAGTGGTTTCTAAAAACATACTCTGACTTGCCGTACCTATTTGCCAAGGTGTGCAGTGTCAGCGCCCATTTCAGAAAGTTATCTCCCGCTTTCACCGGTCATGCAGCCTTACAGCAGCGCTTTAATTTGCCTTGTCAATGACTGATTTGCAACCTACCCACATGCTGGGACTCAACAGTACTAATGCTGGCAAGATTTAATGAGCAGCACAGGACAGTAGCTGAATTCCAGCTTCAACATGCCCATCAGAGTAACACACAGCCACCATACATAACTGCTGAGTGGGTGTGGATTGCTGATATTTGTGAGGTTCTTGAAAACATTTGATTACTACATCAAGATCATGGGTGAAATTAGTTTTTTTTTCATGTATCTACTATATAATTGCCTAGAATTCTACTTCCGGCCAAAAGCCAACTTCCGTGGCTTTGTCCGGAGATAAATGTCCGGAGATAAATGTCCGGAGATAAGTGACGTCACCAGCGTCACCAGCGTTTACTACACCCGCTCAGGGTGGACCAAGATGGCGGCCCTAAGCGGAGCGGACCTCCGGAAGGTCCGCTGCGCTTAGGGCCGACCACCGGCGAACATTTATCTCCGGAGTGCCTGCGAGGTAGCCGGGATCCGAGCTCGATCCCGGCTACCTCGCGCCGCCGTAGCGAGCCGGGGATCTCCATGCCGGGCAGATCCACGGCTCAGCTCCGGGGAGCCGCGAGCCAGCCGGGATTTGCCCGTACCGCCGCCGCAATTCTGATTGGTCGCTCGCTGAGTACAGTGTATTTGAAGTAAGGCGCCATACAGCACGCCGCTATTCTGATTGGTCGCCGCGTTCAGGGCGCCGACCAATCAGAATAGCGGCGCGCTGTATGGCGCCTTACTTCAAATACACTGTACTCAGTGTATTTCAAATATGGCGGCATTGCGCCCGCCGCTTTTCTGATTGGTCGGCGCTCAAGGCGCCGACCAATCAGAATAGCGGCGCGCGCAATGCCGCCATGTTTGAAATACACTGTAGTCAGTGTATTTGAAGTATGGCACCATAAAGCTCCCCGCTATTCTGATTGGTCGCTGGCAGCAACCAATCAGCATAGCACTGCGCCAAACGGCGCCAACGGCGGAGGAGCCGCGATGTAGCCAGGAGCCGAGGTCGGCTCCTGGCTACCTCGCGCCCGCTCCGCCGGCGCGACGTTGCTGGGACCCGGCCTCGGCTCCCGGCTACCTTGCGCCCGCTCCGTGCCCCGCTCCGCTATTCTGATTGGTCGCTCACGGCTGCCGGCGACCAATCAGCATAGCGCCGCGCCGAACTTTAAAACCTATTTTGTAACATCAGATTCAAAACATGGCGCCGTTTCTCGCGGTGCGCTTCTGATTGGTCAGCGCCTGCCGCGAGCGACCAATCAGAATCACGCCGCACTGCAACACACTCCGCGGCGGTCCCAGTGACGTTGCACTTCAAGCTGCTGCCTAATTTCGTCAAAAACGAGCTAAGACTATTTACCTACACTATATATATTTCGTTGTGAAGTGGATCAGCGACATTTTCACACCAATATTGAACTTCTGTTTGGTGTTTTCTCTATATATACTGACTATTGTTCACTGACTGTTATACTGAGAGACTGCCATTTATTAACCTCTTCTGTGCCAACTCTGCACACTGGGTATATTGCTCTATTATTTGCCACATAAGGACATTGTCCATTATTGCTGAGCAATTTCTCTGCAATATAAACTGCCTATTATTAATATCTGCATTTCTGCAAAGAACTATTGCCTATTATTAACAGGCTATTTTCCTACTACCTGACGCTGCATCTTATTAACCTGTTGTTTGCCACTACCACGCTTAAAGCTCTTTACTTTTGCCAACATGAGCTCTAATAGCAAGTATACTAATGAAACACAGCTAAAAGCTGCTGATGCCGCACGTAATATCAGGTGTGATAGAAAGTATACTAATGACGCAGAGCGAAAAGCCGCCGATGCTGCACGTAAATGCAATCAGCGTGCTAACAAAAGTACAGAGGACAGATGCAAGACCCTGGACACTGTTATGTATACTAATGACACACAGCTACCAGCTGCTGATGCCGCACGTAAGATCAGGTGTGATAGAAAGTATATTAATGATGCAGAGCTAAAAGCCGCCGATGCCGCACGTAAGGCCACACAGCGTGCTAACAAGAGTACACAGGACACATCCAAGACCCTTGGACACTGTTATGTGTACTAATGACACACAGCTAAAAGCTGCTGATGCCGCACGTAAGATCAGGTGTGATAGGAAGTATATTAATGACGCAGAGCTAAAAGCCGCCGAAGCCGCACGTAAGGCCACCCAGCGTGCTAACGAGACTACAGAGGACAGATGCAAGCGCCTGAACACTGTTAATGCTGCTTTCATTAAACGCGTCACTAATGAGTCTTTTGAAGAAAAAACTAATCGATTAACTAATAAAGCTGCTGCTGCACGCCGTCAACAAAAGAGGATTCTAGTGCTTATTAGTGGTGAGCGAGTATGCTCTGTGCTGCTCGGTACTCGCACGAGTATCACTGTACTCAGGCTACTCGGCGAGCACCGAGTAATCTCGCGATACTCGTGCTGTGCTCGTGGTCCTCATCCCTGCATGTTAGCGCTCTTTTGAGAGCCAGCCCACATGCAGGGATTGGCTGGCAGACCACTGCAATGCCACAGCCCTGTTAGTTGTGGCATTGCAGTGATTGGCCGGCCTGCACAGCGTGACCGAGCCTTTATAAGACCCGCCGCGCTGTGCTCTGCACACAGCCATCCAGACAGTGAGTGTAGGGAGAGTGTCTGCTGCTGCTTAGGGACAGATTTGCAGCCCTCATAGGTAGATCCGGAGCAGGGCTGCAAACTGCTGCTGACCACAACAGTCCTTCTCAGGACTAATCTAGGAGGATATAGGCAGGGTGATCCAGATCGGTATCCAAGCTTTTCTGTGACCATAACAGTCACCAGACTGTTGTACTTACTACCTTGATACAGGTTAGGGACTAAAATCCTTCTCTCCTGTGACCATTACAGTCACCAGACTGTTGTACTTACTACCTTGATACAGGTTAGGGACTAAAATCCTACTCTCCTGTGACCATAACAGTCACCAGACTGTTGTACTTACTACCTTGATACAGGTTAGGGACTAAAATCCTTCTCTCCTGTGACCTGAACAGTCACCAGACTGTTGTACTTACTACCTTGATACAGGTTAGGGACTAAAATCCTACTCTCCTGTGACCTGAACAGTCACCAGACTGTTGTACTTACTACCTTGATACAGGTTAGGGACTAAAATCCTACTCTCCTGTGACCATTACAGTCACCAGACTGTTGTACTTACTACCTTGATACAGGTTAGGGACTAAAATCCTTCTCTCCTGTGACCATTACAGTCACCAGACTGTTGTACTTACTACCTTGATACAGGTTAGGGACTAAAATCCTACTCTCCTGTGACTATAACAGTCACCAGACTGTTGTACTTACTACCTTGATACAGGTTAGGGACTAAAATCCTTCTCTCCTGTGACCTGAACAGTCACCAGACTGTTGTACTTACTACCTGGATACAAGTTAGGGACTAAAATCCTACTCTCCTGTGATAATTACAGTCACCAGACTGTTGTACTTACTACCTTGATACAGGTTAGGGACTAAAATCCTTCTCTCCTGTGACCATTACAGTCACCAGACTGTTGTACTTACTACCTTGATACAGGTTAGGGACTAAAATCCAACTCTCCTGTGACCATAACAGTCACCAGACTGTTGTACTTACTACCTTGATACAGGTTAGGGACTAAAATCCTTCTCTCCTGTGACCTGAACAGTCACCAGACTGTTGTACTTACTACCTTGATACAGGTTAGGGACTAAAATCCTACTCTCCTGTGACCTGAACAGTCACCAGACTGTTGTACTTCTATCTTGATACAGGTTAGGGACTAAAATCCTTCTCTCCTGTGACCTGAACAGTCACCAGACTGTTGTACTTACTACCTTGATACAGGTTAGGACTAAAATCCTACTCTCCTGTGACCATAACAGTCACCAGACTGTTGTACTAACTACCTTGATACAGGTTAGGGACTAAAATTCTTCTCTCCTGTGACCTGAACAGTCACCAGACTGTTGTACTTACTACCTTGATACAGGTTAGGGACTAAAATCCTACTCTCCTGTGACCATAACAGTCACCAGACTGTTGTACTTACTACCTTGATACAGGTTAGGTACTAAAATCCGAATCTCCTGTGACCATAACAGTCACCAGACTGTTGTACTTACTACCTTGATACAGGTTAGGGACTAAAATCCTACTCTCCTGTGACCATTACAGTCACCAGACTGTTGTACTTACTACCTTGATACAGGTTAGGGACTAAAATCCTTCTCTCCTGTGACCATAACAGTCACCAGACTGTTGTACTTACTACCTTGATACAGGTTAGGGACTAAAATCCTACTCTCCTGTGACCATTACAGTCACCAGACTGTTGTACTTACTACCTTGATACAGGTTAGGGACTAAAATCCTACTCTCCTGTGACCATAACAGTCACCAGACTGTTGTACTTACTACCTTGATACAGGTTAGGGACTAAAATCCTACTCTCCTGTGACCATTACAGTCACCAGACTGTTGTACTTACTACCTTGATACAGGTTAGGGACTAAAACCCTACTCTCCTGTGACCTGAACAGTCACCAGACTGTTGTCGCTGTATACAGGCAAAATGCGCAAGGGCGTTGGCAAGGGTGTTGGCAAGGAACAAGGAAGTGGACGTGATGGTGGTGCAGGCAGAGGCCGAGGTCGTGTGCAAGCACTAATTTCGCAACAACAAAGTGGCACATCTACTCGCTCGCACGTCCTGTCCCAAATTCTTGGGGCCCGCAGCAGTACACCGCTCTTGAACCAAGACCAGTGTCAACAGGTTGTTACTTGGATAGCGGATAATGCTTCAAGTCAGATGGGCACCTCCACAAACACCCTGTCTTCCACATGGTCCTTCCTACCTACCACCAGGCCGAGTACACATCCACGGACATTACTGATCCCACAGTTGGACACTCGGAAGAGCTGTTCACGTATCCATTCGCAGAATCTGGCCTCTCGCCAGCTCCTGTTGAAGTGGGTGATGAGGAGATTGTATGTACAGATGCCCAAATATTTGAGCAGCCACGTTCTCACGAACAGAACGTTGGCAACGTGTCTCAACAGGGGGTGGACGATGATGAGACACAATTGCCAGGAAGTCAGGAGGAGGATCAGGGTGCGGAAGAGGAAGACGAAGTGGTGGATGATCCAGTAGCTGACCCAACCTGGCAGGAGGATATGCAGAGCGAGGACAGCAGTGCACAGGGGGAGAGAGGCGTAGCATCCCAACAGGCAGTACGAAGCAGGGTCGTGTCCGCAGGCAGAAGGCAGGCAACCGTTCCCCGGAACAACAACACGACTCAAGGTACCTGTGCAAATGTTAGGTCTTCCCGAGTCTGGGAGTTTTTTAAGTTGGCTCCAGGTGACTCTAAAAAGGCCATTTGCAACACCTGCCATGCCAGTATCAGCAGGGGTACGAAAACTAGCAGCCTGACCACCACCAGCATGATCAGGCACATGTCAGCCAAGCACCCGACTTTGTGGGAAGTACAACAGAGTCTGAGGAGCGGTGCTTGCTGATGTCACTGCTACGTCTTCACTTGTTGTGCGTGCGAGCCAATCCCCTGTCCATGCTGGCCGCGAACAAGCCTCCGGCCCTGCACCTGAAGTTGCCCAAAAAACAAATAACACCACCATCAAGCACGTCCTTGTCCCAGCGCAGCGTTCAATTATCTATTCAGCAAACCTATGAACGCAGGCGCAAATACGCTGCCAATGCCCCACATGCCACTGTCCTCAATTCTCACATTTCGCGACTCATAGCGCTAGAAATGTTGCCTTTCCAGCTGGTGGGGACGGAAGCATTCCGTGACCTGATGGGGGCTGCTGTCCCACGTTACTCGGTCCCCAGCCGCCACTATTTCTCCAGATGTGCCGTCCCCGCATTGCATAACCACGTGTCCCAAAGCATCACACGTGCCCTGAACAACGCTGTTTCAGCCAAAGTCCACCTAACCACAGACAAGTGGACAAGTGCTTGTGGGCAAGGCCGCTACATCTCCTTGACGGCACACTGGGTTAATATTGTGGAGGCTGGGACCCAGTCTGAGCGAGGGACGGAACAAGTCCTTCCCACACGAAGGATAGCAGGCCCTACCTCTGTCAGGGTTTTCCCGACACTCTACAACTCCGGAATGTCATGTTCCCCAGCCTCCTCCTCCTGCGCATCCTCATCCACTGTACCATCCACACCAGTCCCAAGCTGGAAGCACTGCAGCACTGCCTCTGCGCAAGCGGCAACAGGCTGTGCTGAAGCTAGTCTGCATAGGTGACAAACCCCACAATGCAGAAGAGGTGTGGACAGCTCTGAAACAGCAGGCAGATCACTGGCTCACACCTCTGAACCTAAAGCCAGGAAAGGTCGTGTGTGACAATAGCCGGAACCTGGTGGCAGCTTTGAGACGTGGCCAGCTGACGCATGTTCCATGCGTGGCCCATGTGCTCAACCTGGTGGTTCAGAGGTTTCTAAAGTCATACCCAGAGCTGTCTGAACTGCTGGTAAAAGTTCGCCGTCTGTCTGCACATTTTCGCAAGTCACCTGCTGCTTCAGCCGGCCTTGGCAGCGTTTCAGCGCCGTTTGCGTCTTCCGGCCCACAGACTGGTGTGTGATGTCCCCACGCGTTGGAATTCAACTCTGCACATGTTGGTCAGGATATGTGAGCAGAAGAGGGCAGTTGTTGACTACCTGCATCACCTAAGCCGCCGGGAAATGGGTCAAACTCCACACATAACACCTGAGGAGTGGAGATGGATGTCCGACCTATGTACCGTCCTCCAAAACTTTGAGGACTCCACTAGGATGGTGAGCGGCGATGACGCCATTATTAGCGTCACCATACCACTACTCTGCCTTCTAAAACGGTCTCTGCTGAAAAACAAAGAGGATGCATTGCAGGCGGAGCGCGATGACTTGGAGCAAGAAACTGTAGTGGGTGTGGGTGATAACACGCAGCCCAGCCTCATCTTATCACAACGTGCAGTGGAGGACTATGACGAGGAGGAGGATGAAGAAATGGAGCAAATCTCTGGCCAAATTGAGAATATGACATGCACACCAGTCATACCCTCGATTCAGCGTGGCTGGCCAGAGGACAGGGGAGATGAGGAGGAGGAGGAGGAGGACAGCATGTTCAGTCATCTGTTGGTCTGGATACTGAAGTGATGGCTGTTAAGAGTCTGGCGCAAATGGCTGACTTTATGGTAAGCTGCCTGGCTCGTGACCCTCGCGTTCAGAACATCTTGGCCGACAATCAGTACTGGTTGGCAACACTGTTAGACCCACGCTACCAGGAGAACTTTATGACTCTCATTCCTGAGGCGGAGAGGTCAGCCAAAATGCAGCAGTTCCAGAAGGCCATAGTCACGGAAGTAGGCAAATCATTCCCCTCACAAAACGCTAGCGGCATAGGTCAGGAATCGGTGGACAACCAAGGCGTACGGCCGAGAGGGGCACAAGTCCAATCCGCCAGAGATAGGGGAACAGTCTTTACGATGTGGGACAGTTTTCTCAGCCCCTCACGTACCACAGCCCCTGAGGTGCGAGGTAGTGCCACAAGAAATGCTAAGTTTGGCCAGATGCTGAAGGAGTACCTTGCAGATCGAACAACTGTACTGCGAGATTCCTCTGTGCCTTACAATTATTGGGTCTCAAAGCTGGACACGTGGCATGAATTGGCTCTCTACGCCTTGGAAGTCCTGGCCTGCCCTGCCGCTAGCGTTTTGTCAGAGCGTGTTTTCAGTGCCGAAGGTGGAATCATTACTGATAAACGCACCCGCCTGTCAACTGAAAATGCTGACAGGCTGACTCTGATCAAGATGAACAAGGGTTGGATTGGGCCAGAGTTCACCACACCACCAACAAATGACAACTGAATTTAAATTTTGTTATGGGAATTTGCCATGTACCTCCACTCACCCATGGGTACACAGTTCTGCACTTTGGCTAATCGCTGGACTGCTCCTCCTTCTCCTCATGTGCCACCATGATGACCATTACAATAGTTAGGCTGTTGTTTCAGGTATACCCCCAGTGGTAAATTTTTTCGCCCATTCTTTTAGAATGGGCATTACAACGTCAGGAGACCCGCTCCTTTTCAATGGGAAAAATGTTTTGAGGCCCTCCTGCACGTCTCTATCCAGGGACAATGTGGAGCCTCCCAAATTTTGACTGCCCTGCCAAAGGGCTATACTACAATACACCCACTTGAGGTTTACAGGCCCTACTGCACGTCTGTATGCATGGGTCATTGTTGAACCTCCCTATTTTTGGCTGCCCTGCCAAAGGGCTATACTACAATACACCCAATTGAGGTTTACAGGCCCTCATGCATGTCTGTATGCACGGGTCATTGTGGAGCCTCCCAATTTTTGGCTGCCCTGCCAAAGGGCTATACTACAATACACCCACTTCAGGTTTACAGGCCCTCCTGCACGTCTCTATCCTGGGACAATGTGGAGCCTCCCAATTTTTGGCTGCCCTGCCAAAGGGCTATACTACAATACACCCACCAGGTTTACAGGCCCTCTTGCACGTCTCTATCCAGGGGCATTGGTGAACCTCCCAATTTTGGGCTGCCCTGGCAAAGGAAAATACTACAATAGACCCAGTTCCTCAAAATGGGCACATTATGCCAAGACAGGGCTTCCTGTACGTCTCTTCTGAGGGTCATCGGAGTGCCGCACAATGTTTTCACGTAAAATCTTTCATGTAATCACAAAAAGTAACATACACCAGCTGTATCTCACTATTGGGTATGTGCCCTTAACATTTCCACCCTAAATATTCATTTTGGTGTCATTTTGGAAGGTTTTCTGGTGACTCCGTAAAATTAGCGTGAAACTCGGACAACATTGTTCACAGCTGTGACTTTTGAGTGAGAAATGCTTCAAGGGGTCTTCCCCATGGTGTTGCCATGTCATTTGAGCACTCTTCTGAGACTTTTATGACATTTTTAGGGTTTCTACATGCTGCCGGCAGTCATTTCATAAAAATACTCGGGTCTCCCATAGGATAACATTGGGCTCGGTACTCGGGCCGAGTACACGAGTATCTCGGGATGCTCGGCCCGAGCTTCGAGCACCCGAGCATTTTAGTACTCGCTCATCACTAGTGCTTATAATAGTTTATTTTACTGAACTTGCAGCAGGAGACACAAACAGGAGATATAACAATTGCACAATCCCAGATTCTCATATAATCATATAATCCTAAAGAGTATTTCAATAGCACACAGATTTATTGCACAATCCCAAATCGGCCTCAGAGAAAGATTCCGCCTACCAACCAGAGTAAACAGCCTCAAAGTGGGTGTAAATATATAGCAGCTCAATGGGCCTTAGAAAAAAGTGCAAAGTGCAGTATGCATTAATTACCTGGATATAGATGAGTCTGGGACCGCTGTTTTCCTCCACCACCGCTGCTATGGTGACGCGTTCCATGTGAGCGGCGAGGTGGAAGGGAGTAGCGGTGGCTCCCTGGTTTCCTGGGTAACGCCACGCTCCTCCGCTGTGTGCATTAGACACTATGATGGTTTGTCAGCAGTCCGCTTTTTCCTGGGAATGACCGACAGGGATCCTGGACTGTGCGAGCTCATGATGGAGCTGCTCCAATTCGTGTTGACCCATAATTTTTTTGTTTTTAAGGATCGGTATTATCTGCAGACCCAGGGCACTGCCATGGGGGCGGCCTGCGCCCCCCCCGTACGCTAACCTCTTCCTGGGTTTTTGGGAGAGGGAGATATTTGGTGACGAGGGGGTGGGGGCCGGGTCCCATGTGCAGTGCTGGCTCAGATATATCGACGATTTACTTTTCCTTTGGGCTGGCACGGTGGAACAGTTGGAGGCGTTCATGGGGGAGTTGAATGCCAATGACATCAATATTAGATTGACGTATACTTATAGCCAGTCGACAGTTGACTTCCTAGATATCAGACTGAGAGAGTGTTGATGAGAATGGCTCACTACAGTCTGATCTCTTTAGGAAAGCTACGGCGGTCAACTCCCTCCTGCATGCCTCCTCCTCCCACGACCGAGCAACCATTAGAGCGATCCCTGTCAGTCAGTTCCTAAGGACAAGGAGGATCTGCTCAACAGAAACTTCCTTTGAGGAGCGGGCCAGAGAATTAAGGACTAGATTCGAGGAGAGAGGGTATAGTAAAAGGTCTATTAAGGCTGGATATAACAGGGCCAAAAGTGTCTCTCGTACATAGCTGCTCTCCCGCGGTGGTTCAGGAAGGGCTGACAAGGGCAAAGAGGAGGGAGTGGTTAGATTCATTTCTACATACAATCAGGACTGGAGAAGGATGAGGTCCATTCTGTCTAAGCACTGGGCAGTTCTCCGTTCGGATAGTGTCCTTAGACACTGCCTACCAGAGTACTCCCCTATGACTCCTAAGCATTGCAGGAATTTACGTGATTTATTGGTACACAGCCATTATGCCCCTAAGGTGTCCTTTTTATTTGGATCAAGAGCACCACGACAGGGATGCTTCCCATGCGGCCACTGTTCGGCTTGTGCCAATATACTGCGAGGACATACGTTTGAATCAGCTGACAATACCAAAAAATATATGATCAGGGACTACATATCATGTAATACCACATATGTGGTCTATTATGCTAAGTGTAGTTGCCCTCGCATCTATGTTGGACTTACATCCTGCGAGGTTCGCGTGAGAGTTAGGGAACATTGCGCGACATTTGTGACGCAGCGAAGGTAGAAGCAGAGGATGTGGCCGGTCTTAAAACCTTACCACGGCACTTTAGGGAACATCATCGCTGTAACCCACGTTTTCTTTCATTTTTGGGGATTGATGTCATTCATGGGGGGATTAGTGGGGGAGATTTAAGGAAGCGACTAGCCCAGTGTGAGACAAAGTGGATCATCACACTTGGTTCTCTAGCTCCGATGGGTCTCAATGAGACAGTGAATTTTTCACCATTCCTCTGACTGTATAAAAGATGATTTGATTTTATCCTAACTTTTGTTCTTTTATGTATTTTTATAGATTTGTGTGTTTTCACCTTTATCTACCTCCCTGGATGGATGTTCATGTGCCATGGGTCGACACCATCGCCTTGTGCTACAGTACACTATGGAACCTGTCAATGTTTGGGAAACTATCTATATGTTTTATTTATATGTGAAGGGGGATTGGAGTTATTATGGGTGTGATATAGGTGAAATATACCAGCCACCTTTTTTCCCTTCCTATTAGAGAGACACATATTCCCAGACACTCTTGGGACCATCCCTTGCAGTGAAAAGCCCCCTTTTTTCCTCCACCGCCGCTGCTATGGTGACGCGTCCCATGTGAGCGGCAGGGTGGAGGGAGTAGCGGTGGCTCCCTGGTTTCCTGGGTAACGCCACGCTCCTCCGCTGTGTGTGTATTTACACACGTCAGCAGGATGTGACGAGAGGACGTGCCCAGGAAGTTGGGTGGTATCCAGCCTACTTCCGGCGTCACTGCAATGCAGCCCGGCGCGGTGTGTGCATAAAAGAGACCCGCCGGCATGGTTCATTACACTACCCCCCCCCCCCCCCCCGAAGAAGCAGGCAGTTTAGCCTGCGAAACGGCTGTAGGGGTTCCTTCCCACAGCGGTCCCAGACTCATCTATATCCAGGTAATTAATGCATACTGCACTTTGCACTTTTTTCTAAGGCCCATTGAGCTGCTATATATTTACACCCACTTTGAGGCTGTTTACTCTGGTTGGTAGGCGGAATCTTTCTCTGAGGCCGGTTTGGGATTGTGCAATAAATCTGTGTGCTATTGAAATACTCTTTAGGATTATATGATTATATGAGAATCTGGGATTGTTGCAATTGTTATATCTCCTGTTTGTGTCTCCTGCTGCAAGTTCAGTAAAATAAACTATTATAAGCACTAGAATCCTTTTTTTTGGTTTGTCAGAGATTGTTATATGAGGATGCTTCGTTTCCCCATTCATATTATGGGAGTAGACATTTATAGTGGAGTGATGGATTTCTATATACACGCCGTCAACGTTGCAAACATAATATTTCCACGTCCTCAGTCATAGATTCTGCCCACAATACAGCTTCTAGGTCTGCATTCATTGAAAGTGCGCTGCCTGAACCTCCTGCAACGTTGGTAAATCTGCACGTAAGCGCAAACACTGTCCTACCGACACTCCAAATGATAAACGCCGTCGCCTGCACACCGTTAACTCTGCTTATAATACATGCTTCTCACCTGACTCTTCTAAGACAACAAACAATCCATTACCAAATGCAGCTGCTGCACGCCGTTAAACGGCGCAAAAAAAAACGCTTGCACCTCCACATTGATAGACCCTGACCACGATACACCTTCCAACTCCTCAGTGATTAAATCTGTGGACAGTAAAGATCCTCCACCAGGTCCACGCTTTATATATGTTGGCTTACAGAACCATTCCAATGCTCCGTTACCACAACTCTACATCCTACAGGTTTTACTAATGATGACAGTACTGTAGTAGAAGACACCTGTGGTCCTATGAACTATTTATGTCAACATTGTGAAGCATTCCATTTTAATGCTGAGATACCAGCAGATAAAAATTTTACTCTGTGTTGTCACAAGGGTAAAGTCCATATACCTATACCCCAATATCCAGAGGTGTTTAAACATTGCTGACAGGGAAGAGTGAGTTCAGTAAAAATCTCATGGAAAACATCAGTAGTATTAACAGCTCATTTGCTTTCGCCTCCATGGGTGCCAATATTTCCCCTCCACCTGGACATGGCCCTTACTGTTTCCACATACATGGACAAATATATCATCGTACTGGAACACTACATCCCTCTGATGATCAAGTTCCAGCTTATGCCCAACTCTAAATTTTGGATACCGATACTGCGAATGAACAACATTTAAACTGTCAACAAAATCAAAAATGTCATCCCACTTTGATGAGTATAATTGCTCTTCAATTAGACAATGTAAATCTCTTTGTTGCTGCTTACAAAATGTTACGGCATGTGGAACATGAAGAACATCTTAAAGCTAAAGCTAATGGCACTCTCATGCCAAATATCATCATGGCCCTTAAACAAGATTGGAATCAAGACCCTCGCCGATATAATAATCCAACTGTCAATGAAGTTGCTGTCGTATTTGAAAATGACAATGGAGAGCCACCATTCATCGTGATATTTTAATACATTTAAAACCTGACCCCAAAAATCCTTTGGCGCCAAGAACACAACAGGTCAGCATTCTACACAGTAATTTAGATGCTTTACTCTATCCTTTATTTTTCCCTTACGGAGACCAGGGCTGGCATGATGGACTCAAACATCAAGGGCAAAGTCCATGCAGGATTACACAACTGCAATATTACTGCTATGTGCTGTCTGTCCGTAATCAGTTTAATCCAATCCTGAATGGTGACAAACTCACTCAGCAGTACTTAGTAGATGCTTATGTGAAAATCGAGGCTAATCGCCTAAATTATATCCATCAACACCAAAAGGATTTGAAAGTAGAGGATTATTGCGTACTCCAGGAACATCTCCAGAAAAAATCCATTGAGAAGGGCATCCCCATTGGAAAAACGGTCATTTTACCATCTTCGTTTGAAGGCAGTCCCAGGAATATGCAGCAGCGGTACCAGGATGCCATGGCTATTGTGACTAAATATGGTGGCCCTGATCTATTCATCACAATGACCTGTAATCCGAAATGGAGTGAGATTACTCAGAATTTGGAACCTTGGCAGCGTGTGGAACACAGACCTGATTTGGTGGCACGTGTTTTCAAAATAAAACTGGAAGCACTCTTCAAAGACATTCACAACGGATTATTTGGGAAAGTTTGCGCTATGGTTCATGTAATTGAATTTTAAAAACGTGGCCTTCCACATGCTCACATTTTAATTATTCTAGACAGCAACTCCAAATTAAGAACTAAGGAGGACGTAGACAATACCGTCTGGGCAGAAATTCCTCATCCTACCGACTACCCTCAGCTCCATAAAATTGTTATGCAACATATGATACATGGATCCTGTGGAGAACACAACCCCAACTCTCCCTGTATGGATAATGGAAAGTGTACGAAAGGTTTCCCAAAAGATTTACCATCATTGCTAAGGATGCCTATCCTATTATCGCAGATCCATGGGTCCTTCATTTGAACACCATTCCAAGATGATTAATAATTCGTGGGTAGTGCCATACAATCCTTTCCTGTTATTAAAATACAAGTGCCATATTAATGTGAAGTTTGTGGTTCCATTCAAAGTGTGAAATATTTATTTAAGTACGTGTATAAAGGACATGATAAAGCCAATCTTGAAATTTGCCAGACGAACATCCAACATGATGAAACACATCAATTCATGGATTGAAGATATGTTAGTGCACCAGAGGCAGCTTGGAGAATCTTTGCTTATCCTATGCATAAGCAATCTCATAGCATAATTCGCCTTGCCGTCCATCTGCCTCATTCTCAACAACTCTATTTTCATGAGGATGACTCCATTCCAAACATCAAACAAAAGCTTCATACCAATTCTACACTTATGGCCTACTTTAATCTTAATAAGGACGACCAACATGCTCATAAGTATTTTTACCGCGAAATTCCTGAATGGTATGTTTGGCAACAAGGATCTTGGGAAAAAAGAAAACGATCAGGTAGCTCTATTATTGGCAGAATGTATACTGTAAGTCTCAAAGACCAGGAACGCTACTATTTACGGTTGTTGTTATTGCATTTGAAAGGTGCAACCAGTTTTGAGAGTCTTAAAACTGTCAATGGAGTCATACATCTAACCTTCAAAGAAGCAGCATTAGCACTTGGATTACTATTCGATGATAGTGTCTGGAGAAATACCTTACTTGATGCCTGTATTCTTAATATGCCTGCACAGCTTCGCGACCTCTTTGCCTATATCTGTATATTTGGCCCTCCAGCTAATCCTCTTGAGTTGTGGGATGAATTTAAAGAACACTTTGTACAAGACTACTGCCGTTCATACCACTCCAAAATTGAAGACTGTATAAATTGTGAATGATATGCTATGACAGATGTCCAAGATGTTCTAAAAGTTCACGGGAAAAGTTATACTGATTTCAATTTACCACGCCCAGCTAAGAAACCACAACCGCAGTATGATAAGGATTATGAGCTAAGAACAGCTGCTGAGATGAAAGCTACTCTCAATGAGGAACAACTTTTGGCCTGTGATACCATTAATCAGGCTTTAGAAGACAATAATGTAACATCCAAGTGCTTTTTCCTTGACGGTCCTGGTGGTAGTGGTATGGTAGTGGAAAAACCTATCTATATCATCTCCTCCTACATCTTCTAAGGGGACAAGGAAACATTGTATCACCTGCTGCCACTACAGGAATTGCGGCTAATTTACTACAAGGGGGACGAACAATACATTCTCTCTATGGCATTCTAATACCTGTGAATGAAACATCTGTTTCCAGGATTAAAAATGATACCGATGCGGCTAAGCATTTGCATAATACAAAACTTTTTATTATTGATGAGTGCACAATGCTATCCAAACATGCCTTGAATGTCATTGTTAGACTTTTACGAGACATCATGACAACGAATGTGGCGAAGAAAGAGAAAACACCATTTGGAGGAAAAGTTATTGTTCTTAGAGGAGACTTTAGACAATGTCTTCCTGTTATTGCTCATGGATCAAGAACAGATATTGTAGAGAGCTGTATTAAATATTCACAAACATGGGAACTTTTTGCTCGACTGCCGCTTATCAACAACATGCGCTCCATTGATCCTGAATACAGCAGTTGGTTGCTTCGACTGGGAAATGGACAGCTGTCAAATGAAGATAACCTTGAAGACGATGTCTTTGAAATTCCTCCAGACATGGTGTGCACTGGCTGTTTAATCACTGATAATTTTGGAGATAAACTTTCTATTGATGTGAATGATACCGAGAGCATAAATATTGCTGCTTCTCATGCTATTTTATGTCCAAAAAATGAAGACTTGAGAAAGTCAATTCTAACGTCATAGATCGCTTGCCAGGTGACTATAGTGAATATATCAGTGATGATTCCATCGATCCTGATGAAACTGATGACCTCGACCAATACCCAGTGGAATTTTTAAATTCACTAACACCAACTGGAATGCCTTCACATCTGCTAAAACTTAAAGTTGGCACCATTGTCATGTTATTACGAAACATCAACACCAAGAAAGGTCTCTGCAATGGTACTAGGCTGATTGTCACTGCGATACATGGCAATATCATACAAGCTAAAGTAATTTGTGGCTCAAGCAGCAGGAAATGTGGTATTCATTCCACGAATTGATTTGTGTCCATCAGAGACTGGATTACCTTTCAAATTACGGCGTAGACAATTTCCGATTAAGCCAGCATTTGCAATGACCATTAATAAATCCCAAGGGTAGACCCTCAATCGAGTTGGGATATATCTACCAGAACCAGCATTTGCCCATGGTCAACTCTATGTTGCATTTTCCAGAGTCAAACAGGGTTGCAATGTCAGGGTCAAAGTAGTCAATACACCACTTCAAGGACAATTACTGCCTGATAGTCCCAAAGTTTTTACACGAAATATTGTGTATAAAAATGTTTTAGTTTAAAAATTTTTTATTTTTTTAGTTTAGTCATAGATATATTTAGTTTAGTGATAGATATATAAAAAAAAAACAAACAAAAAAAATTAGTTTAGTCATAGATATATAGGACAAAAAACAAATAAAAAAAAATTAGTTTAGCCATAGATATATAGATTTCAAGTACTTAATTAGGAAATAGCCACGTAACATATATAGTTTTTAGTTTTATTATTATTATTATTATATTATTATTATTATTATTAATAGGTATTTATATAGCGCTATTAGGATACATGGCGCTTTACAATTTAGAGGGTAGACAAAGAAATGTGGTCGAAGACAACCACACACGGTGACAAACAATGACAGATCACAATTAGTCATACGGGTACAATAGGGCCAGGGTTCCTGTCCGCGAGGGCTCACAGTCTAAAGGGGGTGGGGAGGGAGACAGTAGGAGGGGAGGAGGTGAGATGGTGCAGTGGATAGGGTCTCAGTGTGTGTTATAGGCTTGTAGGAAGAGGTGGGTCTTCAGGTTTTTCTTGAAGGTTCCCAGGGTCGAGGAGTGTCTGATGTCATGGGGGAGGGAGTTCCAGAGTCTGGCAGAAGCGCGAGAGAAGTCTTGTGTGCGGTTGTGGGAGGTGGAGATGCGGGTGGTTGAGAGAAGATGTTCTTGGGAGGAGCGCAAGTTGCGCGAAGGGAGGTAGCGGGAGACCAGGTCGGAGATGTAGGGAGGGGACAGGTTATGTATGGCCTTATATGTCAGGGTTAGGTTTTACATCTTAAATCCTTTATTTAGACAGTTCATAGTATATATATATATATATATATATATGAACACACATTTAGTAAAAGATGATAGATGTGTATCATCCAAATTTATGGATTTGGTGATATGAACCACAATCTTAAGCTCCAGCACTATAGGTGCTGAGAAATTTGCATTTCTTTTTTCACTGGGAGAGGTTTTTGTGAACAGCTAAGAGACGGGTGGGATGGCTGTTCACACACATCTCCATCTCAAGGTGTGTTCTGTACATATAGATACATAGTTTCAGATATAGATAGAAAAATATAGATTTAGCTTTAACATCAGCATTTTTCGGCTATTTGTGGAGGTTTTGGTGGAAAAAAAAACACAATTTCTGCACTTGCTGCCTAAGGCCTCACCTACAGCACACTTGCCGTAAGCTGCATGCAATTTATATGGAATTTGTGGTTCACTTGCGGCAGGTGCCACATACGTGGTTACGGCAGTTTCGGCTGCAAAAACCGCACTGGCCTGCGGTTTTGTAGCGGCTGCTTTTCATGCACCTGCCGAGGCCATGTGTGCCGCATTTACGACAGGTTTACCGCAAGTTCTATATACATTGCATCAGAATTGCTGCAAGTGTGTCGCAAGTAAGCCCTTAGGTGTCAAGCGCGGAAATTGTATTTATTATATCCCCACCTTCTACAAATAGCTGAAAAATGCTGCTCTAAAACAGCTTTTAGTCTTCATAAATAGGAATTAGTTAGAGTAGGGACCCATGAGACGTAGGGCCACCTTGACATGGTTGATGGGCAAACACAAACTGGCTGACACGCAGAATATCAATATTAATTTTTTAAATCAAGCTACTTACTGAGTATCAAGTATTAACCAGTCGGTGTACCAAGAGCCCTACAATATAATAATTCAATTGTCCAAAAATAATATTCATCCTACAACTATACATAGTTCATGAATAGATATCATGGATTAATTGTATTATTCTTAATTTTTTAACAATAAACTATATATAGATTCTAGACTACCCGATTCTTTAGAATCGGGCCGCCATCTAGTTATTTATAATTATAGCACAATTTGGGTAGTACAGTGGCTCAGTGGTTAGCACTGCAGACTTGCAGCGCTGAGGTCCTGGGCTCAATTTCCACCAAGGATGACATCAGCAAGGAGTTTGTATGTCCTCCCTGTGTCTGCGTGGGTTTCCTCTGTATTCTCTGGTTTCCTCCCACACTCCAAAACATACTGATAGGATGTTTGGATTGTGAGCCCCAATGGGGACAGTGTGTTGCAAATGTATGTAAAGTGTTATGGAATTAATAGTGCTATATAAATGAAAATATATATAATTTATTACATGGTGCTTTACATGTGAAAAAGGACATACACAGAAAATTATAAATGACAGGATAAGCTATTTTGCTGATATGCTTTAATTAGCTTACTAAAAACCAGTGCAAAAAGTGATTATTGTTTCAGTGGTACATCACAAAAATGAATACCCACCCCCCAAAAAAACATGTAGTAATAACAAACAGTGTTTCACTAATTCAGTCCCTATGGAGGGGTCTAGGGTCAGCAGGAGTGTTTTTTGTTATAGGTATATTAGAGTTCCATTATGGACAACCCTGGACACATTATGTCTCCAGCTGATATATCCAATAGTGGAATTTCTTTGGTTTAGAGTCACCTCTTTGTGTAAGGACTATCTGAACCTTTAGTCAGTAGTCCACTCCCACCCCTCTGTCAGAGGTCCTTGAATTACATGAAAAAGATGAATTATAGATGCAATCCAACAATGTGGCATAAAACACCCAACGGGATTGTTTTTTGCCACATTGTCGAGCAGGGATGTTGTCCCTCCATAGGGACTGAATTAGTGAAACACTGTTTGTTTTTACTACATGTTTTTTTGGGGGGTGGGTATTCCTTTTTGTGATGTGCCACTGACATAATAATCCCTTTTTACACTGGCTTTTAGTAAACTAATTAAAGCATATCAGCAAAATAGCTTATCCTGTCGTTTATAATAATATAGTTTGGATAACTTGCAACAAAACTCTCAGTGAATACATACATAGAAAAGTACAATATTTATGAACAATACAAAACACAGATAATGCTTTCATCAGCGTAACCATCTCACTTCTCTATTAAAATGCTTGCTGCACAATCTGAAAGCTTTGAATGCCCAGTTGGTAACTATAGAGCAAGATTTTCCAATGGGTGATACTACCCAGCCCAGCTTCAGACAATATTCTCGCCCACATTGGCTAATGATGAAGAAGAGGAGAAGGAGGAACATGGCTTGTTTATCTGCAGAGGAAATTACATACCCCAGCTTTGTGTCTGTGTAGTATGGATGGCCTGAAGAGGAGGAGCAGGAGGAGAAGGCAAGACAGCATGAGGAGGAGAAAATGGTTACTGTTTGTCCTTGTGGTGACACTGAACATATGGCTCCTTGTAGTTTTCCACACATGGCACAGTTCATGTCCAACTGACTTTTCCAATACTCTTGCGTGATAGACATTTTAGCCAACAACAAATACTGGTTGTATACCTTTCTCAACCCACTGTACATGCAAAAATTTCCTTCTCTGATTGTCAGAAAATGGTTGCACAATGGAATCATTCAAGAGGGCCTTTGTAGGTCAGTTGATGAAAAGAAATATCTAAAGGGTTGAGAATGCGCAAATAGGGTCTTATCCTTTACAGACAGGTATGAAAAAAATAGTATTAATACTGCTCACCTGGTGAGGTTGTGTAGCACACAACCAGCGTAATCGCTCAAAAACAGCTGCTGCAGGGACCGTACTTCCACAGGATGCGGTGCTTAAATCACAAGTTTTTTTCGGACGAAGTACCTTTATGTCCGCGCTGCTGTCAGGAAGATATACCAACGACACTGGACGTCTAGGTATTGGTGATATAGATTTATTTCCAACGCGTTTCGGAGCCACGTGCCGAGCTCCTTCCTCAGGGAATCCCTGAGGAAGGAGCTCGGCACGTGGCTTCGAAATGCGTTGGAAATAAATCCATATCACCAATACCTAGACGTCCAGTGTCGTTGGTATATCTTCCTGACAGCAGCGCGGACATAAAGGTACTTCGTCCGAAAAAAACAGTTGATGAAAAGATCACCCTCAGACAATACTGGTGGCAGAGGTAATGCCTCTTTTCAACACCAGGAATAACAGGGAAGAGACATGTACACCAGATGCAACTCAGGCAGGTGTAAAAATGTGCCAAAACTGGGCACAAAATAAACCATCACATCAGTAGGGGCTATCTGTTAGTGTACTGATGAAAAGGAGGAAAAAGTTACCCAAGATGGTGAAGGAGTAATGAATTGCCCATACCAGCATCCTTCCTGATGCTTCAGTGCCCTTTAACTATTGGGTGTCCAAACTGCACTCTTGGCCAACGACACCTTGTATGCTTTGGAGGTGTTGGTCTGCCTGGCAGCTAGTGTGCTGTATGTACGGGTTTTTATTTCCACCAGGCAATCATAACAGATAGAGGCACTTGACTGTAAATGGAAAATTCAAACAAGCTTACTTTCATAAACGGGCTGGATTTTTTCAGATTATGTAAGCCCTCCAGATGACTGCAACCCAACTCAATTTCACCCAAAATGTTCATTTTTGCAAGTTTTCTTTACTAGAATGACAAACCCTTTAAAGTTTGGGCTCGGTTTAGTTCGCAGAACGGGCATATGTTCGCCGACTAGTTAGCCGAACTACCCAACCCCATTCAAATGAATGGAGTCAAAATCAAGAGCCTAGAAAACACCTTCAAATGAGCAAAAAAGCTGCCAAAACAACTCAAATTAAGGACACAAACCAAGAAAAGTGCCATCTATTCACGAGAGTTTAAATTTTCATAATTATTGATCCATGAGACAAGGACTGGCATTGTATTTTAAAGGAAACCTGTCAGGTGGTTTATGCCCCCCTTCCCCAGCTATCATTATCTGTACCTGTAGCTTTATAATACCAGCAGTCCAATCATCCCTGGCTGAGCTCATAGTATAATGTAAAAGGGGAAGAAAACATTTATACTCCTACATTTCAGTCTCCACCTTGGACCGAGACTGTCTGGCAGGATAATAGATAACTCACTATTAACTTGCATGCCTAAAGGACCTGTGTGATGTAACGATCATGTGACTATAGTGGGTGGAGCTAAGCAAGCAAACTCATATTATGTTATAGGGACCTAGCTCCACCTATTGTAGTAACATGGTTATGACGTTACATCAGGTCTCCCAACATGTTCTAACATAAGGCTGAAATGATAACTATTAACCTGCCAAACAGTCTCTGTCCTCTAAGCTGGAGACTGAATGCCCCATTACATAAGGAAATGTAAGTGTATAAATGCTTTTTTTCACCTTTCACATTAAACTATGAGCTCAGACAGGGATGATTAGAATATTATTATGAAGCTGCAGCTACAGACAGTGATAGCTGGGGGGGGGCATAAACTAGCTGACAGGTTCCCTTTAAGCTTCAACACTGAAAAGGAACAAGGAGATTAATGACAGGTGTAGGCATGATGCTCAGAGAGCCCTTCTAAATTCAAAGGCACACAATAAAGACACTACAAAATGAGTCTGCACATTTCCAAAAATTAGTGCCAGATACCACCAAAGTGGCAGCAATTGACCCAAAATGAATATTGTATAATGGTACAGCCTGCCTGCATGGCACAGAGTCTGGAGCAGGGCCTGGCCTATCATTTGAAGGTTAAACATTGATCAGCAACAGGGGGATGAGTGACAAATGTAGCCCTAATTGGCAGGAGGCTCTCATAACTCATTTAACCACTACAATAAATTTTATGATCCGCCACCCAGAGGTGGCACAAATTTTAGTTTCCAGAAGTAACATAGTAACATAGTAACATAGTTTTTAAGGTTGAAGGAAGACTTTAAGTCCATCTAGTTCAACCCATAGCCTAACATGTTGATCCAGAGGAAGGCAAAAAAAAAACCATGTGGCAACACTAAGCTCCACATTGGGGGAAAAAATTCCTTCCTGACTCCAGATATGGCAATCAGACTAATTCCCTGGATCAACGCCCTATCAAAGAATCTAGTATGTATAACTGGTAATATTATAGTTTTCAAGAAAGGCATCCAGGCCCTTCTTAAATGTTAGTAGTGACTCACTCATTACAACAGCATGTGGCAGAGAATTCCATAGTCTCATTGCTCTTACAGTAAAGAATCCGCGTCTGTGATTATGATTAAACCTTCTTTCCTCCAGACATAGAGGATGCCCCCTTGTCCCAGTCTCAGGCCTAAGAGTAAAGAGATCATTAGAAAGGTCTCTGTACTGTCCCCTCATATATTTATACATTATTATAAGATCACCCCTAAGCCTTCGTTTTTCCAAGCTAAATAACCCCAAGTTTAATAACCTGTCTTTGTATTGCAGACCCCTTAGTCCTCTAATGACTTTTGTGGCTCTTCTCTGGACCCGCTCTAGTTCAGCTATGTCTTTCTTATACACCGGAGACCAGAATTGTACACAGTATTCTAAGTGTGGTCGCACTAGTGACTTGTATAGAGGTAAAATTATGTTCTCCTCATGAGCATCTATGCCTCTTTTAATGCATCCCATTATTTTATTTGCCTTTGCAGCAGCTGCCTGACACTGGCCACTAAATGTGAGTTTGTCATCTACCCATACACCCAGGTCTTTTTCAGTGACAGTTTTGCCCAGTGTTTTACAATTAAGCACATAATTATACCATTTGTTTCCTCTGCCCAAGTGCATGACTTTACATTTATCCCCATTAAAGCGCATTTGCCATTTAGCAGCCCAAGCTTCTAGTTTACATAAATCCTCCTGTAATATAAAATTGTCCTCCTCTGTATTGATTACCCTGCAGAGTTTAGTGTCATCTGCAAATATTGAGATTGTACTCTGTATGCCCCCTACAAGGTCATTAATAAATATATTAAATAGAAGCGGGCCCAACACTGACCCCTGTGGTACCCCACTGTTAACTGTGACCCATTCTGAGTGTGTTCCATTAATAACCACCCTTTGTTTCCTATCACTAAGCCAGTTCTTAACCCACTTACACATATTTTCCCCTATCCCCATTGCCCTCATTTTATGTATCAACCTTTTGTGTGGCACCGTATCAAAAGCTTTTGAAAAGTCCATATACACCACATCCACTGCATTTCTTTGGTCCAGTCCAGAACTTACTTCTTCATAGAAGCTTATTAGATTAGTTTGACAGGAACGGTCCCTCGTAAAACCATGTTGATAATGGGTCATGAGGTTATTTTTCTTCAGATACTCCAGTATAGCATCTCTTAGAAAACCCTCTAGGATTTTACCCACAGTAGAGGTTAAGTTTACTGGCCTATAATTTCCAAGTTCAGTTTTTGTCTCCTTTTTGAATATTGGCACCACATTTGCTATACGCCAGTCCTGTGGTACAGACCCTGTTATTATGGAATCTTTAAATATTAAAAATAATGGTCTATCTATGACAGTACTTAATTCCTGCAGCACTCTGGGGTGTATCCCATCCGGGCCCGGGGATTTGTCAATTTTAATGATTTTTAGACGATGCCGTACTTCCTCTTGGGTTAAGCAGGTGACATTTAATTGAGACTTTTTGTTATCACTGATCATATTGTCTGTCATGGGATTTTCTTGTGTAAATACTGTTGAAAAAAAGTCATTTAGCATATTGGCTTTTTCCTCATCCTCATCCACCATTTCACCCAGACTATTTTTAAAGGGGCCAACACCATCATTTTTTAGTTTCTTACTATTTATGTAGTTAAAAAATATTTTGGGATTCTTTTTACTTTCTCTGCCAATGAGTCTCTCTGTCTCAATCTTTGCTGCCTTGATTTGCTTTTTACAAATGTTATTTAATTTTCTGTATTTATTTAATGCCTCATCACTACCTGCTTGCTTTAATTCCCTAAATGCTTTCTTTTTGTCACATATTGCACTTCTTACCGCTTTATTTAGCCATAGTGGTTTCCTCCTATTTCTAGCATGCTTATTCCCATAGGGTATATATTGTGCACAGGTCCTATTCAGGATGCTAATAAAGATCTCCCATTTGTTTTGTGTACTTTTATGTCTCAGGACATCGTCCCAGTTTATTGCACTAAGATCATCTCTCAACCGTTGGAAATTTGCCTTCCTGAAGTTTAGTGTCCTTGTAGCCCCTCTACTACACATCTTAGTAAAGGATACTTGAAAGCTTATTAAGTTATGATCACTATTACCCAAGTGACCTCCAACCCGTATATTTGATATGCGGTCCGGCCTGTTAGTTAATATTAGGTCCAGCAGTGCCCCCCTTCTTGTTGGGTCCTGAACCAGTTGTGAAAGGTAATTGTCTCTCATAGTTTTCAAAAACTTATTACCTTTGCTGGAACTGCAGGCTTCTGATCCCCAATGTATTTCAGGATAGTTGAAGTCCCCCATAATAATGACTTCTCCCTGAGTCGCTGCTTCATCTATTTGCTTTATGAGGATATTCTCCTCCACTTCCATTATTGTTGGGGACTTATAACAAACCCCTATCAGTAATTTATTATTTTTTCCCCCTCCCCTTATCTCCACCCACAGGGACTCTACATTTCCATTAGATTCACCTATATTATCACGCAGGATGGGTTTTAAGGATGATTTTACGTATAAACATACACCTCCTCCAAGCCTATTTGTGCGGTCATTTCTGAACAGACAATAGCCCTGTAAATTAACAGCCCAGTCATGGCTCTCGTCCAGCCAAGTCTCCGAAATCCCCACCATGTCATAATTATTTTCCAACAAAATCAATTCTAATTCCTCCATTTTGTTGGTGAGACTTCTGGCATTAGTGTACATGCACTTTATGCATCTCTCTTTACCTCTATTCCTTCCTACTAGATTGACTGTTCTAACCCCACCCCCCATGCCACCCCCAATTTTATTACTTGTGCCCAGGTTACTATTTACACTATCTTCCCCTCCTATACAATGAATACCCTCCCCCCAATCCCTAGTTTAAACACTCCTCCAACCTTCTAGCCATTTTCTCCCCCAGCACAGCTGCACCCTCCCCATTGAGGTGCAGCCCGTCCCTAGCATAGAACCTGTAGCCAACAGAGAAGTCGGCCCAGTTCTCCAGGAACCCAAACCCCTCCTTCCTACACCAATTCCTGAGCCACTTATTATTTGTGCCAATGTGCACCATGACCGCTGGGTCCTCACCAGCCCCTCCCAGTAATCTGTCAACCCGATCAGCGATGTGCCGGACTCGAGCGCCAGGTAGGCAGCACACTGTTCGACGATCTCTGTCTTTGTGACTGATTGCCCTATCTATTCCCCTAATAATTGAGTCCCCCACTACCAGCACCTGTCTGGCCTGCCCTTCTCTCCTGTTTTCCCCCTTACTGGAGCAGCCACTCCTCTGGCTTTCAGAGGTCATGCCCTGCTGCAGCAGTGCTGTACCTGAACTCACACACCCCTCATCTGCCAACATAGCAAATTTATTGGGGTGTGCTACTGAAAAAAATTATCTTGATTATGTCCATCTTTGGGGGGAAATTTTTATATACCGATTCAAGGGAAGAAGGAATATGTAGGGGTTTGATAAAGATATTGTGGGGTTTACAAAGGAGACTTGTGCAATAAAGATCATTGTAAGGGTTTTGATACTAGATGTGACGATGTATATTATATAATAATTGTTCAGCAGTTGGCAGTGCTACAACTGACGATATGAGACTCTATGGAGGATGGACTCTTTGACATGCGCAGTTCATATTGATGGTGATTGGAGAAAGGAATCCGGAAGGAAATGGACGTGTAGGATTCGGCAGTGGTCACCAGGGTGATGGCAAAGCCGATTCCTGATTATCAAAATTGTCCCATAAGGGTTGACCAAACTGGAAATATGAGGATGCATTATGCTCTACAGTAAACCATTACGGATGATCAGACAGAGGTGGTTTACTTAGGGGGATTATGCTGCTTTGATTTATATAAATTGACATGTGTATTGATGATGTTTTACATTGTATTGTATACAGAAAGGTTAATTTTAATGAGGGGGAGGTGTTTGATCATATTTATACTATAAAAGAGGGGTTGGTTTGATATAGTATATGCTTGAGAAAGATAACTATAGAGATCGAAACTTTGCACTGAAGATGGTGGAATGAAGATTCTTATTTGGATACACTGGCTATGTGGAGAGCTGTCTTTGATTGGACGTATGTATTACATTCCAAGATGGCTCATTGGGAGTGATATAAACCACACCACGGGTGAGATTTAATCCCATATACTCTGTATTGGTACTGCAAACTACTATTTATTTAGCATTCTGGTGAATCACTAACCTAATATTTAATTATATAACCACAGTTTTTTAGAACTGCTTCATATCTATATTGTATAGAGTCAACCAAATTCTGGTACCTACCAACTGTTATTACAGCCCAGGATCCTTTGACTGCATCCTACAATTTATTTGTATTTGTTGGCTATGCCTCAGAAATTGCATTTTTGATGTCACTCCATGTCATATAAGATTAAAGTCCGGGGACTTGGCTGGTCACTCCATAATATCAATTTTGTTGGACTGTAGCCAAGATTTTGTTCATTTACTGGTCTGTTTATGGTCATTGGTTTGTTGAAACACCCATTTCAATAACATTTCCTCTTCAACGTAAGGTAACATCACCTCTTCAATATTTTGAAATATGCAAACTGGTCAATGATCCCTGGTATGCGGTAAATAGGTCTGGCACCATAGTTAGAGTAAAATGCCCATATCATGATGCTTGCATTATCATTTGAAAGACATACTGATAGCATGTTTAGCCTGTATGCCTCAATCCGGACAGTGTTGCAAATGTATGTGAAATGCCATGGAATTAATAGAGCTATATATATGAAGAATTATTATATAAATATTAATATTATCATGGTATATGCTTGAGAAAGATAACAACTATACAGATCAAAACTTTGCACTGAAGATGGTGGAATAAAGATTCTTATTTGGATACACTGGCTAAGGCCCCTTTCACATCAGCATTTTTTTCAAATCGCGGCAGATGCGGTGAATAAACACATCTGCCGCGATTAAACGCATAACCGCCACACTTACGGCACAGTTGCGGCAAGCCCCATGCAATGTCTATGGGGCTTGCGGTAAGGGTGCGGCAGGTGCGGTATTGGCACTTGCGGCAGGTGCGGCCGCAAAAAAACCGCAGTCAGCAGCGTTTTTTTTCGCGGCTGCACCTGCCGCAAGTGCCGAAACCGCACTTGCCGCATCTGCCGCACCCTTACCGCAAGCCCCATAGACATTGCATGGGGCTTGCCGCAACTGTGCCGCAAGTGTCGCGGTTATGCGTTAATCGCGGCAGATGCGTTTTTTTCACCGCATCTGCCGCGATTTGAAAAAAACGCTGATGTGAAAGGGGCCTTATATGGAGGGCTGTCTTTGATTGGACATATGAATTACATTCCAAGATTGCTCATTGGGATTCACATGAGCCACACCACGGGTGAGATTTAATTCCATATACTCCGTATTGGTACTGCAAACTACTATTTATTTAACATTCTGGTGAATCACTAACCTAATGTTTAATTATATAACCAAAGTTTTTTAGAACTGCTTTATATCTATATTGCATAGATTCAACCAAATTCTGGTACCTGCCAACTGTTATTCCAGCCCAGAATGCTTTGACTATACCCTACAATTTATTTGCATTTGTTGGATTTGCTTCAGAAATGGCATTTTTGATGTCACTCCATGTTATATCAGATTAAAGTCTGGGGACTTGGCAGGCTACTCCATAACCTCAATTTTGTTGGACTGGAACCAAGATTTTGTTAATTTACTGGTCTGTTTATGGTCATTGGTTTGTTGAAACACCCATTTTAAGAGAAATTCCTCTTCAGCGTAAGGCAACATCACTTCTTCTATATTTTGAAATATGCAAACTGGTCCTTGATCCTGGTATGCGTTAAATAGGTCCGGCACCATGCTTAGAGAAAATGCCCATATCATATCATTATCATTTGAAAGACATACTGATAGCATGTTAAGATTGTATGTTTCAATCGGACAGTGTTGCAAATGTATGTAAAGCACCATGGAATTAATAGAGCTATACATTGTGTGCGGAATTATTAGTCAAGTTGTATTTTAGATGATTATTTTAATTATTGATCAACAACTATGTTAGCAATCAACCCAAACTACTCATAAATATCAAAGCTTAATATTTTTGGAAGTTGGAGTGTTTTTTTTTAGATTTGGCTATCTTAGAAGGATATCTGTGTGTGCAGGTAACTATTACTGAGAAGAAAAATTAGGCAACTTAATAAAAACCAAAAAAGAAACAAAATTCAGAAAAAACACGGCACTCACCGGGACTTCAAAAAGCGGTGTCCTTTATTGCAGGGTTTGCATCACAAAGTGCAGGGAGGGGGTACCGAGGTGACGACGGCACCGTTTCGGGCTCTCGCCCTTCTACGAGTCACTCAATTTGGAATTCCTTGTTGGTGGTGCCCTCTTTCCTTCTATATAGTTTCTTAATAAAAGCCAAATACACTGTGTGCAGAATTATTAGGCAACGAGTATTTTGATCACATGATACTTTTTATACATGTTCTCCTACTCCAAGGTGTATAGGCTTGAGAGCCAACTACCAATTAAGTAAATCAGGTGATGTGCATCTCTGTAATGAGGAGGGGTGTGGTCTAATGACAACAACACCCACTCATTTGTTTATTTTAATCAGGTAAACTAATATAACTGCACAAAATTTAGAAAAAAAACATTTCTGACATGCAAAAACAGAAACACAAAAAAATTAGTGACTAATATAGCCACCTTTCTTTACGATGACACTCAACAGCCTTCCATCCATAAATTCTGTCAGTTGCTTGATCTGTTTGTGATCAACATTGCGTGCAGCAGCCACCACAGTTTCCCAGACACTGTTCCGAGAGGTGCACTATTTTCCCTCCCTGTAGATCTCACATTTTAAAGATTAGGATGGGGTCAGCACCACCTTGCAGCGTCTCCCATACAGCCCTGGGAGATTTCACCCCCGCCTGCAAGCTTTCAGCCCTTGGCTATGGAGGATGATGAGGAGGGTCCTCCCTGCTGCACCGCTCTGCACGCTCTGGTGCTCACTCCCAACAGTCCGATACGTCACATCCAGTTTTGTGTTATAGGAGAAGAAAAAGAAGTCGCACTCAGAGCTTCTATAAACAGCGGTTCTTTATTGTGCTTCAGTGCACACAGCAGGTGGTGGCATGCGGGTGGGAGGACGGGGGGCGCGACGTTTCACGCCGTATAAGGCGCTTCAGCAGGTTAGTCCTCAGAGTGTATTGTTGCACTAGGCAACTTATACACCCCCACTGATGACGTCACAAACTTAATTAGTGAACATGTGTGAAGTTGGAGTTATGGAGCTGAAACCAAAACAGCTCTTAAAGTGACAGTGCAATTAAGTGATCAAAGTGCATTACATACATGCAGTACAGTACTATGTGCTTACAATATATACAATAAAAACCTTTTTACTCACAACCACAGGTTAAAAATATTTTTTCCCGGTCATAGGCCAGTACACTACTCGACTTACCCTCTTCTCTTTCCTGATAATAAGTTTAATACCTATTCATCGGGATCACTATACTGATATCCTCGGGCTAGCTTAGGGGATCCTCTTATATTTACATTTCCCCATTTCTAACCAGGGGTGAACCTGTTATGTTCTCATCAAACATAGGGGACTGAGCACAAGACCTTCACAGTCATCCAAACATAGAGAGTTCTCATTAAACATAAGGGACTGAGCACAAGACCTTCACAGCTATCCAAGCATAGAGAACCATGAAATTACTTATCAGACCAGTATACAGAGTTGTGCCCCTTGCAGATTCAAGTATTCACTAACCTAAATCCACAGTACCTCATTACCCAAATCCAATTACCCATAACTGAACCTTACAAAAATACAGCAAGATCGTTCTTATCATTAAGTCCAGCCTGGCTCTGCGCCCTCAATTTTATTATCCACGCTGCCTCATTCTGCAACAACATTTTATTGTAGGTTTACCCCCAGATCTTAATACAGAGGAATGCCATCCATGCTCAGCCCTGAAATGCTCTATCAACCGGGGGGAACCAACTCCTGTAGTTATTGACCTAACGTGCTCATTAAAGCGTATGTAAAGGCAACGTATCGTTTTTCCAACATAGAAGCGACCACAATCACAGACCACGGCATACACCACAAATTTGGTTTTGCAAGAAATAAATTCTTTCACGTTATGCATAATATGCCCTATCTGCACCGGATTAGTCATAACGTGTTTGTCGCAAACGGAGCAATTCCCACATTTAAAATTTCCTACTGGACAGCCTCTCTCTAACCAAGTTTTTTCTGCAGTAAACCGTCTCCGTACTATCATATCATCAATATTTCTGCATCGTCTATGCGTAACCAGGAGTTTTCTCAAAGCGACCTCCTTAATATGTTTATCGCTTTCTATCATGTACCAGTTTCTAGATATGGCCGTTTTTATAGCCCTATCCATAGGTCCAAATTTGAAGTTGAATATGAACCTCTTCTCCTTTTTTCTTTCTTTTTTACTCCCTACGGTCTTTCTCCAACCCTCCTTCCAGATATCAACAACCTTTACCACGGCCTCCTCTACCAAATCATCAGGGTACGCTCTCTCTCTAAGCCGTTTCTTTAACTCCTGGACCTGTTCTCTATATCTATCATCTTCGTTATTATTTCTTCTCAAACGCATTACCTGATTGAATGGCAAAGCTTTTTTAACGTGAAAGGGGGGATTACTCTCATAATGGAGTACGGAGTTAGTAGCCGTTTTTTTTTGAAAATTTTCAGTGATAATCCTTCCATCTCTGATCGTAACTTTCACGTCCAGAAACTCCAGAACATCTCCGCCTAGCACTGAGGAGAATTTCATGTTCATCTCATTTTCACTGTTCAAATAGTTAACAAACTCCAAGAATACCTCCTCTCCGCCATCCCACACCAAGAAACCATCATCCACGTACCGATAATAGGTTTTAATAAATTTTAGGTATGGATTTTGTGATGAATAGATATATTTATTTTCAAAAATTCCCAGAAAAATATTTGCCAGGGTGCAGGCCACTGGTGTACCCATCGCGGTCCCAACGCGCTGGGTAAACCACTGGTTCCCAAACTTGAAAGAGTTGTTAGTTAATACAAACTCCAGGGCTTCCAGAATGAAGTCCTGCAATTCCTTGGGTTTATCAGTAGCCTTCAAAGTTTCCCTCACTGCATCAATGGCGAGTTTCTGTGGAATCCTGGTATATAGATTATCCACGTCGATTGACGCCAATTTAAATCCAACCTGCCAATCCATACCTCCCAGTAGCTCTATAAAAGCGCTAGTGTCTCTTAAATAAGAGGGGATTTCCTTCATCAGAGGACACAACTGCCAGTCGAGCCATCGTGAGAGTGGTTCAGTAATTGAACCTACTCCTGACACGATCGGTCGACCTGGCGGTGCATCCAATGATTTGTGGATTTTTGGCAGGTAGTACCAGTGAGCTTTACACGGAAACTCAGGGAACACCTTCTCGGCTTCTTTTGCAGTCAACGCACCCGAGCAAATTGCTCTGCTTAACATAGATCTTAATTTTATTTTGGTCCTTGGTGTAGGATCGAACGTGAGGGGTTGATAAGTAACCTCATCAGCCAACTGTCTATATGCTTCTGCTACATACCGTATATACTCGCGTATAAGCCGACTTTTTCAGCCCAAAATTTGGGCTGAAAAGTCCCCCCTCGGCTTATACGCGAGTATATGTATATATACAGCCGCAGCCCCGGAGGTATACAGGCCCCCCCATCAAGCTCCAGGGCCCCCCCCTTGAGCGGCGTCCTGTAAAGGAATATCATACTTGCCAGTCTCCTGTCGCGCCGTCCGCAGCTGCCGACACGCGATCCCGGGCTTCATTCAGTGAGAGGTGTACTGAGAAGACCTGTGGTGACGTCAGAGGGGGGGCGTTCCCAGGGCGTTCCCAGCGCTGATTGGCTGTTCGCGGTCATGTGATATGTATCACATGACCGCGAGTGCCCGGGAACGCCCCTCTGACATCACCACAGGTCCTGTCAGAAGAGATCTCACTTGGAACTGGGGATCGCACAGCGGCAGAAGGCGTCGGACAGGTGAAGTATTGATTCTTTATTTTTCAGACCTCAAGGGGGGGCCCTGGAGCTTGATGGGGGGGCCTGTATACCTCCGGGGCTGCGGCTGTATTCAGCCCTGGGGCTGCGGCTGTATACAGCCCTGGGGCTGCGGCTGTATACAGCCCTGGGGCTGCGGCTGTATACAGCCCTGGGGCTGCTGCTGTATACAGCCCGGGGCTGCTGCTGTATACAGCCCTGGGGCTTCTGCTGTATACAGCCCTGGGGCTGCTGCTGTATACAGCCCTGGGGCTTCTGCTGTATACAGCCCTGGGGCTTCTGCTGTATACAGCCCTGGGGCTTCTGCTGTATACAGCCCTGGGGCTTCTGCTGTATACAGCCCTGGGGCTTCTGCTGTATACAGCCCTGGGGCTGCTGCTGTATACAGCCCTGGGGCTGCTGCTGTATACAGCACTGGGGCTGCTGTATACTACCTAAGGGCTGCTGTATACTACCACTGGGGCTGCTGTATACACCACTAGGGCTGCTGTATATACCTCTGGGGCTGCATATACCTCTGGGGCTGCATATACCTCTGGGGCTGCATATGGGGCTGCATATACCTCTGGGGCTGCATATACCCCTGGGGCTGCATATGGGGCTGCATATACATATGGGGCTGCATATACATATGGGGCTACATATGGGGCTGCATATACCTCTGGGGCTGCATATGGGGCTGCATATACCTCTGGGGCTGCATATGGGGCTGCATATACCTCTGGGGCTGCATATGGGGCTGCATATACCTCTGGGGCTGCATATGGGGCTGCATATACCTCTGGGGCTGCATATACCTCTGGGGCTGCTGTATACTACCACTGGGGCTGCTGCTGTATACTACCACTGGGGAGGCTGCTGTATACCTCACTGCTGGGGGTTGTATACCTGTGCTGGAGTCCACCCTCGGCTTATACGCGAGTCAATAAGTTTTCCCAGTTTTTGGGGGCAAAAGTAGGGGGGTCGGCTTATACACGGGTCGGCTTATACACGAGTATATACGGTACTCAGTTTTTTTCAACAAGACTACATTACCCCCTTTATCTGCCTTTCGGACTATAACGTCCTCCCATGTTCTCAATTCTTTGAGAGCTTCCCATTCCTTTTTAGATAGATTTTTTGGGGTCTCAGAATAAATCAATGATTCAACCTCCCTGGCCACCTGATCCTGAAATAGATCAATCACATTACCCTGGACAGTAGGGGGGAAGAAGGTTGACTTCAGACCTCCCGTGAAGGGTCCCTCATTTGTTTTTGAGACTATGGGAGCCTCCACTGTGTTTCTACTAGTGATACTCACCAACGTCCTTGCGTCATTTTCAATTTCGTTCAGATTGGACTTGAGGGGGTTGAACCCCAAAGGTCCAATTTTATTAGATTTACTGTTTTTTTCTTTCCCACCTAATTCTTTCTGGCTTTCAAAATGCTTATACAGATGTAATTTCCTGGTTGACTTATACAGATCTACCCTAAAATCAACAAAATTAAAACTCTCAGGAATGCTGTAATTAAGACCCTTTTTAAGGGCAGATATCAAATGTACAGACAGAGATTTATCAGTCAGGTTGATCACAGTCGTATTATCAGAGGGCGCTGAGGGGGTTAATTCCATGACACCTGTTTTCTCTTGTTGCCCTGGGTTACTCACTCCCCTCCTCCTCCCCCTCCCCCTCCTAGTCTTCCTCCTGAGACCCCAAAAAATCTATCCAAATAGGAATGGGAAGCTCTCAAAGAATTGAGAACATGGGAGGACGTTATAGTCCGAAAGGCAGATAAAGGGGGTAATGTAGTCTTGTTGAAAGAAACTGAGTATGTAGCAGAAGCATATAGACAGTTGGCTGATGAGGTTACTTATCAACCCCTCACGTTCGATCCTACACCAAGGACCAAAATAAAATTAAGATCTATGTTAAGCAGAGCAATTTGCTGGGGTACGTTGACTGCAAAAGAAGCCGAGAAGGTGTTCCCTGAGTTTCCGTGTAAAGCTCACTGGTACTACCTGCCAAAAATCCACAAATCATTGGATGCACCGCCAGGTCGACCGATCGTGTCAGGAGTAGGTTCAATTACTGAACCACTCTCACGATGGCTCGACTGGCAGTTGTGTCCTCTGATGAAGGAAATCCCCTCTTATTTAAGAGACACTAGCGCTTTTATAGAGCTACTGGGAGGTATGGATTGGCAGGTTGGATTTAAATTGGCGTCAATCGACGTGGATAATCTATATACCAGGATTCCACAGAAACTCGCCATTGATGCAGTGAGGGAAACTTTGAAGGCTACTGATAAACCCAAGGAATTGCAGGACTTCATTCTGGAAGCCCTGGAGTTTGTATTAACTAACAACTCTTTCAAGTTTGGGAACCAGTGGTTTACCCAGCGCGTTGGGAACGCGATGGGTACACCAGTGGCCTGCACCCTGGCAAATATTTTTCTGGGCTTTTTTGAAAATAAATATATCTATTCATCACAAAATCCGTACCTAAAATTTATTAAAACCTATTATCGGTACGTGGATGATGGTTTCTTGGTGTGGGATGGCGGAGAGGAGGTATTCTTGGAGTTTGTTAACTACTTAAACAGTGAAAATGAGATGAACATGAAATTCTCCTCAGTGCTAGGTGGAGATGTTCTGGAGTTTCAGGACGTGAAAGTTACGATCAGAGATGGAAGGATCATCACTGAAAATTTTCGAAAAAAAAACGGCTACTAACTCCATACTCCATTATGAGAGTAATCACCCCTTTCACGTTAAAAAAGCTTTGCCATTCAATCAGGAAATGCGTTTGAGAAGAAATAATAACAAAGATGATAGATATAGAGAACAGGTCCAGGAGTTAAAGAAACGGCTTAGAGAGAGAGCGTACCCTGATGATTTGGTAGAGGAGGCCGTGGTAAAGGTTGATAATATCTGGAAGGAGGGTTGGAGAAAGACCGTAGGGAGTAAAAAAGAAAGAAAAAAGGAGAAGAGGTTCATATTCAACTTCAAATTTGGACCTATGGATAGGGCTATAAAAACGGCCATATCTAGAAACTGGTACATGATAGAAAGCGATAAACATCTTAAGGAGGTCGCTTTGAGAAAACCCCTGGTTACGCATAGACGATGCAGAAATATTGATGATATGATAGTACGGAGACGGTTTACTGCAGAAAAAACTTGGTTAGAGAGAGGCTGTCCAGTAGGAAATTTTAAATGTGGGAATTGCTCCGTTTGCGACAAACACGTTATGACCAATCCGGTGCAGATAGGGCATATTATGCATAACGTGAAAGAATTTATTTCTTGCAAAACCAAATTTGTGGTGTATGCCGTGGTCTGTGATTGTGGTCGCTTCTATGTTGGAAAAACGATACGTTGCCTTTACATACGCTTTAAAGAGCACGTTAGGTCAATAACTACAGGAGTTGGTTCCCCCCAGTTGATAAAGCATGTCAGGGCTGAGCATGGAGGGGATTCCTCTGTATTAAGATTCTTCGGCTTGGAAAGGGTAATGTTACCACCATCTGGGGGTAACCTACATAAAATGTTGTTGCAGAATGAGGCAGCGTGGATAATAAAATTGAGGGCGCAGAGCCAGGCTGGACTTAATGATAAGAACGATCTTGCTGTATTTTTGTAAGGTTCAGTTATGGGTAATTGGATTTGGGTAATGAGGTACTGTGGATTTAGGTTAGTGAATACTTGAATCTGCAAGGGGCACAGTATACCACTGTATACTGGTCTGATAAGTAATTTCATGGTTCTCTATGCTTGGATAGCTGTGAAGGTCTTGTGCTCATTTCCTTATGTTTAATGAGAACTCTTCTATGTTTGGATGACTGTGAAGGTCTTGTGCTCAGTCCCCTATGTTTGATGAGAACATAACAGGTTCACCCCTGGTTAGAAATGGGGAAATGTAAATATAAGAAGATCCCCTAAGCTAGCCCGAGGGTATCAGTATAGTGATCCCGATGAATAGGTATTAAACTTATTATCAGGAAAGAGAAGAGGGTAAGTCGAGTAGTGTACTGGCCTATGACCGGGAAAAAATATTTTTAACCTGTGGTTGTGAGTAAAAAGGTTTTTATTGTATATATTGTAAGCACATAGTACTGTACTGCATGTATGTAATGCACTTTGATCACTTAATTGCACTGTCACTTTAAGAGCCATTTTGGTTTCAGCTCCATAATCTTAACTTCACACATGTTCACTAATTAAGTTTGTGACGTCATCAGTGGGGGTGTATAAGTTGCCTAGTGCAACATTACACTCTGAGGACTAACCTGCTGAAGCGCCTTATACGGCGTGAAACATCGTGCCCCCGTCATCCCACCCGCATGCCACCACCTGCTGTGTGCACTGAAGCACAATAAAGAACCGCTGTTCTTAGAAGCTCTGAGTGCGACTTCCTTTTCTTCTCCTATAACACAAAACTAGATCTCACATTTTAGGAGGGACCACAGGTTCTCTCTGGGGTTCAGATCAGGTGAACAAGGGGGCCATGTCATTATTTTTTCTTCTTTTAGACCTTTACTGGCCAGACACGCTGTGGAGTAGTTGGATGCATGTGATGGATTATTGACCTGCATGAAAATCATATTTTTCTTGAACGATACAGACTTCTTCCTCTACCTCTGCTTGAAGAAGTTGTCTTTCAGAAACTGGCAGTAGGCCCAGGAGTTGAGCTTCACTACATCCTCAAACTGAAAAGGTCCCACAAATTTATCTTTGAGGATACCAGCCCATACCAGTACCCCACCACCACCATGCTGGTATCTGAGTCGGAATAGAGCTCTTTGCCCTTTACTGATCCAGCCTCTGGCCCATCCATCTGGCCCATCAAGAGTCACTCTCATTTCATCAGTCCATAAACCTTTGAAAAATCAGTCTAAAGATATTTCTTGGACCAGTCTTGGCGTTTTATCTTATGTTTCTTGTTCATAGGTGGTCGTTTTTCAGCCTTTCTTACCTTGGCCATGTTCCTGAGTATAGCACACCTTGTGCTTTTTGATACTCCAGTAAAGTTGCAGCTCTGAAATATGGCAAAACTGATGGCGAATGGCATCTTGGCAGCTTCACGCTTGATTTTCCTCAATTCATGGGCAGTTATTTTGCACCTTTTTTGCCCAACACGCTTCTTGCAACCCTGTTGGCTATTTGCCATGAAACGCTTGATTGTTCGGTGATGACGATTCAAAAGTTTGGCAATTTCAAGACTGCTGCATCCCTCTGCAAGACATCTCACAATTTTCGACTTATCAGAGCCTGTGAAATCTCTCTTCTGAGACATTTTGCCGAAGGAAAGGCATTTGCCTAATTAAGCACATCTTATACAGGGTGTTGATGTCATTACACCACACACCTCTTCATTACTGAGATGTACATCACCTGATCTACTTAATTGGTAGCTGGCTCTCAAGCCTATGCAACTTGGAGTAGGACAACATGTATAAAAAGTATCATGTGATCACAAAATGTGCTTAATAACTCTGCACACAGTGTATATATGAATAAATATTATATAAATATTATTATCACTAGATGGTGGCCCGATTCTAACGCATCGGGTATTCTAGAATATGTATGTAGTTGACATACTGTGACTGACAGAACTTGTTCAGTCAACGTGAGTGAACTACATATATATACATAGCAGCGCTATGGTATATGGTGGTACATTACAGCTAGTGATGAGCGAGCACTAAAATGCTCGGGTGCTCGGTGCTCTGGCCGAGCATCTCAAGATACTCGTGTACTCGGCCAGAGCACCGAGCCCAAAGTAAGTCAATGAGTGACAGGCTCCGCCCACAGACATCCGGGTTATAAAACGAGTATTTCTGGGAAAGGGCAGGAGGGGGGGCTTTTTTAAATGGCCGCAACATATAACACCTTGCTGTGGCCCCCAGAGGGATCCTAACAATTAATCTGCTCCCTGTGTGGTGCCAGCTCACTGTGTGCACTGAAGGGAGCTGTGTATGTGTGTCAGATTGCTAATTATTGGCGAGCAGTCCGAGCATCTCGCCGGTACTCGGTGCTCGCCGAGCATCCCAGTACCGGGATACTCGTGCGAGTAACGAGTAGCGCAGAGCATACTGCTCATCCTTAAACTATAACAAATTGTGGGGTATTGGTTTGTATTTTGGTCCAAAACACGTAAGCTTGTGAGCCCCTACACGGCTCCCCACAGATCACAAGTCCTATCCACTAAATTCTTATCTCAAGTGAGCAAAGGACAAAATAGCAAATAAATTCTCTTACCACAGCAGATTCTGGTCAGACGACCATTACACTCAGTGCTGTGTGCAGCTCTGCCCAGGTTATAACTGAAGGCATTATGAATGCAAGACACCAGCCCCAATCACTAGCAACCTCCTTTCACACAGAGGGAGTGACCACTGGTTGTCCTGCACACACAATGGGCTCCATATAGGGCGCAGTTCACACAGGCCTGCACAGTGTATGCCCAGCCTCTTACATTAGCCCCCATTTCAGTAGGCGGGCTGTTATGGCATTCAACACCGATACCTGCGCCGGAACAAACGCACCCACACGGCCCAGCTACACACAGCAACAAAAGAGTGCAAGAGTGTAATGGTCGTCTGCCCAGAATCTGCTGTGGTAAGAGAATACTCGCTCATCCCTAATTACAGCACATGTAAAGCAGTGCTATACTATATGGTGGTACATTATAGTACATGTATATCCGCACTATAGTATATGGTGGTACAATACAGCACATGTATAGCAGCACTATAGTATATGGTGGTACATTACGCACATGTATAGCAGCGCTATAGTATGTGGCGGTACATTACAGTACATCTAAGCAGCTCTATGGTATATGTCAGTAACTTAGGAGCACATATATAGCAGTATACTAAGTATATGGCGGTACATTACAGCACATGCACAGCATCACTATAGTATATGGTGATACATTACCGTACATGTATAGCAGCACTATAGTATATGGTGATACATTACCGTACTTGTATAGCATGCTATGGTATATGGTGGTACATTACAGTACATGTATAGCAGCACTATAGTATATGGCGGTACATTACAGTACATGTATAGCAGCACTATAGTATATGGGGGTACATTACACACATGTATAGCAGCGTCTATAGTATATGGTGGTACATTACAGTACATCTATAGCAGCGCTATGGGATATGTCGGTAAATTAGAGCACATGTATAGCAGTACTACAGTATATGGCGGTACATTACAGCACATCACAGCAGCGCTATAGTATATGGGAACATTACAGACATGTAATAACAGCGCTTGGTATATTGCGGGACATTACAGCACATGTATAGCAGCACTATAGTATATGGCGATACATTAAGCACATGTATAGCAGCACTATGTATATGGTGATACATTACAGTACATGTAAAGCAGCACTATAGTATATGGCGTTACATTTCAGCACATGTATAGCAGCACTATAGTTTATGGCAGTACATTACAGTACATGTATAGCAGCACTATAGTAATATGGTGATACATTACAGAACATGCATAGCAGCACTATGTATATGGCGGTACATTATACAGTACATGTACAGTAACACTATAGTATATAGCGTACAGTATAGCACATGTATAGAAGCACTATAGTTTTATGGCAGTATATTGCAGTATATGTACAGGTGCACTATAGTATATGGTAGTACTTTATAGCACATGTATAGCAGCACTATAGTATATGGTGGTATATTACAGTACATTATAAGGTGCACTATAGTTATTGGTGGGACTTTAAGCACATGTATAGCAGCGCTATAGTATATGGCGGTACTTATAGCACATGTATAGCAGCACTATAGATATGGTGGTACATTACAGTACATGTATAGCAGCACTATGGTATATTTCGGGACATTACAGCACATGTATAGCAGCACTATAGTATATGGCGGTACATTACAGCACATGTATAGCAGCACTATAGTATATGTGATACATTACGTACATGTATAGCAGCACTATAGTTATGGTGATACATTACCGTACTTGTATACATGCTATGGTATATGGTGGTACATTACAGTACAGTATAGCAGCACTATAGTATATGGCGGTACATTACAGTACATGTATAGCAGCACTATAGTATATGGTGGTACATTACACCACATGTATAGCAGCGCTATAGTATATGGTGGTACATTACAGTACATCTATAGCAGCGCTATGGGATATGTCGGTAAATTAGAGCACATGTATAGCAGTACTACAGTATATGGCGGTACATTACAGCACATCCACAGCAGCGCTATAGTATATGGTGGAACATTACAGTACATGTATAACAGCGCTCTGGTATATTGCGGGACATTACAGCACATGTATAGCAGCACTATAGTATATGGCGATACATTACAGCACATGTATAGCAGCACTATAGTATTGGTGATACATTACAGTACATGTAAAGCAGCACTATAGTATATGGCGTTACATTTCAGCACATGTATAGCAGCACTATAGTTTATGGCAGTACATTACAGTACATGTATAGCAGCACTATGGTATTTGGCGGTACAGTACAGCACATGCACAGCAGCACTATAGTATATGGTGGTACATTACAGCACATGTATAGCAGCACTATAGTATATGGTGATACATTACAGTACATGTATAGTAGCACTATAGTATATGGCAGTACATTACAGTACATGTAAAGCAACACTATAGTATAAGGCTGTACATTATAGTACATGTATAGCAGCGCTATGGTATATAGCGGTACATTACAGTACATGTATAGCAGCACTATAGTATATAGCACTACATTATGGTACATTATGCGACCCCAATCCCCCCCCTCTTATATTTCTAGGAATTCTTTCAATTCCCTGAACTTTTAAACTAGAGAGGTTTCCATCATGAACATCTCTAAAGTGGCGTGATAAACCTGACATATTTCTATTTTGAGCTCTTGAGTTTGGATTTGAACCTGAGATGTGTTCTCTTAACCGCTTTTTTAAGGGCCTAATTGTACAGCCCACATAGTTCATTTTACACAGCAGACAAGAAGCTAGATACACCAAATGGGTTGTGTTACAATTAATGTAACCATTAACCCTATGGTTCTGTCTGCTGAAAACCTTTTAATTGACATAGACTTCGTCATATATTTACATATAGGCCGCATCTAGCACCCCCACAAGGATAACTACCCTTAGTGTTTAGCCAAGTGGGGGTGCGGGCAGTCGATGAAAACAATGAAGGAGATAAAAGATTACCAATCGTCGTTGACTTCCTAGGAACACATCTATATCCTTGTTTTTTAGATCCTATGTAAAATAGGATCTTCATGTAAAATTGGGATATATTTATGAATTACTTTTATAATGGCATTGTAATCCAAACTATAGGATGTGGAAAATGTCAGTATAGATTCACTTGCCTCTCTAGAGTTTATTCTATAAGGAGTCCGGGGACATAGAGCCTCTACTCGATCTGACTGCATATTCTGAGATCCCTGTTCTGCCTGATATATAGCTCCATTCACATGTTGTGGAGCACCATCAAGGTCTTGCACAGTGTTATTTGATCTCTGTTCAGTCTGACTTAAGCCTCCATTCACATGTTGTGGAGCACCATCAAGGTCTTGCACAGTGTTATTTGATCTCTGTTCAGTCTGACTTAAGCCTCCATTCTCTTGCTGCAATGAGTCACCGCAGTCTAATAGTGTATTGCGAGGTCTTTGTTCAACCTGAATCAAGGCACTATTCACTTGTTGCGGTGTGTAGCCGTGGTTGTAAAGACGTTTCCGAACAATAGCAGCTTCCTCATTATATGCCTGTGTAGTACTACACGCCCTTTTTGCTCTGATCAGTTCCCCCCGCGGAGGGGGGTTTCTCACCACATGCCGCGGGTGGCAGCTGTTCGCATGGAGTAAAGTGTTCCCACTAATCTCCTTGCTGTACAACGATGTAACAATCTCTCCTGTAACATCGTTTCCCCGCAAAGTGATGTCTAAATAGTGGGCACATTCACCATGGATCTCATGGGTAAATTTTAGATTGTAATCATTAGCATTGATGTACCTGATGAAATCCTTGAACACCGAGCTGTGAGGGGGAGGCACACTCTCGTTACACTGCCAAATCAGTATGACATCATCCAAATACCTCCCCCACCACATCACATGATCGACAAAAGGGTTTGACATGGAATGAATGAACTGTTTCTCCCATGCCATTACATACAGATTCGCCAATGAAGGGGAAAAATTAGACCCCATTGGGCAACCACATTTCTGCAAATAATAATTGGAATCAAACATGAAATAGTTATTACAAAGGAGATAAGTAAGGCACATAATAATAAACATATTTTCATCCGCAGAATAAAGATCACTTTTATTTAATATGTCAGAAACCACAGCAATAGCTTTCTCATGCGGAATACAGGAATATAAGGACACAATGTCACATGTGACCCATTGATATTTTGGTTTCCATATCATATTCCTAACTACACTTAAAAGCTGTTTAGTATCCAGGATTGTGCCCAAAGCATCCTCAAATAATGGTTGGAGCATCGAGTCCAGCCAGCTGGAAATTCTTTCATTAACCCCTCCAATCCCAGCCACAATCGGTCTGAGTGGAGGGGGAAAGGTAAGTTTATGGACCTTAGGCAAAGCATGGAAAATGGGACACAAGGGTTTCTCTGGAAGTAAATATTCCTGTAGTTTATCTGTTAGTACACCCAATTGTTTCCCATCCAAAAACAACTGACGTAATTCAGACTGAACATAGGCAGTGGGATCAGATTGTAATTGTTCATAGGTGGTGCGGTCGGCGAGCATGGTCAGGACCTCCCTTTGATATAAGGCACTGTCCATAATTACAACTGACCCCCCCTTGTCCGCCGGGCGCACCACCACCTGAGAATTATTTTTTAGACTTTTAATAGAGGCTTTTTCCAATTCAGTTAAATTTTGAATTCCAGCAGTGCCAGAATCAAGAATAAATTTAATTTCACGTTCAAGCACCTGCTGGAAATTGTCCATAGCTGGAGCCCTAGAGTTTATTGGATAAAATTGGGGGTTAGGGATGTGTGTATTCCTTTTATAACTATTTGGTTCATGATGTTCTCCACTAGATAGACAGGTTAAGTCCTTAAATGCAATCTGTTCCTTCAAGGAAGCAGATAGAGGTATCACAGGGCAGGTGAATGAATTTTCCACCTGCACGCCCGGACCCTCATTATCACAACCTTCCTGAAAGAAATGTTTCTTAACTGTGAATGCACGAACAAATTTATTTACCGTATATACTCGCGTATAAGCCGACCCGTGTATAAGCCGACCCCCCTACTTTTGTCCTCAAAACCTTGAAAAACCTATTGACTCGTGTATAAGCCGAGTCCCGAGTACAGAATACAGGACTCAGATTGTAAACTCGCTTAGAATCGCTCAGACTAGCTCAGAATCGCTAAGACTTGCTCTCAGAATCGCTATGACTCACTCAGAATCGCTATGACTCACTCAGAATCGCTCGGAATTGCTCAGAATCGCTAAGACCCTGTCGGAATAGCTCAGACTCGCTCGGAATCGCTAAGACCCTGTCGGAATAGCTCAGACTCGCTCGGAATCGCTAAGACCCTCTCGGAATAGCTCAGACTCGCTACTGACAGCAAGTATCCGAGGTCCCTAATACAGTGACTCGCGTATAAGCCGAGGGGGTGACTTTTCAGCCCGATTTTTGGGCTGAAAAACTCGGCTTATACGCGAGTATATACGGTATATCACACATCGTTTTCACAAAATCTGCTCTACATGTCGGAGCATAATTTAACCCCCTGCCCAACAAACGTAATTCTGCATCAGATATGATACTAGCAGACAAATTAATGACAGAGTAAATATCCTGATCATTATTAACTAATGTCTCTTCCGCAGGGAATAAGGATGACCTCTTCCTCCTCCTTTTGCCCCCCCTCAGCGTCCTCTGTTTTTTGCATATTGTGGAGGGTGGGGAGAACCTTGGTTGAAATTGGTGGGGCATGTGGAGTATTGGGGGAGAAAAACACTGAATTTGTGTCTCTACTTAGGGGTGTAGAAAAACTCACACGATTACCACGACCCGGAGTCTGGCCATTACGGGGGATAGACCTGGGACGTCTGGGAGTTGATTTTCTCCAGACATAAACTGTTTGATCCTCATAGTCTTTGCAGTCCCTCAAAAACTTCTTTTTCTTGATATCTGTAATGGCTTGTTCAATCTAATTAACATTTTGTTGCAATTTAATGTATAGAGACTCAAAGTCCAGATGTTTATTGAAGGCATTAAGAGAGGTCTCCATCTCCTTAATAGAATCCTCCAAAGAATTGATTTTCCTCCCCTCTTCCTCCATTATTAACTGCATAAGTTTTATTGAGGCATCAGTCAGGATAGCTTGTCATTTGTTGGTAAATTCATCATTATATGTCGTAGTGGCTACTTTTTTAAACCGCAAGCCCCGCGGAATCATTGAATGTCCCACATATTTATCCAATGTGGTGTAATCCCACCAGGTTTTAACGTGGGTGACCACAGATTTTTCTAGGCCTATAAATAGCCCTTTCATATCAGTCTTATCCATACTAGAACCAGCAACAGGCTCTTTTGAAAACAAATTAGCAGCTTTACTTGCACGTAATTCAAGTGCAGCAGCAAAATTGCTCGTCCCGGCCATAATAACAGTTCTAAATAGGAACAGCAGGAGCACACAGCGAGTAATGCAAACTGTAGTAGAGGGAATGGGAATGGATGGTGCTCACCGAATGCTTGTAGGCCGTTGGTGCCAGGCAAGGATTTCTCGCCAATCCAGACTTCAGAGACACTTTGGAAAAAGCCGGCACCAAACAACTCCAATTTTCAAATTTTATAGGTCCAAGGTTCTCCCCACCCTCCACAATATGCAAAAAACGGAGGACGCGGAGGGGGGGCAAAAGGAGGAGGAAGAGGTCATCCTTATTCCCTGCGGAAGAGACAGTGTCGGTCTGGCCTGCCGGGGTACCGGGTAAACCCCCGGTGGGCCCGCCCCCTGCTAGTGTCCCCGCTATCATTTAGCAAGTGTGCGCTGTCTGAGGTGGTGCCGCCACCGCCACCCGCAGTGCACACAGAACACAGCCACAACACCTTCCGCTGTTACTGGAGGATCCCCCTGTCGCCCCTGACTTCCAGTCTCCCTGCTCAGCTGCTCACATCAAGCTGCGGCGCTCCTCCAATCCAAGAGGGTAGACAAGCTGCGGAGGCATCTTCCTCATATCGGCACCATTATTGCGCTATAAATCCTTTGCACACAGAGGTCGGGTGAGCAGGCTCAGGCTGGTGTGAGCCGTGCACAGGATGGGTCTCCTCTCTCCAGCCCCGGGAGTCTGTGCATAGGATGGGAGATGGGAGGGAGGCTCAGCACAGCCATCACCCCTGCTCTGCTCTCACTGCTCCCGGACTCTACAGCAGCGCCCCATCCTCCAGCACTGACCTGTACATGCAGATAGGAGAGTGCTGTAATCACAGGTGCTGGAAGAGACCAAGAGGAAGCAGACAGTAAAGAACTTGTGTCCTCTCCTGCTCTGCTGACTGTGAAGGTCTGCAGTCGGCACTGGCAGGAGGGGGAGGGGAGGCTCCACAATCACAAGATGTCAGACCTGAAGTGAGTGCTGGAGATTCTCCATTATGTCTGTATTCCACTACCCATGATTCTTCTCTCCTCCTCCACCAAAGCTGCACTCTCCTGTGTCCTGTCCTCCTCTCCTATCCCCTGCTAAAGGCTGCACTCTCCTGTCCTCCGCCAAAAGCTCCATTCTCCTGTCCTTCTCTGCTATCCTCTGCCAATGGCTGCACTGTCCTGTCCTCCTCTCTTCCATCAAAGGCTGCACATTCCTGTCCTTCTTTCGTCCTCCAAAGTCTGCACTCTCCTGTACTCTTCTCGTCTCCTCTGACTAAAGCTCCACTCTCCTGACTTCCTCTGCTATCCTACGTCAAAGGCTGCACTCTCCTGGCCTCCTATCCTCTCCTCCACCAAATGCTGCGCTTTACTGTCCTCCTCTCCTCCACCAAATGCTGCACTTTACTGTCCTCCTCTCCTCCTCCTAATGCTGCACTCTACTGTCCTCCTCTCCTCTCCTCCTCCAAATGCTGCACTCTCCTGTCCTCCTCTCCTTCTCCACCAAAGGCTACACTCTCCTGGCCTCCTATCCTGTGCCAAAGGCTGCACTGTCCTCTTCTCCTCCACCAAATCCTGCACTCTCTTGTCCTCCTGTCCTATCCTCCGACAAAGGCTGCACTCTCCTGTCCTCCTCTTCTCTCCTTCACCAAAGGTTGCACTCTACTGTCCTCCTCTTGTCCATCAAAGGCTCTATTCTCCTGTCCTCCTCTCCTCTACCAAAGGCTGCACTCTCCTGTCCTAATCTCCTCCACCAACGGCTGCACTCTTCTGTCCTGGTCTCTTATCCTCCGTCAAAAGCTGCTCTTCCGTATCCTCCTCTCTTATTCTCCGCCAAAGGCTGCACTCTCCTGTCCTCTCCTATCCTACGCCAAAAGCTGCACTCTCCTATCCTCCTCTACTATCTTCCGCCAAAGGCTGCACTCTCCTTTCCTCCTCTCCTATCTTCCGCCAAAGGCTGCACTCACCTGTCCTCCTCCCCTATCTTCCGCCAAAGGCTGCACTCTCCTGTCCTCCTCTCCTATCCTCCGCCAAAGGCTGCACTCCCCTGTCCTCCTCTCCTATCTTCTACCAAAGGCTGCACTCTCCTGCCCTCCTCTCCTCCACCAAAGGCTGCACTCTCCTGTCCTCCTCTCTTTCACCAAAAGCTTCACTCTCCTGTCCACCTCTCCTATCTTCTGCCAAAGGCTGCACTCTCTTGTCCTCCTCTCTCTCCTCCAAAGGCTCCAGTCTCCTGTCCTCACCTCCTCCAAAAGCTGCATTCTCCTGTCCTCCTCTTCTCTCCTCCGCCAAAGGTTGCACTCTCCTGTCCTCCTCTCCTCCATCAAAGGCTCTATTCTCCTGTCCTCCTCTTCTCTCCTCCGCCAAAGGTTGCACTCTCCTGTCCTCATCTCCTCCATCAAAGGCTCTATTCTCCTGTCCTCCTCTCCTCCACCAAAGGATGCACTCTCCTGTCCTCTCCTCCACCAAAGGCTGCACTCTCCTGTCCTGCTCTCTTATCCTCCGCCAAAAGCTGCTCTCCCATATCCTCCTCTCTTATTCTCCGCCAAAGGCTGCACTCCCCTGTCCTCCTCTCCTATCCTCCACCAAAAGCTGCACTCCCTTATCCTCCTCTCTTATTCTCTGCCAAAGGCTGTTCTCTCCTGTCCTCTCCTATCCTCCACCAAAAGCTGCACTTTCCTGTCCTCATCTCCTATCCTCTGACAAAGGCTGCACTCCCCTGTCCTCCTCTCCTATCTTCTGCCAAAGGCTGCACTCTCCTGCCCTCCTGTCCTCCACCAAAGGCTGCACTCTCCTGTCCTCTCTTCCAACAAAAGCTGTACTCTCCTGTCCTCCTCTTCTATCCTCTGCCAAAAGCTGCAGTCCCCTGTCCTCCTCTCCTATCCTCCGGCAAAAGCTGCACTCTCCTGTTCTCCTGTCCTATCCTCTGCCAAAGGCTGCACTCTCCTGTCCTCTCTTCTCCTGATGATGATGACCTTACAATGCCTCCTGACTGCTGTCCTGTGTTGGTGACATCCTCATGGTGTTTCCTGTCAAGAGATCCAACAGTCTAATTTTTTGTGTGTATAAAGTGTCAATACAAATACACACACACACACACACTACATCAATATATACTTTATATATATATATACAGAACTATAGTGTGTATCTGTGCATTTGTGGGAATGAGTCAATATTTGTATGCATTAACGTAATTAGTCTGATGTAAAAAAAAACAGGTTTTAATTATGCTCCCTTGGGGCGATGGGCATCGCTGGTCTTTTTGGCGCCTCCTTTCTTCTTGCGATCGCATCCTCCAATTCTGCTTCATGTGAGTGACGCGTCCTACATCACCCGTACTCTGACCTCCATTGTGTTCCTGCGCATGCGCACTTCTCTCTACCCAGCTGAGGTCAAATCAGAGTATTGTAATGTGCATGCTCAGGAAAAGGTCAAAGAACACAACTACATGGGCTTAGCATGACAGAGAGAAGTGCGGAAGCGCAGGAGCACAATGGAGGTCAGTGTGGATGAAGTAGGATGCGTCACTCACATAAAGCAGAGGAGGAGGATGCAATCGCAAGAAGAAAGGAGGCGCCGGACAAAGATGAGCGACACCCAGGGGAATATAATAAAACCTGTTTTTTTTACATTATACAGATCAGCTTGGGGACTTGCTATATTTTTCGCTTTTTAAGACGCACCGGATTCTAAAATGCCCCACAAATTTGGTACAAGGAAAAGAGGGAAAAAATATTATTTAATGTTAAATAGGGTCTGTCTTATAATGCCAGTGTCCGTCTTATAATCAGTGTATATGCCCCCATCCTGGTGGTACATAGCAGCCCCCCCCCCATCCTGTTGGTACATAGCAGCCCCCCCCCCATCCTGATGGCACATAGCAGCCCCTCATCCTGGTGATACATAGCAGTACCCCCCCATCCTGTTGGTACATAGCAGCCGCCCCCCCATCCTGAGGGTACATAGCAGCCCCTCATCCTGGTGATACATAGCAGTACCCCCCATCCTGGTGGTACCTAGCAGCCCCCCCCCATCCTGTTGGTACATAGCAGCCCCCCCCCATCCTGATGGTACATAGCAGCCCCCCCCCCATCCTGATGGTACATAGCAGCCCCTCATCCTGGTGATACATAGCAGTACCCCCCCATCCTGTTGGTACATAGCAGCCCCCCCCCCATCCTGATGGTACATAGCAGCCCCTCATCCTGGTGATACATAGCAGTACCCCCCATCCTGGTGGTACCTAGCAGCCCCTCATCCTGGACCGACCATGGCTTACTGTAAGTGGGTTGAGAGAGTGGAGCAGGGCAGTTTCATGAGGCAGTTTCATGGGTCCACAGAGGGTGGGGGCAAAGCCAGGAGCTGCGAGGGGGTCGCAACAGTTTCTAGTGGGCGCCGCCATTATCCATGTGCAAGCATGCATTGCTGAGCTGCAATTCATGCTCTAGTATCCATGCGTCCAGAAAATGGCTGTGAAGGCGGCACATATGCAGATCGAGATCTACGGCCATTTACTGGAAGTCCTTCACATTAGAACACAAATTGCAGCTTAGCAATGTATGCTGGAACATGTATAATGCGGCGCCCACTGGACACCGACACCCCCTCCCCCAGCAGCTCCAAGCTTCGCCCTCCACCCACCGTGGACCCGTGAAACCTGCCTCCTGCACCTCGCTCCACCTCTGCAACCCCCTCAGTAAGATTTGTTTTAAAATTCGGATTTTAAGACTCTACCCCGTTTTCCCCCCAATGTAGGCGGGAAAAAGTGTGTTTTATAATCCAAAAAATATGGAATATACAATATTCTAGAATGCTGTAAATAAATATGACATGAGTGTGAACCTAGCCTGAACATTAAAAATTACAGTGGGCCCCTAGAATCAGTTCTACTGGTGGGCCCTAAGCACCCCAGTCCGACACTGGGAAGAGACATTAGTTAATAATGATCAGGATATTTACTCTGTCATTAATTTGTCTGCTAGTATCATATCTGATGCAGAATTACGTTTGTTGGGCAGGGGGTTAAATTATGCTCCGACATGTAGAGCAGATTTTGTGAAAACGATGTGTGATATAAATAAATTTGTTCGTGCATTCACAGTTAAGAAACATTTCTTTCAGGAAGGTTGTGATAATGAGGGTCCGGGCGTGCAGGTGGAAAATTCATTCACCTGCCCTGTGATACCTCTATCTGCTTCCTTGAAGGAACAGATTGCATTTAAGGACTTAACCTGTCTATCTAGTAGAGAACATCATGAACCAAATAGTTATAAAAGGAATACACACATTCCTAACCCCCAATTTTATCCAATAAATTGTAGGGCTCCAGCTATGGACAATTTCCAGCAGATGCTTGAACGTGAAATTTAATTTATTCTTGATTCTGGCACTGCTGGAATTCAAAATTTAACTGAATTGGATAAAGCCTCTATTAAAAGCCTAAAAAATAATTCTCAGGTGGTGGTGCGCCCGGCGGACAAGGGAGGGTCAGTTGTAATTATGGACAGTGCCTTATATCAAAGGGAGGTCCTGACCATGCTCGCCGACCGCACCACCTATGAACAATTACAATCTGATCCCACTGCCTATGTTCAGTCTGAATTACGTCAGTTGTTTTTGGATGGGAAACAATTGGGTGTACTAACAGATAAACTACAGGAATATTTACTTCCAGAGAAACCCTTGTGTCCCATTTTCCACGCTTTGCCTAAGGTCCATAAACTTACCTTTCCCCCTCCACTCAGACCGATTGTGGCTGGGATTGGAGGGGTTAATGAAAGAATTTCCAGCTGGCTGGACTCGATGCTCCAACCATTATTTGAGGATGCTTTGGGCACAATCCGGGATACTAAACAGCTTTTAAGTGTAGTTAGGAATATGATATGGAAACCAAAATATCAATGGGTCACATGTGACATTGTGTCCTTATATTCCTGTATTCCGCATGAGAAGGCTATTGCTGTGGTTTCTGACATATTAAATGAAAGTGATCTTTATTCTGCGGATGAAAATATGTTTATTATTATGTGCCTTACTTATCTTCTTCGTAATAACTATTTCATGTTTGATTCCAATTATTATTTGCAGAAATGTGGTTGCCCAATGGGGTCTAATTTTTCCCCTTCATTGGCGAATCTGTATGTAATGGCATGGGAGAAACAGTTAATTCATTCCATGTCAAACCCTTTTGTCGATCATGTGATGTGGTGGGGGAGGTATTTGGATGATGTCATACTGATTTGGCAGTGTAACGAGAGTGTGCCTCCCCCTCACAGCTCGGTGTTCAAGGATTTCATCAGGTACATCAATGCTAATGATTACAATCTAAAATTTATCCATGAGATCCATGGTGAATGTGCCCACTATTTAGACATCACCTTGCGGGGAAACGATGTTACAGGAGAGATTGTTACATCGTTGTACCGCAAGGAGATTAGTGGGAACACTTTACTCCATGCGAACAGCTGCCACCCGCGGCATGTGGTGAGAAACCTACCGCGGGGGGAACTCATCAGAGCAAAAAGGGCGTGTAGTACTACACAGGCATATAATGAGGAAGCTGCTATTCTTAGGAAACGTCTTTACAACCGCAGCTACACACCGCAACAAGTGAATAGTGCCTTGATTCAGGTTGAACAAAGACCTCGCAATACACTATTAGACTGCGGTGACACATTGCAGCAAGAGAATGGAGGCATAAGTCAGACTGAACAGAGGACAAATAACACAGTGCAAGACCTTAAGGCTATGTGCACACGGGGGCGGGTTTAGGGGCGGCGGCGGCTGGGCGGGACCCGACAGGAAGCTCCGGAGCCGTCCACCGGCTTCCTGTCGGGTCCGTGCTGCGGAAGACGGGCGGGTGTGCGGCGGTGCACAGCGGGTTAGTGGCGTCGGTTCTGCAGCGGCTGGAAGCAGGACATGATTCTGCTTGCAGCCGCTGCAGAACCGGCCGGATTATTGAACATGCTCATTCTTTGCTAACCCGCTGGGAACCCAGCGGGTTAGCAACGGATGAGCATGTGGAAACCGCCGGTGTGTGCACACCGGGTGTCGGTTTCCATAGGTTTCTATGTTAATCCAAAAGCCGCTTTTGGATTAACATAAATTTGCATAAACCTGATGGAAACCGACCGGCGGTTTCCGCTGCTAAAACGGCCCTAAACCTCCCTGTGTGCACATACCCTAATGGTGCTCCACAACATGTGAATGGAGCTATATATCAGGCAGAGCAGGGATCTCAGAATATGCAGTCAGATCGAGTAGAGGCTCTATGTCCCCGGACTCCTTATAGAATAAACTCTAGAGAGGCAAGTGAATCTATACCGACATTTTCCACATCCTATAGTTTGGATTACAATGCCATTATAAAAGTAATTCATAAATATATCCCAATTTTACATGAAGATCCTATTTTACATAGGATCTAAAAAACAAGGATATAGATGTGTTCCTAGGAAGTCAACGACGATTGGTAATCTTTTATCTCCTTCATTGTTTTCATCGACTGCCCGCACCCCCACTTGGCTAAATACTAAGGGCAGTTATCCTTGTGGGGGTGCTAGATGCGGCCTATATGTAAATATATGACGAAGTCTATGTCAATTAAAAGTTTTTCAGCAGACAGAACCATAGGGTTAATGGTTACATTAATTGTAACACAACCCATTTGGTGTATCTAGCTTCTTGTCTGCTGTGTAAAATGAACTATGTGGGCTGTACAATTAGGCCCTTAAAAAAGCGGTTAGGAGAACACATCTCAGGTTCAAATCCAAACTCAAGGGCTCAAAATAGAAATATGTCAGGTTTATCACGCCACTTTAGAGATGTTCATGATGGAAACCTCTCTAGTTTAAAAGTTCAGGGAATTGAAAGAATTCCTAGAAATATAAGAGGGGGGGATTGGGGTCGCAGGGTACTTGAGAAGGAATTTTTCTGGATAATGACCCTTAATACCAGGTACCCAGAAGGGCTTAACTACCGTACAGACTGCACATACTTTTATTAAATGACACTAGGTATATGATGGTCAAAATTATGATGATAATATGTATTGTATGTATTCATGTACAAAGTGTTGTATGATAGTGAGGATTTATTCATAGGTTCAATTCAGTTTATTTTGTATGTACCAGGTTTACAAATTAGACACAATTGATTGATAGGCCCCTCCAGCCTATAGGATGACATATGCTTAATTGGGTTTAGGGGAGGAGCTACTTGTTTTGGTTTTATAAAGCATTTTTGTAATCATTTATTTTATGCTGCTGATGAAGCACCTGCGTGTACGAAACGCGTCCAGCGGGACTTGCTCCCTTAGGTCGCTGATTTTAATGACTGAACACCTTGACCAATAAAATTTGAAAATTGGAGTTGTCTGGTGCCGGCTTTTTCCAAAGTGTCTCTGAAGTCTGGATTGGCGAGAAATCCTTGCCTGGCACCAACGGCCTACAACCATTCGGTGAGCACCATCCATTCCCCTTCCCTCTACTACAGGTACATAATAGTACATGTATAGCAGCGCTATAGTATATGGTGGTACATTACAGCACATGTATAGCAGCACTATAGTATATGGCAGTACATTACAGTACATGTATAGCAGAACTATAGTATATGGCGGTACATTACAGTACATGTATAGCAGCGCTATGGTATATGGCGGTACATTACAGTACATGTATAGCAGCATTATAGTATATGGCAGTACATTACAGTACATGTATAGCAGTGTTATAGTATATGGCGGTACATTACAGAACATGTATAGCAGCACTATAGTATATGGCGGAACATTACAGCACATGTATAGCAGCGCAATGGTATATGGCGGTACATTACAGTACATGTATAGCAGCACTATAGTATATGGCGGTACATTACAGTACATGTATAGCAGCGCTATGGTATATGGCGGTACATTACAGCACATGTATAGCAGTACTATAGTATATGGCAGTACATTACAGTACATGTATAGCATTGTTATAGTATATGGTGATACATTACAGTACATGTATAGCAGCACTATAGTATATGGCAGTACAATATAGTACATGTATAGCAGCACTATGGTATATGGCGGTACATTATAGCACATGTATAGCAGCACTATGGTATATGGCGGTACATTACAGTACATGTATAGCAGCACTATAGTATATGGCAGCACATTACAGTACATGTATAGCAGTGTTATAGAATGTGGCGGTACATTACTGTGCATGTATAGCAGCACTATAGTATATGGCAGTACATTACAGTACATGTATAGCAGCGCTATAGTATATGGCGGTACATTACAGCACATGTATAGATGTATAGCAGTGCTATGGTATATGGCGGTACATTACAGTTCATGTATAGCAGCACTATAGTATATGGCGGTACATTACAGTACATGTATAGCAGCGCTATAGTATATGGTGGTACATTACAGTACATGAATAGATGTATAGCAGCGTTATGATATATGGCAGTAAATTACAGGACATGTATAGCAGCACTATGGTATATGGCAATACTCCTCTTCCCGCGGCCCCCCGCTCCCCTCCTGGCCCCCACTCCTCCACAGTAAAAGTAAAAATAAAAAAATCCACAGTGAGGATACTCACCTGTCCACTGGCTCGCTCCACCTCCGTCTTCTAGGTCCTACAGGCCTTTAGGACCTGTCGTTGCCTGGGAAACCGATCAGCTGATCGGTCACATGACCTCTAACTGCCGGGGGGCAGGATGGAGCAAGGGGGCAGGATTGAGCAGGGGGGCAGGATGGTGATGGGGAAGGGGCAGGATGGTGGCAGGGGGACAGCATGAAGTGAGCGGGGCAGCATCGAGCGAGCGGAGCACTATGGATGTGGGGGGCAGAATGGATGCGGGGGGGCAGGATGGAGCCGGAGGAGCAGGATGGAGGCAGGGGGGCAGGATGGAGGCAGGGGGGCAAGATGGAGGCAGCAGGGCATGGAGCCAGGAGGGCAGGATGGTGATGGGGGAGGGGCAGGATGGTGGCAGGGGGGCAGCATGGAGCGAGCGGGGCAGCATGGATGCGGGGAGTAGGATGGATGTGAGGGGGCAGGATGGAGCCGGAGGAGCAGGAAGGAGGTGGGGGGGCAGGATGGAGGTAGGGGGGCAAGATGGAGGCAGCAGGGCATGGAGCCAGGAGGGCAGGATGGAGGCGGGGGGGGCAGGATGGAGCCAGCAGGGCATGGAGCCAGGGCGGCTGGATGAAGGCTTGGGGCAGGATGGAGCAGGGGGGGCATGAGGAAGCCGGGGGGGCAGATTGGAGCGAGGGGGGCCAGGATAGAGCAGTTGGCCAGGATGGAGCAAGCAGGACAGAATGGAGTGAGCATGGCAGGATGGAGCCGGGGGGGCAGGATGTAGCCGGGGGGGGGAAGGATGTGGGGGGGCAGGATGGAGGCGGGGGCTGGATGGAGCGAGCTGGGCAGGATGGAGCGGGGGGGGGGGGCGGGATGGAGCCGGGGGGGCATTATGGAGCAAGGGGGGGGCAGGATGGAGCAGGGGGGCAGGATGGAGTAAGCGGGGCAGGATGGAGCGAGTAGGGTAGGATGGAGCTGGGAAGGAGGATGGATGCGTGGGGGCAGGATGCATGCGGTGGGCAGGATGGAGCCGGGGGGGGCAGGATGAATGTGGGAGGGCAGGATGGAGGCAGAGGGGCAGGATCCCCTTGCTCCCTCTGTTCTCACCCGTCTTGTACTGTGTACATCAGCCCGCCCTGTCACATGACTGCTGTACAGAGGGAGAAGACGGGTGAGAACAGCGGGAGGCGAGGGGGGAGGCGAGGGGGAGACTAGGTGCGGGCGACAGGTATCGGTGCCGGGGCTCGCCGCAGCCATACGCATGTAGCTTGGCGATAGCGACACCTATGCATCGCTGTCGCCAGGTTACAGCTACTATATAATCATTTAATTTTGAATGCACGCAGCTTTTTGCATACGCGGCGCTCATTGGTTGCCGTGGCTGGCGGCAGCCAATGAGTGCTGGTGCACGATTTCGGCGTCAGATAGACACGATCAGGAGATTATATAGTAGATGTTACATGACTTCAGAGAGTACTGTAGCTTGAATTAAGAGTTTGAGGGTCATCTGATGAACTGTCTGCAACCCCTTGGAACCAAAAAGAAAAATTTTACTTTCATCAGTCCACAAAATGTTTCTCCATTTCTCTTTAGGACAGTTGATGTGCTCTTTGGCAAATTGTATCTGCTTCAATACATGTCTTTTTTTAACAGTGGCAATTTGTGGGGACTGCTTGGTAATATGTAAATTCGCTTTATACAGGCATCTTCAAACTATCATAATACTCATAGGTAACTTGAGACTGTCTTTCATCATCCTGGAGCTGATCTTTGCCATTCTGGCTATGCTCCAATCCATTTGAATGGTAGTCTTCTGTTTTCTTTCACAATTCTCTAGTATTGCTTTCCATTTTAATGCATTGGAAACCATTTTAGCTGAACAGCATATCATAGTCTGCACATCTTTATAAGTTTTTCACTCTCCAATCAACTTTTTAATCTAAGTACGCTTTTCTTCTGAACAATGTCTTAAATGACCCATGTTTCAAAGAGAAATGCATGTACAACATGTGCTGGCTTCACTTTTAAATAAGGGCAATCTTTTCTTCACAGAATGATTGACCTCACTAAATGAACTCCACACTGCTTTCATTTTGAACAACCCCCCTTTCAAATAATTATTCAAATACACACATGCAAAAACATGCAGTTCATAAGTGCTGAGTCTGTTGATTTTCTAAAAATCTACTGCACCAACTGGTAAATTGTTTGACATGTGGTCATATAAGTTATACTAAAAACAGTGGATAATCTGGTTAGTGGTATTGGACTGCTATCATTTTGAACACTACAGTATATAAGCATTTAGGCAGGGGGCCCTCATAAGTCTTGAAACCACTCCAGTAAATATCATTCTCTTCCACCCTCAAGTGGCACAAATATAACTTTCGTGGTGTATTACCGAAAAAATTAGTCACTTAGGCGAGTCACATAAATAGATCTATTGGGCAACAGGCCCTCATAAGTCATACATGTGCTACAGTATGTTTTTTGCGCCACCACTCTCAGATGGCACAAATATAAGTTTTGTGCAATACTATAGGAAAATTAGTCAGGTAGGTCAGTCACGTGTAGGCCTATTGGGCAAGGGGCCCTATAAGTCATGCAACTGCTACAGTAAGTTTTATGGTACACCACCCTCCGGTGGCACAAATATAGGTTTCGTAGAATGCTATAGCAAGAATTAATCAGGTGGGTCACTAACATCTATAGACATATTGGGCAGGGGGGCCTCATAAGTCTTTTTGTCGCAGGCCAATTAAACTGTGACCCAAAATTAACGGTCAGAAGGACCAGTGCTTTTGAAAGGACACCAGAAAATGCAAATACTCTATTTGACAGGATTTAGATAGCTCACTATGACACTATTAATATTTTGGACTTTTTGACACTAGCCAAGCAAAATGTGACCCCAAAAATTAGAGATGGAAGAAGGACCAGTGCTTTTGGAAGGACACCAGAAAATGCAAATACTCTATTTGACAGGATTTAAATAGCTCACTATGACACTATTAATATTTTGGACTTTTGGGGGCAGTCCAGGCAAAATCTGACCCCAAAACATACAGTGGGAAGTAAGACCAGTGCTTTTTAAAGGAGAAAATGAGAAAATGGGATTATTCTATATATAGTATGCAATGTGTGCTGAAAATTTAGTTCTAATAAGAGCTTTTTATCTAATATGCAGGTACTGGAATGCTACTCAGTTTTCTCTCTGCCTACTCCAAAAACTTCCCATACACTATTCTCAGCTACTAGAGAGTTGATGTAGCTCTAACAAGAGCTGTTGTGTTATATTTAAGTAGCAGAAACACTCTACTTTCAGGCTGCTCGCTCTGTGCCTATGCTCACACTACACTTTTTCCGGATGCAATGCATGCAAGATAGCAGTGACAGGGGTTATATAGACCCTATGATGCTGGGTGGCCAGCCAATCACAGTAATGCCGCAACCAACATGGCTACGGCTTTACTCTGATGGTAAGCAAGCACAACATGTTTAGTGGCTGAAAATCAGGTGCCAAACATGCTGGATGGGACACTCAAATCTCTCGAGGTGAGCACACAAATATTCGACGAGTAGCACCGAATACCATGATATCCATATGGGTATCTAACAGTGACGAGCAGACGACTATTCAAATAAGTTTATTAAAGTTTAATCATTACAGGGTATGAAATAGTCTCATACAATTACAATTATGTTGTATTAGATGATAAAGAACATAAACTGCATACAAATATATACCGTATATACTCGTGTATAAGCCGACCCGTGTATAAGCCGACCCCCCTACTTTTGCCCCCAAAACCTGGGAAAATCTATTGACTCGCGTATAAGCCGAGGGTGGACCCCAGCACAGGTTTACAGCCCCCAGCAGTGGTATACAGGCCCCAGCAGTGTGATATACAGCAGCCCCCAGTGGTATATACAGCAGCTCCCAGTGGTATATACAGCAGCCACAGTGGTATATGCAGCAGCCCCCAGTGGTATATACAGCAGCCCCCAGTGGTATTGCAGCCCCTATATACAGCAGCCCCAGTGGTGTATACAGCAGCCCCAGTGGTATTGCAGCCCCTATATACAGCAGCCCCAGTGGTGTATACAGCAGCCCCTATATACAGCAGCCCCAGTGGTATTGCAGCCCCAGTGGTATTGCAGCCCCTATATACAGCAGCCCCAGTGGTGTATACAGCAGCCCCTATATACAGCAGCCCCAGTGGTATTGCAGCCCCAGTGGTGTATACAGCAGCCCCTATATACAGCAGCCCCAGTGGTATTGCAGCCCCAGTGGTAGTATACAGCAGCCCTAGTGGTATACAGCAGGCCCCAAGGGGTACATATAGCAGCCCCCAGGGGGTACCCAGCAGCCCCCTGGGGGTACCCAGCAGCCCCCAGGGGGTTTATACAGCAGCCCCCTGGGGGTACCCAGCAGCCCCCAGGGGGTTTATACAGCAGCCCCCTGGGGGTCCCCAGCAGCCCCCTGGGGGTACCCAACAGCCCCCAGGGGGTTTATACAGCAGCCCCCCCTGGGGGTCCCCAGCAGCCCCCAGGGGGTTTATACAGCAGCCCCCTGGGGGTACCCAGCAGCCCCCAGGGGGTTTATACAGCAGCCCCCTGGGGGTACCCAGCAGCCCCCAGGGGGTTTATACAGCAGCCCCCTGGGGGTCCCCATCAGCCCCCTGGGGGTACCCAGCAGCCCCCAGGGGGTATCCGCAGCCCCCAAATGCTGGCACTCGCTGGCAAGGGCCCCCCCCCGCTTCTCTTACCATTCCGGTCTTCTGATCCGTGCCGCTCCTCGGTGCTCCTCGCTGCTCCGTCCATCCTCCTACATCCGGGATCCCCAGCCGTCGCGCGATGACGTCATATGCCTGCGACGGCCGGAGATCCCGGATGTAGGAGGACGGACGGACGGAGCAGCGAGGAGCACCGAGGAGCGGCGCGGATCAGAAGACCGGAATGGTAATATAAGCGCCCTGGGGGGGGGGCCCTTACAAGGGGGGACAGTGCCAGCATTTGGGGGCTATATGCACTGCTTCCCCCTGCGCTGATTGACAGGGGGAAGCAGTGCATATTTAATGAGCGGCCCCACGTGACGGGGCCGCTCATACAGCAGCCTCCCCCCGCCTCCTGCAGCCTCCACAGCCCCGGGACACAGCCCCCACCTACATGTACCGTATATGACCCGTGTATAAGCCGAGGGGTAGACTTTTCAGCCCAAATTTTGGGCTGAAAAACTCGGCTTATACACGAGTATATACGGTAAGTAAGAATACATGCAGATTGGTAGCAAATGACAGGCTTACTCTTGCTTCATAAGAAAAAGAAATAAAGGAAAAGAGAATATGAATAAAATAAAATATAACAAACTATATATAAATCTAAATATTCTGAAAGCCAATAAAATAAAGATGAGAAATTCCTTTATATGGTGTTAACTTTATAGATTGTAATATCCCGTCAGTATTGTCCCTGAAAGTTACCATAGCTTTGGAACATATAATAAACTAGCTGGCGGCCCGATTCTAAAGAATCGGGTGGTCTAGAATGCATATACAGTTTATTTAGTAAGAATGAACAATAATGCAATTAAGACATGATATCTATCTATCAAGTACCTGTATTTGTATGGTGAATGTAATTTTTGAAAATTTTATTGTTCTTTGGTAAGGCTCTTAGTACACCTACTGGCTAATAATTGTGTATCAATTCAGTAGCTTTATTTAAGATATGAATATTCATAGTCTACATATCAGCCAGTTTGTGTTTGCCCACCAACCACGGCAAGGTGGCCTTACATCTGATGGGGCCCTACTCTACCTTATTTCGATTTCTTAACACTTTGACACCTTTCACATCAGCTTTTTTCTGCTATTTGCAGAAGATAGGGATGAAAAAAGTAGAATGTCTGCACTTGCCAGCTAAGGGCCTACCTGCCAAAAAAGAGGAAAGAATATGCAGAAAAAACTTGCACACCCGAAGTCAAAACACAATTTTTATTATAAGTAATAACAAAGGCGAACAACACAAAAACCACAAAAATTAAAACCACTTAAAACAAAGTAGGTCCCAGTATGCCAGTTGCAATCATATACTATAACAATGAAATACATCATGAATAAGTGACTCCCCTGAGGAAGCTGCCTAGTTGCAGCGTAACGCGTGGGGTCCCCAGTCACCCAGGTTGCAGCATCCAGTTTTGGTATGACCCCTTATTCATGATGTATGTTCATAGTGTCACTTTGTTTACACCATTGTAATTTGGTTGCTTCATGTTCATTGGAGGACCTTGTGTATTATGTGGTTTCACTGCTTCCATATGGTGTGATATTTTGTCCATCTTGACATTCATCAGCTATTTAATTGTTATAGTATATGATTGCAACTGGCATACTGGGACCTACTTTGTTTTAAGTGGTTTTAATTTTTGTGGTTTTTGTGTTGTTCGCCTTTGTTATTACTTATAATAAAAATTGTGTTTTGACTTCAGGTGTGCAAGTTTTTTCTGCATATTCTTTCCTCTTTTTTGACATATACTTCTTCTATGCAGTCTTGCACCCCTTATTTACTCGAGAGCTGTGCATCACCTCCTTTTTGGTCCCAAGGGCCTACCTGCGGCACACTTGCAGCAAGTCCCATGCAATGTATATGGAACTTGCGGTTAACTTGCTGTAAATGCGGGAAACATGGTTTCGGCAGCTGCACCAAATGCAGTTGCTAAAAAACCGCTGGTAACTGCGATGTTTGGGGCCAAAACTGCCGTAACCATGTGTGCTGCACCTGCCGCAAGAGAACCACAAATTCCATATACATTGCATGCAACTTACGGCAAGTGTGGCGTAGGTCAGCCCTTAGGCAGCAAGTGCAGAAATTATTATTTTCCACTTAAACTTCCATAAAAAATGGAAAAATGCTGCTGTAAAAGCAAAATCTCTCTTTTTTGTATCTATCTATTTCTGTATCTATCTAAGTTTATAGAACACACCTGAGGATGGAGATGTGTGTGAACAGCCGTCCCACCCGTCTCTTAGCTGTTCACAAAAACCTCACCCTGTTTAAAAACAAAATTAAATCTCTCAGCAGCTATAGTGCTGGAGCTTCAAATACAGGTTCTTATCACCAAATGAAGACATTTAGATGATACACATTTAACATCTTGTAGTGAATGTGTGTTCTACTTACATATAAAAATTTGTATTGAGATATCATATTTCTAAATTTATGTAGATATGATATCGAGTTACTAACAGTAAATAGAGCTAGCATTACTGATGTATGTAAAGTGCTATTAAATTCATAGCACTATAAAAAAAATAATAATTAATATGCTAATGACTACATATGTTATATACTGTACGTATTTCCTACATAAGTACTTAAAATCTATATCTATATGACTACACTAATTTATTTGTACGTATTTCCTACATAAGTACTTAAAATCTATATCTATATGACTACACAAATTTTTTTGGTATTTTAAATATTTTTTGACTATATTTCTATGGCTACACTAATTTTTTTTTGTTTTTGTGTTTTTTCCTTATCTATATACATATAAGTTTCCTATAGGTCTATCTGTTCTTAAAAAAAACTAAGAATCCAAAAAATAGAGAAGTAACTTTAAAGTAAAATATTTCTGTAGACTACATTCCGTGTGAAGACTTTGGTACTATCAGGCAATAATCGTCCTTGAAGTGGTGTATTAAGCACTTTAACTCTCACACTGCAACGTTGCTTCACCCTGGAAAAAGCAACATACAATTGACCATGGGCAAAAGCAGGTTCCGGTAGATAAATACCAACTCGATGGAGGGTCTGGCCTTGAGATTTATTTATGGTCATTGCAAATGCAGCCTTGATGGGAAATTGTCTCCGTCTTAACATTAAAGGTAATCCTGTCTCTGATGGACATAAATCAATGCGTGGGATGAATACCTCATTTCCTGCTGCTCAGCCACTAATGACTTTTGCGTGTATGAAATTGGCATGTAAGGCAGAGATAATGAGGCGCGTACCATTGCAGAGACCTTTTTTCGTGTTGAGATTACGTAGTAACATGACAATGGTGTCAATTTTAAGTTTGAGCCGATGTGAAGGCATTCCAGTTGGTGTTAGGGAATTCAAAAACTCAAGTGGGTATTGATCCAGATCATCAGCTTCATCAGGATCGATGGAATCATCACTGATATATTCTGTATAGTCACCTATCAATAAATCCATGACTTGAGAATTGACTTTTTCCACGTCCTCATTTTTTGGACATAAAATTGCATGAGAAGCAGCTGTATTTATGCTTTCCCTGTCATTTACATCAATACAAAGATGTAGTCCAAAAATGTCATTTATTAAAGAGCCAGTGCATATCATGTCTGGAGGAATTTGAATAACATCATCTCCAAGGTTATCTTCATTAGATAGTTCACCATTTCCCAGTCGAAGCAACCAACAGCTGTAGTCAGGATCAATGGAGCGCATGTTGTTAATAAATGGCAGGCGAGTAAAATGTTGCTAGTGTTGTGAGTATTTTAAACAGCTCTCTACAACATCATTTCTTGTCCCATGAGGGATGACAGGAAGACATTGTCTAAAGTCGCCTCCAAAAACAATGACTTTACCTCCAAAGGGTGTTTTTTCTTTGTGAGCTAAATTTGTTGTCATGACATCACGTAAAACTCTATCAATGACATGGAGTGCATATTTCGATAGCATTGTGCACTCATCAATAATAAAAAGTTTAGTGCAGTGCAAATCTTTTGCTGCATCGGTATCATTCTTAATCCTGGAAACAGATGTTTCATTCACAGGAAGTGGAATCCCATAAAGAGAATGAATGGTCTGTCCACCTTGTAGCAAGTTGGCGGCAATTCCAGTAGTGGCAGCAGGTGACACAATGTCTCCTTGTCCTCTTAGCTGATGTAGGAGTAGGTGATATAGGTACGTTTTTCCGCTGCCACCAGGACCATCAAGGAAAAAACACTTTGGTGTAGAATTAGTGTCTTCTAAAGCTTGAGTGATAGCATCCAAAGCAAAAAGTTGTTCCTCATTTAGAGTAGCTTTCATTTCAGCAGCTGTTGCTAACTCATAATCTTTATCATACTGTGGGAGGAGATGTTGTTTTTTGATTGGACGTGGCAAATTAAAATCAGTATAAGTTTTGCCATGAGCTTTAAGAACATGTTGGATATCTGATAGCATAGCCTTCACAATTGACACACTCGAGAGAGTCAGAGTGGTATGCATGACAGTAGTCTTCTACAAAGTGTTGCTTAAATTCATCCCATAAGTCCCGAGGTTGAGCTGGAGGACCAAATATACAAATGTAGGCAAACATGTCACGTAACTGTGCTGGCATGTTGAGAATACTAGCATCAAGTAATGTATTTCTCCACAGTACTATCATCAAATAGTACGCCAAGGGCTAATGCCGCGTCTTTGAAGCTTTGATGTGTGACTCCGTGTACAGTTTTTATGCTGTCAAAACTGGTTGCACCTTTGACATGTAACAATAACAATCTTAAATAGTAGCGTTCTTGGTCTTTCAAACTGACAGTATACATTCGTCCAATCACAGAACCACCTGCTCTCTTTCTTACTTCCCAAGAACCTTCTTTCCAAACATAGTTCTCTGGAATTTCACGGTATAAATACTGATGAGCATGGTGGTCGTTTTGATTAAGCTCAAAGTAGGCCATGAGAGTAGAATTGCGATGGAGCTTTTGTTTGATGTTTCCAATAGAGTCATCCTCATGAAAATAGAGTGGCTGAGAATGCGGTAGATGTACAGCAAAGCGCATAATACTATGAGATTGTTTATGCATGGGAAATGCGAATATTCTCCAAGCTGCTTCCGGTGCACTGACATATCTTGAGTCCATGAATTGGTGTGCTTCATCATGTTGGATGTTAGTCTGGGAGATTTCAAGATTGGCTTTATCATGTCCTTTGTAAACGTATTTAAATAAATATTTTACAGCCTGAATGGAACCACAAACTTTGACGTTAATATGGCACTTGTATTTTAATAGCAGGAATGGATTATATGGAACCACCCACGAATTGTCAATCATGTGAGAATGGTGTTGAAAAGATGGGCCAATTTGTCGGCGATAAGTAGGATAGGCATCCTTAGCTATAATGGTTTTTGTTTCCAAATCTTTAGGGAATCCTTTGGTACACTTCCCCAGATCCATGCAGGGAGAATTTGGATTGTGTTCTCCACACGGACCATGAATCATATGTTGGAGAACAATTGTATGGAGCAGAGGGTAGTGGGTAGGATTAGGAATTTCTGCCCACACTGTATTGTCTAAGTCGTCCTCCATCCTTAATTTGGAGTTGCTATCCAGAATGAGTAAAATGTGAACATTTGATAGGCCACGTTTCTGAAATTTAATGACATGAACCATCACGCACACTTTTCCAAACAATCCCTTGTTAATATCTCTTAAAAGAGCATCAAGCTTAATTTTGAAAACACGTGCAACTAAATCAGGTCTGTGTTCCACACGCTGCCATGGTTGTAAATTAGCAGTTATTTCACTCCATTTTGGATTACAGGTCATGGTTATAAAGAGATCAGGGCGACCATATTTTGTGACAATTGACATGGCATCTTGGTACCGCTGCTGCATGTTTCTGGGACTACCTTCAAATGAGGATGGTAAAATCACAGTTTTTCCAATGGGGATTCCCTTCTCAATAGATTTTTTAAGTAGATGTTCTTGTAGAACGCAATAATCTCCACTTTGAGATCCTTTTGGTGTTTGCGGATGTAATGGAGTCGATTGGCTTCAATTTTCACATAAACATCGACAAAATATTGCTGAGTGAGTTTTCCACCATTGAGGAGTGGATTGAAGTAATTTCTGACAGACAGCACATAGCAGTAATATTGTAGCTGTGTAATCCGACGTGGATTTTGTCCTTGGTGCTTAAGTCCATCATGCCATCCTTGGTCTCCATGAGGGAAAAATAAAGGATATAATAAGGCATCTAAATTGCTGTGGAGGATGCTTACTTGTTGCGTTTTGGGAGCTAAGGGTTGTTGGGGTCAGGTTTGAGATTAATTAATATGTCGCGATTAAATGGTGGCTCTCCATCATCATTTTCAAAGACAACGGCGACTTCATTCACAGTCGGATTATTATAGCGTCTTGGATCTTGCGTGCGATCTTGTTTCAGGGCCATGGTTATATTTGGCATGACAGTGTTATTTCGTAAAGCTTTAATCTGTTCTTCATGTTCCACATCTCTTAACATCTTGTACGCAGCTACAAATGGATTGACAGTGTCTAAAAGAGTTGCAATAAGACTCATCAGAGTGGGATGACATTTCTGATTTTCTTTACATTGCAAGCGTTGTTCTGTAGCAGTAGCAGTGTCCAAAATATAAAGTTGGGCATACGCAGGAAGTTGATCTTCAGAGGGATGTAGTGTTCCAGTGCGGTGGTATATTTGTCCATGTATGAGGAAACAATATGGGCCATGTCCAGGTGGTGGTGAAATATTTGCACCCATGGAGGCGAAAGCAAATGAACTGTTAATGCTGCGTATGTTATCCATAAAATTTTTACTAAATGGACTTTCTCCTTTCATTAAAAGTGTCAAGACGTCAGGATATTGTGGTATTGGTATACGGACTTTGGCCTTATGACAACAAAGGGTAAAACTTTTATCTGATGGTATTTCATCCCCAAAATGTAGGGCGTTACAATGTTGACACACATAATTCATAGGACCACAGGTGTGTTCTTGAATAGTACTGTCATCTTGAGTGACAGCTTTAGGCAGTAGAGGGTGAGGCATTATTAAAGGGGCATTAGAATGTTTATATAGAGCCACATATATTAACCGTCAGACAGGTATAGGCTCCTGAAGGTGTGATGAATTTTCATTTGAGGTAGTAGAAGGTTTATATGGACGGTGTAAACGGCGGGCAGCAGCAGCTTTTTGTAAGCGATTTGTGTGCGACTTAGGAGACTCATTAGTGACACGTGTGGGAAAGGCAGCGTTAACTTGGTTCAGGCGACAGCGTTTAGCTTCTGAAGTCTCAGTATCACGGTATTTGCGCTTACGTTTAGTGTGTGAAGCAGGTCCAGTATCTGGAGTGGGAGCACCTTGAGTAACTGTGCACATTGAAGTGTTATTGTGGTCCAAAAGCATTACTGTGGAAGGGGGGGTAGTTTCTGTGCGACGTTCACGTGCTGCGGCAGCTTTTTGTTGCAAACATAAGGCTTTGTGCTCAGGAGCCTTATTGGCGATACGTGTATTAAAAGCAGCCTTAACGGTGTCCAGGCGATAGCGTGTCTGTTGTTCAGTTTCGTTAGCACGCTGTTGTCGTATACGCGCTGCAGCGGCGGCTTTTTTGTCCTTGTCATTCTGATTCTTATTATTGGAGCTCATGTTGGCGTGGGCAAATTACCGTACGTGTACGGTTTACTGACAGTAAGGTAATCAGAGTCAGCAGGTATTAGGAGCAACCAAGAGAGTAATAAGGCGTAGCTATTTTTTAGAAAGATAGAGCAAGTAATAGGCAGTATATAGTAGTAATATATTGGATTAGTCTTTTAATGTCAATGGAGTGGCTAATAGTAGCCAGGAAGTAATATTGGCAATGAAGGGGTTAATCTTAGTTGGTGGTAATGGTACAGAATAGGTGAATAGCAGGCACTCAGTTTTATAGAGAAAATTAGTACAGTTAAAGGAGTGGCTGTATATAGCACCTTAAAGAAGGTTAAATAGTCAATATGCCAGAAAGGGTTAATAGGGAGTAGTGAAATATAGGAGGTAAAAGTTGTAATTTCACAGTTCCTGAATACGAAATTAAATAATTAGTATAGGTCTTAGCTCTTTGTTGAAGAAGTTCAGCGGCAGCTGGAAATGCGACGTCCGTCCGAGAGGCAGTGCGCAGTAGAATGAAGCTGTGAGGTGAAATTTCAAATTTCGCGGTCTAAAATGGCGGCCGCGAAATTTTGAAATTTCGCGCTCTAAAATGGTGGCCGCGAAATCTCGCGAGATTTCAGAGCCGTCATGTATAGGCGTTTAGCGCGCCGACCAATTAGAATAGCGGCGCGCTGTATGGCGCCATACTTCAAATACACTGTACTCAGTGTATTTGAAATATGGCGGCATAGCGCGCGCCGCTATTCTGATTGGTCAGCGCGCTGAACGCGACGACCAATCAGAATAGCGCCGCGCACAATGCCGCCATATTTGAAATACATTGTACTCAGTGTATTTCAAATATGGCGCCATTGAGCGCGCCACTATTCTTATTGGTCGCACGTTTAGTGCGCCGACCAATCAGAATAGCGGCGCGCTGTATGGCGCCATACTTCAGATACACTGTAGTCAGAGTATTTCAAATATGGCGGCATAGCGCGCGCTGTTATTCTGATTGGTCGGCGCGCTGAATGCGCGACCAATCAGAATAGCGGCGCGCTCAATGGCGCCATATTTGAATTACACGGACTACAGTGTATTTCAAATATGGCGGCATTGTGCGTGGCGCTACTCTGATTGGTCGCCGCGTTCAGCGCGCCGACCAATCAGAATAGCGCCGCGCACAATGCCGCCATATTTGAAATACATTGTAGTCAGTGTATTTCAAATACGGCGCCATTGAGCGCGCCGCTGAACGCGACGACCAATCAGAATAGCGCTGCGCTCCAATCAGAATGGCGGCGGCGGTACCGGGCAACTCCGGGTGGCTCGCGGCTCGCCGGAGCTAAGCCTGGGATGTAGCCGGCACGGAGATCCCCGGCTCGCTCCGCCGGCACGACGTAGCCGGGAGCCGACCTCGGCTCCCGGCTACCTCCCGGCCGCTCCGGCTGAGCGAAGTAGACGGGAGCCTACCTCGGCTCCCGGCTACCTCGCGGCGGCTCGGTCGGCGCGTGGATCCGGTCGGCGGAGCGGGCGCGAGCTAGCCAGGAACCGAGGTCGGCTCCCGGCTACGTGGCGCCCGCGGAGCGAGCCGGGAATCTCGGTGGCAGCTATATTCCCGGCTCAGCTCCTGGGAGCCGCGAGCCAGGCGGGATTTGTCCGGTACCGCCATTCTGATTGGTCGCTTGCTTGTGAGCGACCAATCAGATTAAAGCGGCGGGACGGCGCCATGTATTAAATGTAAGAAATTAAAAAAGAATGATTTGAAAGATGGCGGCGTGTTTGGCGGCGCTCTTTTCATTGGTCGGCGCCAGGCGCGAACGACCAATGAGAAGAGTGGGGCAGGGCACGGCGCCACGTTTGAAATCCAGCGGGAACTTTGGAATTCAAATATGGCGCCTTGCCCCGCCCCAATGTTTTCATTGGTCGCTCGCGCCTGGCGCCGACCAATGAAAAGAGCACCGCCAAACACGCCGCCATTTTTAAAATTTAATTTTTTTACTTCTTAAATTTTAAAAGATGGCAAGCGAGCGACCAATCAGAATGGCGGCAGCGTTACCGGGCAAATCCTGGCTGGCTGGCGGCTCCCCGGAACGGAGCCGCGGATATGCCCGGCACGGACATCCCCGACGCGCTTCGCCGCCGCGAGGTAGCCGGGAGGCGAGCTCGGCTCCGGCAGGCTCGCCGCGGATCTCCGTGGCGGGGATGAGTGCGGCTGAGGTCCGGGCAGCTGGGTCCCAGGGTTGTCCCACTTAGGGCAGCCATCTTGGTCCACCCTAAGCGGGTGTACCTTGGGACAAAGTTACGGAAGTGTGTGCAAAGTGACGGAAGTGACGTCACAAAATGCTTGTGCTTTTATATATTAGATGTTAAAGTGTCATAGACTAAAGGTCTGAATCAGTTAAAGTGATGTCCAATAAAATCCCAGAATTCCCACTTGGCCAGATATTTGTTTAAAAGATTATTTCTAAGGGAGAATGAGTGCTCACAAGCTTTATGACATTCAAGTTTAACTATGATTTCATGGGATGATGGGGGAGAAGTACAGTTATGGCCAAAAGTATTGACACCCCTGCAATTCTGTCGGATAATACTCAGTTTCTTCCTGACAATGATTGCAATCACAAATTCTTTGGTATTATTATCTTCATTTAATTTGTCTTCAATGAAAAAACTCAAATAAAATGAAGCAAAAAGCTAAAGATTGATCATTTCACACAAAACTCCAAAAATGGGCCAGACAAAAGTATTGGCACCCTCAGCCTAATACCTGGTTGCACAACCTTTAGCCAAAATAACTGATATCAACCGCTTCCGGTGACCATCAATGAGTTTCTTAAAATGCTCTGCTGGAATTTTAGACCGTTCTTCTTTGGCAAACTGCTCCAGGTCCCTGATATTTGAATGGTGCCTTCTGCAAACTGCCATTTTTAGATCTCTCCACAGGTGTTCTATGGGATTCAGGTCTGGACTCATTGCTGGCCACCTTAGAAGTCTCCAGTGCTTTCTCTCAAACCATTTTCTAGTGCTTTTTGAAGTGTGTTTTGGGTCATTGTCCTGCTGGAAGACCCATGACCTCTGAGGGAGACCCAGCTTTCTCACACTGGGCCCTACATTATGCTGAAAACTTGGTTGGTAGTCTTCAGACTTCATAATGTCATGCACACAGTCAAGCAGTCCAGTGCCAGGGCAGCAAAGCAACCCCAAAAAATCAGGGAACCTCCACCATGTTTGACTGTATGGACCGTGTTCTTTTCTTTGAACGGCTCTTTTTTTCTCCTGTAAACTCTATGTTGATGCCTTTGCCCAAAAAGCTCTACCTTTGTCTCATCTGACCAGAGAACATTCTTCCAAAATGTTTTAGGCTTTCTCAGGTAAGTTTTGGCAAACTCCAGCCTGGCTTTTTTATGTCTCGGGGTAAGAAGTGGAGTCTTCCTGGGTATCCTACCATACAGTCCCTTTTCATTCAAACACCGACTGATAGTACGGGTTGACACTATTGTACCCTCGGACTGCAGGGCAGCTTAAACTTGTTTGGATGTTAGTCGAGGTTCTTTATCCACCATCCGCACAATCTTGTGTTAAAATCTCTCGTCAATTTTTCTTTTCCAACCACATCTAGGGAGGTTAGCCACAGTGCCATGGGCTTTAAACTTCCTGATGACACTGCGCACGGTAGACACAGGAACATTCAGGTCTTTGGGATGGACTTGTAGCCTTGAGATTGTTCATGCTTCCTGACAATTTGGTTTCTCAAGTCCTCAGACAATTCTTTGGTCTTCTTTCTTTTCTCCATGCTCAATGTGGTACACACAAGGACACAGGACAGAGGTTGAGTCAACTTTAATCCATGTCAACTGGCTGCAAGTGGATTTAGTTATTGCCAACACCTGTTAGGTGCCACAGGTAAGTTACAGGTGCTGTTAATTACACAAATTAGAGAAGCATCACATGATTTTTCTAACAGTGCCAATACTTTTGTCCACCCCCTTTTTTATGTTTGGTGTGGAATTATATCCAATTTGGCTCTATGACAATTTTTTTGTGTTTTTTCATTGAAGACAAATTAAATGATGATAATAATACCAAAGAATGTGTGATTAAAATTGTTTTCAGGAAGAAACTGAGTATTATCTGACAGAATTGCAGGGGTGTCAATACTTTTGGCCACAACTGTATCTCTCCAGTAAGAAGCAATAGCGGTATTTGCAGCTAGGGTCATCACTACTAACCATCTTTTTTAAAACTATCAGAGCAAGTAACATAAATAAATTATAGATTGCTAAAAAAAATACTACCATCTGCTTTAAGCCCACAACCTGCTTCCATTTTTTTCTTATTGAAACATTTAGTTATTTTGAGGCTATTGATTGATTGCAGTATGCCATGAGTGTGTATCGGACTGATGAGACCTCGATAGATCTGGAATCAGAAGGTCACTGCATTTAGTTGATCTTAGATCCTTTTTTCACTTACCGTATATACTCGTGTATAAGCCGACCCGTGTATAAGCCGACATCCCTACTTTTGCCCCAAAAATCTGGAAAAACCTATTGACTCGTGTATAAGCCGAGGGTGGACCTCAACACAGGTATACAGCCCCCAGCAGTGTGGTATACAGGCCCCCCCCAGTGGTATACAGGCCTCTCCAGTGGTAGTATACAGCAGCCCCAGTGGTAGTATGTAGCATCCCCAGCAGCCCCAGTGGTAGTATACAGCAGCCCCAGTGGTAGAATACAGCAGCCCCAGTGGTAGTATACAGCAGCAGCCCCAGTAGTATATACAGCCCCAGTGGCAGTATGCAGGCAGCCCCAGTAGTATATACAGCCCCAGTGGTAGTATACAGGCAGCCCCAGTAGTATATACAGCCCCAGTGGTAGTATACAGGCAGCCCCAGTAGTATACAGGCAGCCCCAGTAGTATATACAGCCCCAGTGGTAGTATACAGGCAGCCCCAGTAGTATACAGGCAGCCCCAGTAGTATATACAGCCCCAGTGGTGTATACAGCCCCAGTGGTAGTATATTGCAGCCCCAGTGGTGTATACAGCCCCAGTGGTAGTATATTGCAGCCCCAGCGGTAGTATACAGCCCCAGTGGTAGTATTTTGCAGCCCCAGTGCTGTATACAGCCCCAGTGGTAGTATATTGCAGCCCCAGTGGTGAATACACCCCAGTGGTAGTATATTGCAGCCCCAGCGTAGTATACAGCCCCAGTGGTAGTATATTGCAGCCCCAGTGGTAGTATACAGCAGCCCCCGTAATCCAGGGCCCCCCCAGCCTGACTCCGGTCACCTGTAAAGGAAACTATACTTATCACAATGCCGCTGTCCGCGCCCGCTGTCCGCGCCCGCTCGCAGCTGTCGACCGCGATCCTCCATCTTGCGTCTTCTTCCTGTTTCCTGTGCTCGTCGCAGGGAATGACGTCATTGCCCGCGACGAGCACAGAAACAGGAAGAAGACACAAGATGGAGGATCGCGGTCTGCAGCTGCGAGCGGGCGCGGACAGCGGGCGCGGACAGCGGCACTGTGATAAGTATAGTTTCCTTTACAGGTGACCGGAGTCAGGCTGGGGGGGCCCTGGATTACGGGGCTGCTGTATACCGATGTATACATCGGTATGTACCGATGTATACATCGGTATACAGCACTGACTCGCGTATAAGCCGAGGGGGGTACTTTTCAGCCCAATTTTTGGGCTGAAAAACTCGGCTTATACGCGAGTATATACGGTATCTTGAGTAGGAGCTTATTTAATTCTATTCGGTGCTTAAGAGTTCAAGGTTCCCTTTCTATCTTACCATGATTAGTATGTAGCTGTAATCTCAACTGCTGTCGCTCCTTTTTGCTACTTAAACCCACTTTTTACTCTCTCCTATGCCTGCTATAGTCAATTCTATTCATTCAATTTATCCCAAGCTCACATCTTTACCGTCACATGATGGCTTATTTAAATCAGCCATCATGTGCCTCTAACAGCCATGAGTGGATTGGAGTTCCAGCTTAGGCTGGGGTCACACTTGGCATGCGTTTTTTTAACATGGGCTCCTATGGAAAACGCATGCGTTTTTGGATGGTACTAATTGTACATGCGTTTTTGCATGCGTTTCCCATAGGGCCCCATATTTGGAAATGCACCAAAAACGCATGGTACTGTCACACATGCGTTTTTGCTATTAGGGCATGCGTTTTTTAACATGGGGGCCTATGGGTGCGTTTTTTACATGAGTTTTTGAAAACGCAGGTCTCCAAAAACGCTTGTAAAAAACTCAAGTGTGACCCTAGCCTAAGGCTGTAAACCTATGAAATCCTTCTGTCACTTTCTGAGCATGAAACTCAAAAGGACGAAGTGTATGATGATCCGCTCTGCTAAAATGAGAATCAGGACCAAAAGGCTGGTGCAACGATGCTCTTTTATTCCTTTATACTACGCTATGCTCCTTCCTCCGGGATTACAAATAGGAAGGAGCATAGCAGGCTCCGAATCGCGTAGGTTAAAGGAATAAAAGAGCATTGTTGCACCAGCCTTTTGGTCCTGACTCTCATTTCAGCAGCGCGGATCATCATACACCTCATCCTTTTGAGTTTCACGTGAACACCATTTTTAACGTGTGAGTGTGGATCCAGCAGCAGCTGTACATGCGCAAACACTGGGTTGTGGATCACACAACCTTACCAGTTGAGCACCTAACCTATAGGCAATAAGCCTGTTATCATTGAGATAAGACCCTATTGTGCTTTGTTCTCTCTCACCACATCTACTGTAAATTTCAGAGCATGGAATTTAACCTATGTCAGCAGTGGGACACATCATTGCCTGCTCCCAATAGGGCATTTGTGATGTGATTGCGAGGTGCTGATGGCTTGTCATGACAGACAGGGGTCCATTTGCTTTTCCTTCAATTATATGAAGTTTGCCAGTGCTATATGCTAAAAACCTTCCACATATTCTCACCTCCTTACTTCACTTTTACTACAGTGATTTGGGGGTAAAATAAAGTTCCTCTTAGCATCCAGATATGGTGTGTATTATTACATCCAAAGAGTTCAATTTTGATGTCATCTGACCAGATAATAATCTCCCGGTATTTCACAGATGTGTGTAAAGGCCCCGTTACACGGCACAACGCTGGAACGATGTCGGCAACGATCTCATGGGCGCGCGGTCATTGTAGACATCGTTTTGACATCGTTGGTGAGCTGTCACTCGTCTAGATATCGTGGACGACTCGCCAACGATGTTGTGAGCAGGTATCGCTCGCACAACCCAGCGGACCATAACTGCTCATTGCTGTGAATGGGCGAAGTCATACACGACATCATTATCATGGTGTCAAACACAACAATATACCAGGTTGGCTGATCGTTGATCGTGTGGTTTGATAACATGTTCTTAAACCTCCGATCAACAATCCAATGATTTATCGCTACAACTTTGCAGAGTCACACGCAACAAGGTCGTAACGATGATGCTTGAACGACTCCAAACTTGTGACGTTTAAGCCTTAAATGTTGTTGAACAAACTTTAAATATGCTTGAAAATGGTTTTGGTTCAAAAATGGAGTCTTGCTTGGTAAGTATAAAACATGCCATGGAGATTGAGTGCATTACTTATTGTTGTCTTTGATAAAGATGTATTTGATAATTCCAGATCTTCTGTAGGGGTCCTTGGTTCTTGGACAACTCTACCAATACTTTTTTCACTCCTCTGTCTAAATATTGCAGGGAGAACATGGCTGTGGCTGGTTTATAGTGAAATGACTTCAGTAGTTTAAAAATTCTTCTGTAACCAATGCCATCAGTATGTTTTGCAATTGGATAGCTGCGAAAGTCTTGAAACATCTCTCTAGTTCTACACTTCATGAGATGTTTCTTATGTGGTACCTTTGTAATGATACACCTTTTTATAAGCCATTAATTGAAGCATCTAATTTTATTTTTCACTAAGTGACACAATTGCTTTCTAATTACTGATACATTTCAGTTGGTATCATGGCTTTCATGGCTTTTTGCACCTTTCTTCATTAGTTACATACTTTTGCCTATGTCATTTATATAAAAATGTATACTTTGAAAGTTGGTCAAGGGTTCAATACTTATTTCACCCACTTCTATATATGGTAAGTTCTTTTTGCTTGTTTTGAGGGACAAGGAATAAGGCCGGTTTCACATTTGCGTTTGTCAACGCAGCGTACCGAACGCAGCCAAACGCATGTGCACTGCGTTCCTATGTTTAACACGAGAATGCATGGTGCCGCATGTTCAGTTGCAGTTGCATTCAGATGCACATAATTTGTGCACCCGCCCTCTGAACGCAGCCTGTTGTATTATTTGTGCGTTCACGGGAGCTTGTTATATCAAGCCCTCCGTATGCAGACACAAACGCAAATGTGTAACCGGCCTAACAAGCTGGAGGTTGTGGGAGGAGGGGGCAGGTCCAGGGTCAGATAGTTTTCTAGGTACTGTGAACTAGGTGTTCTTCATAGAATCAGTTTGTTCAATATGGAACATAAGAAGAAGGCTGAGGGTGTTATAAACTATGCAAATAAAAGGTATGGTAGGACAACGTGATTGCACTGATAAATGAATTTGAGAAGTGTTTGTCACCTTCTCTACTAGAAACATCAATTCAAGAATACACTCTTTAAGAAGCAGAAGTGAAGACTAGCTTTGAACTCAGGCAGTGGTGCAGAACAGTAAATGGAAACTGGTCAATATTTTTCCTTTTATTTTTTCTTAAAGCACCTTTTTTCTATATAAAAGATTTTTTTTTTAATAAAACCTTTTTAATAACTAGAGAAGGGCAGCTTAAATTAAGTCTAGTTTTACATGTTTTTATCTATTCACAGTGGAAATACTATTGATAAACCAAACATCTACTATCTAAACTATCAGTCTTGTCTGTGAGGCTGGGGTCACACTTGGCATGAGGTTTTTTTGTGACTTAAAAAACTCATGCGTTTTTTACATGCGTTTTTGAAAACGCAGGTCTCCAAATACGCTTGTAAAAAACTCAAGTGTGACCCTAGCCTTATGCAGCCATGTAAATATGCTATGTGCACATAAAGACTAAGGCTGTGGTCACAGTACCATTTTTCACATGCATTTTTGGAGACCTGCGTTTTCAAAAACGCATGTAAATAACGCACCCATAGGCCCCCATGTTAAAAAACGCATGCCCTAATAGCCAAAAAGCATGTGTGACTGTCCCATGCGTTTTTGGAGCATATCCAAAAACGCATGCGTTTTTGTAGAAAACGCATGCGTTTTTATAACATGGGTTCCTATGGAAAACGCATGCAAAAACGCATGTACAGTTAGCACCTTTTAGTGCCATTCAAAAACGCATGCGTTTCCCATAGGAGCCCATGTTAAAAAAACGCATGCGTTTTTCCGGAAACGCATGCGTTTTTTTAACATGGGCTCCTATGGGAAACGCATGCGTTTTTGAATGGCACTAAAAGGTGCTAACTGTACATGCGTTTTTGCATGCGTTTTCCATAGGAACCCATGTTATAAAAACGCATGCGTTTTCTACAAAAACGCATGCGTTTTTCAAAACGCTCAAAAAAATACTACAAGCACTATTTTTATGTGCAGATTCAAAAACGCAGCCAAAAACGCAGGGAGCCATCAGAGACCTTAAAAAACTCATGCTGACATGAAAAACGCATGTAAAAAAGCATGCGTTTTTAAAAGGCACTAAAAAAATGCATGTCAACTGTGACCCCAGCCTAAGGGTGTGTATAACATCTGAAACGCATAGCTGTGTGCTGTGCTTAATGTCATCATGAGGAACAACTGTCTTGTAATGCTTCCTTAGAGCTGCAAATGAAACTAAAAGTTCTATTCTGGTGAAGCCAGATTTTTCCTTATTTCATCTATGATGTTTGAGCAAAAGCAGTGCCTACATCCATGCTCCAGATGGTTTTTCTACGAAGAACGGCAAACAGTGAGCTGGACTTCATTTATCGTTAATATGAAGGCTATGGTCATGTGTTGGCGCTTTTTGACATATTACTTTTGGGAGCTTAACAGTTTACAGGAATACTAATAAATCCCAAATTTATTGTCTGTTTAAAGGCCTATTCACAAAATACTTTTGAAAATGCATATTTTCCACAAATTTCTAATTGAAAAGGTCTGTTCTAAAATAAAAGATAACTTTTAGTTTTTGTACAATTTTCTTCAAAAATGATAGCCATAAACAAGAACTCTATATAATCTACTTTTTTAACATCCTCGATGCAATTTCCATTTTATCATTGTTCAAATTAAAGGAGTGTTACTTCTTAACCACAAAGCTCTTTCTTTATTCTTTAATACTCATAAAATCTACTCAAAAAAGTTATTTTTCTTCCAAATAATAAGAGTAGTGATTTCAAGAGTTGTTTTAACAGTGTTTCCCTTATTTATCTCGGTTATAAAACTGCACAAGAAAAAAAATCCAGACTTGCTTCAAGACACACACTTATTACTGCGTATTTATTTTATGATCTGCAGAGTCTGGTCCATAGAATAAACAGAATAAAGGAGAAGGAAGATGAAAGAGATACATTGAAGTCAAGGGCTGTTTGTTAGTCTCTCTCTGCTGCAGAGGCTGGACCAGCACTGAGCATCAGGCGGTCTTTGAAGACAAGAAATACAGAAATACAATTGTGTGAGTCATTTCATAAAGTACTCAGGTCAATAGTATGAACCTTACAAAAGATGCAGAAAAACATTCAAGATATAAAAATATAGATTATATGAAGTATTGCTTCATGTACCATTCACTAAGGCTTTCATAACACATACTTTATCCATCATATATGACTTATTTAAATTAGCATTTATAGAAATACAGTATAGACAATACATTAATTAAGTGCTAAAACAGTCGTGAATAGGTAAAGCTACTTTATTTTTTTCCTATGACACCGGAGTTTATAAAGGACATATATAGAAGAGATTTTGAGAAAAATCATTGTAAAATTTTTACCAGCACGGTGTGAAATATACTTAATTCTCTAATGAGCCTATGATGAAACACAGACAATTCAAGCACCCTGGAAATCATAGTTGAAATTGGTTTCCCTGTATCTTGTGCTTCTCTGGAACCCCATTTAAAAGACAGACAATCACAGTCAAATGAAACTATAATGTTTCAACTCTATTGATAAAAACAGCTGTATCTATAGTGGTACATAGACGGACCGATTCATTAATGGGTTTGCCACAGAATTTTAGTGTACAACACCTTAAAAATTCACAAACGTTTGCCCAATTCATAGCATTTTAAAACCAGTCCCGCCAGCCTCATTGAAATAAGTGCCGCATAGGCAGGATGGGGCCATTAATAAGCCCACTCATCTAATTCATGAAGATTTATGCCAGTTTAGTGGAGTAAATTCTGCCAAAAATCTACCCCAGTACCAAACTGGAGTACATCTCTGACAGAAGTGCACAGCACTTGTAGGATGCATCTAAACCATTAAATGGTGTTAGCCTCTTAATTATTTAGGCACATATTACTCCTGTATGCCCTCTTTAGGACTGATATTTACAACAATTAATGAATCAAGCCCCATAGTGCTTTAGTCACTGTCACTTTGGGAGGCGCCATATGCTATTGGTTTAACAATAGTATAAGAGACAAATTTTCCATGTAGCATAGTAAAAATAAAACACAACAATTTGTTTAATCTTCTTTCTCAGGACTTGGTTTACCCTAGCACTGTGTTGCTTATCACCAGGGCTGCTGATGAGTTATGACTATCCTGACTCCAGTCAGGGACCCGGTCAAGGATATCTGGGAAACATGGCTATTTACCTCAGTGATCAGGGCAAACCCCAGCAGATGCCCACTTGATGCATCAATATTTGAATTAATTTACTAGGGCATGCTGATTTAATTCCCACCCACCTGTCAGTATAAGCACAGGGGGGTGGGGGCTCGCCCAGTAATTCCACCTACCCACCTCTTAATATGCACCGCAGCACAGGGGGCCCGGGGCCCACACAGTAACGTTGCCCACTTACCTCTCAGTTTTCAGCACAGGGGGTCCTGCCCACTAGCTTCATCTCTGACCCCTCCCTCCGCAGACACAGAAGATCCAGGAGGAAGGTGCCATTACACTACATGTGGGCCCGCGGTTATGTGCCAAAGAAGAGGGGGCTGGCCTGGCTGAGACTGACATCTTAGTAACATTAGTGTCAGCCAAGTTTGAACTGCGCATGCACCCAATAGAATGACATTCGCAGAACAAACCGGAAGTCACCACCGAGTGCGGGCACAAGCATGATGTGAAGGACGGAGCTGCTGAGTGGTGAGAATGATGTCTTTGTGTGTCTGTGTCGGGCCCCACGGGACGGGGGTACTCGGTACCGGACCGGATGGTGCCGGGGAAGTCACGGGTGGCTTGGTCCGGACCGTGTCCCTGGCTCGGCAAATAAAGGGGGATATTTACAGGGGAAATGTCACTCGTGACGCCACCCACTTGATGCGGCCAGTGATGGGGGCCGCCGCTGCTGCAGAACCTCCGGGGGTGATGGAGTGGCAGCAGAGATGTTATAGTTCCAGTGGGAAGAACTGTATCCCCCGGGGCAGTAAGAGTTAAGGGTTGTGGAATTGTCCTGGACACTTACTTTGCAGACGCTGCAGGATCTCTCTTCCTTGCTGGTGCTGACAGGCTTGTAGCTCTGCAGATGGGAATCTGCTGCAACCTGTATGGGAGGAATAGTCTGCAGATAGAGACTGACAAGAAAGGCCAATTCAGGGTTTTCCGTGTCTTTTACTCTCACTTCTTCAAGCAGTTTACAAGTCAGTTGCAGTTCTTACAGTTCAAGCACAGTTCTCAATACACAGGCACATTCTCCCTCTCCGGGTTCCCTTTTCTCTGCAGCCAGGCCTCTCTTCTCTCTGTGACCCCTCACACAGTCTTTAGTGTCCTTTCCGGGCTGTCTACGGTCTCCGTCTGTACGGGTGGTGTGTGGTGTGCTGGACAGTATGGTGGTGACTGGGACCCCTGGTGGGCCCTCCAGTTTGTCACTGATCTGCCTGTCCTTTGGGTTGGGGACCCTAACGTGGAGCTGTGGTCCCCCGTTGTGTTGTTTGGGGATCCGGGTAAACTACGGTCCCCTCTAGAGCCGACACTCTACTCAGCCTAGCCTCCAGCAGTCCTCAGGTGTGAGGCTCTACCAGGCTCTTTCCTTTCTGTTCCTCTCGGTATCATAGGAGGGCTTCTCCGCCTGCAGTCAGTGGCTTTAACTGCTGTCTAGGGCACGGGTTCCACCGTCCCTCTCTGTTCTGTCACACTCCTGGTGGCATCAGCGTCGGATGGGCTTTCTCTCCCCTCTGGCTCACACTGGCTCAGTACGGATTCTGCGCTCCTAGCCTTGCATTCACAGAACGTGTGATTGTCTTTCAGTCTTTACAGCTCAGCTTCTGGTCTTTGCATCTCAGCCTACTGTGGCCTACTGCTTCTTACTGACTGACTTCCTTCACTCCTCCCCCTCACTATATACTGTCAAGTCACCTGACTACGGGTGTGCCCAACCCACTCCTCTGATCCACCACCCCTCAATCTCATAGAGTATCTAATCTCAGGGCTGGATGTTACCTCCTCTTCACGTGGGTTGTGTGGGCTGTGAGGGTGTTGGTGTGCAACAAGTGTCCTACCTGCCTGGCTGCAGTTCCCTTTGTGGCCTCCTGGACGCAGGGGTGCCACATCTGTCTGTGTGTGTCTGTCTGTCTGTATGTCTGTGTTTGTCTGTCTTTCTGTGTCTGTCTGTTTGTAAACAGCATTATACTGTATATACAGGTCCACACTAAATGCTGTATCAGTGTGATAACATATATATGGTGTATGTATAGTGTGTGGACTGTATATACAGTATAGTGCTGTGTATGCAAGATTTAAGGCCAGCAGTCTCTAATGTCCATATGGTCATGCAGCAGTCTCTAATGTGTATACGGCTGGCAGCAGTCTCTAATGTGTATACATCCGGTAGTAGTCTCCAATCCGTATACAGCTGGCAGCAGTCTACAATGTGTATATGGCCGGCAGCAGTCTCTGTACTGTATTCACTATTGTGTATACAGCTAATATGTATCCCACCCAAAGCAGTCTCAATTGTGTGTGTATATATATATACATTTAATATATAAAGTTGAGTGTATGTGTGTATGGCCATGCCCACTCCATGTGACCATGCCCACTCCATGTGACCATACCCACTCCATTAGATCATACCCACTCCATGGGACCATGCACATTCCACATTGCCCCGCCCACTCCTCATAGCCACACTTGCTCCATATAGGCCCACCCCACTCCACCTAACCATGCCCATGTGTGTGACAAGTCCCACCACTCCATATAATGATGCCCCACTCCACATAGCCACACCCTCTTTTTGATGTCACAATAGAATTTAGAATGTTAGCTTATTGGTGCCGTCACGCGCATCAATTTCAAGAATGATATTGTTAGCGATCACATGCACGCGTGATCGCTAACAATATCATTCAGATCGCTGGTGAGCTGTCACACAGGCAAACTCACCAGCAATCAATGGACCAGAGACATCGTAGAAACGATTTAAATATCGTTTCCACGATGTCTTGCTCCTGCTGCCAGGCTGCAGTAAGCGGGAGCAGGCTGGTCTCCAAGGTAAACTGCAGGTAATAGGCAGCGCGCGCTGCCTAGTTACCCGCTGTGTACCTTGAATACCAGCCGGTGAGCGAGAAGGCTGGTAACCAAGGTATACATCGGTATCTAGGCAGCGCGCGCTGCCTAGTTACCCGCAGTTTACCTTGGATACCAGCTCCCAGCGCTTGCTGAGAGGCGCTGGGAGCTGGCTTATCGGTCATCTCCCGGTGTCACACGCAGCGATGCTGTGTGTCCACCAGACGACCAACCATTGATTTGAGGACAGGACCTCAAATAACCAATGAACGATCAACCGAGTGATCGTTCATCGTTTGTAGTGTCACACGCAACGATGTCGTTTCGACATCGTTCAAGCGTCACAGAACACGTGACTTTTGAACGATATCGGCAACTATATCGTTACGTGTGACGTGGCCTTAAGTCACTGCCTGATCATTCTGATCTGATGAGTCATAAGAAAAAGAATGTGACTGAATGAATGTCATCACACACTAAGAGAAAAGCTGTATTATACCTCAATGAGCAAGACTTACAGAAATTGAAGAAAGGGAGGCAAGAATTACAGAAATTAGTTCAGAAGTGGAAGAAAGGGAGGTAAAAACTGCTTTCTCAAGAGCCATGGAAGAAAGGGTAGTAAGAATTACAGAAATGAATGAATTTATACATGTTATGTATGTATATATGTCCATTAAAGGAATTCGCACCATTGCACATCTACAATCACCAAAGAAGATCTAACGCAGCTGAAAACACTCCCTAGGCGTTTTAAAATCTTTCACCAGAGTAATGCGAGACAACTCAAAGTTAAGGCCATTGATGTGGTATCTATGAGGATGAGAGGAGGTAACCTTTCAAAAACACTTGCACAGATAGAAAGTAGGTGGATTTTATGACTAGGGACCTTGTCACCACTAGAGATGAGCGATGTTCATTAACTTCGGGTTTATTTACTGCTCTGCCAGTGCTCGGCAATCTCCGGCGGCTGACGGTAGTCTTCGGGAAGGCTGTGACAGCAGGGTTCACCCGAGGTCATAGGCTGAGCTATGACCTGAGGTGAACCCTGACTGTTGTAGTCATTTCTTAGCCTGCTCTCCCTCTGCATAGACATGTGTGTCTATGCAGAGTGATGTAGCAGTGCTGAGATTGCGTTTATGGACTACGGCGGACGGAAGAGGATTTTTTTAAAATAAAGATGGAGTCCCTAAGTGTGTTTTTGTTTTTTTTTCAAATAAAAAGAATTTTTCTTGGTGTTCTGTTTTTATTTAAACAATTTAATTGAAATTCATGGGGGGCATGTCTAATATTGGCGTGACCCCGTGAATTTCGGGCTTAGGGCCAGCTGATAATACAAAGCTGGCCCTAATCCCTTTATTACCCAGAGAGCCAACGCACCAGGGCCCTGGATGAGTTGGGTCCAGCTCCAGAACATGGCGCTTCAATGAATGCGCCATTTTCTGGGGTGGCTGCGGGCTGCCATTCGCAGTGGGAGGGGGGGGGTGCCCAGAAGGCTTGGGCCTCTCTGCGCTGCGGATTCCAGCCCCCAGCTGCCTAGCTGTACCTGGCTGGACATAGAAATAGCACAGAGCCCACGCATTTTTTTTTATTATTTCTGGCACTGAACCCAACTCTTCCAGGGCCTTGGTGCCATGGCTCACTGGGTAATAAAGGGGTTAAGGCCAGCTTTTTGTTATCAGCTGGCCCTAAGCCCGAAATTCATGGGGTCACGCCAATATTAGACACAACCACCATGAATTTCTATTAAATTGTTTAAATAAAAACACAACACCAAGAAAAATTATTTTTATTAAAAAAAATCCTCTTCCGTCCGACGTAGTCCAATCCAGGGTTCTTCTTTAGCTTTGCTTCATCTCTGGTAGAGAACCTCCACCAGAGATGTAGCAGAGCTGTGCACCCATGGGAAAGTTCATGTGAGTTCATGCAGGCAAGCTTCAACTCACCTGAACCTGACAGCACTCTTACTTCAATTGAACAGCTGACCTGAGTCAGCTGTTCATTTGAAAATCCCTGCAGGAAGGCATCCAAAAGAGAAAACCGATTTGAAAACTGGATTCTCCCGGATTGTACCGGTCCGGTGCAATCTGGCACCATAGAGACCCATGTTAAGGGGTGCCAGATTGCACTGGACCGGTACAATCCGGGAGAATCCGGTTTTCAAACCAGTTTTAAAACCAGATTCTCCCGGACTGTACCGGTCCGGTGCAATCCAGCGCCCCATAACATGGGACTCTATGGTGCCGGATTGTACCGGACCGGGGCAATTTGGGAGAATCCGGTTTGAACTCCGGGTAATGTGACTGGAGTTCCCGCGATAACATGACGTCACCAAAGGTCCTATCAGCAACAGGACCTTGCTGGAGCCTTCGGTGGACCACGGAAAGGTGAGCATACATTTTTTTTTAACACTTCATTTTACTTAATTTCACTTCCGCAATGTATGTTATACAGCTGATAACAAAAAGCTGGCCCTTTCACTTCCGCAATGTATAGTGAAACAGCCCCACATAGCTGTTTATTTAGTGTTCCGGGGTGTTCGACAGTGTTCGTCGAGCATTCGACGAACATTCGTAGAACACCACGGCTAGAAGCATGGGCCCCCCCCCAGGGGGCGGGCCCGGTCTCACCCGCGACCGCTGCGACTGCTGTAGTTCTGCCACTGAACTTGTATGAATCAATACGTCGGAGAATTGAGGCTGTAAACGCCGCAAAAGGTGGACCTACACAATATTAAACTAACTTTTGTTGATTTTTCCAGGTGTTTCCATTATTTTGTCCACCCCTGTCGGTGTATGATAAAATAAAAATGTACACATCACAGCATGGGTTTGAAGGTGTATATGAGATATACAGTCATTCTAGAATGGCGAAATATAGCCAGTGGAATACATGGGGACAGCTAAAATAGGTATAATATTTCTAGTTACAGTTGTGGCCAAAAGTATGCCATCTACTTATATAATCCGCAGTTGGGAATTCGGGCGTTGTCGCCGAATCCCAACATGCTTTGCGGGACTGCGAGTGATGACGCGCAGCGTCATCACGAGCCGCAGACCCGCACTACTGTAAAAAAAAAAAAAAAAAAAAAAGTTCATGCTCACTCTCCCCGAGCCCCCGCCGTCTCCTGCCGTCTTCCTCCAAGCTTCCGGTGGCTGCCGCAGGCTCCGAGTGTCTGCAGAGCTCTTCTACTGCAGTCAAGGACCTGTGGTGATGTCACAGTCACGTGACACCAGGTTACTCCATGGTAACCTGGTGTCACGTGACTGTGACATCACCGCAGGTCCTGAACTGCACTACAACAGCTCTGCAGACACTGGGAGCCTGCGGCAGCCACCGGAAGCTTGGAGGAAGACGGCAGGAGATGGCGGGGGCTCGGGGAGAGGTGAGCATTAACTTTTTTTTTTTTTTAACCCCTGCCTTCCTGTTTGGAGACCTTTTACTGTACTGAGCATGCTCAGTACAGTAAATGTCTCCTCCAGCCTCACAGCCTCCCCATCCTCACTGCCTCCTCCAGCCTCAGTCTCATCCAGCCTCACAGTCTCCTCCAGCCTCACAGCCTCCCCATCCTCACTGCCTCCTACAGCCTCCTCCAGCCTCACAGCCTCCCCATCCTCACAGCCTCTTACAGCCTCCACACCCTGCTCCAGCCTCACAGCCTCCCCATCCTCACTGCCTCCTCCAGCCTCAGTCTCCTCCAGCCTCACAGTCTCTTCCAGCCTCACAGCCTCCCCATCCTCACTGCCTCCTACAGCCTCCTCCAGCCTCACAGCCTCCCATCCTCACAGCCTCCTACAGCCTCACACCCTCCTCCAGCCTCACAGCCTCCCCATCCTCACAGCCTCCTCCAGCCTCACAACCTCCTCCAGCCTCACAGCCTCCCCATCCTCACAGCCTCCTCCAGCCTCACAGCCTCCTCCAGCCTCACAGCCTCCCCATCCTCACACCCTCCTCCAGCCTCACACCCTCCTCCAGCCTCACAGCCTCCTCCAGCCTCACAGCCTCCCCATCCTCACTGCCTCCTCCAGCCTCACAGTCTCCTCCAGCCTCACAGCCTCCCCAGCCTCACAGCCTCCTCCAGCCTCACAGCCTCCCCATCCTCACAGCCTCCTACAGCCTCACACCCTCCTCCAGCCTCACAGCCTCCCCATCCTCACTGCCTCCTCCAGCCTCAGTCTCCTCCAGCCTCACAGTCTCCTCCAGCCTCACAGCCTCCCCATCCTCACTGCCTCCTACAGCTCCTCCAGCCTCACAGCCTCCCCATCCTAACAGCCTCCTCCAGCCTCACAGCCTCCCCACCTCACAGCCTCCTCCAGCCTCACAGCCTCCTCCAGCCTCACAGCCTCCCCATCCTCACAGCCTCCCAGCCTCACAGCCTCCTCCAGCCTCACAGCCTCCCCAGCCTCACAGCCTCCTCCACAGCTCTCACAGCCTCACTCACTCAGCCTCCTCCACCTCACAGCCTCTCTCAGCTCTCACAGCCTCCTCCATCTCACCAGCCTCCTCGCTCACAGCCCTCACCCAGCCTCCCCACCTCACAGCCTCCTCCAGCCTCACAGCCTCCTCCTCCTCACAGCCTCCTCCGCCTCACAGCCTCCATCTCACGCCTCCTCCAGCCTCACAGCTCTCCTCCATCACAGCCTCCCACTCACATGCCTCACTCCCCATCCTCACAGCCTCCTCCCAGCCTCACAGCCTCCTCCAGCCTCACAGCCTCCCCATCCTCACAGCCTCCTCCAGCCTCATCACTACTCCAGCCTCACAGCCTCCTCCAGCCTCACAGCCTCCCCACCTCACAGCCTCCTCAGCCTCACAGCTCTCACACACTCCTCCAGTCCTCACAGCCTCCTCCATCCTCACAGCCTCCCAGCCTCACAGCCTCCTCCAGCCTCACAGCCTCCTCCACCTCACATGCCTCTCCACCTCACAGCCTCTCCAGCCTCCTCTCAGCCTCACTCACCATCCTCACAGCCCTCACCTCTCCATGCCCACAGCCTCCCCATCCTCACAGCCTCCTCAGCCTCACAGCCTCCTCCAGCCTCACAGCCTCCTCAGCCTCACAGCCTCCTCCAGCCTCACAGCCTCCCCACCTCACAGCCTCACCCTCCTCACAGCCTCCTCCAGCCTCACAGCCTCCTCCAGCCTCACATCCTCCTCCAGCCTCACAGCCTCCTCCAGCCTCACAGCCTCTCCAGCCTCACAGCCTCCCTCCACTCACAGCCTCCCCAGCCTCACAGCCTCCTCACCTCACAGCCTCACCTCACAGCCTCCTCCAGCTCACAGCCTCCCCATCCTCACAGCCTCTCCAGCTCACAGCCTCCTCCAGCCTCACACCCTCCAGCCTCACAGCCTCCTCCATCCTCACAGCCTCCCCATCCTCACAGCCTCCTCCAGCCTCACAGCCTCCTCCAGCCTCACAGCCTCCCCACCTCACAGCCCCCAGCCTCACAGCCTCCTCCAGCCTCACATCCTCCACCTACCTCACACCCTCCAGCCTCACACCTCCTCCAGCCTCACAGCCTCCTCCCTCACAGCCTCCCCATCCTCACAGCCTCCTCAGCCTCACAGCCTCCATCACATCCTCCCACCTCACAGCCTCCCCAGCCTCACAGCCTCCTCCAGCCTCACAGCCTACCTCCAGCCTCTCCTCCTCACAGCCTCCTCCAGCCTCACAGCCTCCACCTCACAGCCTCCAGCTCACAGCCTCCTCCAGCCTCACAGCCTCCACCTCACACTCCTCCACCTCACAGCTCCACTCCAGCCTCCATCCAGCCTCACAGCCTCCCATCCTCACAGCCTCCTCCAGCCTCACGCCTCCTCCAGCCTCACACCTCCCCAGCCTCCACAGCCTCACCTCCTCAGCCTCACAGCCTCCTCCAGCCTCACAGCCTCCTCACAGCCTCCCCACCTCACAGCCTCCTCCAGCCTCACAGCCTCCCCATCCTCACAGCCTCTCAGCCTCACAGCCTCCTCCAGCCTCACAGCCTCCTCCAGCCTCAACCTCCCCACCTCACGCCTCCTCCAGCCTCACAGCCTCCTCCAGCCTCACAGCCTCCTCCAGCCTCACAGCCTCCCTCACTCACAGCCTCCTCCAGCCTCACAGCCTCCTCCAGCCTCACAGCCTCCCCATCCTCACAGCCTCCTCCAGCCTCACAGCCTCCTCCAGCCTCACATCCTCCTCCACCTCACAGCCTCCCTCCTCCAGCCTCAGCCACAGCCTCCTCCAGCCTCACAGCCTCCTCAGCCTCACAGCCTCCCCATCCTCACAGCCTCCTCCAGCCTCACAGCTCCTCCAGCCTCACACCTCCCAGCCTCACAGCCTCCTCCAGCCTCACAGCCTCCCCTATCCTCACAGCCTCCTCCAGCTCTCACAGCCTACCCCATCCTCACAGCCTCTCCAGCCTCACAGCCTCCTCCAGCCTCACAGCCTCCTCCAGCCTCACAGCCTCCCCATCCTCACAGCCTCCTTCAGCCTCACAGCCTCCTCCAGCCTCACATCCTCCTCCAGCCTCACGCCTCCCATCATCCAGCCTCCAGCCCCTCCTCAGCCTCAGCCTCCTCCAGCCTCACACCTCCTCCAGCCTCACACCTCCTCCAGCCTCACCCTCCTCCACCTCACAGCCTCCCTCCTCAGCCTCACAGCCTCCTCAGCCTCACAGCTCCTCCAGCCTAATCCTCTCCAGCCTCCACTCCCCTCACAGCCTCCTCCAGCCTCACAGCTCCCTCCATCACGCCTCCTCCAGCCTCAGCCTCCAGCCATCACACTCCCACCTCACAGCCTCCTCCAGCCTCACAGCTCCCACTCACAGCCACTCCTAGCCTCCGCTCCACTCACTCACAGCCTCCATCCCAGCCTCACAGCTCCTCCAGCCTCACAGCTCCTCCTCCAGCTCCATCCTCCACGCCTCCTCTCCAGCTACAGCTCCTCCTCAGCCTCACAGCCTCCTCCTCCAGCCTCACAGCCTCCCCACCTCACAGCTCCCACTGCCTCACAGCCTCCCCCCTCCAGCCTCTCCAGCCTCACAGCCTCCCATCTCACGCCTCCTCCAGCCTCACAGCCTCCTCAGCCTCACAGCCTCCTCCAGCCTCACAGCCTCCCCATCCTCACAGCCTCCTCCAGCTCCCTCCACTGCCTCCTCCGCTCACCTCTCAGCCTCGCTCCAGCCTCACAGCCTCCCCATCCTCACTGCCTCCTCAGCCTCACAGCTCCTCCACCTCACAGCCTCCCCAGCCTCACAGCCCCAGCCTCACAGCCTCCCCATCTCACAGCCTCCTCCAGCTTCCCAGCCTCCCCATCCTCACAGCCTACTCCAGCCTCACAGCCTCCTCCAGCCTCACAGCTCCTCAGCCTCACAGCCTCCCCATCCTCACAGCCTCCTTCAGCCTCACAGCCTCCTCCAGCCTCACATCCTCCTCCAGCCTCCAGCCTCCCATCCTCACAGCCTCCTCCAGCCTCACAGCCTCCTCCAGCCTCACACCTCTCGCTCACAGCCTCCCCTCCTCCCACCTCACAGCCTCCTCCAGCCTCACAGCTCCCCAGCCTCACTCCTCTCCTCTCAGCCTCACAGTCTCTCCAGCCTCACAGCTCCTCTCAGCCTCACACTCCCAGCCTCACAGCTCCCCATCCTCACAGCCTCCTCCAGCCTCACAGCCTCCTCCAGCTCACAGCCTCCCATCCTCACAGCCTCCTCAGCTCACAGCCTCCTCAGCCTCACAGCTCCCCATCCTACAGCCTCCTCAGCCTCACACTCCTCCTCACAGCCTCCAGCCTCCAGCTCACGCTCCTCCAGCCTCACAGTCCTCCAGCCTCACTACCTCCATCCTCACACTCCTACCCTCACAGCTCCCCAGCCTCACAGCCTCCCTCTCACAGCCTCCTCCAGCCTCACATCCTCCTCCAGCCTCACAGCCTCCCCATCCTCACAGCCTCCTCCAGCCTCACAGCCTCCTCCAGCCTCTCACCCTCCTCCATCCTCAGCCGCACTACCTGACACCGCTGCCATCCTGCCAACCGTCGGCCCCGCTCCATCGCCACCGCCTTCGCGCCCTCCGCCAGGTCCATGCTGCCCGGATGCCGCCGGAGCCTTCCGCCCCTCGCCACTCTCTCACCGCTGGGCTCTCAATGTCGCCATGCTGGTGGAGTAGCGGTCTACGGGCTGTGGCCGGGTGCCGGGAGCCAGGGACGTCGTCCTGTGGCCGGCAACAGCCAATGGGAGTGAGCGGACCGTGTCAGCCTGCAAAACCTGACACGCCCCGCTCACTCACATTGCCTGCCCCTGCAAGCGGATTGGGCGCTGTCTTGTACACACAGGACGCCCATCCCATTGCCCAGGACTTGGCGTCCTAGATCAATCGGATGACCGTCCTGTCTTTACCACACACCGCCCAATCCGCTCCTTCTGCTCAGGTCACATGTGTGACCTGAGGGAAAGAACTGATCCCTCTCTGCATCACCCAACCCGCCGCAGACGACAATGCCGTGTGACTGGGGCTGCGATCAGCCCCAGCACGCAGCCACGTCCTGCCGCCGAGCGGTGATGTCACCCCTCCAGCCGCATCTCTCCCCACCCCTCCAGCCAGACCTCTCCTCACCCCTCCATCTGGACCTCTCCTCACCACTCCAGCCTCTGCTTCCTCACCCCTCCAGCCTCTGCTCCCCTCACTCCTCCGCCTCCCGCCACATCATACTCTGCTATCCACAGAGCCCCCTCTATACTCTGACACCCACAGAGCCGCCTGTATACTCTCCTACCCACACAGCCGCCTGTATACTCTGCTACCCACAGAGCTGTCTCTATACTCTGCTACCCACAGAGCCGCCTCTATACTCTGCTACCCACAGAGCCGCCTATATACTCTGCTACCCACAGAGCCGCCTGTATACTCTCCTACCCACAGACCCGCCTGTATTCTCTGCTACCCACAGAGCCGTTTCTATATTCTGCTACCCACACAGCCGCCTCTATACTCTGCTACCCACAGAGCCTTCTCTATACTCTGCTACCCACAGAGCCGCCTGTATAATCTGCTAACCACAAACCCGCCTGTATACTCTGCTACCCACAGAGCCGCCTGTATACTTTTCTACCCAGAGAGCCGCCTGTATAATCTGCTACCCTCAGAGAAGTCTGTATACTCTGCTACCACAGAGCCGCCTGTATACTTTTCTACCCAGAGAGCCGCCTGTATAATCTGCAACCCTCAGGGCAGTCTGTATACTCTGCTACCCACAGACCCGCCTGTATAGTCTGCTACCCACAGAGCCCCATGTATACTCTGCTAGCCACTCACCCGCCTGTATACACACAATTCATTTCACCGCGCTCCCGATGCAATTGCATCGGGCCTTTTTACTAGTTCTGTCAGATAATACTCAGTTTCTCCCTGAAAATGATTGCAATCACAAATTCTTTGGTATTATTATCTTCATTTAATTTGTCTTCAATGAAAAAAACGCAAAAAGAATTGTCCTAAAGCCAAATTGGATATAATTCCACACCAAACATACAAAAGGGGGTGGCCAAAAGTATTGGCACCCTTAGAAAAATCATGTGATGCTTCTCTAATTTGTGTAATTAACAGCAGCTGTAAATTACCTGTGGCACCTAACATGTGTTGGCAATAACTAAATCACACTTGCAGCCAGTTGACATGGATTAAAGTTGACTCAATCTCTGTCCTGTGTCCTTGTGTGTACCACATTGAACATGGAGAAAAGAAAGAAGACCAAAGAACTGTCTGAGGACTTGAGAAACCAAATTGTGAGGAAGCATGGGCAATCTAAAGGCTACAAGTCGATCTCCAAAAACCTGAATGTTCCTGTGTCTACCGTGCGCAGTGTCATCAAGACGTTTAAAGCCCATGGCATTGTGGCTAACTTCCCTAGATGTGGACGGAAAAGAAAAATTGACAAGAGATTTTAACGCAAGATTGTGCGGATGGTGGATAAAGAACCTCGACTAACATCCAAACAAGTTCAAGCTGCCCTGCAGGCCGATGGTACACCAGTGTCAACCCGTACTATCCGTCGGCGTCTGAATGAAAAGGGAGTGTATGGTAGGAGACCCAGGAAGACCCCACTTCTTACCCCGAGACATAAAAAAGCCAGACTGGAGTTTACCAAAACTTACCTGAGGAAGCCTAAAACGTTTTGGAAGAATGTTCTCTCTTTTTGGGAAAAGGCATCAACATAGGGTTTACTGGAGAAAAAAAGAGGCATTCAAAGAAAAGAACAGTCAAACATGGCTGAGGTTCCCTCATGTTTTGGGGTTGCTTTGCTACCTCTGGCACTGGACTGCTTGACCGTGTGCATGGCATTATGAAGTCTGAAGACTACCAACATATTTTGCAGCATAATGTAGGGCCCAGTGTGAGAAAGCTGGGTCTCCCTCAGAGGTCATGGGCTTCCAGCAGGACAATGACCCAAAACACACTTCAAAAAGCACTAGAAAATGGTTTGAGAGAAAGCACTGGAGACTTCTAAGTTGGCCAGCAATGAGTCCAGACCTGAATCCCATACAACACCTATGGAGAGATCTAAAAATGGCAGTTTGGAGAAGGCACCCTTCAAATATCAGGGACCTGGGGCAAGTTTGCCAAAGAAGAATGGTCTAAAATTCCAGCAGAGCATTGTAAAAAACTCATTGATGGTTACCAGAAGCGGTTGATCGCAGTTATTTTGGCTAAAGGTTGTGCAACCAAGTATTAGGCTGAGGGTGCCAATACTTTTGTCCGGCCCATTTTTGGAGTTTTGTGTGAAATGATCAATGTTTTGCTTTTTGCTTCATTCTCTTTTGTGTTTTTTCATTGAAGACAAATTAAATGAAGATAATAATACCAAAGAATTTGTGATTGCAATCATTTTCAGGAAGAAACTGAGTATTATCTGACAGAATTGCAGGGGTGTCAATACTTTTGGCCAACACTGTATCATTATGATCCATAGCATATGGGACTATTATGGTTTGGTTTGCACTTGACGTATGTAACAATTTTTCTCATTTATTGTTTACTAGAAATAGGCCCGATGCTATTGCATTGTGAGGGCAGTCTCTGTGCCTGTCTCCCCTTCTGCGCTCTCTTCTGTCTGTGCTGTCTCTTCCACTGTTCGCTCTCTCTCAATTGTGCCTTTCTCATCGCTCTGTATGCTCTCAGCCCCTGTTTGCACTGTCTCTCCCTTGTGCGCTGTTTCTCCCTGTCTCTCTCCATGACTCCCCGTGCCCCTGCATCCCCCAAGCCTTCTGCCTCCCCCAAGCCTTCTGCATCCCATGTCCCTTCCTCCCTGAGCGGAATTTAAATCCTGCGCCAACACTGCGTGGCACAGCTGATTGGTCGCACGCTGGCCGGCGCATGAGCAATCGCGTCAGCTGCTAGTTGTATTAATATGTGGCGCCAATACCGTTAGAAGCTGATCGGTCGCCAGCCCGGCGGCAGGCAACTAATCACATCAGCTGCTAGCGGTATTGAAATCTGCTTCAAATACCGCTAGCAGCTGATTGGTCGGCGGTCACTGCCAATATGCTGGCGGTGGCCGCCACTCATCTCCCGGCGTCGGCGGCGTTGACCTCCCTGTGGCGGGAGATGAGTGGCCTTCTGCTTGTGTGCTCCTCCTCTGCTCCCCCCTTTTATGTCTCTGCCCCCATTCCCTCTCTCTACTCCCCCCTTTTGTTTCTGTGCTCCCCCATTTTGTGTCTCTGCCCCCATTCTCTCTTTCTGATCCCTCCTTCTGTTTCTGTGCTCCCATTTTGTGTCTCTGCCCCCCATTTCCTCTGTCTGATACCCCCTTCTGTTTCTGTGCTCTCCCTCTGCTCCCCCCTTTTGTGTCTCTTCCCCCATTCCCTCTTTCTGATCCACCTTCTGTTTCTGTGCTCCCCTTTTGTGTCTCTGCCCCCCATTTCCTCTGTCTGATCCCCCCTTCTGTTCTGTGCTCCCCTCTGCTTCCCCTTTTGTCTCTGCCCCCCATTCCCACTGTCTGATTCCCCCTTCTGTTTCTGTGCTACCACTCTGATCACCCCTTCTGTTTTTGTACTCCCACTCTGCTCCCCCCTTTCGTGTCTCTGCCCCCCTTCCCTCTCTCTGCTCCCCCTTTTGTCTCTGCCCCCCATTCCCTCTGTCTGATCTCCCCTTCTGTTTCTATGCTCCCCATCTGCTTCCCTCTTTTGTGTCTTTTTCCCTATGTCTAATCCCACCTTCTGTTTATGTGCGCCCCCTTTTGTGTCTCTGCCCCAATTCCCTCTGTCTGATCCCCCTTCTGTTTCTATGCTCCCCCACTGCTTCTCCCTTTTTGTGTCTCTGCCCCCCATTCCCTCTGTGTGATCCCCCCTTCTGTTTGTGTGGCAGCCCTATGGGGGATTACCACAGGACCCACCAGTGCAGGGAGGGATGTACACTTTGGAGCACACAGCACACAACACCTTCCACCCCAGACCTGGAGGGGGAGCCCCACTGGCTGTCTTTAAGCCAGATCCCCTATAAAGATCCAAGCCTGAGGGGAGGAGTCAGTCAGTAGTGAGACTGCTGTCTGCAGAGAAGAGAACGGTTAGTGCTGAAGGAGCTGGTTGCTGGGACCAAGCCAGGCCCAGAACCAGGAAACCTGACCCAGTTGTGCAGCATCCTAGAGAGAGGAACGGAGGCCAGTGGAAGAGGTAGGAAGACAGAAGAAGGAAACTGATATGAGATCTCTTTAGCCCACCTGGTCACTGAAGCTGCTATTAATCTAGTAGTAGCAGAGAAAGCCCGAACAGTCCAGGAGGATCTAGTCCCCCTGAAGTAAAGAAAGCAAGACACCAAACCTGACCAAGCATAGGACCAGGGGCCCAAGAGGAGAATAGGGATCCCCACAGCAAGGTCCTCATTGTCGGTTGTGGAGTAGCATCCTGAGAGGGAGAGGGAGAAAGAGCGGCAGGTTCAGCTCCAGGCAAAACTTACCCAAATTACCGCACACACTAACAGAGGAGGCCTCACAACTCTTCATGATGGACGTCCCAAACTGCACCGATAACCTGGTTATTCTCCTGGACCATGCCTGTTACCGAACATCAGTAAAAAAAGGTACTGAAACAGAGACTATTGTGTATGTGTGTGTCTGCTTCACCGCCTGCAACGTTCACAACAGAACCGCTACTACTACTCCCCTCATCCACCCTGCTGCCCTGAGGTAAAGCTCCACCTGTGGGGAGCTGTACTACCAAAGCTGCATTTCCATCACCTCAGCGGCCGGCTGCAGCGCTGGCAACTCTATTACCAGGTACTACAGGTGGCGTCACGTTACAAATCCCCCATCATCACTACCCCCACCCCGCCGCTGAGGGTCCAGGACTCGGAACCGGAAACCGACCAACCGCGATCCCTACCGAAGTGAACCCCCTGTCCTGGTATCCGAGTACCCCCCTACCCTGTCGACCGACTCATTTGTGCTCCCCCTCTGTTCTCCCCTTTTGTCTCTGCACCCCATTCCCTCTGTCTGATCCCCCGTTCTGTTTCTGTGCTCCTCTTTTCGTGTCTCTGCCCCCCATTCCTTATATCTGATACAAATCCTCCATCATCACCACCCCCACCCCACCGCTGAGGGTCCAAGGCATGGAACCGGGAACTGACCAGCCGTGATCCCTACCGAAGTGAACCCCATGTCCTGGTATCTGAGTTCGACCGACTCAGTTCTGGCATCACAAGCAGGATCCCGTGCCGGGAAAACGGGGTACTGTGTGCTTAAACTAGACTTTATTGACTGTTTTGTGAACTGTAAATTTGGTCCACCATTACTGCGCCACAGAGCGGGAAGAGCATCGCAGCTAGAAAAGAACGCCCCTACACTCTGACGAGAACCGCCGAATGCAGCGGCCAGATCCGGAAATCCACTCCCCTGTAGAGCCACCGACGACCGAAAAAAGTTTACCTCACCGGCTGGCAGCAGTTAACTAGGGGGGCACCACCATGAGTGAAGCACAGGTCCCTGACAGAGGGAATTTCCGAAACGTAGCACCAGCCGGTGTGCTAGAGGAAGATAAAATGCTTGCAGAACAGTTTATGAAAGAATTGTGGTCGGACTTCCACCGCCAGCAGGTACACATGTGGGTCTTAGATCATCCTGATGTGAAATGTAATGCTTTAAAAGACCGTGCTATAACCGTGCTGCGAGACCCATTGCCTGCAGAGCCTGCAACACCATACTGGGAGGTAAGTATGTGGCACCCTGGCACCTTGTTGGGCACCACAGAACTCCTTGGGGCACGATTGGAGCAAGTAACAGCAAAGCAAACTCACAAAACACCTAACAACACTACAACACCTTAGGACACCTGGTTTCACCCCGAGCTCCACTGGTCACTTTGAGCCAGTTCCCCCTATAAATAGAGTCTTGGAGGGAGAAACTTCAGAGTGTGCAGTCACTTTAGAACTGTGAAGAGTGTGTAGACACTGGTACAGGAGCTACTAGGCCCTAACCAGCGCACCCAGCAGTGAGAGACCCTTGTAATAGGGGTAATAGGAAAGGAGAGCACATCTCAGGGACAACAGAGTTGCCTTAACTCTCCCTCATCATCCGGTTACTGGAACCGAAGCTGTGAGAGCCACCAGCCACCACAGAGAACCAGCACAAACCACAGGGAGTCTAGCCCCCTGTTCCACCTGAAGCACCTACCTGCGAGAGCCCAGGGAAGAGTACTGATCCTGCTCAAACCCTTTTACAGTGCCCTCAGTGCTGCCAACCAGGTGAATCAAGTTCCATTGAACACACTGCCCGGTCCGGCTGGATTCCACATCCACCCGACCTCCACCTTAGAAGATAGAGAAAGGAACCTACACTAACTGCTTGCTGTGAACCTCCAGGAGTGTTAACTTCACTAACCCGGTCTGGCGTACCTGAAAACCATCAGTAAAAGTACTTAAAAGACTTTGGTGTGTCTGTGTCTGACTCCTGGGCCTAACAGCAGTGCTACCGCAGCTGCCTCACAACATCTTGTGCAGCCCCTGGCTCCGGGTACTCCCGCTCATCCTGTGGGGAGCGTTCCATCTTGCTGCCTAACATCCCCCGGAGGCCTAGCAGCGCTGGTACAGTTACCGAACACCCGCAGGTGGCGTCACGAAGACAATTAATCCCTACTGTTCAGCCATTCACGGTTCCGTGACAGAGGAGAGTCAACGCCTGCCACGTGCAGAACCTGGCTACAGTGAGTCAAGTACCTCTCTCATAGATTTTGAACCTACTCTCAAAGACCCTGCAAAGGCGGTAGGACAAGCTGTAGCACCCGACCCTGCTGATGACCTACGTAACCAGATGCTGCAGCTAACCAAAAATATGGATTATGCATTAAAACTCTTGCAAACCAGGCCGGGGGCACAACCACCAAGCAGAATCCAGCTAGTTGATTGCCCTGAGGATGTCACGTGGATGAGGAGGAAGCCCATGTCGCCCGTGGAGGGGACCAACAAGTCGCCTCTTCAGGGGACCAACAAGTTGCCCGCCAGGGGACCAACACAGAGCCATCGACTACAGGGATTCTTCAGGAGAGCCTGTCTGCTTTCGCTGAAACAAACCAGGCCACTTCGCAAAAGGATGTCCTTTAAACATGAGATTCCTGGGTCCGAGTGCCAATCCCCAGGAGTAAGACGACAGGGCCCATATGACTGGCGTAGTCAAAACGTGGGAGGCCGTCCATATCTCAACATTACGTTAGAAGGAATCCCCACATCGTCCCTATTGGACACCGGGTCACAGGTTACCACCATCCCACATATCCTTTACAAACAATTTTGGTGTGATGCTGATCTTAGACCCCCAGACTCTAGCTTTGTTATTCTTGGAGCTAATGGACAACCACTGAATCAGGTGGGGTTTAGAGAAGTGACAATAAAGCTGGTGAGGGTGGAGTTAAAAGGCCAAGGGTTATGTGTGGTAGAAGATGACCCTAATGAAAAATACCCCTACATGGTAATTGGTACTAATGTGATGTAAAACTGCCTTGGAGAAGTGTTGTTTTTGCTCCAACAGATTGCTGTGACTGCTGGTCATGGGCGGAAGAGAGTCCTTCAAAGAGAAATCTGAGCCCTCATCCACAAGCAACAGGTAAATCTGTCTGGGGGAGAGATTGGCAGTGTACGGGTAACAGACCTGTTTCCCATTGTATTACCACTGAAAAGTGAAATGATGATATGGTGTCGAGCAGCAGTTATAGGAAAGGAATACTAGGCAGTTGTAGAGCCAGTATATTCAGAGCATAGACCTACACTACTGACAGCCAGAGGGGTGGTGGATGTACACAAGGGAAGAGTACCAATCCATGTATTATATTGTGGAGAAGAAGAAGAAAAACTACCCTGGTATGCTACTGTAGCAAAGCTGTACCCTGTCTGTGACAACAACATACAGACAGTAGAGCCCTTTCCCCCGTCAAACTAGGTGGAGGATAACAACTCCAAAGGACAGCTAGAGGAGTGGTGTCAGCAGTTGCACTTAGGAACTGATGCCACCCCTCCCCACCAGAAGCACGGAGTCACGAAGTTCAAGAGTTTGAACATGTATTTAGTAAGTATCCGTTAGATGTTAAGAGTATTAAAGGGGTACACCATCACATACCCACAGGAGATTATCCCCCAATTAAAGTGAGACACAGACTCATTCCACCAAACCACTGCCAGTGTGCCAAAGAGATGCTGCAGGACATGAAGGAAGTCGGGGTTATAACAGATAGCTGTAGTCCCTGGGCAACCCCCTTAGTCTTAGTCAGAAAGAAGGATGGCACTATGAGGATGTGTGTGGATTACAGGGAAATCAATAAGATCATTCACAAAGATGCTTACCTGTTACCCCGAATAGAGGAGTCTCTTGCTGCATTAAAGACTGCTAATTATTTCTCTATGTTAGATCTCACTAGCGGATATTGGCAGTTCTCCGTTGCAGAAGAAGACCGGGAGAAGACAGCATTCACTACACCAATGGGTCTATGTGAATTCAACAGCAAGCCATTTGGGTTATACAATGCACCGGGAACGTTTCAAAGACTCATGGAATGTTGCCTGGGACACCGGAACTTCGAGACGGTGCTCTTTTACCTGGACGATGTCATTGTGTATTCCAAAACCTATGAAGAACATGTGGAACACCTGGCGGAGGTATTTACAGCTCTAACAAAGTACGGAATGAAGCTCAAACCATCTAAATGTCACCTGCTGAAACCAGAAGATTCATTAACGGCTAGAGATGAGTGGTGTTCGATTCGAATTGTTCGCCAATTTCAAATTCGAGCTGTTTTGGGCGGTGTTCCAGTCATTCGCTGAATTCGAACAATTGCTTCAAGTTCAGCAGTTTTAGGTTATGTTCGATAACGCTTCGATCACCAAAAGCTTAACCCCAATCCTAACCCTAACCCTTACCCTAACCCTAACCCTGTTAATGAATGTGGATATCCAGTTTCTGTGTATAGTGTGTGCGGGGGGGGGGGGGGGGGGAGTTTAGATCAGTGTTGCAGAAATAAAGTCGATCTCCATTTTTTTTTCTCCTAACTGCATATACAGTGGGGTGGTGCAGGCTGTCATCCAATCACACATACACACAGCAAAGTGCATTTTTTTCACACAAGCAAGGTCAGGCATCATTGGCTGTGTAAGTCACATGTCCTAGCCCTATAAAACCCGGCCATTTTCTCCATCGCCACCATTTGCTCATTGCTGCAGCTCTGTGTCTACGGCACCGCAGCTGCTGTGGGCGCTATATAGTGTAAATTGTCAATTCTCTTCTTTTTCAGATAGTGAGCGAATATAAAGTTAGATAGGTTTAGGGAGTAGGGACTGGAGGGAGGGTGCGAATTGTAGGAATATCAGCTCTTTTGAGGGCTACTTCATAGGAGTAGGGAGTAGGGTGTAGGGACTAGTTTTAATATCAGCCCTTTTCAGGGCTACTTCATTGAAGTAGGGACTAGTTGTAATCTCAGCCCTTTTAAGGGCTAGGTTAGAGAAGTTCATAGCAGTTTTAGCCAGGCAGGTGTGTGCCAGTGCTGTGCAAGTCTTTTTCACAGCATCTGGCCATATCTAGCTCAGGCAATCCTTTAGGGCAGGTGGTGTAGCACTGCTGTGAGGAAAGCTACACCACCTGTCTTAGGGTGCTTTCACATCTGCGTTTTTCGTAATTCGCGGCAGATGCGGTGAAAAAACCGCATCTGCCGCGATTGCCGCATAACCGTTCCACTTGCGGCGCGGTTGCGGTTTTTTCTATGCAATGTATAGGCGTACTTGCGGCAGGTGCGGCAAGTGCGGTTTTGCACTTGCGGCAGGTGCGGCCGCGAAAAAAAAACGCAGTAAGCCGCGGTTTTTTTCGCGGCCGCACCTGCCGCAAGTGCAAAACCGCACTTGCCGCACCTGCCGCAAGTACGCCTATACATTGCATAGAAAAACCGCAACCGCGCCGCAAGTGGAACGGTTATGCGGCAATCGCGGCAGATGCGGTTTTTTCACCGCATCTGCCGCGAATTACGAAAAACGCAGATGTGAAAGCACCCTAAAGTAGGCATTTTTTGTTGCAGCTAGTCCGGGCACCGTCATCAGGAGTAGCACTGAAACGCGTAGGTGGAAATAAAGAAGGGGGGTCTTTTACCTAAAGACTATTAACTATTTCAAGCAGCACGGACTGTCTACACACCATCCCTGGATCTGGTTATCTTTACATGTGCTACGTGGCGGTGGAGGTCCTGCAGCAGCTTATAACTACATGCCATAAAAACTAGTTGTGGGTGCACACAACTAGATCAGGTGAGTGCACCTCTTTTTGATCTGAGTGTGCAATCAGTGTCATATTGATAGGGCACTATTGCGCCTCACTTGTCTCCTTTATCTTTTTCTATAATGTGTAGTTCCTAGTAATTTCTAACTGCACCTAGCCCAGGTCCAACTTCGGGTCTACTAGCAGTGTCTCAAAAAGCAGTAGTGTAGGCCACTTCTAATACAACCAACTGCACCTAGCCCAGGTCTCACTTTGTTTCTAGTAGCAGTGTTGGTTCAGTCACCTCTGCTCGATTTACATCCAACTTTTTCTTGTCCAACAACTGCACAGTTGCCAATTTTGTCACATACAAATAAGATGGCAAAAGGCCTGCTGCTGGTGGAAAGGGGAGTAGGCGTGGTGGAAAGGGAAAAAAATTTGTGTCCGCAGGGTAGATGCTAAAGCTTCATTAACATCTGCTGAAGAAAGACAATCTTCCAGCCAAAGTAAGATGTCTTCTTCTTTATGTGGTCAATCGGATGTCCCTTTCTTATGGATACGACCATCGATACCACTTGTAAATGACGCACAAACACAGCAGGTGCTTAATGGATCGCAAGTGATCCATCAAGTGGCCTCTCCTCCACCTCAGCTTCTACATCACAACCCCTCCAGTCATCTGGGGTGTCAGCCCAATCGCACTTGATTCCTCCCAGCTCCAAAGTCTCCAGCCGCCCTACTGAGTCTGGGGTAACAGACATGGCTGAGTCTGCAGAGCTGTTCAGTCACACAATAGCCTGGGAATCAGAGGTCTGCTCCAAATCTGCTGTGAGTCCAGACGAGTTAATGATCTGCCCTGATGCCCAGAAGCTTTGTGAGTCAGATCCAGGCCCAGATGAAGAAGGTTCTGACCTTCATGTAGACCCTCATTCCCTAACAGAAACTACTCTTGGTGGTCACAAGGAGGATGATGCTGATGAGACTCAGATATCGGATTGGATTGACAAATTAAGTTTTTTGGTCAGGACAGGAAGAGGTTGCTCTGAGGACGAGGGGTGTGAGAACACAGAGGATGATGATGAGGTTGGAGATCCCACTTACTGTCAACCTACAGTCAGCCAGTCGATGAGGTCAGCAGAGGAGGTGGAGGAGGATGCTATTGACGACGAGGTTAGGTTGTGCTTTCCTGGACATAGACGACGTACTGGAAGCACGTCAACAACTGCATCCGCAGCCACAACTCTGCCTCTGAAATGCTGCCTTTCTGTCTGGTGGACACAGAGGACTTTCGAGACCTTATATCGGTTGCAGTGCCCCACTACCAGATGCCCAGTCACCACTACTTCTCCAAAAAAGGTGTGCCTGCGCTACACTTGCTGGTCGCAGACAACATCACCGCTTCCTTGAGAAACTCTGTGTGTGACAGGGTGATTTCACCACAGACACTTGGACCAGTAAGCATGGACAGGGGCGTTACATGTCGCTGACTGGGCACTGGTTAACTATGGTGAGAGCTGGAGAAGGGTCTGCTGTCCAAGTCTTACTGTCCCCATGAGTTGTGCGTCCATCCTCTGTAGGTAGAAGTTCCTCCACTGATTCTGCCTCCTCAACCACATCTCGGTCCTCCACCTCCACCCAAAACCTGTCTGGTAATGCCACCCACGTTGTAACTGCACAGAAGGAATCCTGCACACCTCCTTACTATGCTGGCAGCAGGGCTCAACGCCATCAGGCGGTCTTTACCTTGAAATGCCTGGGAAATGTGAGTCACACAGCTGAGGAGTTGTGGTCAGCTCTGGCGACCGAGTTTCAGCAATGGTTGTGTCCACTCAACCTGCAGCCAGGGAAGGCCGTGTGCAAAAATGCTGCAAACCTGGGTGTCGCTCTTTGCCGGGGCAATATCACACACGTGCCTTGTATGGCTCACGTGTTGAATCTGGTTGTCCAGCAATATTTGACACACTATCCCGGCAAAGATGGGCTTCTGCAGAGGACACAGTCACTGTGTGCTCACTTCCGGCGTTCGCATCCTGCAGCTCAACGACTTGTTTCACTCCAGAAGTCTTTCGGCTTGCCCGTTCACCGGCTGAAATTTGATGTGCCGACACGCTGGAATTCTACTCTGCACATGTTGCAGCGACTGTGGCAGCACCGCCGAGCCCTGGTGCAATACATTATAACTTATGGCCTGGGCCAACGAGATCCAGTGGTGGGGCAGATCACGCTGCAGGAGTGGTCTGAGATCAAGGACCTATGCACCCTTCTGTACAGTTTTGAGATGGTGACGAAGATGTTTAGTGATGACGATGCCATTATCAGCATGACTATTCCGGACATTTATATGCTGGAGCACACTCTAAACAATATTTGGAGTCAGGTGGTGGGACAAGAGGAGGTGGAGGAAGTACAGCAGGATTCCTATGTGGAAGGGATGACAACATCTCCAAGGTCCTCACGGTCTGCAGCACCAAGATGGCAGGCATGGGAGGGTGGTGGAGAGGGATTAACGAGGGTGCGTGGTAGCAAGCAAACTCTTGAGGAAGGTGCAGGAGCCGAGGAAGAAATGGAGGACTGAACTGGCATGGGCATGGAAGAGTCAGCAGATGAGGGAGACCTTGATCACATTTCTGTTGTGCAAGGTTGGAGGGAGAGGGCAGAGGAAGGAAGCATGATTCTCACCTCCCCACCACCAACACAACAAGGAATTGGTCCTCCTGGATGAGCAAGACACATGAGCGCCTTCTTGCTGCACTACCTGCAACATGACCCTCTGACTGTCCGAATTAGAAGTAATGCCGACTACTGGGTTGCCACACTCTTAGATCGCCAGTACAAGACCAAATTTGCCAAAATAATTCCTGTCATACAAAGGGACCGCGTATGCAGGAGTATCAGCAGAAGCTGATACATAATCTTAGATCGGTTTTTCCATAAAACACCAGTGATACACAGAGTGTATCTCACAGTTCTAACTTGTCAACCGTGGAGCGGATGGTACACGAGTATCTCCAACTTAACATTGATGCCATGACTGGGGAACTGGAGCCTTGCTCATTTTGGGCTTCCAATCTGGAAAAATGGCCTGAGCTCGCCACTCACGCCTTGGAGATCTTGTCGTGCCCCGCAGCCAGCGTTCTCTCGGAACGTGTCTTCAGCGCTGCTGGTGGTGTGCTGACAGAAAAGCGCACACGTCTGTCCACCCAGAATGTGGACATATTAACGTTCATAAAGATGAACAAAGCATGGATCCGCAAGGACTTTTCTACCCATGTGTCATCTTTTGGAGACTAAAGCCTTGTGCATTTGTGCCTAAAAGTAACCATTTAAAGTTTGCAACTGTGGGACAATTGATGCCACTTGAGTGGTGTCTGTGCCCAAATTTTTTGAAAAAATGGAGACTCTTCTTGTAGTCCCCTAAATGTGACACAATACTCATTGTCTGCACGAGGCCTTACAGATACTGAGCAAAAACCTCACCAAATAGTCATCGTCTGCACAAGGCCTTACAAATACTGAGGGTAAAACTCACCAAACACTCATCGTCTGCACATGGCCATACAGATACTGAAGTAATACTCACAAAATAGTCATCGTCTGCACGAGGCCTTACAGATACTGAGGTAAAAACCTCACCAAATACTCATCGTATGCACAAGGCCTTACAAATAATGAGGTAAAACCTCACCTAATACTGATCGTATGCATGAGGCCTTACTAATAATGAGGAAAAACATCACCAAATACTCATCGTATGCATGAAGCCTTACACATACTGAAGTAAAACTCACCAAATACTCATCGTGTGCATGATGCCTAACAAATACTGGAGTAAAAACTGATTTAGAAGTGTATGACATGCCTATATCTGTGTCTCCTTTTTACTCGTCCATCTCTTTTCTTTTCACATTATATATACACTGTCACTTTTCCATGTGTTTGTTGTGTGTTTGAGTAGTTTGCCACCTTTTGGACAACTTAGAAGGTGTTTTCTATGTGTTTGTATGTATTTGTGTTTGCCTGCCATTGTTTTCAATGGAGTTCGACGGTGTTTGACGAACATTCGACGAACACACCCACAATTCGATGAATCGAATCAAATTCGAACACTAGAGTGGTGGCTCATCTCTAGTAAGGGCTACACAAAGATGGCAGCACCACTACAAGATCTTCTAGTTGGCCAAACTAAGAAGAGAATGTCTCCAGAGCCACCATTGGAATAGGGAAAGGAACAAGAAGACTCCTTCCAGCATATGAAACGGGCTCTGACCGGTGAGGAAATCCTGGCTTACCCCGATTATAACCTACATTCATTCTCTACGCTGAGGCAAGCAACGTAGGCCTGGGAGCAGTATTATCCCAGATACAAGATGGCAAGGAAAGAGTATTTGCCTACGCCAGCCGAAAACTTTGACCCACCGAGAGGAACCCGGAAAACTATAGTTCCTATAAGTTGGAGTTCCAGGCCTTGGTCTGGGCTATAACAGAGCTGTTCAAGCATTACCTGGCAGCTTCAAAATTTACCATCTTCACGGACAACAATCCATTAACACACTTGAATACCGCGAAGCTTGGTGCATTGGAGCAGCGCTGGATGGCCCGACTATCAAACTATGGCTTTACCACAAGTACCGGGCAGGCTGTAACAATGCAAATGATGATGCACTCCCCAGAAACCCTCAAGTACATCTGCAAGGACTTAAAGAAGAGGCGGATGACTTGGAGGAAGAAGAACTCCCAGCTTTCCATAAAAGTAGAAAATGGAAAATGACAGAAACCCATATCTACCAGAACCGTCAGAATGTTTCACTAAACCCGTTGCCTCACTATGGATGGAAAGAGACACAAGACAGTGATCCAGGAAAAAAATAGGGTTTTTTTTATCGGCTTGTGGAGCGCTAAATGAATCACAAGCAGAGCATAACTAAAATCAGACCTTTATTGGCCCCTTGTGTTGCCACAACATGTTTCAACAGTACTCTACTGTCTTCCTCAGGTGGTACAAGGGGATACCAGAGAAATGGGTTATAAAGGGGGTGTTTACCGTATATACTCGTGTATAAGCCGACTTTTTCAGCCCAAAAATTGGGCTGAAAAGTCCCCCCTCGGCTTATACACGAGTCATATACTTTTGTGTGAAGTGGGGGCTGTGTCCGGGAGCAGGAGGAGGCTGGAGGAGGTGGAAGAAGGCTGTAATATGAGCGGCTCGTGACGTGGAGCCGCTCATAACTTATTCATAATATGCACAGCATCCCACGCCCATCCGGGGGGAAGCAATGCATATCGCATTACAGGCTCCCCATCACAGTATGGCGCCCCCTGCCACAGTAAGGCCTCCCCATGCTGCCGCTGATCACTGTACAATAAATAGTGTTATTAGCTCTCACCCTCGCTCCGGGCTCAGTGCATCCTCCCTCCTCCCTCCTCCCTGCGTGTCATGTGACCGGCCGGTGACGTCATCGCCGTGAGCCCCGGTCACAGGAAAGCAGGAAGGAGGGAAGATGCACAGCCAGGAGCGAGGGTGAGAGCTAATAACACTATTTATTGTACAGTGAGCAGCGGCAGCATGGGGAGGCCTTACTGTGAGAGGGGCGCCATACTGTGAGGGGGGCACCATACTGTGAGGGGGGCGCCATACTGTGAGGGGGAGCCAGTATACTAGGGATGGGGTCCTGTATACCCTGTGCTGGGAGCTGTATACCCTGTGCTGGGAGCTGTATACCCTGTGCTGGGAGCTGTATACCCTGTGCTGGGAGCTGTATACACTGTGCTGAGGGCTGTATACTCTGTGCTGGGAGCTGTATACCCTGTGCTGGGAGCTGTATACCCTGTGCTGGGAGCTGTATACACTGTGCTGAGGGCTGTATACCCTGTGCTGGGAGCTGTATACCCTGTGCTGGGAGCTGTATACCCTGTGCTGGGAGCTGTATACACTGTGCTGAGGGCTGTATACACTGTGCTGGGAGCTGTATACCCTGTGCTGGGAGCTGTATACACTGTGCTGAGGGCTGTATACCCTGTGCTGGGAACTGTATACCCTATGAAAAGTTAGAAAAAGATCCGTCAGTGGGTATTTTCATTAAATATAACAACATCATTAAGGAAGCTTGTCTAAAGAATCTGCTGAATAAAAAAGAAAAAAAGTTTCTGAATATTCCACAATTTAAATCTCCACATTTTTACTTCATCCCCAAGATTCATAAAAACTCCTCCAACCCACCGGGGCACCCCATTATATCAGGGGTGGGATCCATAACCAGTAACCTGTCCCATTATGTTGATTTATTTCTGCAAAAGTATGTGGTCCGATTGGACACATACCTTAAGGATTCATCACAGTTGATAGTGGAACTTCTCTCCCTACCCCCTATGAGAGACTGTTTGCTAATGACACTTCATGTCACGGCACTTTACACTAATATTCCTCATGATCGGGGAGTGGAAGTAATTAGACAAAATCTTTTAACAGATGATGATATAGGAGAAGATCAGAGGAATTTTATTGTAGTGGCTATAAATTTCATCCTGGAAAACAACATTTTCTCTTTTTTGGGCACCCACTATAGGCAACTCAAAGGTTTCCCAATGGGGACAAGATTCGCACCCGGTTATGCTAATCTGTATATGGGTGCGTTTGAGTCTGTCCCCATTGCGCAGTCTAAGGTGAGTGCAGGTAAGATTAAATTCTATCGAAGATTCATAGATGATCTATTCATGGTATGGGGAGGGACGGAACCGGAAGCTCTTACTTTTGTATCAGATCTGAATAAGAATGATTGGGGATTACATTCTACGGCTCAAATGTCTAGGACTTTGCTCCAGTATTTGGACCTGCAAAACGGATGGACCAGCTGGGGGGGGTTTAGTAAATCTACCCACTTCAAGCCTGTGGATGTTAACAGCTATCTCAGGTTTGATAGTGGGCACCTCCCTAGCTGGATCCTGAATGTCCCATATGGTCAATATTGGAGAGTCTGTAAAAATTGCACGAACAACAGTGATTTCCATAATGAGTCCCAACTGCTTAAAAAGAGGTTTCGGGAAAAAGGCTACCCTAATAGGATCTTGCTAGACGCCTACAAAAAAACTAAGGATTTGACACAACAATTATGTATGGAAAAGATGCGGGAAAGTAATGAAATTAGGGATGAATTGGCTCCTGACCGTATAAAATGGAGTATGGTTACAACTTTTAATCAACAAAGATCTCAAGTACAAAATCTTTTGAGAAAATTTTGGTTTATTCTAAAAGGAGATCCAGTTCTGGCTGGCCATGTACCTGATAAACCAGTGGTTATTTTTTAAAAGAACAGGAGTCTAGGGAACATAGTGGCTCCAAGTAATCTTAATTGGGGTTGCTACGCATGCCGAACACCAAAATGTTTATGTTGTCATACTATAAAGAATGGCAGTAAGACTTACATCTCAAATACGACTGGAGAAGTGTTTACCATCAAACATAGATTAACATGTCAATGTCACGGGTGGCACGGATGACAGGGTGGAGGCCACGCGCAGACGATCCCAGCGTTTGGCCCACCAGCCATAATGGTGGAGGATGGTCCGTCTCTTTCAGGAGCATTTACCTTCTGTGTTTATGGAAAGAAGGTGTAATGAGATCTCTCTATTATGGGGAGACGGCTGTGGAGGTCTTGCGCTCGGTCTGGTTTTATTCACCAATGTTGTAGGTCACTAGGACCCAGCAGACTCCTTCCACCTTTATACGGAGGTTCATTGCCTTTCCTCGGTGCAGGTGATAGTTCCTTGTGCACACTTTATCCTTGCTCCAGCAGAAGCTGAGATTCTGGAGGTTGCTGTGTTCTGCTGTCAGATAAGTGTTTCCTTTTCCCAAATGTCTGTCTTCCCTGGTGTTTGTCTTTAGTTGATAGTGGAGGGGTCTAGTGAACCTCTCCATCTGATCCTTAGATAAGATAGATCTAGGATCAGAGAGGGACGAGGTTCGTGGTCGGCGACAGTTGAGGAGACTGTATAGGGACGTCAGGGCAGACAGGGTCAGCTCTAGGAAGTCTAGGGGTCACCGTCTCCTACTTGTGCCCTTAGCATTAGGGACTCCTGATCCCCCCCCCGTCGTTATCCTACGCTGGGTGTCTTCCCTACTCCCAGCGTGACATTATCACCTGCCATAACTGTAAGTGAAGGAAGGGGAGGATTTGATTTTCTTTCCTTTCCTTATGGATCCTGTGTCTGCTTTGGCCCAGCAGCTGCAGACCTTGTCTTTGGAGGTTGCGGACCTTCGGTCGGCTCTGCAGGGACCACAACCGCAAAATGGTGTCTTGGGGAATCAAGCAGTGGGTCCGGCCAGACCGGAACCTAAGGTTGCCCTCCCTGACAGGTTTTCAGGAGGCAGAGACAAATTTACTGTGTTCAAAGAGGCCTGTAAATTATACTTTAGGCTTAAGCCGTATTCCACTGGTGATGAGCAGCAGCGGGTAGGAATTATTATATCATTGCTGCAGGGGGATCCCCAATCCTGGGCTTTCTCTCTGCCACAGGACTCTGCTTGTCTCCAGTCTGTGGATGGATTTTTTGACGCCTTAGGCCTCATATATGATGACCCTGACCGTGTCTCTTTGGCTGAATCCAAATTGCGCCATCTCCACCAGGGGACTCGGTCGGCGGAATCATATTGTTCTGAGTTCCGCAGGTGGGCTATGGACACGCAGTGGAACGATCCGGCTCTCAGGAGTCATTTTTGCCAGGGTCTTTCAGAAGGACTGAAGGATGCCCTGGCAGTGTATGAGACCCCCCCGTCCCTGGAGGCAGCTATGTCGTTGGCTATTCGCATGGATAGACGCCTCCAGGAGCGGAGGGGTAGACCTCCTGCAACTGGGGGCCCTTCTCATGGTGGTTCCTTGTTGCCGGGTGGTCACTCGGAGGGCGAGTCATTTCTCCCGAGGGGGGAGGAACCTATGCAGCTTGGAGGAGCGGCGGCCTCGAGGCTCTCCTCGGTGCCTCCCGGGGCAGGGGGAAGGGGGTCTGTTTTTTCTGTGGGAAAGGAGACCATTTTATCGGGGCCTGTCCCTACGCTCCTAAACGGACGGGGGTGCCGGGACCTCGGGTGACTATGGGGGGTGTGGAGGTGGTCGAGCGGGAGGTGTGTGTATCCTCCGTTTGTACTTCCCATTTTTCTCCTGAGTGCAGAGGTGGCGCTAGAGAGCAAAACGGAAGGCATTTCTGTGTTTGTGGATAGTGGTGCGGGGATCTGCATGGTGGATGCTCGTTTTGTACACGCTCATGGGCTTAACCGCTGTTTATTGTCTCGCCCCATCCGTATCTATGCCATCGACTCAGCCCCTCTTGCTCAGGGTAGTCTCACACATATCGTACATAACATTAAGTTAACGGTTGGATCCCAACATCAGGAGACGTTATCTTGCTATGTCTTAGACGGTCTCCCCGCTCCCATTGTCCTGGGCTTGCCATGGTTGATTAAACATAATCCCGTAGTGGATTGGCAGTCCAGGGACATTGTGGAATGGAGTGATTTTTGTTCGGAGAATTGTTTGGCTACATCCCTTTCGGTGGTATCTGCTGAATCTCTGCCCCCATTCCTATCGGAGTATGAGGATGTGTTCTCAGAGAAGGGGTGCCGAGACTTGCCCCCTCATCGGGCATATGATTGCCCTATCAACCTCGTTCCCGGAGCTAAACTGCCCAAAGCTAGGATGTTTGCTATATCTGGTCCCGAAAGACAAGCAATGAAGGATTTCATTTCTGAAAGTCTGGAGACGGGACACATTAGGCCCTCCACGTCGCCGGTTGCGGCTGGTTTCTTTTTTGTGAAAAAAAAAGATGGGGGCCTCCGTCCTTGTTTGGATTTCCGGGAATTGAATCGGATTACTGTCCGTGATCCATACCCCCTCCCTCTGATCCCTGATTTATTTAGTCAGGTTGTGGGTGCCAAATGGTTCTCCAAGTTGGATTTGAGGGGGGCCTACAACCTGATTAGGGTCAGAGAGGGGGATGAATGGAAAACTGCGTTTAATACCCCGGACGGCCATTTTGAAAGTCTCGTAATGCCGTTCGGGCTCACTAACGCCCCGGCGGTTTTCCAACATTTTGTCAATGATATTTTCCATCATTTGGTGGGTAGATTTGTAGTTGTTTACTTGGACGATATCTTGATCTATTCTCCCGATATGGAGACGCATCAGTCCCATGTCAAACAGGTGTTTGCAGGTCTTACGGGACAACAAACTGTATGCTAAACTCGAGAAATGTGTTTTCGCCGTTCAGGAGGTTCGTTTTTTGGGGTACCTCTTGTCGCCGTTGGGTTTCCGGATGGATCCGGAAAAGGTCCGGGCGGTGCTAGATTGGGAACAGCCGGACAATCTACGGGCATTGCAACGATTTTTGGGGTTTACCAATTTTTACCGTAAATTTATTAAGAACTATTCGGTACTGGTGACGCCTCTTACGGACATGACTAGGAAGGGGACGGATTTTTCTGAGTGGTCTGATTCTGCTCGCCAGGCTTTTTCCTCCCTGAAGCGTTGTTTTGCTTCCGCGCCTGTTCTTTGTCAGCCCGATCTTTCTCAGCCCTTCATTGTGGAAGTGGATGCGTCTGAGGTGGGGGTGGGGGCTGTGTTGTCGCAGGGCCCTTCGCCTGGGAGATGGGTGCCCTGTGCGTTCTTCTCCAAGAAGTTGTCTTCGGCCGAGAGGAATTATGATGTGGGTAATAGGAAGCTGTTGGCTATTAAGTTGGCTTTTGAGGAATGGCGGCACTGGCTGGAGGGGGCTGTCCATCCCGTCACGGTTATTACCGACCATAAGAACCTGTCTTACCTTGAGTCCGCCAGGCGTCTCAATCCCCGGCAGGCCAGGTGGTCTTTGTTTTTCACGAGATTTAATTTTACCGTCACCTACCGTCCGGGGGTTCAGAATGTGAAGGCGGATGCATTATCGCGCAGTTTTCCGGGTGGTAGTACTCATGAGAGTCCCGTCCCCATCTTGCAGGAGGGGGTGGTTGTTTCTGCTCTTTGCCCTGATCTAGAGGGGGAGGTGTTGAGGGTTCAGGGGGCGCCCCTGCCTCCTGCCCTTCTGGGAGGCTTTTTGTGCCGTTCTCTTTGCGCCTCAGGGTGCTGTCAGAGCATCACGACTCTGTACTGGCGGGGCATCCGGGCGGTAGGGCCACTTTCGATCTCTTGTCTCGTCGCTTTTGGTGGCCGGGGTTGAGGAAGGACGTAGCGGAATTCGTATCCGCCTGTGGTGTGTGTGCACGTGCTAAGGTTCCGCATACCCGTCCGTCTGGGTCTCTCGTGCCATTGTCTATTCCTGAGAGGCCATGGACACATTTGTCAATGGATTTTATTACCGATCTTCCGGCGTCTGCGGGCAAGACGGTGGTACTGGTAGTAGTAGATAGATTCAGTAAGATGGTTCGCTTTGTGGCACTGCCCGCACTTCCTAATGCTCGGACTCTGGCACAGGTGTTCGTAAGTGAGATTGTGAAGCTTCATGGGGTTCCCTCCGATGTGGTTTCTGATCGCGGTACTCAGTTCGTCTCCAAATTTTGGAAGGCTTTTTGTACACGTTTGGGGATAACGTTGTCCTTTTCTTCTGCTTTTCATCCTCAGTCGAATGGTCAAACCGAACGTGTGAATCAGAATTTGGAGACTTACCTGAGGTGTTTTGTCTCTGACCATCAGGAGACTTGGGCAAATTATTTGCCCTTGGCCGAATTCGCCCTTAATAATCGTCTTCAGGAGTCCACTGGCAAGTCACCGTTCTTCGGTGCATATGGGTTTCATCCTCAGTTTGGTACTTTTAGCGGTACGAGTCCTTCCGGAGTTCCGGAGGAGGACCGTTTTACCTCGTCCCTCTCCTCGGTTTGGCGGGGTGTACAGCGTAGCTTGAAGCTCTTAGGTGACAGGTACAAACGTATGGCTGACAGGAAGCGTGCGCCAGGTCCAGACCTGTGTGTGAATGACTACGTGTGGTTGTCTACCAAGAATGTGAAGTTGAAGGTGCCCTCTTGGAAGTTGGGGCCCAGGTTTATTGGCCCCTATAGGATAACCGCCGTTATCAATCCCGTGGCGTTTCGTCTTGCGTTGCCTCCTGCTCTTAAGATTCACGATGTGTTTCACAGGTCGCTCCTCAAGCCGTATGTGCCGTCGTCTAACCCATCTCCTTTGCCTCCGGAGCCCATCTGTGTGGCGGGGAATCTGGAATTCGAGATCTCGAGGGTGGTTGATTCTCGCATGTTGCGCCGTTCTCTTCAGTATTTGGTGCACTGGAGGGGGTACGGTCCTGAGGAGCGGATGTGGGTGCCGGCGTCGGAGGTGTCCGCCGCAAGGCTGGTCCGCGCTTTTCACCGTTCCCATCCGGATAAGCCTGGTCCTGAGTGTCCGGGGGCCACTCGTGGGAGGGGGGTACTGTCACGGGTGGCACGGATGACAGGGTGGAGGCCACGCGCAGACGATCCCAGCGTTTGGCCCACCAGCCATAATGGTGGAGGATGGTCCGTCTCTTTCAGGAGCATTTACCTTCTGTGTTTATGGAAAGAAGGTGTAATGAGATCTCTCTATTATGGGGAGACGGCTGTGGAGGTCTTGCGCTCGGTCTGGTTTTATTCACCAATGTTGTAGGTCACTAGGACCCAGCAGACTCCTTCCACCTTTATAAGGAGGTTCATTGCCTTTCCTCGGTGCAGGTGATAGTTCCTTGTGCACACTTTATCCTTGCTCCAGCAGAAGCTGAGATTCTGGAGGTTGCTGTGTTCTGCTGTCAGATAAGTGTTTCCTTTTCCCAAATGTCTGTCTTCCCTGGTGTTTGTCTTTAGTTGATAGTGGAGGGGTCTAGTGAACCTCTCCATCTGATCCTTAGATAAGATAGATCTAGGATCAGAGAGGGACGAGGTTCGTGGTCGGCGACAGTTGAGGAGACTGTATAGGGACGTCAGGGCAGACAGGGTCAGCTCTAGGAAGTCTAGGGGTCACCGTCTCCTACTTGTGCCCTTAGCATTAGGGACTCCTGATCCCCCCCCCCGTCGTTATCCTACGCTGGGTGTCTTCCCCACTCCCAGCGTGACAGTCAATCTATGCATGTAGTTTATTTGTTGGAGTGCACGTGCGGCCTACAGTATGTGGGTCACACGGTGCAGACTATGCATGCCTGTCTAAATAAGCACAGAATATAAAATCTGGTTTTCAGTTACATAGTGTATCCCGACATTTTAATAGCGTTCACCATATGGATCCGGGTCAGATGAATCTAATAGTGATAGATAAAGTGGACCATAAGCAATCAGATAGTCTAACAAAACTTATTAAAAAAGAAAGTTTTTGGATATTTAAATTGGGGACACTTGCCCCTGAAGGACTTAATCTAGCTCTGGATAATGTCGCCAAACAGTAATAAAATGGGTTATGATGTCCAAAAGCACGGAAGGAAGCACAATTTTATTGATAATTTTATTAATAATTTTTCTGATTATGATGATTGATTTTTGCTCATTTTGTGCATTAAAATACATCATGTTGAGTATGCATAGAATTTTATGTATTTAGATATTTTATATGTTTTTATTTTGGATTTTTATAACCAATTGTAATTGGTTGAATTCGGTGTCATTGGTTTTAATTCTGTAGCCCCAGGAGTATATATGGATAAGAAAGATCTATGTGGAATGTATAGAGTTAATCATTGTTCAATTAGTGTGTGCAATAGGCCAATTGTAAGTAAACACCCCCTTTATAACCCATTTCTCTGGTATCCCCTTGTACCACCTGAGGAAGACAGTAGAGTACTGTTGAAACATGTTGTGGCAGCAAAAGGGGCCAATAAAGGTCTGATTTTAGTTGATGCTCTGCTTGTGATTCATTTAGCGCTCCACAAGCCGATAAAAAAACCCTATTTTTTTCCTGTATGCTACCACTCCCTGGCTGTGGTCACACATAGAAATCCGTTTTTGGAAGTGATTTTCATCACCAATCCGTTTTTTTCTGGGTGCTTTTTGAGCCTCCTGCACTCCTGAACACGTTTTTGGACTTTTCATTAAAAAAACGCATGCGCGAACGCATGCGCAAACGCAAATGCGCATTTGCATGCGTTCGCGCATGCGTTTCCCATAGGGCCCCATGTTAAAAAAAACGCATGCAAACGCATGCGTTTTTTAAATGATGCCAAAAACGTTGCATGCAACGTTTTTGACTCAAAAACGGACAGGGCAATGTTTGGAGCTCCAGAGAAAAACGGACAGGGTGTTTATTACATCCAATCCGTTTTTCTGTCAGTTTTTGGACTTAGAAAAAAAAAATGAGAAAACTGAAGCCAAAAACGGACTGAGGGCTTATGTGGAACCCCAGCCCCTCTGGGAGTTCGGCAGGAGCTGCTCTAGTGGATCACAGCACCTAATAAGCTGAAAGACCTCTGGACATCATGCTGAGGAACCGCAGGACCGGCATAGAAGGACGCCGCCACCCGGGCACCACGACCAGAGGACATAAATTCCATAGGCTTTATCCGGGGTTGTGCGGGGGTGCACAACCCCCCAAGGTGAGCGGCCTAACAGCCCCCCTTAATTCTTATTCCTGGAAGGTCCTTTCACAGGGAGTGCTCTCTTTTCTCTTTTCTGTCTACAAGACAGTGATCCGGCAGTGAGCCTAGTGAAGAGGCTAGTAACCCAACCGGATTCCCAACTTGAAAAGAATGCTCCACCAGAGGCCCGATACCTGTGGAAAGAAAGAAGCAGAGTATTCATCTATCAAGGTCAATTATGCAGACGGTATATCAATCCCAGAACACATGAAATGGTATGGCAAATTGTGGTTACAAAGAAAGACGTCCAAATGGTGTTAGAAGCGTACCATAACGGAGCAGGACGCTTTGGATGGAGAAAACTGGAAATATTGTTACGTGAGAGATTCTATTGGATCGGCATGAGGTCTACCATAGAGAAATGGTTTAAAAATTGTAGACCATGCTCATTAAGAAGAAAAGACCATAAGGGTACCTTTACATGCGGCAACTTTTCTAGGAATTTCACTGGCAACTTACTGGTTGCAGTGAAATCATGGACACATTGTTCTATCTTGTTGCTGTGTACAAATGGAACAATGTTTCCATGATTTCACTGCAACCAGTAAGTTGCCAGTGAAATTCCTAGAAAAGTTGCCGCGTGTAAAGGTACCTGAACAGCCAGAAAGCACAACTACAGCCTATTATTAGTAAACAGCTATTAGAACTAGTAGCCTTGGATTATGTCAAACTGACATCCAGCAGATCGGGCTATACCTATGCTTTTGCCATGGTGGATCGCTATTCCAGATTCCTTGTGGTAGTTCCTGTGAAAGACATAACAGCTCAGACAGCCACAAGAACCTTTCAAGCCTGTTTCTGCAGACCATATGGGTATCCAAACAGGTATTGACAGACCAAGGTCCTGCCTTTGAAACTGAAGTATTTCAAGAGTTCTGTAACCTATACGGATGCAAGAAAATTCATGCCTTACCATCCCCAAACCAACGGAATGTGCGAAAAGATGAATCACATGGTAATTGAATTGTTGAAAACTCTGTCCTTAGAGCGAAATAGATAGCCAGAGAAATTACCAGACCTTGTTGACATCTACAACAACATCCCAGTAAGCTCAACAAATTACACCCATGCATACCTCATGAGAGCAAGACCAGGAAAATTGCCATTAGACTTTGAAATGGGCATTGTAATTCCTAAAGAAAACCCCTCAGATGCAGATTGGGATACCAGAAGAACAGAGCAGTAAAGGAAAATACAGGAATGTGTTGAGAGAAGTCTTGCAAAATCCATAAGTTAGATGATCAATGGGAAACTTTGACAACCAGAAGACCTGTCTGATCAGCAAAGTCAATGGAGAAACAACAGCAACAGTGTCCAGAGATCATTTAAAGAAGTACCCTCAACCACCACAGGTGAAAGGAATATGTCCCTTGTCCAGAAATCGAAGAAGAGGAGCCAAAGACAGTCTAGACACTCATAGGAGAACTACCTGCAGATTGACAGCAAATAGAAGGTGAATACCTAATCCCAATGTTGACCTTCCCACAACCAGTAGAAGTACCAGAAGTACAACCTGTTGTATCGGAACCAGAGAATCCTGCAATCGGTGCACCTGCCATTCCTACTGTGAGATCAGGTAGTCGCAGACTGTTACCCAGTTTACCTGTAAATCATAGACCCACTCATGCTAGTCATACAACAGAAGTACGTGGATCAACCCATGTCAATTTCGGACACTCACCACTCAGATACAAAGAATAAGCTGTAAAATGTGGGAAATGTAAATATGTTTAAAATGTATATATGTAGCTAATGTTAGTGTACAGAAGGGTGAAGAGTAAACCAGGTACACAACATCAGAAAGAGGGGTGAGTAGAGTTGTCGTAAGGAGCTGTCTAGGGAGAGGAAAATCTTGGCCAATAGGTGACCCCAGGGCGAGGAGGCCTACAGTGCTTATGACCTGTAGAGGCCCCTGCAGTACCTTTGACTCCTACGCCGAGGCACCCGTAGTAAGCGGTCGTTGTGTTTTGAATTTTTAAGCCTAGAGAGACCTACCTGTTGAACTTTTTGAATTCTCTTTTTATAATTTCAAAAATAGACCATAGCCACAGGACTGGTGGTGGCAAAAATACTTTAAACAGCCTGCAGCGAATGGACTAATGCTGTATGGACTGGTTACCTGTTTTTCAAATTTTTCCCTGTTTTTTTGTAATTTTATTCTGAGACTCTGTTCAAATTTCAAATGTAAATAGTCATCTAATGTTATATTTGTTGAAAAATGTTTCAGTCCCGGAGGACTGAAGTTAACTAGGGGATATGTGGCACCCCTGCAGGGGACTGCCACAGGACCCACCGGTGCAGGGAGAGATGTACACTTTGGCACACAAAGCACACAACACCTTCCACCCCAGACCTGGAGTCGGAGCCCCAGTGGCTGTCTTTAAGCCAGATCTAGACAAAAATAACCGAATAGGTACTAAATATCAAAATAGAAAAACTCACCAAAATTGGTCGCTTTTTTTACCCCTTGCATCTAGCAGGTGGCTGCAGATTCCCCCAGGAGGTAGCACATGTGTCTAGACACCGGTACACAGACCCCTGCAACCTATAACATGGGGGCGGTTTGTAGCAACCAGCGACCATCCATGTATGCAAGGAGAGGCTGGTGGTGAATGCAGACACATGGACACCATTAGGCCCCTGCCACACTCAGGTGTTACATAGTGTCTGAGCAGCCTATTGGTGACGCCTCCTATTAGACTGGGCGGGCTGTTCAGCACTGATACATGCATCACAGTGACAGACGCCCCTAGAGGAAAACAACCTCAACTGCAAAAGATAAAAAGATGCAGGTTGACACTAAAGATAAGGATGTAAGGTGTCAGTTGGTATTATGGCGCCAGAATATCGTAAGCTCGTGACCCACCGTCAAGGGCCCTTACACTCACGAGTACCTAGCCACATGTATAACACATGTATAATTTAGCTTTAGACAAAAATAACCGAATAGGTACTAAATATCAAAATAGAAAAACTCACCAAAATTGGTCGCTTTTTTTACCCCTTGCATCTAGCAGGTGGCTGCAGATTCCCCCAGGAGGTAGCACATGTGTCTAGACACCGGTACACAGACCCCTGCAACCTATAACATGGGGGCGGTTTGTAGCAACCAGCGACCATCCATGTATGCAAGGAGAGGCTGGTGGTGAATGCAGACACATGGACACCATTAGGCCCCTGCCACACTCAGGTGTTACATAGTGTCTGAGCAGCCTATTGGTGACGCCTCCTATTAGACTGGGCGGGCTGTTCAGCACTGATACATGCATCACAGTGACAGACGCCCCCTAGAGGAAAACAACCTCAACTGCAAAAGATAAAAAGATGCAGGTTGACACTAAAGATAAGGATGTAAGGTGTCAGTTGGTATTATGGCGCCAGAATATCGTAAGCTCGTGACCCACCGTCAAGGGCCCTTACACTCACGAGTACCTAGCCACATGTATAACACATGTATAATTTAGCTTTAGACAAAAATAACCGAATAGGTACTAAATATCAAAATAGAAAAACTCACCAAAATTGGTCGCTTTTTTTACCCCTTGCATCTAGCAGGTGGCTGCAGATTCCCCCAGGAGGTAGCACATGTGTCTAGACACCGGTACACAGACCCCTGCAACCTATAACATGGGGGCGGTTTGTAGCAACCAGCGACCATCCATGTATGCAAGGAGAGGCTGGTGGTGAATGCAGACACATGGACACCATTAGGCCCCTGCCACACTCAGGTGTTACATAGTGTCTGAGCAGCCTATTGGTGACGCCTCCTATTAGACTGGGCGGGCTGTTCAGCACTGATACATGCATCACAGTGACAGACGCCCCCTAGAGGAAAACAACCTCAACTGCAAAAGATAAAAAGATGCAGGTTGACACTAAAGATAAGGATGTAAGGTGTCAGTTGGTATTATGGCGCCAGAATATCGTAAGCTCGTGACCCACCGTCAAGGGCCCTTACACTCACGAGTACCTAGCCACATGTATAACACATGTATAATTTAGCTTTAGACAAAAATAACCGAATAGGTACTAAATATCAAAATAGAAAAACTCACCAAAATTGGTCGCTTTTTTTACCCCTTGCATCTAGCAGGTGGCTGCAGATTCCCCCAGGAGGTAGCACATGTGTCTAGACACCGGTACACAGACCCCTGCAACCTATAACATGGGGGCGGTTTGTAGCAACCAGCGACCATCCATGTATGCAAGGAGAGGCTGGTGGTGAATGCAGACACATGGACACCATTAGGCCCCTGCCACACTCAGGTGTTACATAGTGTCTGAGCAGCCTATTGGTGACGCCTCCTATTAGACTGGGCGGGCTGTTCAGCACTGATACATGCATCACAGTGACAGACGCCCCCTAGAGGAAAACAACCTCAACTGCAAAAGATAAAAAGATGCAGGTTGACACTAAAGATAAGGATGTAAGGTGTCAGTTGGTATTATGGCGCCAGAATATCGTAAGCTCGTGACCCACCGTCAAGGGCCCTTACACTCACGAGTACCTAGCCACATGTATAACACATGTATAATTTAGCTTTAGACAAAAATAACCGAATAGGTACTAAATATCAAAATAGAAAAACTCACCAAAATTGGTCGCTTTTTTTACCCCTTGCATCTAGCAGGTGGCTGCAGATTCCCCCAGGAGGTAGCACATGTGTCTAGACACCGGTACACAGACCCCTGCAACCTATAACATGGGGGCGGTTTGTAGCAACCAGCGACCATCCATGTATGCAAGGAGAGGCTGGTGGTGAATGCAGACACATGGACACCATTAGGCCCCTGCCACACTCAGGTGTTACATAGTGTCTGAGCAGCCTATTGGTGACGCCTCCTATTAGACTGGGCGGGCTGTTCAGCACTGATACATGCATCACAGTGACAGACGCCCCCTAGAGGAAAACAACCTCAACTGCAAAAGATAAAAAGATGCAGGTTGACACTAAAGATAAGGATGTAAGGTGTCAGTTGGTATTATGGCGCCAGAATATCGTAAGCTCGTGACCCACCGTCAAGGGCCCTTACACTCACGAGTACCTAGCCACATGTATAACACATGTATAATTTAGCTTTAGACAAAAATAACCGAATAGGTACTAAATATCAAAATAGAAAAACTCACCAAAATTGGTCGCTTTTTTTACCCCTTGCATCTAGCAGGTGGCTGCAGATTCCCCCAGGAGGTAGCACATGTGTCTAGACACCGGTACACAGACCCCTGCAACCTATAACATGGGGGCGGTTTGTAGCAACCAGCGACCATCCATGTATGCAAGGAGAGGCTGGTGGTGAATGCAGACACATGGACACCATTAGGCCCCTGCCACACTCAGGTGTTACATAGTGTCTGAGCAGCCTATTGGTGACGCCTCCTATTAGACTGGGCGGGCTGTTCAGCACTGATACATGCATCACAGTGACAGACGCCCCCTAGAGGAAAACAACCTCAACTGCAAAAGATAAAAAGATGCAGGTTGACACTAAAGATAAGGATGTAAGGTGTCAGTTGGTATTATGGCGCCAGAATATCGTAAGCTCGTGACCCACGTCAAGGGCCCTTACACTCACGAGTACCTAGCCACATGTATAACACATGTATAATTTAGCTTTAGACAAAAATAACCGAATAGGTACTAAATATCAAAATAGAAAAACTCACCAAAATTGGTCGCTTTTTTTACCCCTTGCATCTAGCAGGTGGCTGCAGATTCCCCCAGGAGGTAGCACATGTGTCTAGACACCGGTACACAGACCCCTGCAACCTATAACATGGGGGCGGTTTGTAGCAACCAGCGACCATCCATGTATGCAAGGAGAGGCTGGTGGTGAATGCAGACACATGGACACCATTAGGCCCCTGCCACACTCAGGTGTTACATAGTGTCTGAGCAGCCTATTGGTGACGCCTCCTATTAGACTGGGCGGGCTGTTCAGCACTGATACATGCATCACAGTGACAGACGCCCCTATAAAGATCCAGGCCTGATGGAAGGAGTCAGCCAGTAGTGAGTCTGCAGTCTGCAGAGAAGAGAACAGTTAGTGCTGAAGGAGCTGGTTGCTGGGACCAAGCCAGGCCCAGAACCAGAAAACCTGACCCAGCTGTGTAGCGCCCTAGAGAGAGGGACGGAGGCTAGTGGAAGAGGTAGGAAGACAGAAGAAGGGAACAGATATGAGATCCCTTTAACCCACCCGGACACCGGAGTCCAAAGCTGCTGTTAATCTAGTGGTAGCAGAGAAAGCCCGGACAGACAAGGAGGATCTGGTCCCACTGAAGTAAAGAAATCAAGACACCAAACCAGACCGAGCATACTGCCAGGGGCCCAAGAGGAGAATAGGGATCCCCACAGCACGGTCCTCATTGTCGGCTGTTAAGTAGCATCCTGAGAGGGAGAAGGAGAAAGAACGGCAGGCTCAGCTCCAGGCAGCACTTACCCCAATTACCGCACACACTAACAGAGGAGGCCTCACAACTCTTCACGATGGATGTCCCAAACTGCACCGATAACCTGGTTACCCTCCTGGACCATGCCTGTTACCGAACATCAGTGAGAAAAGGTACTGAAACAAAGACTATTGTGTGTGTGTGTCTGCTTCACTGCCGCCGCCTGCAGCGTTCGCAACAGAACCGCTACTACTACTCCCCTCATCCACCCTGCTGCCCTGAGGTAAAGCTCCACCTGTGGGGAGCTATACTACCAAAGCTGCATTCCCATCACCTCAGTGGCCGGCCGAAGCACTGGTAACTCTATTACCAGGTACAACAGGTGGCGTCACATTACAAATCCACCATCATCACCACCCCCACCCCGCTGCTGAGGGTCCAGGACACGGAACAGGAAACCGACCAGCCACGATCCCTACCAAAGTGAACCCCCTGTCCCAGTATCCGAGTACCCCCCTACCCTGTCGACCGACTCATTTGTGCTCCCCCTCTGTTCTCCCCTTTTGTCTCTGCACCCCATTCCCTCTGTCTGATCCCCCGTTCTGTTTCTGTGCTCCTCTTTTCGTGTCTCTGCCCCCCATTCCTTACATCTGATACAAATCACCCATCATCACCACCCCCACCCCACCGCTGAGGGTCCAAGGCACGGAACCGGGAACTGACCAGCCGTGATCCCTACCGAAGTGAACCCCATGTCCTGGTATCTGAGTTCGACCGACTCAGTTCTGGCATCACAAACAGGATCCCGTGCCCGGGAAAACAGGGTTCTGTGTGCTTAAACTAGACTTTATTGACTGTTTTGTGAACTATAAATTTGGGCCGCCATTACTGCGCCACAGAGCGGGAAGAGCGTCGCAGCTAGAAAAGAATGCCACCACACTCTGACGAGAACCGCCGAATGCAGCGGACAGATCCGGAAATCCACTCCCCCTGTAGAGCCACCGACGACCGAAAAAAGTTTACCTCACCGGCTGGCAGCAGTTAACTAGGGGGGCACCACCATGAGTGAAGCACAGGTCCCTGACAGAGGGAATGTCTGAAACGCAGCACCAGCCGGTGTGCTAGAGGAAGATAAAATGCTTGCAGAACAGTTTATGAAAGAATTGTGGTCGGACTTCCACCGCCAGCAGGTACACATGTGCATCTTAGATCATCCTGATGTGAACTTTAATGCTTTAAAAGACTGTGCTATAACCGTGCTGCGAGACCCATTGCCTGCAGAGCCTGCAACACCATACTGGGAGGTTAGTACCTCTCCCATAGATTTTGAACCTACTCTCAAAGACCCTGCAAAGGCGGTAGGACAAGCTGTAGCACATGACCCTGCTGATGACCTACGTAACCAGATGCTGCAGCTAACCAAAAATATGGATTATGCATTAAAACTCTTGCAAACCAGGTCGGGGGCACAACCACCTCTCTGCCCCCCATTCCTTATATCTGATCCCCCTTCTGTTTCTGTGCTCCCCCTCTGCTGCCCCATTTCATGTCTCGTCCCCCATTTCCTCTGTCTGATTTCCTCCTTCTCAACTGTGACAGCTTTGTGCCTCTTACCCTGTGTGGCCTTGCTGAGTGAAGTGTAGAACTGCTAACTGCACAGACCTCTAGTGATGTCATAGTCACGTGATCATTCACGTGACTGTGACATCATCAGAGGTCCTGTAGACTGAGAGGCAATGAGAGGTGAGCCTCTGGAGGCTGCGGAATGCGAGGGGGGGGCAATGGAGACCTGATAACGCGAGACACCTGGCGGCAGGGGGAGACCATGTGGACTGGTAGGAGTGGGACAGTGGTCAGCAGGGTTGGGGGTGTGCGGCGTTAGTGGCCGCTACCGCCATATTAGAACATCCATCACTGGGGTGTTCCAATATGGCGGTCGGCGTACTTCCGGTGCACCACGGTGGATTGTGGGATAGCGACATAACTGCTGGAAGCTTGTGACACATATTATTGGTGATTATATATTAAACTAGGTGGTGGCCTGATTCTAAAATATATGGGTGTTCTAGAATATATGGGTGTGCGGATGTACGGCGGTGCGGGTGTGCGGCGGTGCGGGTGTGCAGCGGTGGCCCCCCTCAATTCTCTCCCGCTACAGGCTTCTGTCAAGCCGCCTCTCACCCTAGCATGTCTTCTTCTTCTTCCTCCAGCATAGACGTCAGTAATTCCAAGGCCTCGAGGGGCGGAGTTAACAGGGGGCATCATAGTAGGCGTATGCATGCGCATAGCCCTGATGTGGTGGACGTGCCCTTGTTCATGACCATTACAACGCCCCCTTTGGTAGCTCCACCCCCACACCCTGCGGCCTTTGAATTTCTGGAGTCTATGCCACGAAAAGAAGAAGAATGGCGGGGTGAACGGCGGGGAGATGGAACATAGAGCGGCGGCCGGGAGGGAATGTGGAGCAGGTGAGCAGCGGGCAGGAGACCAAGTGGAGGGGTCCAGGAGATCGGGTGGACTGTGCCTGTTTCGCTGTAGCGGAAATCCCGTGTCGCTGATTGTTCTGTGCGCAACCAATCAGCGACGCGGGTTTTGTGTTAGAGAGACAGTGTGACGTGAGTACAAGGTGAGTGTGGGGTTAAGTGTGACGTGAGTGCAAGGTGAGTGTGACATGAGTGCAGGACAGAGTTTGACGTAAGTGCAGGGTAAGTGTGAGCGGTGGGTGAGTGTAGGCAAGTGTAGGTAAGTTTTGGCAAACTCCAGCCTGGCTTTTTTATGTCTCGGGGTAAGAAGTGGGATCTTCCTGGGTCTCCTACCATACAGTCCCTTTTCATTCAGACTCCGACGGATAGTACGGGTTGACACTGGTGTACCCTCGGACTGCAGGGCAGCTTGAACTTGTTTCGATGTTAGTCGAGGTTCTTTATCCACCATCCGCACAATCTTGCATTGAAATCTCATGTCAATTTTTCTTTTCCGTCCACATCTAGGGAGATTAGCCACAGTGCCATGGGCTTTAAATGTCTTGATGACACTGCGCACGGTAGACACAGGAACATTCAGGTCTTTGGAGATGGACTTGTAGTCTTGAGATTGCTCATGCTTCCTCACAATTTGGTTTCTCAAGTCCTCAGACAGTTCTTTGGTCTTTCTTTTCTCAATGCTCAATGTGGTACACACAAGGACACAGGACAGAGGTTGAGTCAACTTTAATCCATGTCAACTGGCTGCAAGTGTGATTTAGTTATTGTCAACACATGTTAGGTGCCACAGGTAAGTTACAGGTGCTGTTAATTACACAAATTTGAGAAGCATCACATGATTTTTCTAACAGTGCCAATACTTTTGTCCACCCCCCTTTTTTTATGTTTGGTGTGGAATTATATCCAATTTGGCTTTAGGACTATTCTTTTTGTGTTTTTTTCATTGAACACAAATAAAATGAAGATAATAATACCAAAGAATTTGTGATTGCAATCATTTTCAGGAAGAAACTGAGTATTATCTGACAGAATTGCAGGGGTGTCAATACTTTTGGCCAACACTGTATATACTATGGGTACGGAAAGTATTCAGACCCCTTTACATTTTTCACTCTTTGTTTCTTGGCAGCCATTTGTTAAATTCAAAAAAATTAATTTTTTCACATTAATGTACATTCTGCACCACATCTTGGCTGAAAAAAAACTAACAAAAATGTAGACCTTTTTGCAAATTTATTAAAAAAGAAAAACTGAAATATTACTTTGCTCAGTATTGAGTAGAAGCACCCTTTTGAGCTCATACAGCCATGAATCTTCTTGAGAAGGATGCAACAAGTTTTTCACACCTGAATTTGGGGATCCTTTTCCATTCTTCCTTGCTGATCCTCTCCATTTCCATCCGGTTCGATGGCGAACATTGGTGAACATCCATTTTCAGGTCTCTCCAGAGATGCTCAATTGGGTTTAGATCAGAGCTCTGGCTGGGCCAGTCAAAACTGGTCACAGAGTTGTTCTGAACCCACTCCTTTGTTATTTTACCTGTGTGTTAGGGTCATTGTCTTGTTGGAAGGTGAACCTTCAGCCAAATCTGAGGTCCAGAGCACTCTAGAAGAGGTTTTCATCCAAGATATCTCAGTACTTGGCTGCATTCATGTTTCCTTCAATTGCAACTGACTCACCGTGGCCGGGACTCCGAGGAACAGGCGTTTCTTCTTCCTCCTTATATATCAGATTATGACGGCTTCACCACAAGCGTAGGTGCAGGCAGAAAATAATAATATACTTACAGTTAGTTATCTGCCGCGACACTACTTTTTAAGGATTAAAGATTATGTGAATCAATGAGTGTCACTAGAAACAAGAGGATCCAATGGATATAATGTAAGGTGAATTGCAGAAACTGCCTTATGCTAAATGTAATAAAACGGAGATCTTGGTTTTCAATAGTGATCACTAGAGAGTAAGCTTGGCACCCACTTACAAGGAGCCTCCACTGCCAAGTCCTATCACTAACCCTGATAAAATTGTGAATTGTGAACGGGTTTATATGCCCAAGGATAATTGGAAATCATGAATAGGTGTGTGTAGGGCCTTCACAATGGTGTCCAAGTGTGGATACCAAGCTAAGGAATGTTGAAAGGGGAATAATTACAGTGGGAGCTCAGTCAAATATAAGCAATATATATATCAGATTATGACGGCTTCACCACAAGCGTAGGTGCAGGCAGAAAATAATAATATACTTACAGTTAGTTATCTGCCGCGACACTACTTTTTAAGGATTAAAGATTATGTGAATCAATGAGTGTCACTAGAAACAAGAGGATCCAATGGATATAATGTAAGGTGAATTGCAGAAACTGCCTTATGCTAAATGTAATAAAACGGAGATCTTGGTTTTCAATAGTGATCACTAGAGAGTAAGCTTGGCACCCACTTACAAGGAGCCTCCACTGCCAAGTCCTATCACTAACCCTGATAAAATTGTGAATTGTGAACGGGTTTATATGCCCAAGGATAATTGGAAATCATGAATAGGTGTGTGTAGGGCCTTCACAATGGTGTCCAAGTGTGGATACCAAGCTAAGGAATGTTGAAAGGGGAATAATTACAGTGGGAGCTCAGTCAAATATAAGCAATATATATATCAGATTATGACGGCTTCACCACAAGCGTAGGTGCAGGCAGAAAATAATAATATACTTACAGTTAGTTATCTGCCGCGACACTACTTTTTAAGGATTAAAGATTATGTGAATCAATGAGTGTCACTAGAAACAAGAGGATCCAATGGATATAATGTAAGGTGAATTGCAGAAACTGCCTTATGCTAAATGTAATAAAACGGAGATCTTGGTTTTCAATAGTGATCACTAGAGAGTAAGCTTGGCACCCACTTACAAGGAGCCTCCACTGCCAAGTCCTATCACTAACCCTTAGCTTGGTATCCACACTTGGACACCATTGTGAAGGCCCTACACACACCTATTCATGATTTCCAATTATCCTTGGGCATATAAACCCGTTCACAATTCACAATTTTATCAGGGTTAGTGATAGGACTTGGCAGTGGAGGCTCCTTGTAAGTGGGTGCCAAGCTTACTCTCTAGTGATCACTATTGAAAACCAAGATCTCCGTTTTATTACATTTAGCATAAGGCAGTTTCTGCAATTCACCTTACATTATATCCATTGGATCCTCTTGTTTCTAGTGACACTCATTGATTCACATAATCTTTAATCCTTAAAAAGTAGTGTCGCGGCAGATAACTAACTGTAAGTATATTATTATTTTCTGCCTGCACCTACGCTTGTGGTGAAGCCGTCATAATCTGATATATATATTGCTTATATTTGACTGAGCTCCCACTGTAATTATTCCCCTTTCAACATTCCTTAGCTTGGTATCCACACTTGGACACCATTGTGAAGGCCCTACACACACCTATTCATGATTTCCAATTATCCTTGGGCATATAAACCCGTTCACAATTCACAATTTTATCAGGGTTAGTGATAGGACTTGGCAGTGGAGGCTCCTTGTAAGTGGGTGCCAAGCTTACTCTCTAGTGATCACTATTGAAAACCAAGATCTCCGTTTTATTACATTTAGCATAAGGCAGTTTCTGCAATTCACCTTACATTATATCCATTGGATCCTCTTGTTTCTAGTGACACTCATTGATTCACATAATCTTTAATCCTTAAAAAGTAGTGTCGCGGCAGATAACTAACTGTAAGTATATTATTATTTTCTGCCTGCACCTACGCTTGTGGTGAAGCCGTCATAATCTGATATATATATTGCTTATATTTGACTGAGCTCCCACTGTAATTATTCCCCTTTCAACATTCCTTAGCTTGGTATCCACACTTGGACACCATTGTGAAGGCCCTACACACACCTATTCATGATTTCCAATTATCCTTGGGCATATAAACCCGTTCACAATTCACAATTTTATCAGGGTTAGTGATAGGACTTGGCAGTGGAGGCTCCTTGTAAGTGGGTGCCAAGCTTACTCTCTAGTGATCACTATTGAAAACCAAGATCTCCGTTTTATTACATTTAGCATAAGGCAGTTTCTGCAATTCACCTTACATTATATCCATTGGATCCTCTTGTTTCTAGTGACACTCATTGATTCACATAATCTTTAATCTTCTTCCTCCTTGTCACGGGAACCACGCCTGTCGGTAGTGGGGCCCGGTGGTCCAGATTTAAAAAGAGGTTGGCTGAACAGTTAAGGGGTTAATTGTTTCGTGACGCCACCTGTGAGAGTTCCGGTGATGTTTGGGCCTCCGAGGGATGGGATGCAGCAAGATGGGACGCTCCCCACAGGATGAGCGGGAGTCCCCGGGGCCAGGAGCTGCACAAGATGTTGTGAGGCAGCTGCAGTTACCTTCTACTTGCGGAGATGGACAGTTCTGAAAAAGGCACAGACACTGATAGTCTCTGTAACCGGTGCTTTACTGTAACCAGCAGGTGATACATGGCATACAGTTAACGGATAACGGACCGGGTGGACTCAGCAATGACCAGTGTTTCTCAGAGCTCCGCGGTGTTCCTCCATTCTAAACTAGTTGTGTTGCCGTTGTCGCCTTGGGGTGCCAGGTCGGGTACAAGGAGGCTGCTTCTATTTCCCTACCGGGGAATTCTTTCCGGATTTGTGGGGAGCCATGGGTCCTTTTGGTGGGTACTCTGCTGGCAAGACGACTCTGTGTGCGGCGGCGGTGGGGTGCTCCTGGAGAGCGGTCCTCCACTCCAGGTTTGCATAGAAGTGATAAACGACTCCCAGCTTCGGAACCAGTAATCCGGTTGTAGATGGGCACGGGGATGTTTTGACCCGTATGCATTCGCCCAGAGTCCGGTTGTTGAGGCACCGGGGTAATGGCGCCTAACCGGGGGTGATGGCCAGGGGGCTGCACGGGACTGTGCAGGCCCCCTCTCCTATGTTGCAGAACTCATTCTTTTTCCTACTCCCTTCTTCTATGTTTTTTTTAGAAGTTTTTGTTCTCCACTACACACTACCTCTACACTCCGCCCACCAGGACCTTATTGGCCCTCTATGCTGATGTGCATGTAGGGTATGGAGCTCTGAGTTTTAACCATGTCATTGCTTAGTCAGAGAATATTGCTGCTGCTGTCTTGGCTGCAATACCCTCCTGTGACGCACTCGTTGCGGGGCGCCACACAACCAGTTGTCCTGTCCCTGCAGCGGAAAAACATGCCCATAGCATGATGCTGCGACCACCATGTTTCACTGTCGGGATTGTATTGGGCAAGTGATGAGCAGTGCCTGGTTTTCTCCATACATACCACTTAGAATTATCACCAAAAAGATCTATTTTCATCTGATTTGACCAGAGAATCTTATTTCTCGTAGTCTGGGAGTCCTTCATGTGTTTTTTTTTTTTGCAAACTCTATGCAGGGTTTAATATGTCTAGCACTGAGGTGAGGCTTCAGTCGGACCACTCTGCCATAAAGGCCCGACTGGTAGAGGGATGCTGTGATAGTTGACTTTGATGATTGACTCAGTGTGGCTGGACGGCCAGGTCTAGGAAGACTTCTGGTGGTTCCAATCTTCTTCCATTTAAGGATTATGGAGGGCACTGTGCTCTTCGGAGCTTTGAGTACTGCAGAAATTCTTTTATAACCCTGGCAGGATCTGTACCTTGCCACAATTCTGTCTCTGAGCTCCTTGGGCAGTTCCTTTGATCTCATGATTCTTATTTGGTCTGACATACACTGTAAGCTGTGAGGTCTTATATAGACAGGTGTGTGCCTTTCCAAATCAAGTACTATCAGTTTAATTTAACACAACTGGACTCCAATGAAGGAGCAGAACCATCTCAAGGAGGATAATAAGGAAATGGACAGCATGTGACTTAAATACGAGTGTCTGAGCAAAGGGTCTGAGTACTTATGACCGTGTGATATTTCAGTTTAACATTTGTAATAAATTAGCAAAAGTTTAACATTTCTGTTTTTTACAATCATGATGGGGTGCAGAGTGTACATTAGTGAGAAAAAAATGAACTTTTTTGAATTTTCCAAATGGCTGCAATGAAAAAGAGTGAAAAATTTGAAGGGATTTAAATGCTTTCCATACGCACTGTACACATATGCGTTTTCTCTCACCATCAATATTACATCAATTTACACACGAAGATGCCTTGGGTATAATTAAATTAAACAAAAAATATAAAATAAAAACAAAAATAAAAAAACAAAGGAAAACATGCCCCAAAAAACAAACCCATAATATGGCAGGCATATGCTTTATATGATAAGATGATGCTATTGGCCATGTATGGCAAAAGCCAGTTGACAATGCACATGTTTTTAAACTAGTCTTAATTGTATATATAAAAATAAAAAAATATCTACTCTATAATTGCCGTAGGCATTTTCGTGTCGGCCCCCGAAATCGCCGTGGCTATGTCACGCTGTGACGTCACCACGCGCGAGCAATGGCCGCGAAGCGGCCATTGCGAGTCGTTGGCCGAAAATAGAACCAGAGGCCCGGCTACAAAGTTAGCGATTTACCGCTGAGGTAGCGCGAGCAATGGCCGCGAGGCCATTGCGAGTCGCTACGCCAGCCGCCGCAAGTCCCCTTATACTTTGAATGGGGATCCATGCGAGTCGCTGGGTAGTGCAAGCATTGCGAGATCATCATCATCATTCATCATCATCATCATCATCATCATCATCATCCATCAATCATCATCATCCCAGAGGCCCGGCTACAAAGTTAGCGATTTACCGCTGAGGTAGCGCGAGCAGGCCATTGCGAGTCGCTACCTCAGCTGCCGCAACTCCCCCTATACTTTCAATGGGGATCTATTGCGAGTCGCTGGGTAGTGCAAGCATTGCGAGTCGCTATCACAGATCATCATCAATCATACTACTACTACTACTACTACTACTGGCCGCACAGACCCCCCCCTCAATGGCCGCACAGACCCCCCCCCCCCCCCCCCCCCAATGGCCGCACAGCCCGCCCCCCCCCCCCTCAATGGCCGCACAGACCCCCCCAATGGCCGCACAGACCCCCCCCCCAATGGCCGCACAGCCCGCCCCCCTCCCCCAATGGCCGCACAGACCCCCCCCTCCCCCCTCAATGGCCGCACAGCCCCCCCCCCCCTCAATGTCCCAAAGTCAGCTGTGACCGCCTGGCCCTTGGACACTGGCTGCCATGCACACATCAGCTGGTAGGCTCCCATCACTTACCCACTGAGGACGGATCACTTCCAGCACCTCTTCACATGCCAGTGCTCTGAACTTCTGAATCGTCCTCTCCTCACTCAGACACCTGGCAGGTTCCAGCCTACTCACTCCCAGCTGCAACCCAGTGAGTCAATCAGCACATCTTCACTCATGTGATTAACCCCCTGTGCACCATTCAGGTTTAGCCCAGCAAAGCACTCCAAAAAGTATTGAACACACCCCAATAAGTATTGAACGCGCCCCAAAAAGTATTGAACGCAGCCCAATAAGTATTGAACGCGCCCCAAAAAGTATTGAACGCACCCCAATAAGTATTGAAAGCGCCCCAAAAAGTATTGAACGCGCCCCAAAAAGTATTGAACACACCCCAATAAGTATTGAACGCGTCACAATAAGTATTGAACGCGCCCCAAAAAGTATTGAACACACCCCAATAAGTATTGAACGCGCCCCAAAAAGTATTGAACGCACCCCAATAAGTATTGAACGCGCCCCAAAAAGTATTGAACGCGCCCCAAAAAGTATTGAACACACCCCAATAAGTATTGAACGCGTCACAATAAGTATTGAACGCGCCCCAAAAAGTATTGAACGCGTCCCAATAAGTATTGAACGCACCCCAATAAGTATTGAACGCGCCCCAAAAAGTATTGAACGCGCCACAAAAAGTATTGAACGCGTCCCAATAAGTATTGAACACACCCCAATAAGTATTGAACGCGCCCAAAAAAGTATTGAACGCGCCCCAATAAGTATTGAACGCGCCCCAAAAAGTATTGAACGCGCCCCAAAAAGTATTGAACACACTCCAATAAGTATTGAACGCCCCCCAAAAAGCATTGAACGCGCCCCAATAAGTATTGGACCCCCCCAAAAAGTATTGGACCCCCCAAAAAAAGTATTGGACTCCCCCAAAAAGTAGCTATCTACTATATAATTGCCGTAGGCATTTTTGTGTCGGACCCCGAAAACGCCGTGGCTATGTCACGCTGTGACGTCACCACGCGCGAGCAATGGCCACGCCGCATTGCGAGTCGCTGGCTGAGTGCGAGCACTTGCAGCGCGGTTGCGGTAATCCCCTTAGAAAGTATAGGGGGACTTGCGGCAGGTGTGGCAAGTGCGGTTTTGCCGCACCTGCCGCAAGTCCCCCTATACTTTCTATGGGGATTACCGCAACCGCGCCGCAGATGCGGTTTTTAAATAAAATAAAATAATTTTAATACAAATAAATTTTCATAAAATAACAAATAATAAATACATTTAATAATAATAAAAATAGTAAAAAAACAAAACAAAATAAATAATAAAATAAAAAATTCCTATCTACTATATTGGATTATTATTTGAAAATCTAAAAAAAAAAAAAAATATTCTAGACACCCGATGCATTTGCATCGGGCTCACAGCTAGTGTATTTTATAAAAGACCAAAATTTATACCAGGAGGACATATATACTGTACATGTACAAATATATTTGTTTTATTACTTTGTGGACCGGTTAAATACGGTGTATATATAGAATTTTGACGGTTTTGTACTAGCTCTATTTATAGTACATCCTATGTATATTCTTTGTACTTCATTACTTTTCTATGTGGTTTTGCATAGAAATTGGATGGTTAATGTTCTTGCTAACTAATGTAGTAATTTCTAACAAATGTGTATGGATTTCATGGTATAAATAGGGATGAGTGAGTAGTCAAATATCGTAATACTCAGGTATTCGGTGTGAGTAGTGAGTCCTATGTTAGTCAATGGGAAATGTGAGTAATTGTGTGCTGGGCCCAAAAAAGTGGTCTGAGGGCTGAGAATAAGGCTGAAATGGTGCATGATTGCCGTAAGAGTGAGTTATGATGGAGGAGATCTTATGACAGCACAGTGTGTAAGTGGTGTAAAGAGAGCGATCAGCCCTAGGGGCTGTATGATGGTTAATGCAGGAAGAGGCCACCCATCATCATCATCATCATCATCATCAATCATCACAAGGGCTTCACAATTATAAAGCTTGGACTACTGGCATTATTATTCCACTGCCATTGCACAATGTGCAGCCATAGTGTCTTCAAAAATTAGCCCAAGGGCCTGTACCATGGTTGATGAAGGAAGCAGGTCTCAAGGACCAAACAATTATGAAGATAGCCTAGGACTACTAGAACAGTATTTGCAGTGCCCAATGTCCAGGCAAAGCTATTGTGTCTCCAAAAAGTAGCTCATGTATGGACAGAGAACGCTGGGTCATCCTATTCTCAACCTGTTCCTAGTTCATCACCCTGTTAGGTGTCACAGAAAACAATTGACCCCAACCTTGGCCACACCGAGGATTTGTTTGGGCCATACCCTTTCGATACCTATGGCCTCTCAATGCGTGACATTAACGAGGAACGTGAGAAGGTATCGTCTGTTCATGGCCAAATATTTGAAAACCCATGGCCAGAAGAAAGCCACTTTCATCTACGTGATATACTGGGTGAAGATGTGGAGGCTGATGGTGATGACACTCAGTTGCCATCTGGCCAGCCGACAACATCAACACAGAAGGAGGATGACATGGATAACAAGGTGGTCGATGATGAGACCACCGATGTGACCTGGACCGCTGGCACGCATAGCCAGCACAGCAGCACAGAAGAAGAAGGTGGATACGTAGTACCAACAAAGGTACCAAGGGCTACTGGTTGGGGCAGAGAGCAAAGTGTGTCAACTGTTGCCAAGAGCAATCCCTCTGTGCCCCAAGCCACGGCAAGGGTGCGTTGAGCCGCTGTCTTGAAATTCTTTTCGGATGGTCCTTCTGAAGCAAATCTGTAGCATCGGCCATACGAAGCTGAGCAGAGGCCAGGTCAAAGACAACCAAAGCACCACCAGTATGCGGAAACACATGGCAGCCAAGCATCCTAATCAGTGGACGGAACACCAGGGTCAGGGGCGGACCCAGACTGTAGTGGGCCCCAGTGCAAGAAATTTTTCGGGGCCCCCCCACAACCTAATATACACAGTCCACCACAGCCTCCAGGTAATATATACAGTCCATCACAGCCTAATATATATTCAGCACAGCCGCCAGGTAATATATACAGCCCAGCACAGCCTCCAGGTAACATATACAGCCAAGCACAGGCTCCAGGTAATATATACAGCCCAGCATAGCCTCATATAACATATATAGCCCAGGACAGCCTCAAGGAGGATATATACATACTAGATGTGTGCCCGATGCTATCACATTGGAGGGCAAGGATCGGTGCGCGGCGGGATGCGGGGGGCGGCTAAGTGGACACACACCTACACACACAGATCTACACACACAGACACACACCTACATACCCCCCTCCGGTCTCACGCATTGTTGATGGAAATTTGAGCCGGGAATGAGGTGGCCAGTGCAGGATGGAGGCTCGGTGGTCAGCGCAGGATGAAGGCTCGGATGTCAGCGCAGGATGGAGGCTCGGATGTCAGCGCAGGATGGAGGCTTGGTGATCAGTGCAGGATGGAGGGGGTTAATAGTGGAGGAGCATAGGGTCAGAGGGGGTCTCCATGGCGGGTGTTGGAACTCCCCCTGTGCCTGGCTGGGCTTCGGGGAGTGGTCCGGTGGTGGTGGCTGGTACTGGGCATGGCGGCCCCCAGAGACTCCGCCCAGTCTCTACCCCAGCTCCGCCTCCACCCAAACATTCATTTTATATATATATATATATATATATATATATATATATGTATATATATATATTGGACCAACACCAAAAATTACCTCGATTTATGTGCAAAGCTTTCCCAACCAGCAATCCAGATGGTTCCTTACAATAGAGTAAAAAAAAGAAAAATCAGGACAAAAGAATAGAAAAAAGTGGACTTTATTGCCCAATGCGAGGCCACGTCATTGGGCAATAAAGTCCACTTTTTTCTATTTTTTGCTGCATCACGTGGCGGTGATGGACAGGAGACTGGGCCACTCAAGAAGTGAGGAGATCGGGGCCTGCCCCCTCACCTCTGGGCCTGCATGACTTCGGGCAACCCTTCACACACACTTATATGCAATAACACACGCATACTGACATACTGTAATGCACACATTGACGCACACACATACTGACATACAGTAACACACACATTGACACTCACACACACATACTGACATATAGTAACACACACATTGACACACACACACACACACACTGACAAACAGTAACCTAGTGGTTGCCCTGGGTGAGCTGACCTCTCATCTTCATCGTGCGCTCTGTCCTTGGCTCCAGACTCTCCCCTGAGCGTTGACAGCTTCAGGTGGTTCCTCCTGCCCCGGAGCCTCGGTCATCTTGGCTTTCTGTTCTTCAGGATGAGCGGCAGCGTCCTGTGGAGCGGGGTCAGATCCTGTGACCTCATCAGATTCTCCAACCACTACAAGGGAGGGTAACAGACTGTGATGTCATCATCAGGGGAGGGACCTGGACCACCCCCACACAAATATCTGCCATGCCCCTGAGCTGACAGCACAAAGTCCCAAATGAGAGGTGAACAGACAGCAGAATGTCAAACATAGAAATCTGGAGGACAGGAGGGAGACGGAGGGGAAAGAGAATGAAGGGAGATGGAGGGGAAAGAGGGCAGACAGGGACAAAAGAGAAAGAGGACAGCGCGGGACGGAGGAGAAAGAGGACAGAGCGGGACGGAGGAGAGAGAGGACAGAGCGGGACGGAGGAGAAAGAGGACAGAGCGGGACGGAGGAGAAAGAGGACAGAGAGGGACAGAGGAGAAAGAGGACAGAGAGGGATGGAGGAGAAAGAGGACTGGGAGGGAGGAGAAAGAAGACAGAGAGGGACGGAGGAGAAAGAAGACAGAGAGGGACGGAGGAGAAAGAGGACAGAGAGGGAAGGAGGAGAAAGAGGACAGAGAGGGACGGAGGAGAAAGAGGACAGAGAGGGACAGAGGAGAAAGAGGACAGATGGGACAGAGAGGGACAGAGGAGAAAGAGGACAGAGAGGGACAGAGGAGAAAGAGGACAGAGAGGGACGGAGGAGAAAGAGGACAGACAGGAACAGAGGAGAAAGAGGACAGAGAGGGTAAGTGACATGAATGTGCATCCAAAGCTCCTGTCTCACTGACACTCAGGAGCCAGCCGGCTGCTTCTTTGCACAACGGGCCCCTAAGCACTGCAGGCCGCCCCAACTTCAGTAGTTATGCCCCTGGGTCTCCTATCCTGGTGTATAGGTTCCCCATTCTGGTATATACAGTATATCTCCCAGTATGGTAAATATGTCCTCCAACCTGGTATATATGGGCTCATACTGGTATATGTCCCCATCTGTACACTGGATATATAATGCACTGTATTGGTCACACCTGGTACTGCCTACAGGACATCACATATATATGGAGCCATATAAAATAATATGTGATGTCCTGTAGGTTTAGATGTGATCAATCAGTGCAAGACTTTGTATACTGAGGTCTGTGGTGTCTGCTGGGGTCATAGTGATTTATTGCAGGAGTCTGCTCTTTCGTGTAGGTCAGGTGATGCTGGAGCCGATAATCCAGCACTAACAGCCCGACCTGATCTGCCACAGACACCTGCAATCATTCACTCTGATCCTCAGCAGAGCAGACCCTGAACCGGACTGAGGAGCGTCCTGCTGTCCCACAACATGATTAATGACCTCCTGCTTACTGGCATCTTCTGAGGTCTAGTCCATCCACAAGATGCTGCTCTCCGGGAGGCTGAAGGAGCAGGTGAAGTGTCCCTCTGCAGACCCCGTCCACACAGTGTGCAGGGGGCCTGTCTGCAGCTGCTGATGTGATCTGCGAGCAGCTGGGCGGGTAGAATATTTACATTCAATCCACAGTGCGTTCCCCAGGCAGCCCGAGCAGCTCCAACAGCTGAGGTTGGTGCGCCCCCTGCACTCCCAGGCCCAGTCGCAGTCCCGACCGCTGCGACTGTGATTGTTACACCCAAAACAGTGGAGGCAGGGGCCCGTGCAAGGGTGGGGGGGACCCGCGGCTGGAGCTTTGAGGGGTCCCTAGCCAGTCGGGGCCCTGGTGCAGCTGCACCAGCTGCACCATGGTAGGTCCGCCCCTGATCAGGGTACCAAATCGGTGTCTGCGGGTCAAACCACTGCCATGTTGCTTGAGATCCGTTCTTCCCAATCTGCTGGGCAGGAAGCAGGTGATCATACTTCTTGCGATTGCAAAGACACAGGACACAACCAACAAGCTCATCCACTTGTTTGTCTCAGCCAAGCGTCCAGTTGTTCATGCCCTGATCTATGAAAGGAGGCGTAAATACCAAGTCACGCACCCACAAGCACAAATATTGAATGCGCACATTGCCAAGTTGCTAGCCGTGGAGATGTTGCCGTTTAAGCTTGTGGGGACACAGTCTTTCCTTGATCTGTTGCCCCATGATACTTGGTTCCCAGCCGGCACTATTTTTCCCGGTGTGCCATCCCTGCGTTACACCAGCATATCTTAAACAATCTAAAGCGTGCTTTCACCAACGCCGTAACCGGGAAGGTCCACCTTACAACAGACATGTGGACAAGTACTTGTGGACAGGGACAATACATCTCTGTCATGGCACACTGGCTCACACTGGTGGAGGGTGGGACAATGTCTCAAACTGGATCATCACATATCCTACCCATGCCACAAATAGCGGGACCAACCACAATCAGGGTTTCGGCCTAATCATATCAGTCCTGTCTTCCCTCTTCCTTTTCTTCCACCTCGTCATCCTATGCTAAATTACCATCCACATCACTCCCAAGTTGGGAGCTGTGCAGTAGTACATCAGCAAAGCAGCAAAACGCTCTGATGAAGCTCATCTGCTTAGGTGAAACATCACACACTGCAGCAGAGCTGTAGCAAGGAATGAAACAACAGACCAATCAGTGGCTTTCCCCATTGCAACTCCAACCCGGTCTGGTTGTCTGCAATAATGGGAGTAACCTGGGGCCTGCTTTAAAGCTCGGGAAGCTGGTACTCATGCCATGCATGGCTCATGTTGCTGAACCTAGTGGTGCAGAAATTTATAAAAATATACCCTGACTTGCGGTACCTACTTGAGAAAGTGCACCGTATTTGCGCCCATTTCCGACATTCCTCAACCGCTGTTGCCAGTCTTGCAGTGCTTCAAAAGCAATTTAATTTGCCAAATCATCAACTCATTTGCGACCTGCCAAGACAGTGGAACTCAACATATTATATGTTGGCAAGGATAAGTGAGCAGCAGAGGGCACTTGCTAAATACCAGCTTAAACATGCCCGTCAGACTGAGACTCAGCCAAAACACATAACAACTGTTGAGTGGGTGTGGATTGCTGATATTTATTATTATTATTATGATTATTATTATTATAATTTATTCATTAGATTACATGGTGCTTTAGGTATGAAGAGGGGAGAAACAAGGACAAATATAGTATATATGGACAATCAAGTCTTACAAATACAGGAGGGGAGACATTTGTGAGGTGCTTGATAACTTTGTATAGTGCACCAAGCTTGGATGCGGTGATCATGCTTTTATTAGCGTAACAATCCCTATTATGCTATGTCTGTTGAAAGAATCGCTGCATAATCTATAAATGGAATTTTTGACTGCCCAGCAGCTGGGTATGGAGCAAGATTTCACAATGGTTGATCCTACCCATCCCAGCCAATCTCAGGCAAGATTGGGGGATGAAGATGATGAGGAAGACGAGGAGGGAGAGGACATCTTTTTCAGTGGTACCGAGGGGACCCCTCATGGTGCAGAGGGGACTCCCAACCCCAGCTTCATGTCTGTCCAGCATGAGTGGGCTGGAGAGGAGGAGGTGGAGGAGGAGAGTCAGTGTGAGGAGAGCATGGGTATTGTTCCTCCTTCTGTGGTCTCAGAACATTTGCCTGTTTGCAGCTTGGCACACATAGCACACTTCATATCTAACTGTCTGTGCCAAGACTCTCGCGTGATCCACATTTTCAACAGCAACCTATACTGGTTGGCCACCTTTCTAGACCCATGGTACAAGGACAAATTTCCTTCGCTATGTTGTAGTCATCAAGGGGTTTCACAATTGAATCCTTCAAGAGGGCTATTGTAGATAATTTGATGGCAACGTCACCCTCAGACACCGCTGTTAGCAGAGGTACCAGCTCTGTGCAACAGCATGCATTAATGGGAAGAGACATGGCCAGCAGGTCCAAAAGAGGTGGTGGTAAAATGTCCACAAACTGGTCCATCTTTAATATAAAGGGCTCATCAGCAAAGGCTAGTTGGACCAGTAACAATGTCAAGGAGGGAGAAGTTGCACAAGATGGTCAATGACTATTTAAGTGACCATACCTGCATCCTTCCTAATGCTTCTGTTCCGTTTAATTTCCAGGTATCCAAGTTGCATAGTTGGCCATTCTTCTCCTTATATGCCTTGGAGGTGCTGGCCTGCCCTGCTGCCAGTGTGATGTCAGAGCGTGTTTTCAGTGCTGCTGGGTCAATCATCACAGATACACGCATGCAGCTGGCCACAGAGAATGCAGGCAGGCTGACTCTGATAAAATTTAACAAGGACTGGATTTCGTAAGAGTATTTAAGCCCTCCTGATGACAGCATCCCAACTAAAGTCATTCAAAGTTATTTTAGGCAACTGGTGATCACGTCCATACCTTCCCATACAAACCCTTTTTTTCTTCTTACACATGTTTTCAACTCCTGCTTCTGCCACGTGTACCTCAATTAGGGATGGGCGAGTCTACTCGCTAGGACTCATTACTCAGCGAGTAGTAAGGGACTCGCAGGACTCGGTACTCTGCGAGTTTCCCAGCGATTACTCACATAGTAACGAGTCCAATGCAAGTCAATAGCAATCCTATTTTTGTCAGAGTTTACTTTTTCTCACTCGCTAGACTCGCTATATCACATCGCTATGTAGCTTGAATCTCCCCAAATCGTTTAAACAATCGCACCGCTTCACGGATACCCGCTGTCAGCAGCGAGTCTGAGCGAGTCTGAGCGAGTCTTAGCGATTCTGAGCGAGTCTACGAATCCGAGTCCTGTATACTGTATTCGGGACTTGCGAATACAGAATCTGTTATGTTCCGACAAAGATTCCGAGACAGACTAGCGTGTTAGGTCAGAAAACATGTGAAGATGGACAAGCATGTTAGCCAATCATATTCAGTAATGCCACAGCCATGTTGGTTGTGGCAGGACTATGATTGGCTTCTGTCCATCGTGATGCCTATGTCATGTATGAGAGGCGAGGCTGTATATAAGCCTTGCCACCGCCATTTTGGGCACATTCCTGTGAAGATCTGAGCTAGAGCAGGTTGAGGTAGATGCTGGAGAAGATCATAGGGAGTGTCAGTCAGTGTAGGGAAACTTAAAAATTCCTTATATTTAACCCAAACAGTTCTTGTGAGAGCTACCAGGAAGACAGAGGAGTACTGTGTAGAGGACTGTAGGCAGGCAGGCAGGGAGGTGCAGCCTTACAGTGCTCACGGGACCGACCTCATAGCTTAGCTTACTCACTCAGCTGTCCTAATAGCTGAAGTCAGAGGCTTAGCTGAGGTACTATTTCCAATTTTTTTGCACCTGATAGATTTTGGGTCATAAAAACCCCTTCAGCTTTATTTTGTCTGTGGCAGATCAGTGCGTTGCTGCTCTACCTGCAAATAGCACGTACGCCACCTACTTGTGCGACTACTTGTGCGCACTTAATAATTTTTTCAGGAACTAGTGTGCTGTTTCACTGACAAGTGTTAGCACGCACTTAACCCGCCAGCAGGTGACACCTACAGCACCACCTAACTCCATCTTGGTGGCTGTGCGCACTTAATAATTTTTTCAGGGACTAGTGTGCTGCTTCACTGACAAGTGTTAGCACGCACTTAACCCGCCAGCAGGTGACGCCTACAGCAACACCTAACTCCATCTCGGTGGCTGTGCGCACTTAATAATTTTTTCAGGGACTAGTGTGCTGCTTCACTGACAAGTGTTAGCACGCACTTAATCCGCCAGCAGGTGACGCCTACAGCAACACCTAACTCCATCTCGGTGGCTGTGCACAATTAATAATTTTTTCAGGGACTAGTGTGCTACTTCACTGACAATTGTTAGCGCACTTAACCCGCAACAGTCACGCTACAGCAACCTTATCATCTCGGTGGCTGTGCGCACTTAATAATTTTTCAGGACTAGTGTGCTGCTTCACTGACAAGTGTAGCACGCACTAACCCAGCAGTGACGCTACAGCACACTAATCCATCTCGGTGGCTGTGCGCACTTAATAATTTTTTCAGGGACTAGTGTGCTGCTTCACTGACAAGTGTTAGCACACACTTAACACCCCAGCAGGTGACGCCTACAGCAACACCTAACTCCATCTCGGTGGCTGTGCGCACTTAATAATTTTTTCAGGGACTAGTGTGCTGCTTCACTGACAAGTGTTAGCACGCACTTAACCCGCCAGCAGGTGACGCCTACAGCAACACCTAACTCCATCTCGGTGACTGTGCATTTGTCAACAATGTCACAAAAACCTCAATTTCACAAAAAAGAGGTTGCAAAGGGACGGGGACGAGGTCGTGGCCGTAGCAGTCGTGCCCAAGAAGGCACTGGTACAGGTAGACAGACGAGGATTGATAGATCTCTCTTTCTCCCGTCTAAAATTCCCAGTACTCAACAAAAACGTGTCTTGAGGCCGGAAGAGCATGACCAGATAACATCTTGGATGGCTGATAACACCTCGACCACTGGTTCTTGCAGTACACCATCGTCCTTGCCAACACAGTCTAGTGTCGCTACAGACAACGCAGGGCCATCCAATCCTCAAAGTCTTACTATTTCCTCAACCCATCGGCAGCCAGAGGAAAACTTGGAGTGCGACCTTGGTCACTCCGATGATTTATTTGGTTCTTATCAGCCCTCGATTGCTTCTGGCCTTTCTTTGTCACTGCCTGACGAGATACTTCAAGAAGACGTAATGTCTATTCATGGCCAAAGTTTTGAAGCACCTCGTACTGAAGAAAGCCACTTTCACCAAAGGCATACAGCATCTCAGGAGGTGGATGATGATGAGGATGATGAGACACACATATCATCTGGCCAGCCTGCTCAGTCACGTTATCCAGAAGACTTTGAAGAGGAAGGCGTGGATGATGAGACCACAGATCCTACCTGGACTCTTGGCATGCATAGCCAACAGAGCAGCCAGGAGGAGGAAAGTGGCTATGTACCACTTCCAAAAGCACCAAGGCTTACTCCTTTCTCCAGAACACAAACTGTGACAACAGTTGCCCAAATTGTGTCAACTGTTGCACAAACTGTACCAACTGTTGCACAAACTGTAAACACAGTTGCCCAAACTGTGTCAACAGTTGGTGTTGTACAGAGTCATCCTCCTCTGCCTCCAATTCAACATAAAGGACGAAAAGCCATTGTCTGGCAATTTTTTAAGGATGCGACATCTGTACCAAATATGGTTATCTGTAACATCTGCCATGCAAGGCTAAGCAGAGGCCTGGGAAAAGGAAACATGAGCACCAGCAGTATGTGTAAGCATATGTCTGTTAAGCACCCAATTCAGTGGTCGGCCCATCAGGGTTCACAATCAGTGCCTTCTGATCCCAACACTTCCAGGCCACCTCAGATCCATCCTTCACCAGCTAGTGTTCAGGCATCAGCTCCTGCTCAAATGTACTCCTCCCAAGCTGCGCTACAAGAGAGACATGACAGTAGTCAAGCCACTGGTCAGTGTGCGCCAAACGTCCAGTTGTCTGTGCCACAGCTGTATGAAAGTAAAATAAAACAAGTTGCGCCACACTGCTAGAAATATGTAATTGCAATCGGTTAAAATTTCCAAGTGCTCACCTGGTTGAGTTGTGCCTGGTCGCACAACTGACTGACGAGCGGGGAACAAGCTAGCGTGGCCTCTAGGACAGACAACCTGGCGAGAGGAGACCGTGCTGCGGTCCTGGTTCGTGCGAGTCGGGATACAACTTGCTGGCGAGCGAGGAGCAGACTGACGAGGCCTCCAGGCCGGGGATCCGAGAATTGGGCTGTGCTGTGTTCCTTGGTCGTGCGAGCCAATGAGTGGTGAGCCTCAGGGATGGGGGTGGTGAATTGTTGCGAGCGAGGTCCGGGAGCCGAGCTGCTCAGACTCGCACTTCCTGGCAGGGAAGGCGTAGGACGTGCACAAAGGAATGAAAAGGGTGTCAGCGCTCAGATAACAACCGGGACAAGGCTCACGGGATATTTACCTTTAAGTTTTATTGAATCAGTATAGGATTCCAATTCTCCACAACGCGTTTCTGCGCTTAGTGCGCCTTTCTCAAGTGATCACTTGAGAAAGGCGCACTAAGCGCAGAAACGCGTTGTGGAGAATTGGAATCCTATATTGATTCAATAAAACTTAAAGGTAAATATCCCGTGAGCCTTGTCCCGGTTGTTATCTGAGCGCTGACACCCTTTTCATTCCTTTGTGCACAGCTGTATGAAAGGCAGCGGAAGTACCAATCGACAGACCCATTTTCCCAAAAAGTGACTGCGAAAATTGCAAAGTTGTTAGCTGTGGAAATGCTGCCGTTTAGGCTTGTGGGTACAGAGTCTTTTAGGAGTTGTTGGCTGTGGCAGCACCACGATACTCTGTACCCAGCCGCTACTTTTTCTCACGTAGTGCCGTCCCCACGTTACACCAGCACGTTATTAACAACTTAAAGCGTGCACTAACAAATGCTGTAACCGCCAAAGTCCACCTAACAACGGACACGTGGACAAGTAGTTGTGGACAGGGCAGATACATCTCAGTAAGGGCTCACTGGATCAACCTGGTGGACAGTGTCCCAACTTCTCAAAGTGGACCATCTGAGATACTACCAACTCCACGAATAGGGGGCACAACATCATTCCGGGTGGCTGCCTCATCATATATGTCCAGTACACAATCTGCTTCTGCAACTTCCTTGTCCACTGCTGAGCTGCCCGCACCATCACGTCCAAGTTGGGAGCTTTGCAGTAGTGCTTCAGCAAGGCGACAACAGGCTCTTCTGAAGCTTATCTGTCTAGGTGACACACCTCACACTGCAACTGAGCTGTGGAAAGGTCTTAAGCAACAGACTGATGAGTGGCTGGCCCCACTGCAACTACAACCAGGTCTTGTTGTCAGCGATAATGGACGAACCCTTGTGGCGGCACTAAAGCACGGTAACCTTGTTCACGTGCCTTGCCTGGCTCACGTGCTGAACCTAATAGTTCAGAAATTCCTGAAAATATACCCCGAGTAGGGATGAGCGAGTCTACTCGCTAGGACTCGTTACTCGGCGATTCTTAAGGGACTCGCTGGACTCGGGAATCGGCGAGTCTTTTAGCGAATACTCGCTCAGTAACGAGTCCAAATCGGGCGTCGCTTTGCGGCCGGCGAGTCGGTTTGCGGCAGGCGGGCTGCTTCGCGGCTGGAGGAGGTAAGGTCAGCTTTGATAGCCCCCCCCCGCTTTTCAAGGCCGCCGGGCCCGACAGCACCCCCCCCCCCCCGGTTCTCAAGGCTGCCTGGACCCGACAGCACCACCCCCCCCCCCCGGTTCTCAAGGCTGCCTGGACCCGACAACCCCCCCCCCCCGCTCAACTGCCCCCCCCCCCCCGCCCCACCCACCCGGATCCTAACTGCCCCCCCACAAGCCGGCTCCAGCCAGCCCGGGGATACCTAACTGCCACCCAGGGGAAGAGGCTCCAGCCAGCCCCTGAGTCCAATGCTCCGAATCCTAGCGAGTCTGCGATTCCGAGTCCTGTATTATCTATTCGGGACTCGCGAATCCATATTCCCTATTCTTTAACATTGGACTCGCTAGACTCGCCACGAGTACCGAGTCCTGGGCTCGGACTCGTGCGGGTCTAGCGATTCCGAGTAATTTAGGACTCGCTCATCCCTAACCCCGAGTTATCTGACCTACTCGAAAAGGTGAGGCGAATTTGCGCCCATTTTAGACATTTGTACACAGCAGTTGGCAGTCTTTCAGCCCTTCAAAACAAATTAAATTTGCCTAACACCGGCTAATTTGCGACATGCCCACGCGATGGAACTCAACATTCCATATGTTGGCAAGGTTTAATGAGCAGCAGAGGGCAATAGCGGAATATCAGCTGCAACATGCCCGTCATCACGGAAGTCAGACCAGACACATTAGTACTTTCGAGTGGGTCTGGATCGCTGATCTTTGCGAGTTGCTGGAGAACTTTGAATACTGCACCAAATTTGTCAGCGGTGATCAGTCCATTATCAGTCTCACCATCCCCATACTCTGTTTGCTTAAAGAATCGCTCCTGAATCTGAAAACAGAATTTTTGAGGGCCCAGCGGATGGCTATGGAGCCAGAATTTAACATCGCTGATCCTAGCCAGCCAAGCCAATATCAGCAGGCTACATTGGGTCTGGAAGAAGAAGGTGATGAGGGTGATGATGAAGAAGATTAATTTTTCTGTGGTACTGATGTGAACCCTGATGGTACTCCCAACCCTACGTTTATGTTGGTACAGCATGGGTGGGCTGAAGAGGAGGAGGCGGAGACCGATTTAGAGGCCATGATGCGTAGTGATCCTCATTCTGTTGTAACCGAGGAGATGAGTCTTTGCAGCTTAGCACACATGGCTGACGTAATGTCTCAATGTCTCTCCCAAGATCCACGCGTAATTCACATATATGCCAGCAACCTCTACTGGTTGTCAACCTTTTTGGACCCCAGATACAAAGACAAATTTCTGTCGCTGCTGTTGCAGTCACCCAGGGGCTTAACGTTGGATTTTTTCAAGAGTGTTGTTGTTGACAATTTGATGTCCATATCACCGTCTCACTCCACTATACCCCGAAGAACCAGCTCTTTGCAACAGCAGCCTTTGGTTGGGACACAAACGTCATCAATGTCAAGAGGTGGGGGTAAGATGTCCACCAACTGGGCGATGTTCAACAGACCTTCCGATCAACAACGGATCATGCCTACGGTCACCTTGACTAGGAGACAACAATTTTCCAACATGGTGAACGAGTATGTCAGTGACAGTACCAGCTTCCTAACCGACCCTTCTGTACCCTTTAATTACTGGGTTTCCAAGCTTCACACTTGGACAGAGCTCGCTTTGTATACCTTGGAGGTGCTGGCATGCCAAGCTGCTAGTGTGACATCAGAGCGTGTTTTCAGTGCCGCTGGGGGTATAGTCACTGATAGAAGGTCACGGCTTACTACTGAAAATGCCGACAGGCTGACTCTCATTAAGTTCAACAAGGACTGGATATCATCGCAGTTCGTAAGCCCCCAGACGACAGTACCCAAATGTAGAGTAACCTAATCATAATTAATAGGATTGGAATATTGCGCTTTTAACTTTATGCCCTTTTAAGACAGGAAGTATCGGCATCTCCCTCAGCTCAGACGATGTGATAAGTCATGTTCCTGCAACATTTGCTGCATGATAACAAAACTACGCAATCAGTAAAAATCATTTTACTTTACAAGTGCATCCGCTTGTGAGCATTTTTCATTTTTTTTTTCCCATTCAATACAATACAGCCCCTTGGGCTAATTATTTGAGGCAACAAGCCTATGGCTGCATCGTGGACGTTGCTTGTACTATGCTCTTAGGACAAGCAAGAGTATAGTATAGGGCCACGCACCCTCCTCTATTTCAAAAAAGAGTTTATTAAGCCCTTTGAGCTAATTTTTTGAGGCAACAAGCCTATGCCTGCATCGTGGACGTTGCTTGTACTATGCTCTCCGGACAAGCAAGAATATAGTATGGGCCACGCGCCCTCCTCTATTTCTAAAAAGACTTTATTAAGCCCTTTGAGCTAATTTTTTGAGGCAACAAGCCTATGCCTGCATCGTGGACGTTGCTTGTACTATGCTCTCAGGACAAGCAAGAATATAGTATGGGCCACGCTCCCTCCTCTATTTCTAAAAAGAGTTTATTAAGCCCTTTGAGCTAATTTTTTGAGGCAACAAGCCTATGCCTGCATCGTGGACGTTGCTTGTACTATGCTCTCCGGACAAGAAAGAATATAGTATGGGCCACGCGCCTCCTCTATTTCTAAAAAGAGTTTATTAAGCCCTTTGAGCTAATTTTTTGAGGCAACAAGCCTATGCCTGCATCGTGGACGTTGCTTGTACTATGCTCTCCGGACAAGAAAGAATATAGTATGGGCCACGCGCCCTCCTCTATTTCTAAAAAGAGTTTATTAAGCCCTTTGAGCTAATGTTTTGAGGCAACAAGCCTATGCCTGCATCATGGATGTTGCTTGTACTATGATCCTGCTGGAGCCTGGCGAAGGGTCCCACTGTACACTATGGATATAACGCGTAGACGCGCTGTGTTGCAAGTAGACTTCCCAGCCTCTCGCATCTGTGTTCCTAGTGTTGTTGCCATAGCGAGTCATTAAGTAACCCCCCCCAAACACAGGCACTATTTATTTGTCAGCAACATTTGTATGTGTGGAGTCATGATTTTACACATACTAACCAAGGTGCCTTCATGCGCCATGCGGGCTGTAAAGTACTTGCTAATGATGATGACTTTAAGCCCACCCACAAAACAACCTACACATCCATTCCCTGAAAAAAGACAGACACAAAGCAGTTTTTTCAAAATGTGTATTATCACGCCTTAATGGCAAAGATGTCAGATTGTTTTTTTTACGTTTCTGAGTTCTAAAGTACAATAAAGAAAAAAAAAATAGAAATAGTGCAATGCACTTTTATGATAACAAAAAAAAACAAAAAAACAAAAAAGTTGACCCTACAGCTGGTGGTAGGTGGGGTGATTGTGTGGGGTAGCCTCTACCGGGCCACCATCACCCTGGTCCTGGAGAGGTCCAGGGCCCCACGGATAGCCTCCCCCACTGATTGTAACCCTGTAGGGTGGGTCATCTGGGCCGGTGTCTCAAAATGCCCTTGGGTTGGGAGGTCCATGTTGGGTGGCACATAGCTGTCCCGGGGTGTGGGCCTGTCTAGCCTGTTTGCGCTCGACTGCTGCCACCCCTCCAAATAATTAAATACCTGGCCAGGGTGGTTTGGGGGCCGACATGCATCAAGGACAATGTGGATTGCTGACCTTGCCCGCAGTCGTCTCTCCTATGGAATGAGAGCCAGAAAAGGTATGAGACTGCGGGCAAAGTCAGCATCGCATTGTCCAAGGTGGCCATTTGGTGCCCCCGGGATCAGAGCATGGCTGCTGGGGTTCTGGTGACTCCCCACACTGCTGGCAGTCGGCAGTGGACGAAGCTGGATGGCCAGAGGTTGGTTTTGGTGGGAGAGACCGTTGGTATGGCCCTTCATCCTCCTCTTCTTCCTGTGGCCGGCCATGCCCCAAAGGTGGTGGTGGTGGTGGTGGTACTTCTTCCTCCTCCACTCCAAGTGGTGGTGGTTCAGGGGCCTCCCTCGCCTCTTCAGACAGCTGAGCTGGCGGGCTACCACGCCGCCTGTGGTAGTGAGCAGCTCTGTGGGTAAATACAAAAAAATTTGGGAATGGGTTGCGTTTGGAAACAAAACCATAGGCCAAACATAAAATGTGCCCGCTTTTTTGACTCAGTGTATCTGTGTATTATGTGTCTTTTCATTGTTGGCCTTAAGATGGAATTGCAGCAAATACATTAAGGACATTTTGGCTCATGCCTCAAACAATACTCTATGTGTGGGTAGTGTTGGTCCACGATTTTTTGCCATTACATTAGAAATTTAAAAATTTGTCTGCACTATTACACTGTGCCCTGCCTTAGGCAGGACAGCTATTTAAGCACTTGAAGACATATTAGTGGCCACAACTATTGCTTTGACTTTTTGTTGAAACATTATGTGGACAAAGCTATAGCCTGACACTGTGAGGCAAACACATTCTTCAGGGTTGTTTGCCATCAGATGGACACAAAAAGACGCAGTGTGGGCGGCCTTGGTCTCAATGCACATAACCCAGATCTATAGGGCAGATGAGCAACACAGGAAATGGAGTCCTGCAGCATAGATGACACATGAGCATTCGGCGTTAGTGGCCTACACTCCTTTTTGCTGCCATGTATGCTAATCAGGAATGTCTTGGTAAATAAAACACACGAAACAGATGGCTTGGCTTTTGAAACGACTGTAATGGACATAGAGTATGGGGTTGTTTTTGAGCAGCAGGTCACACATCGTTGGTGCCAAACAAGGTGGTATGCACAGATGGACAGTTTTACAGTTATTCCAACGGGGCCGAACAAAAAACCGGGAGCAGCAAGGCCAAACCTCGGGTTTCCTAAAGGACCTTGGACATAAAAGCCTGTTGCAATTAAAATATGGCCCCCTTTAGTTTGATTTAATACAGCATTAATACACTATGTTTTCCGGAGGATTCGTAATGTGGCCATCAGTTAACGACAAAAAAATAAAATTCACATGTGGGCCCTAATATCTACACCATCACCTTGCAGGCCCAAATATACCCATGGGAAAACTCACCCACACGTATTTGTAGTGATACAGGGTATGTCCTCAAATGTGTGTGACTGTGTCAACAATCTGGGATGGTGTACAAACAGTTTAGTGCAAAAGGGGTATATCCTTGCAACGTTATTTAGCCGAAAAAAACACCCACAACTAAACGTGTAGGGATGTATGTGGCCCTTATGCAAGTCGAGACCATTAGGAACTGATACAAATGAGGCTTATGACAGGCAAACCAGACAAGGCCACACACCTTAGAGGCGATTGCAGGGAAGAACATGGCTTTGTTCCACAAACATGCCAACAATAATAGCTAATTGTGAGGCCACGGAACATTGTGTCTGCCCACCCTGTAGAACATTGCTTATTTGTCACAACGTCACAATGTGGCTATAAATGTGTATGTCCTGGATCATTGCCAAAGGTAATAGAATTCTGTTGCACCATGGCAGAAACAAACCCCAGTGTGGGTATGTAAACCACCACACTCATTATAGAGCTTCATACGTAGACTGTGTGCCCTCGTGGACAGGGTCCTCTCCTCTTGTACCTGTATGACCTGATTGTCTTCATGTACTGTTTTTTGTCGTTAACCCTTATCCTCATGTAAAGTGCCATGGAACCTAATGGCGCTATATAAATAAATAATAATAACAATAATAGTGCACAACAGTGCAGCAGACACATACCTTGGCATACGGACCACCGGTTCAAGGAAGGACAACCGGTCGTAGTGGCGATATATCGGCCCTGGATCAGCTTCCGGTCCCCCCTCCAAGATCTTACAGTGTTGCCTTTTGTGCTGATCCCGACAGCTCCTCCACCGTTTGATAAGCAGGTCAACTGTGAAATGATTTCAAACCGGGTTTAGACCTCTGTAACATTTGAAACACTAAAAGTATGTGTACAAATCAAGAATAACATTTTATTCATGTTGTGTGTGTAATGTGTATACAAGTAAAACAAAAAGGAAAAGGGGCGCAAATGTGTAGGATCCCCTTATTAAAAACGTCTATGTGGCGTGGGTAGGTGGCCACTCACCTTATCGGGTTGTGCAATTCCTGCACAACCCGGTTTAACAGCCTCCGCCGCCGGTGGTATATGCAATGCCTCTCCGCTCTCCTCTCTCCTGTTCAAGGCAGATTGTTTGTGCTGTTCCTGAGCTGCTCCAGCTGCCAGTCCCTCAAAAAGGGAGTAGTTTTCATGCAAAAAATAGTAATGGCGGTCTAATTAGGAGCGCTCTAAGGAACAAGCAGACATGTAAGATTTTTCATAAATGTCAAACCTTTATTAACTTCTTAGCTCCCCTCACAGCTCCACTACGCGTTTCAACTGCATACAAAGACTGTTTGTATGCAGTTGAAACGCGTAGTGGAGCTGTGAGGGGAGGTAAGAAGTTAATAAAGGTTTGACATTTATGAAAACATTTTACTTGTCTGCTTGTTCCTTAGAGCGCTCCTAATTAGACCGCCATTACTATTTTTTGCATAATGTGTATACAAGGCACAGTGACACGACAGTGTGGAACATCATCAACAGCATTACGGACATTGAGCTCACGTGGCCACAATCACAAATGAGGCAAGGCACATGTCAACGCATAGAGAATGTAATAGTGCGGGCACCAGACTCCGCTCATTAGTGGTCTTTATATACACCCAACCCCCCTGGCCTTCAGAGCCAGGAGGACCAGCCCTTAAACTAAGTGTACTAGTGTGACCCCATCCAAATATAGGCAACCACGCAACTGCACATGATAACACATTGAGGGCCCTGTATACCCTACTATGGGGGCCCTGTATACCCACGGGGGCCCTGTATACCCACTGCTGGGAGGCCTGTATATCCACTGCTGGGGGCCCTGTATACCCACTGGGGGCCCTGTATACCCACTGCTGGGGGGCCTGTATACCCACGGGGGGGCTGTATACCCACTGCTGGGGGCCCTGTATACCCACTGGGGGCCCTGTATACCCACTGCTGGGGGCCCTGTATACCCACGGGGGGCTGTATACCCACTGCTGGGGGCCCTGTATACCCACTTGGGGCCCTGTATACCCACTGCTGGGGGGCCTGTATACCCACGGGGGGGGCTGTATACCCACTGCTGGGGGCCCTGTATAACCACTGGGGGCCCTGTATACCCACTGCTGGGGGGCCTGTATACCCACAGGGGGCTGTATACCCTAATATGGGGGCATGTATACCCACTGGGGGCCTGTATACTCTGCAGATGGAGCTGTATACTCTGCTGGGGGGCTGTCTACCAGTGATAGCCGCTGTATACCAGGATGGTGGTCAATATGTTTTCCCAGTTTTTGGGGGCAAAAGTAGGGGGGTCGGCTTATACACGGGTCAGCTTATACACGAGTATATACGGTAAATGCAATATAACGTATGAACACATTTAACTGACCCATATTGCTCTGTGCATCCTGGCCACTGCGATGGAATGCAGGGAACATGAGTTGAGTGACCTCCCTCCAGGCTGTAGTCCGCTGGATGTTATCCCCATAGGCAGGGTCAGTGGGCAGCCAAAGCAGGGACCGAGCCTCCACCAGGTCAATCAACTGCAGCGTGTTGACACGGGCCATGCTTGCTCTGTGTGTGTGCGCATCTGTCAGCTCGAGTCGGCTTATTTCCTGTTTGCTAAAAGCATGGGGTTTGCTGGAGAAAATCGCTTGCCTCGCCTCATCGGCACCAAATAAGACAAACACATGCGAGTTTGGCCTCGGAGACAGCAGCAAAATACAGTTGCGAGTGGGGTTTCCAACACGGCAATGCGAGCGCTTTCCGAGACACATCTGCGATTTTTAAATCGCACATTACTCGCTATTACTCGCTTCCCCATTCATTAACATTGGACTCGCTAGACTCGCAACGAGTAGCGATTCCCAGGCTCAGACTCGCTAGAGTCAAGCGATTCCGAGTAATTTAGGACTCGCCCATCACTAACCTCAATAAGCTAAAAACAATTTTCCGTGAATTAATATTTCCCATCGGAGGCACTTGTGATGAAACCCTCCTTCCTTCATCAACATTATTAACATTATTATGATACAGCCCCTTGGGCTACTTTTTGGAGACACTATCGCTATGCCTGGACATTGGGCACTGCAACTACTGTGCTTGTAGTCCTAGCTTCATAATTGTTTGGCCCTTGAGGCCTGCTTCCTTCATCAACCATGGTACAGCCCCTTGGGCTAATTTTTGGAGACACTATGGCTATGCCTGCACATTGGGCACTGCAAAAACTATGCTAGGAGATTGCATGGTCGTAGACAATTGGGTGCTGCTAGAAAATTCTGTGAAGGCCTTGTCAGCCATCCAAGACAGTATCTGCTCTTGCTCTTCTGGCTTCCAGACCTGTTTACATTCCAGGCGGGGAAATTTTGCCACGAACATAGATGCATCAACCTTCCTCTATCTCCCAGACTCTGTGCCTTGTTGCGCACCACTGACAATCCCACGCCCACGTCCGTGTCCCTGTCCTTTCACAACAGCCTTTTTAGGGAATTATTTTTTTTTTACATAGCTGATGTTCAGATGCCGATATTGGGGAACAAGGAGCAGTTAGTGCTTTGTGGAGGTTAGCACTACAGCCTAGTACTGCTTTTTGCTTTACACACAGCACCGCAGCAGCACTAAAAATATTGCCCTGACGTTTGAGGCGATATATTACATGTAAAAAAGCCAAGAAGCCAGCACTGCCTGTGGTTAGCACGCAATACAAAAAGTGCTTGTGCACATATTAATTTCTAACTGTACTTTAAACTGAGACATTTGGCAAACAATTGATCAATTCTTTGAGCTATCCCGCCACGTCACAGCATTCTCAGATGGGGCAGTCCTACTCTGCGTTTTTTATATACGCTGTGCCATTACGGCCTCCTGAATGCACTATTGCACTAAAAGCAGAACCATATTAAATGCACACATGCCTGAAGCATTTCTGAACTACTCCACGGCGCCAGAAAAGGGCAGCACAGATAAAGGCAGACCAGGTCCGGACATGACATCCGGACATTATTAGATCTGACCCCCACACCGCCAGACCAGCAACCATGGATGAGGGTAGAACAGGCCCAAACACATGTGCAACAATCAAGCAGAGCCTATGGGCAGGGTATGGCCGCTGTATGTGTGTACAGCGGCCTAGATCAATCACATTAAAGACAGATGGAATGGCATGCACAACCACGCACGGCAAAAAGTGGTGGTCAACCACAAACCTATAACAAATAAAAAGCCAAGAAGCCAGCGCTGCCTGTGGTTAGCACGCAATACAAAAAGTGCATGTGCACATATTAATTTCTAACTGTACTTTAAACTGAGACATTTGGCAAACAATTGATCAATTCTTTGAGCTATCCCACCACGTCACAGCATTCTCAGATGGGGCAGTCCTACTATGCGTTTTTTATATACGCTGTGCCATTACGGCCTCCTGAATGCACTATTGCACTAAAAGCAGAACCATATTAAATGCACACATGCCTGAAGCATTTCTGAACTACTCCCACGGCGCCAGAAAAGGGCAGCACAGATAAAGGCAGACCAGGTCCGGACATGACATCAGATCTGACCCCCACACGACACAACCAGCAACCATGGATTCACCTTAAGGGATAGTGGTGTCCCCACTCAGCGACGGCTGTCCTTATTTCTGACCCTAGGAATGATAAAAAACGGCAGTATACATGTTTTTACAGCAAATAGTATATGAATAAAATATATCTGGTAAACAATGCTTAACTTAAATCAGTCGAAGAATAGCTTGCTTTAAGCAAGCTCGGAGCAAAAGCCTATCTTAAACTTCACCTTGGATTTGCAAAAAGTTCCAAGGACATCACTTGGCTGCTGCTATTCTTCGACCGCATTACTCGCCGAGTACAGAGTACTTGTGGTAATCTCGCTCATCCCTAGTTATAAATGTTGTATGTGTTTATTTTATGTACACCTACGATTAAGGAACACGTTGTTACAAAATGCATCTGACAGGACCCTTAGTGGTTTGTTTGTGATTAATTTTATCAACATGCATCTTTAAAATAAAGGACATTGCTTTTGTTGAAGAAAGTGGCACCATATCTCCCTTTTTTATTCATTTAGAGTACTACTAACCACTGCTACCTCTGTAAAGCTCTAAGGCAAAGATACTTGGATTCATATCTGCCACTGCAAAAAAAAGTCCTAAATCTGGGCAGCAGCAGAAATGATGACTTTTCCCTCTGGATTATACTGAAGGTAATTCTTACCCCTTGTACTGACTTCCAATTAAGTGCTAAAAGAGGACTGTGACAACCAGGGGTGGATTAAGGGTAGCCAGGGCCCGGGGCTGTTCAGACTCTGGGGGCCCCCGGTCATGTGATGGGGGTCATGTGATGGGGGTTATATGACAGGGGTCATCATATACCTGAAATAGATTATTCCAGAAAAATAGTTGCTGAGTGAAACTATAACCTGTCTAACATCCATTGAACTAGTCAGTGCACACGCTGTTAGAAATCAGAAGTCTGCAGTGACAGTGTGACTGCAGAGTTTCATCACAAACCTTCATGTTTGTTTTAATGCTCCTAACAAATAAAAATATAGTAACTTAAGTTGTCATATGGAGCAACACTTTATTCACATAGCCATATGTCACATAAACGTACATGTTATGGATCAGAATCGACAACTGTACAAGAATAAATCACCAGAACTAAAAGCAGTACCAACATTTATCACAAAAACCCTCATCAGTACAGAAACACATAATCAGAACACACAACAGTACATAAATACAGCATCAGAACCACCAACAGTACATAAATACACCATCACATCACAAAAACCACCAGCTGTACAGACATACATCACCATAGCAACTAGTAGTTGAATACATCACCAGGGCCACCATTAGTACATGAATAAATCAACAGGACCATCAATAGTACATAAACCATCAGAACCACTATCAGTACATGACTAAATCACCATTTTTATATGAATTTGAGCTGCAGGATCACCATCAAATTATAATGTCAGGTCAGCCCCCTTATACAGTTGTATTGCTTGAAGCTCCAACTGCCAGTATGTGGTTGACAATGGTGAGAAGATACTGGGAGTTGTTGTCATTGATCATCAGACTGTGGATCACACAGTAACCACAGCAGTGATGAGATACAGGCAGTATCACAAAGAAACATTTACATCCAGGTACCTTATATGTGAGATTTTCTCCGATTAGAATTATTATTAGGGATGAGCGAGTATGCTGGTCACTACTCGGTACTCGCACGAATATCTCGGGTACTCGGCGAGTACCGTGTAATCTCATGATACTCTTGCTATGCTTGGGGTCCACCTCCCTGCATGTTGGCGCTCTTTACAGAGCCAGCCCGCATGCAGAGATTGGCTGACAGACACTATAATGCCACAGCCATGTTGGTTGTGGCATTACAGTGATTGGCTGGCCGCACAGCGTCATACAGCTGTATACAGGTAGACAGGGAGGCAGGGTATACCAGCCTGCATCACATCTGGGGCTCGTGTACAGGCTGGAAATCTCATCCATCCATCCCAAAACAGTGCTTTTAGGGATTAATTTCGCTCTCTATAGGCAAGAGAAGGTTTTAGCGCAAATTAGGATACGCCAAAAGACTCGCTATTCTCGTCAGCGTTTGTGTCTGACCAGTACACCTGCAGGGCCTTAATCTCTAATCTCCGTGTCGTGCTAAAAAACAAATCTTGTCTGCACTCATTTAGCATCTTAGTGCAGCTGCAGTAGGTTGCAGCGTAAATTAGGATACGCCAAATGACTCACTATTCTCGTCAGTGTTTGTGTCTGACTTGTTCACCTGCAGGGCCTTACTCTCTAATCTCAGTGTCGTGCTAAAAACCAACTCTTGTCTGCATTCATCTAACATTTGTGTGTGCCAGGAGTAGGTTTTAGCGCAAATTAGGATACACCAAAAGACCCACTATTCTCGTCAGCGTTTGTGTCTGACTAGTCCACCTGCAGGGCCGTAATCTCTAATCTCAGTGTCGTGCTAAAAACCAACTCTTGTCTGCACTCATTTCGCATCTTAATGCAGCTGCAGTAGGTTGCACCGTAAATTAGGATACGCCAAAAGACTCGCTATTCTCGTCAGCGTTTGTGTCTGACTAGTCCGCCTGCAGGGCCTTAATCTCTAATCTCAGTGTGCTGCTAAAAACCATTTCTTGGATGCCTTCATTTAGCTGTATACAGTCAGCACAACATTGAAAATGCGCAAGGCCGGGGGCAAGGGACAAGGAACTGGACGTGATGGTGGTGCAGGCAGAGGCCGAGCCTGTGTGCAAGCTCGAATTGCGCCACGACAAACGCCCACATCATCTCACTCGACCTTCCTGTCCCAATTTCTTGGGGACCGCAGCAGTACTCCACTATTAAACCAAGACCAGTGTCAACAGGTTGTTAGTTGGATAGCGGATAATGCTTCCAGTCAGCTTGGCACCACCACAAATACCCTGTCTTCCACACAGTCAAGTGTCAGTAGCTGTGAGACTGGACCACACATTCCACACCTTGATACTCCTTCCTCCCACCATGCTGAGTACCCAGCCCTGATCATAACTGATCCCACACTTGGACACTCTGAAGAGCTGTTCAGTTATCCATTCGTAGATTCTGGCCTCTCGCCAGCTCCACTTGAAGTGGGTCATGAGGAGATCGTATGTACCGATGCCCAAATATTTGAGCAGCCATGGTCTCACGAAGGCAACGGTGGGAACTTGTCTCAACAAGAGGTGGACGATGATGAGACACTATTGCCTGAAAGTCAGGAGGATGACCAGGGTGCGGAAGTGGAAGACGACATGGTGGATGATCTAGTAACTGACCCAACCTCGCAGGAGGACATGCAGAGTGAGAACAGCAGTGCACAGGGAAGTTAAGCGTAGCATCACAACAGGCCGGAAGAAGCAGGGTGGTGTCCGCAGGCAGAAGGCAGGCAACCGTTCCCCAGAACAACAACACGAGTGAAGTTGCCAGTACAACTGTTAGGTCTTCCCGAATCTGGCTGTTTTTTAAGGTGTCTGCAAATAATTTGAAAAAGGCCATTTGCAACACCTGCCATGCGAGCATCAGCAGAAGTAGCAAAACTAGCAGCATGATCAGGCACATGGCAGCAAAGCACCCGAGTTTGTGGGATGTACAGTAGAGTCCAGGAGCAGTGTCTGCGGATGACACCGCTGCGTCTTCCACTGTTGTGCGTGCAAGCCAATCCCCTGTCCATACTGCGTGCGAAGGTGCCTCCTGTCCTTCACCTGTACTTGCACAAGCAAAAATAGCACCATCATCAGCCACGTCCTTGTCCCAGCGCAGCGTTCAGCTATCCATACACCAATCTTTGGAACGCAGGAGCAAATACGCTGCCAACGCCCCACATGCCACACTTCTAAATGCACACATTTCGCGACTGCTTGCGCTTGAAATGTTGCGTTTTAGGCTGGTGGAGATGGAAGCATTCCGCAACCTGATGGCAGTGGCTGTCCCACGTTACTCCATGTCTAGCCGCCACTATTTTTCCCGGTGTGCTGTCCCCGCATTAACATAAGCACGTGTCACAAAACATCATACGTGCCCTTAAAAACGCAGTTTCAGGCAAAGTCCACCTAACCACAGACACGTGGACAAGTGCTTATGGGCAGGGCCGGTACATCTCGCTGACGGCACACTGGGTCAATATTCTGGAAGCCGGGACCCAGTCTGAGCTTGGGATGGAATATGTCCTTCCGAAACCAAGGATTGCAGGCCCTAACTCAGTCAGGGTTTCACCCACAGTGTACAGCTCTGGCACGTCATGCTTCTCAGCCTCCTTCTCCTCCTCTTTCTCCACTTCACCCTCCACACCAGTCCCAAGCTGGAAGCACTGCATCACTGCCTCGGCTAAGCGGCAACAGGCTGTGCTGAAGCTAATATGCATAGGTGACAAACCCCACAACGCTGAAGAGTTGTGGACAGCTCTGAAACAGCAGGTAGATCACTGGCTCACACCGCTGAACCTACCGCCAGGCATGATCGTGTGTGACAATGGCCGGAACCTTGTGGCGGCTCTGAGGCGAGGCGAGCTGACACATGTTCCATGCGTGGCTCATGTGCTCAACCTCGTGGTTCAGCAGTTTATTAAATCCTACCCGGAGCTGTCTGATCTGCTCGTCAAAGTACGCTGCCTGTGTGCCAATTTTAGAAAGTCACCTACTGCTTCTGCTGGCCTTGCCAGCTTTCAGTGGCGTTTGCAGCTTCCGGCTCACAGACTGGTGTGTGATGTCCCCACGTGTTGGAATTCCACACTGCACATGTTGGTCAGGATTTGTGAGCAGAAGAGGGCAGTTGTTGAGTACCAGCATTAACTAGGCCATCGGTGGACATGGATGTCCGACATATGTACTGTCCTCCAAAACTTTGAGGACTCCACCAAGATGGTGAGCGGCGATGACGCCAATCATTAGCGTCACTATCCCGCTTCTCTGTCTTCTAAAACACTCTCTGCTCAAAATCAAAGATGATGCATTGCAGGCAGAGCACGATGACTCGCAGCAAGAAACCGTACTGGGTGATTACACACAGCCCAGTCTCATCTCATGCCAACGTGCACTATGATGAGGAGGATGAAGAAATAGAGCTACTTTCATGCGGAATTGATGGTAATACATGCACAACCGTCAGACCGTCTTTTGAGTGTTGATAGCCAGAGGACAGGGGAGAGGAGGAGGTCAGCATGGCCAGTCATGTTGTTGGTGATGACCCTGAAGTCTTGCCTGTTAACAGTCTGGCGCACATGGCTGACTTTATGTTATGCTGCCTGTCTCGTGACCTTCGCATTATCAAGATCTTGGCGGACACTCATTACTGGTTGGTGACACTTCTAGACCCACACTACAAAGAGAACTTTATTTCTCTTATTCCCGAGGTGGAGAGGTCTACAAAAATGCTGCAGTACCAGAAGGCCATAGTCGCGGAATTAGTCAAAAAATTCCCTTCTGAAAATGCTAGTGGCAGAGGTCACGATTCAGTTGACAATCAAAGCGTCCGGCCAAGAGAGGCACAAGTCCAATCCAGCAGAGGTAGGGGAACACTCTCAAAGATCTGGGACACTATTCTCAGCACCTCCCACACCACAGGCCCTGAGGTGCGGGGTAGTGTCACAAGGACTGCAAAGTTTGCCAAGGTGCTGAGGCAGTAGCTTGCCGATCGTACTAAAGTGCTCCTAGACTCCTCTGTGCCTTATAATTATTGGGTATCCCAGCTGGACACATGGCAGGAATTGGCTCTCTACGCCTTGGAAGTCCTGGCCTGCCCTGCCGCTAGCGTTTTGTCAGAGCGTGTTTTTAGTGCAGGTGGAATCATTACAGATAAACACACCCGCCTGTCAACTGAAAATGCTGACAGGCTGACTTTGATCAAGATGAACAAGGGTTGGATTGGGCCTGACTTCACCACACCACCACCAAATGATAGCGGAATTTAAATTTTGTGCTGGTAGATTGCCATGCACCTCCGCACACCCACACATCGGTAAACGCTTAATGTCTTTGGCTACTTGCTGTACTGCTCCTCCTTCTCCTCATCCGCCACCATCATATGATCAGTGTGACCGTGGTTCATGATGCCACAAAACCATAATTTTTTTACATCATATTTATGATGATGATGACCCTAACCGTTCAAAAGTTAGGCATTAGTTTCATGTATAACCCCCAGGGGTAAATGTTTTAGTCCATGCTTACAGAATGGTCATTACAAGTACAGGAGACCCGCTCCTTTGTAATGGGAACAATTTTTAGAGGCTCTCCTCCATGTTTCTTCCCAGGGGCATCGCAATGCCTCCCAATTTTTGGCAGCCCTTCCTAGGGCAATACTACTAAAGACCCACTTCCTTACAATGGGCACATTATTTAAAGAGGCTCTCATGCATGCCTTCTATCCCAGGGCATTGTGGTGCCTTCCAATGTTTAGCAGCCCTGCCTAGGGCAATACTACAAAAGATCCACTTCCTTACAATGGACACATTATTTAAAGAGGCTCTCACGCACGCCATCATCCAGGGGCATCAGAGTGCCTCCCACCTTTTGGCAGCCCTGCCTAGGACAACACTACAAATGACCCACTTGCTTAAAATGGGCACATTATTTAAAGAGGCCTTCATGTACGTCTATTCCCAGGGGCATTGTGGTGCCTCCCAATGTTTAGCAGCCCTGCCTAGGGCAATACTACAAAAGACCCACTTCCTTAAAATGGGCAAATTATTTAAAAAGGCCTTCATGTATGTCTCTTCCCAGGAGCATCAGAGTGCCACACATTTTTTGGCTTCCCTGTCTAGGGCAATACTACAGAAGACCCACTTCCTTAAAATGGGCACATTATTAAAAGAGGCCCTCATGCACGCCTCCATCCAGGGGCATTGTGGAGCCTCCCAATTTTTGGCTGCCTTGCCTAGGGCAATACTACTAAGAACCACTTCCTTAAAATGGGCACATTATTTAAAGAAGCTCTCATGCACGCCTCTATCCAGGGGCATTGGGGTGCCTCCCAATGTTTAGCAGTCTTGCCAACGGCAATCCTGCAAAAGACCCACTTCCTTATAATGGACGCAATATTAAAAGAGGCCCTCATGTACGCCTCCATCCAGGGGCATCAGAGTGCCTCCCAACTTTTGGCAGCCCTGCCTAGGCCAATCCTACAAAAGACCCACTTCCTTATAATGGGCACATTATTAAAATAGGCCTTCATGTACGTCTCTTCCCAGGGGCATGGGAGTGCCTCACAATTTTTGGCTGCCCTGCCTAGGGCAATACTACAAAAGACAAACTTCCTTATAATGGGCACATTATTTAAAGAGGCCTTCATTTACGTCTCTTCCCAGGGGCATGGGGAGTGCCACAATTTAAAAAAAAAAATCTTTCATATAATCCAAAAAACTAAGATACACCAACTCTGTCTCACAAGTGGGTATGACCCCCTAATATTTTTTCCATGAAAATCCATTTTGGTTTCATTTTGTAACGTTTTCTTGACAGTCCGTAAAAGTGGCGTAATAGTCTGACAATATTATTCACAACAGTGACCTTGGAGTCTGAAATGCTTACAGGGGTCTTCCCCATACTGTTCCCATGTCATTTGAGCACTGTTCTGATACTTTTGTGACTTTTTTAGGGTTTTTCCATGCTGCCAGGTGTCATGCCAGAAAAATACTCGGGTCTCCCAAAGGATAACATTGGGCTCGGTGCTTGGGCCGAGTACACGAGTATCTTGGGATGCTCAGCCCAAGCTTTGAGCACCCGAGCATTTTAGTACTCGCTCATCTCTAGTTATTATCTTTTTCTTTCTTCATCTTGTCCAGACACCGTGATGACTTTTCACATCCACAGCTCGTGTCTGCAGATTTCCATCTTCTCTGGTCTTCTGCAGCACATCCCGGCATGATGCCCTTAAAAATAGTAGAATGATTATAATGTTCCAGAATAATTGCTCCTCTGCATTGTTCCCTGCACAAAATATGATTTACACACTGTACCTCTTGTGGGACATGCTCTCCACACTGCCCCCTCCTTTCCATACTGAGCCCCCCACCTTTCACAGTGTCCTCTCACACTGTGCTCCCCCTATTGTGCCCAGTCTCTATATAATGCCCCCTCAACACACTCTCCCTCCTAAGTGTATTATCCTTCCTTGCTATGGCATCAAACTGTCTCCCTATGCAGCCCCCTCTCTCTTATACCCCCATACTGTCTCCTCACATATTTGCCTGTTTACTCTTCTTACTACCTCCACATAGAAAAATATTAGAATCTGAGAGTCCACAGTGGTTGATACCTTTTAATGGCTAACTAAAAAGATGGTAAACATAGCAAGCTTTAGGACACTGTGACCCCTTTGTCAGGCAGATATTGACACATATTCTGAAGACACATACATATATCATAAGCAAATGAAACAAAACAAAACAAAAAAACATTCATAGATGTTACAGTAAATGCAACAAGTGACATAAAACAGAGTCAGAGAAATGATGGGAGTATAGGTGTGTCACGGTCCGCGCTGACTCCAGTGTGCAAAAAACTCACCAAAGAGTCAGATAATCATCAGTCAGATTTCCATCCTTTTATTACTTTTTCCAACGCGTTTCGGCGCCCCACCTGGCGCCTTCCTCAGGGATTGATCCCTAAGGAAGGCGCCAGGTGGGGCGCCGAAACGTGTTGGAAGAAGTAATAAAAGGATGGAAATCTGACTTATGATTATCTGACTCTTTGGTGAGTTTTTTGCACACTGGAGCAGCGTGGACCGTGACACACCTATACTCCCATCATTTCTCTGGATACAACCACTGGTTAGTGGTCGGTGGAGATCCTGCAGCAGCTTAGAGTATCTTCAAACGCCTTCAAACCAGTTGTGGGGATCACAACTGAACCAGGTGAGTGGCTCCTCAGCACCACTCCACTACTCTTAGTGTCACTAGTGATAGGGCACTATTGCGCCTCTTGTCCCCCACCCTCTTATATTTTTACAAAAAAACAGAGTCAGGCTAAGGAGGAAGAGATAGGCCTGGGAAATTGAAACTAAAAGTCTAAGATAAGCGAAACAAAATGTATAATGGTAACATGGTAGTGGTCTGTGTAGAACTGAAAATACTTAAATGAGTTGAGGAAAGCAATAAAAGGAGGCAAGGGTGTTCATATAAAAAGTGACAAAAGTTTATTGTCCTCACACTGGAGTTTGTTGGAAGATGTGTTATCCCCAAATGTCTTTTCAATTATATAAAAACGCATGAATCTATGATGTCCCCAAATGTCCATTCAGGTTATATAAAAAGCCATGAATCTATGGGATACATTTAATCCTGTTTTGAATGTGTCAAAGGTCGTTATCAATTTGTATTCCCAAATTCTTTCTCTCTCTGTGATTTGAAGTTGCTTTTTAAGATGAGCAGTTCCATATCGGTTCACTGTGGTCAGGGCTGGAAAAATGTTTTGATACAGGTAGGTCCATGCGCTTTTCTTTTATTGAGTGGCGATGAGAATTCATTCTGGTCCTGAATTTTTGTCCCAGTCTCCCCTATATACCGTATTTTTCACTTTTTAAGACGCACTTTTGTTCCCCCAAAACTGGGGGGAAAACAGGGGTGCGTCTTAAAAAGAGAATGTAAAAAAAAAAAAAGTTAAAAAAAATGTAAAAAAAAAATATATTACCTAAGGGGGATGTGGGGTGCGGGATCGGAGGCGCCTGATCCGGTCCATGGAGGTTGGGGGTCAAGGCACAAGCTGCGGGGGGGTTGCGCCGGTCTCCGGTGGGCGCAGTCATTATTATTTACCAGCATGCATTGCCGGTCTGCATTGCATTGCATTGCTCCTGTAACTGGCCGCAGGCGGGGGTCTGCGCATGCGCCGTGGCCATTTCTATGAACTCCAGTACGATGTTCTCCAGTCTTCAATAAAATGGCCGCGGCACATGCGCAGACCGCGATTCAGGGACAATTCTGGACACAAGAGCATGCATTTGCCAGACCGGCAATGCATGCTGGGAAATAATAATGGCAGCGCCCACCGGAGATCGGCGCAACACCCCACAGCTCCTGCCTTGGCTCCCAACCTCCGTGGCACCCCTGCAGCTCCTGCCTTAGCCCCCAAAATCTGTGGCACCCCCGCAGCTCCTGCCTTAGCCCCCAACATCTGTGGCACCCCAGCAGCTCCTGCTTAGCCCCCAACATCTGTGGCACCCCCAGCAGCTCCTGCTTAGCCCCCAACATCTGTGGCACCCCAGCAGCTCCTGCCTTAGCCCCCAACATCTGTGGCACCCCCAGCAGCTCCTGCTTAGCCCCCAACATCTGTGGCACCCCCAGCAGCTCCTGCTTAGCCCCCAACATCTGTGGCACCCCCAGCAGCTCCTGCTTAGCCCCCAACATCTGTGGCACCCCAGCAGCTCCTGCCTTAGCCCCCAACATCTGTGGCACCCACAGCAGTTCCTGCCTTAGCCCCCAACATCTGTGGCACCCCCAGCAGCTCCTGCTTAGCCCCAACATCTGTGGCATCCCAGCAGCTCCTGCCTTAGCCCCCAACATCTGTGGCACCCCCAGCAGATCTGCCCTAGCCCCCAACATCTGTGGCACCCCCAGCAGATCCTGCCTTAGCCCCCAACATCTGTGGCACCCCAAGCAGCTCCTGCTTAGGACCCAACCTCCATGGCCCCGGAGCACCACCACAAACCTCCCTCGGTAAGAGTTGGGGGGCTATGTAGCAGGATGCATGTCCCCCATTTTAGGACATATATGAGGAGGGGGAACATAAACCATGATTGGGGCATGCATACCAGGAGGGGACCATATATTAGGAAGGGGGCCATATATCAGGAGGTGGACCACATACCAGGATGGGGGCATGGATACCAGGTGGGGGACCATTTAATTAGGAGGGGGCACATATACCAGAATGGAGACAAATATACCAGAATAGGGGACATATAAACTGATTGTAAGACGGACACTGGCATTATAAGATGAACCCCATTTAACATTAAAAATTTTTTTTTCCTTTTTCCTTCACCAAATTTGGGGGTGCGTCTTATAATCAGGTGCGTCTTATAAAGCGAAAAATACGGTACATGCCACCTGTTGGACATTTGGTATACATAATTAAATACACCACATTGCTTGTGGTGCAGCTGAAGTTACCTGGGATTTTGAAGTCCTGATCTTGTCCGTTGTCATTACAGATTGAAAGGTTTTGCACCTGTTCTGGTTGCAGGAAAGGTTCCTGTTGCTGCTGGAGAGGACAGGGCGCTTCTGACAATGATGTTTTTTAGATTCGGGGGTTGTCTAAAACACAAGAGTGGGGGATCCGGAAATATTGAATTTAGTCGGGCATCCTTTTGTAGGAGTGGTTGAAGTTTCCGTGCAGCTCCTCTTAACACCTCCACACTTTTATTGTAGGTGACTACGAGAGGAACTCTGTTGTTTTTTTCTCTAGTTTTGTAATGTAGGAGATGATTCCTTAATATTCTGATGGCTCTTGTAATCTGGTTCTCGATTGTTCTTGGATGGTAGCCCTGGTTCAAAAAGGTCTTTCTGAGGTCCTTAAGGTGATTGTCTCTATCGGTAGGGTTGGAACATATCAGATTGTATCTGATGTCCTGGCTATACACAATAGAGTTTTTTATGTGTTTTGGATGAAAACTGTCCCATCGGAGATATGTTGGACAGTCAATTGGTTTCCGGTACAAGAATGTCTCTATTTCATTGTTCTGTAGCTTAATGATGGTGTCCAGAAAGCTGATTTAAGTGTAGGAGTAACTGAGTGTTAAGTTGATGGTGGGATGAAACTTATTAAAGTGTTCATGGAAAGTCTTCAGCTGTTGCTCAGACTCTGTCCAGATGATTAAAATGTCATCGATATAACGGTAGTAGGCCAGAGGCCTGATAGGACATGAAGATAAAAAGTCACCTTTAAGCTTGGCCACGAAAAGGTTTGCATACTGTGGTGCCATTTTGCTCCCCATTGCTGTGCCAGTCTCTTGTAAATATATGTTGTCGTCAAATGTGAAGTAATTGTGCATGAGGATAAATTTTATAAGCTTCACCAAAGTCAGCATCAATCCCTGTGTTTTCCAGGAAGGTTTTGCAAGCATTTAATACATCCTCGTGTGGGATGTTGCTGTATAGAGATTCCACATTCATGGTGGTGAGGATGGTTCCTTCTGGTAGAGGACCTATTGCTGACAGTTTATTCAATAGGTCAGTTGTGTCCTGAATGTAGCTGGGTGTCTCTTTTATCAGGGGTTTGAGAACACCTTCTACCCACCCAGAAATTTGTTCGGTGAGGGTGCCCACACATGAAATTATTGGTCTTCCTGGATTTCCTGATTTGTGAGTTTTGGGAAGCATGTAAAACGTACCTATTCTTGCACTTTCTGGTATTAGGTCATCAGCTCTTAAGGATATGTCAGGTAGACAAGAGACCAGCCTGTTTAATTCCTTGTGATAGTCCTGTGTGGGGTCAGACTGCAATTTCTTGTAGTAGCGTGTGTCCGTCAGTTGTCTGTTTGCTTCCTTCAGGTAGTCAGATTTGTTGATCATGACTATTGCACCACCCTTGTCTGCAGGTTTAATGATGAATTCTTTGTTAGGGTGCCTTCACACTTGCGTTTGGAGCGCAGCGCACTGAACGCAGCCAAATGCTTGCGCACATGCGTTCCTATGTTTAACATGGGAACACATGTGCCTGCGTATGGCTGCGTTTGGCCGCATTTGTGTACGGATGTGCATAATTTATGCGCCCTCCGACCGCACTCCAAATGCAGCATGTAGCATTTTTTGTGCGTTCGCGGGCACTTGTTTTATCTGCAAGCACCCGCAAGTGCACAAAAAATGCATGGATCTCAATGGATCCGCAGCGTCCTCCGCATGACAACGCAGGAGAACGCTGCAGATCACATTGAAATCTCTCCCGGTGGCCACTGCTGATCAGCGGCGGCCACCGGGAGATCATGCACAACCACAGCTGATCTGGCAGCTGTTTAAATCTCCCGCGCTGACACCGAATAGGGAGATTTGAAGCAGCGATCAGTTGTTTCTTATCTTCTGCACTGATATCACCCTGATATCACCCTATTCGGTGTCAGCGCGGGAGATTTAAACAGCTGTCAGATCAGCTGTTTCTCCCCGCTGACACCAGCAGGAGATCAGCTGTGCCAGGAGGAGGAGATCTCTGCCGCTGATCTCCTCCTCCCAGCCGTCCCCAGAGACAGCTGATTGGCTGCCCAGGCACCATACTAATGTGAACGTATGCAGAGATTCTCTGCTGCGTTCACATAAGTATGTGCTGCATTGCACTGCGTTTGGTCTGCATGCCCTGCGCATGCAGACACAAACGCCAGTGTGAAGGCAGCCTTAGTCTTCAAAGACTGTACGGCCCTTCTCTCCTGGGCATTCACGTTGGATGGTTGACTCTTGTGTGTATCTTGGATTTTCCACAGACCACTAGCATATTACCATTATACAATTTGTTCCTCTTATCCTAGACTTTTAGGCTGCGTTCACACATTGCGTATTTTGCTGCGCTTTTTTACGCATGCTTTTCAAAATACGCAATGTGTTTTGTGTCTGCCAGCAAAGTAAATGGGAAATTCACTTTGCAGTGCAGACAGTGCGTAAAAATACACAGTGCGTTTTCAGGGAGAAAGCGCAGCTGCGTAAAGAATTGACATGTCAATTCTTTACGCAGCTGCTCCTGCGTTTTCTCCTTGTGATGTCACAGAGGGGAGGAAGAATCCTGCTTCCTCCTCCCCTCTGTGACAGCTGTGGCCGCCCATTAGATTTCACAGTGTATTAATATACACTGCGAAATCTAAATTAAACAAAAGCAAGTGTATGAAAAATAAAATAAAAGAAAAAAGAATGAATACTTCACCTCTCCGACGCCTTTTCCCGGTGTTCGGTGTCCGGTTCCAAGTGAGGTGTCTTCTGCCAGGACCTGTGGTGATGTCAGAGGGGCGTTCCCGGCGCTGATTGGCTGCTCGCGGTCATGTGATATGTTTGTTTAATTTAGATTTCGCAGTGTATATTAATACTTTGTGAAATCTAATGGGGCTGTCACAAAGAGGAGGAGGAAGCAGGATTCTTCCTCCCCTCTGTGACTAAGGCTGCGTTCACACATTTGCGTATTTTGCTGCGCTTTTTTGTGCGCGCTATTTGCTGCAAAAAAGCGCAACAAAATATGCAGGGGCTTTCACACACTGCGCTTTCTTTACCCCAGATGTGTGAACGCAGCCTTAGTTTCAATTCCCCAGCCCATCTCTTCCTCCCTAGCCTGACTCACCTGTCGCATTTACTATAACATCTAAGACTGATTTTTTTGTGTTTTTTTTGTTTCATTTGCTTATGATATATGTGTGTGTCTTCAGAATATGTGTCATTATCAGCCTGCCGAAGGGGCCACAGTGTGCCGAAAGCTTGCTATTGTTACCATCTTTTCAGTTAGCCATTAAAAGGTATCAACCACTGAGGACACTCAGATTCTAATATTTTTCTATCTACTGGCTAACATGGTGCAAATATTTTTTACCTTATCTTCACATATGCTGTCAGTGCCCCATGCCACCCCACAGATATGCCCTTAACATTCACACATTTTATAAAAAATACATACAATTAAATATACACAGATATGCACGCATACACACTACACAGAACTGTACACATACAGTATGAAGACATGGAGACAAAGACACATACAAGCATGCACAAACACAAGCATAAGCAAGATAAAAGAAAAAGACAGTATTTAAAGAGATGCGCACACGAGAAAATAGAGTAGGTATCTAAAAAATATATATATTATATATATCTACTATATAATTGCCGTAGCGCAATTCCGTCATATTCGGCGCTACTTCCGTCGTCGTGGACGTGGCTGCCAAAGTGACGGAAGTGCGTTAGGGACACACACACACACACCACCCACACACACACACACACACCACACACACACACACACACACACACACACACTCCAGTATACTTACCCCGCCGCCATCCCGCTACACCGCTCCTGCCATGGCTCCGCCCACCTCGCGGGGCTCCCGCCATGGCTCCGCCCACCTCGCGGGGCTCCCGCCATGGCTCTGCCCACCTCGCGGGACTCCCGCCATGGCTCTGCCCACCTAGCCTGTGCTGACCACAGAGCCTCCTTCCTGTGCTGACCACAGAGCCGCCGTCCTCTGCTGACCACAGAGCCTCCTTCCTGTGCTGACCACAGAGCCTCCTTCCTGCGCTGACCACTCGACCACAGAGCCTCCTTCCTGCGCTGACCACAGACCCGCCGTCCTCTGCTGACCACAGAGCCTCCTTCCTGCGCTGACCACTCTGCCTCCTTCCTGCGCTGACCACAGAGCCGCCGTCATCTGCTGACCACAGAGCCCCCGTCCTCTGCTGACCACAGAGCCCCTGTCCTCTGCTGACCACAGAGCCCCCATCCTCTGCTGACCACAGAGCCCCCTGTCCTCTGCTCACCACAGAGCCCCCGTCCTCTGCTCACCACAGACCCGCCGTTCTCTGCTCATCACAGAGCCGCCGTCCTCTGCTGACCACAGAGCCGCCGTCCTCTGCTGACCACAGAGCCGCCGTACTCTGCTGACCACAGACCCGCCGTCCTCTGCTGACCACAGAGCCTCCTTCCTGCGCTGACCACTCTGCCTCCTTCCTGCGCTGACCACTCTACCTCCTTCCTGCGCTGACCACAGAGCCGCCGTCCTCTGCTGACCATAGAGCCACCGTCCTCTGCTGACCACAGAGCCGCCGTCCTCTGCTGACCACAGAGCTGCCCTCCTCTGCTGACCACAGAGCTGCCGTCCTCTGCTGGCCACAGACCCGCCGTCCTCTGCTGACCACAGAGCCTCCTTCCTGCGCTGACCACTCTGCCTCCTTCCTGCGCTGACCACTCTGCCTCCTTCCTGCGCTGACCACAGAGCCGCCGTCCTTTGCTGACCACAGAGCCACCGTCCTCTGCTGACCACAGAGCCGTCCTCCTCTGCTGACCACAGAGCCGCCCTCCTCTCCTGACCACAGAGCCGCCATCCTCTGCTGACCACAGAGCCGCTGTCCTGAGCTCACCACTCTGCCTCCTTCCTGCGCTGATCACTCTGCCTCCTTCCTGCGCTGATCACTCTGCCTCCTTCCTGCGCTGATCACTCTGCCGCCGTCCTCTGCTGACCACAGAGCCGCCGTCCTCTCCTGACCACAGAGCCGCCGTCCTCTGCCGACAACAGAGCCGCCATCCTCTGCTGACCACAGAGCCGCCGTCCTCTGCTGACCACAGAGCCGCCGTCCTCTGCTGACCACAGAGCCGCCCTCCTCTGCTGACCACAGAGCCCCCCTCCTCTGCTGACCACAGAGCCGCCGTCCTCTGCTGACCACAGAGCCGCCATCCTCTGCTGACCACAGAGCCCCCGTACTCTGCTGACCACACAGCCGCCGTACTCTGCTGACCACACAGCCGCCGTACTCTGCTGACCACACAGCCGCCGTACTCTGCTGACCACACAGCCGCCGTCCTCTGCTGACCACAGAGCCGCCGTCCTGCGCTCACCACTCTGCCTCCTTCCTGCGTTCACCACTGTGCCTCCTTCCTGCGCTGACCACTCTGCCTCCTTCCTGCGCTGACCACTCTGCCGCCGTCCTGCGCTCACCACTCTGCCTCCTTCCTGCGCTGATCACTCTGCCGCCGTCCTCTGCTGACCACAGAGCCGCCGTCCTCTGCTGACCACAGAGCCGCCGTCCTCTGCTGACCACAGAGCCGCCGTCCTCTGCTGACCACAGAGCCGCCGTCCTCTGCTGACCACAGAGCCCCCGTCCTCTGCTGACCACAGAGCCGCCGTCCTCTGCTGACCACTAACCCTCCGTCCTGCCCTGACCACCGACCCTCCGTCCTGCGCTCACCACTCTGCTTCCGTCCTGCGCTCACCACTCTGCCTCCTTCCTGCGCTGATCACTCTGCCTCCTTCCTGCGCTGATGACTCTGCCGCCGTCCTCTGCTGACCACAGAGCCGCCGTCCTCTGCTGACCACAGAGCCGCCGTCCTCTGCTGACCACAGAGCCGCCCTCCTCTGCTGACCACAGAGCCGCCCTCCTCTGCTGACCACAGAGCCGCCCTCCTCTGCTGACCACAGAGCCGCCGTCCTCTGCTGACCACAGAGCCGCCGTCCTCTGCTGACCACAGAGCCGCCCCTCCTCTGCTGACCACAGAGCCGCCGTCCTCTGCTGACCACAGAGCCGTCGTCCTCTGCTGACCACAGAGCCGCTGTCCTCTGCTGACCACAGAGCCGCCGTCCTCTGCTGACCACAGAGCCGCCATCCTCTGCTGACCACAGAGCCCCCCTCCTCTGCTGACCACAGAGCCCCCCTCCTCTGCTGACCACAGAGCCCCCGTCCTCTGCTGACCACACAGCCGCCGTGTTCTGCTGACCACTGAGCCGCCGTCCTCTGCTGACCACCGACCCTCCGTCCTGCCCTGACCACCGACCCTCCGTCCTGCACTCACCACTCTGCCTCCGTCCTGCGCTCACCACTCTGCCTCCGTCCTGCGCTCACCACTCTGCCTCCGTCCTGCGCTCACCACTCTGCCTCCGTCCTGCGCTCACCACTCTGCCTCCGTCCTGCGCTCACCACTCTGCCTCCGTTCTGCGCTCACCACTGAGCCTCCTTCCTGCGCTGACCACTGAGCCTCCTTCCTGCGCTGATCACTGAGCCTCCATCCTGTGCTGACCACTGAGCCTCCATCCTGTGCTGACCACTCAATCCTGTGCTGACCACTCAGCCGCTGTCCTCTGCTGACCACAGAGCCTCCGTCCTCTGCTGACCACAGAGCCGCCGTCCTCTGCTGACCACAAAGCCGCCGTCCTCTGCTGACCACAGAGCCGCCGTCCTCTGCTGACCACAGAGCCGCCGTCCTCTGCTGACCACTGAGCCTCCATCCTGTGCTAACCACTCAATCCTGTGCTGACCACTCAGCCGCCGTCCTCTGCTGACCACAGAGCCGCCATCCTCTGCTGACCACAGAGCCGCCCTCCTCTGCTGACCACAGAGCCGCCCTCCTCTGCTGACCACAGAGCCGCCCTCCTCTGCTGACCACAGAGCCGCCCTCCTCTGCTGACCACAGAGCCGCCCTCCAATGCTGACCAAAGAGCCGCCCTCCTCTGCTGACCACAGAGCCGCCCTCCTCTGCTGACCAGCGAGACGCCCTCCTATGCTGACCACAGAGCCGCCCTCCTCTGCTGACCACAGAGCCGCCCTCCTCTGCTGACCACAGAGCCGCCCTCCTCTGCTGACCACAGAGCCGCCGTCCTCTGCTGACCACAGAGCCCCCGTCCTCTGCTGACCACAGAGCCGCCGTCCTCTGCTGACCACAGAGCCCCCGTCCTCTGCTGACCACAGAGCCCCCGTCCTCTGCTGACCACAGAGCCCCCGTCCTCTGCTGACCACAGAGCCCCCGTCCTCTGCTGACCACAGAGCCGCCGTCCTCTGCTGACCACAGAGCCGCCGTCCTGCGCTCACCACTCTGCCTCCTTCTTGCGCTTACCACTCTGCCTCTTTCCTGCGCTGACCACTCTGCCTCCTTCCTGCGCTGACCACAGAGCCGCCGTCCTCTGCTGACCACAGAGCTGCCGTACTCTGCTGACCACAGAGCCGCCGTATACAGTGCCTACCACTGAGCCACCATATACAGTGCCAACCACTGAGCCACCATATACAGTGCCAACCACTGAGCCACCATATACAGTGCCAACCACTGAGCCACCATATACAGTGCCAACCACTGAGCCACCGTATACAGTGCTAACAAATGAGCCACCATATACGTGCTAACCACTGATCCACTATATACAGTGCTAACCACTCAGCCACCATACAGTGCTAACCGCTGAGCCACCATATACATTGCCAACCACTGAGCCACCGTATACAGTGCTAACCACTGAGCCACCATATACAGTGCCAACCACTGAGCCACCGTATACAGTGCTAACCACTGAGCCACCATATACAGTGCTAACCACTGATCCACTATATACAGTGCTAACCACTCAGCCACCATACAGTGCTAACCGCTGAGCCATCATATACAGTGCTAACCACTGAGCCACCATACAGTGCTAACCACTGAGCCACCATGCAGTGCTAACCACTGAGCCACCATATACAGTGCTAACCACAGAGCCACCATATACAGTGCTAACCACTGAGCCACCATATACAGTGCTAACCACTGAGCCACCGTATACAGTGCTAACCACTGAGCCACCATATACAGTGCCAACCACTGAGCCACCGTATACAGTGCTAACCAATGAGCCACCATATACAGTGCTAACCACTGATCCACTATATACAGTGCTAACCACTGAGCCACCGTATACAGTTCCAACCACTGAGCCACCATATACAGTGCCAACCACTGAGCCACCATATACAGTGCTAACCACTTAGCCACCATATACAGTGCCAACCACTGAGCCACCGTATACAGTGCTAACCACTGAGCCACCATATACAGTGCCAACCACTGAGCCACCGTATACAGTGCTAACCACTGAGCCACCATATACAGTGCTAACCACTGATCCAGTATATACAGTGCTAACCACTCACCCACCATACAGTGCTAACCGCTGACCCACCATATACAGTGCTAACCACTGAGCCACCATACAGTGCTAACCACTGAACCACCAGACAGTGTTAACCACTGAGCCACCATATACAGTGCTAACCACTAAGCCACCGTATACAGTGCCAACCACTCAGCCACCGTATACTCTGCTACCCACTGAGCCACCATATACAGTGCCAACCACTGAGCCACCATATACAGTGCTAACCACTGAGCCACCGTATACAGTGCTAACCACTGAACCACCATATACAGTGCTAACCACTGAGCCACCGTATAACAGTGCTATCCACTGAGCCACCGTATACTCTGCTACCCACTGAGCCACCATATACAGTGCCAACCACTGAGCCACCATATACAGTGCTAACCACTGAGCCACCGTATACAGTGCTAACCACTGAGCCAACGTATACAGTGCTAACCACTGAGCCACCGTATACTCTGCTATCCACTGAGCCACCATATACAGTGCTAACCACTGACCCACCATACAGTGCTAACCACTGAGCCACCGTATACAGTGCTAACCACTGAGCCACCATATACAGTGCTAACCACAGAGCCACCATATACAGTGCTAACCACTGAGCCACCATATACAGTGCTAACCACAGAGCCACCATATACAGTGCTAACCACTGAGTCACCATATACAGTGCCAACCACTGAGCCACCATATACAGTGCCGACCACTGAGCCACCATATACAGTGCCAACGACTGAGCCACCGTATACAGTGCTATCCACTGAGCCACCGTATACAGTGATAACCACTGAGCCACCGTATACAGTGCCAACCACTGAGCCACCGTATACAGTGCTAACCACTGAGCCACCATACTGTGCTAACCACTGATCCACCATATACAGTGCTAACCACTGAGCCACCATATACAGTGCTAACCACTGAGCCACCGTATACAGTGATAACCACTGAGCCACCGTATACAGTGTCAACCACTGAGCCACCGTATACAGTGCTAACCACTGAGCCACCATACAGTGCTAACCACTGAACCACCATATACAGTGCTAACCACTGAGCCACCGTATACAGTGCTAACCACTGAGCCACCGTATACAGTGCCAACCACTGAGCCACCGTATACAGTGCTAACCACTGAGTCACCGTATACAGTGCTAACCACAGAGCCACCATATACAGTGCCAACCACTGAGCCACCATATACAGTGCCAACCACTGAGCCACCATATACAGTGCTAACCACTGAGCCACCGCATACTGTGCTACCCACTGAGCCACCTGTATACACACAATTCATTTCACCGCACTCCCCTAACTATTAGTAAATAAACTATATATGGATTCTAGACTACCCGATTCTTTAGAATCGGGCCGCCATCTAGTATATATATATATATGTATATCTCAAACTTAATTATATACTAAAGGGACATATAAAAACATAGTATGATCAAACTGCCTATATAGGCAATTTCAGAAACAGAGCCCTGTTAGCATAAATATACAGTATTAGTACAATACAACAAGCCAGTAACACTGATAGATGCCAGAGCAGGTAGTGCTCAATGAATTCTATGGTAGGTCAAGACGTCTAAATACTGGACTGTATTCCAGAACTCAGATAAGCTATGGGGATCTTCCTCTGCTGATTTACTGTTTTTTTTTGTCATTTTTCTAGTCCTGTATTTACAGGTCTTGATCTTCCATAGAGTTCTATGAGCACTATCTGCTCTGGCACTTATCAGTGTCGCTGGTGTATTGTATTGTCCTGTTAATACCGAATATTTATGCTAACAAGGCTCTGTATCTGCAATTACCTATATAGGCAGTGTGATCCTATTACAGTATGTATTTAGTTGTTTTTATATGTCCCTTTAGTATATAATAAAGTTTATTTTTTTAGATACCTACTCTATTTTCTGATGTGTCTTTTCTTTTTTCTAGGTTATTCTTGGCATTTTCTATTTGATACTGCAGCCACTGTATTTGACTAACAGTGCATCCTCTTTATATATTCATACACATGCACCCATGCACGTGTGCATAAACATGCAGCCATCAACATGTGCACCAACACACGTATACATGCAGCCATGCACACACACATGCAACCATGAACGTGGGCGTACGCGCACATGCCCAGCCATGCACACATGCCCAGCCATGCACATGTAGGTACGAACACACAGCCATGCAGATGCACACGCACACATACACAGCCATCAACATGCAACACGCAGCCACACCACACACATAGGTAGCCATACACACCCTAGGTATCACACATAGGTAGCCATACACACCACACATACTTAGCCATACACACCACAAATATGTAGCCGTACACACATATGTAGCCATACACACCACACATATGAGGCCAAACACACCACACACATGTAGCCATAAACACACACACATGTAGCCATACACATACACTCATGTAGTCATACACATACACACATAAAAATTGGGACTAGAGAAGCAACACATCACTCACATTTCCCCTGGGCTTGTCTGCCATTCAGCTCCTCTATAGCAGGGCCATCTGCTAGCAGTGATGGGGCCGGCCCAGCACGCACAGAATTATTAGCTACAGTGTTGACCTAATAAGTGAAAGGTCTGGAGGCCATGAACAACTGCTGGGGAACATACAGGCAGGGACTGGCCCCCATAATCAGCCAGCCTGTGATGGTGCCCACTGTCTCTCCCTACAAGCAATTTGCTGCACTCCGCTCTGGAGGGTGAGAGTGCTACGTAACCATGCCTCAGGACAGGGCTGGGTGCAGCTGCAGCCTTAAAGAAACATCACCCTGCTCCAGCCGCACGATGAATTTACTCTGTCAGCCTTTCTGCAAAGTTAATTCACTTGCGTCCATATCCCACACTAAGAATAACCGCGGCCAATGGTGAATAATCTTTGTGGGGGTGGGGCGGCTCTGAATTGTTGCTAAGTGACCAGCCCAGGAGTCGAATGCCTCCCTGCCCAGCCCACTCCTGGGTAGTGCCGCTGTCAGAGTGCGGCAGGTGGCAGCGGTGCAGACAGTTTGTCACAACAGTGGCGGATTATAATGAGGCAATTTACCCAGGGCTGCTGGGCCCACCCACAGCACTGGGCCCGGGGCTACCGCCCAGATTGACCTCATTATAATCTGCCATTGGTAACAACAAATTGATAAAGTATCACTAAGTCTTGTTTCAAAACAAGAAAAAGCTGCAGCACTCATCCTAGTGTGCACTGGTGCATGCTGCAACACTATGCTTTATGACAAAAAGTCAGCTGTACTCAATGCTAAGTTATGCTTATTTGAATTTAGAATTGCATTACTGCTAATGAAAAATGGAGACATCTTAGCTAGAACATTTGACCATACATACGACCGCCCAGTGGACACATCGAGTCGTGTCCCCTGTACTGGATCCTAACTTACTTTCATACCTGTCTCAGAGTTTTGAGCCTCTAATAGCATTGAGTGCAGCTGATTCTTTGTTATAAGTCCTGTTTTGAAATATGGATTCTCAAGACAGTCATAAAAACTGCTGAGTATACACCCATAGATCAAAATCCCACCAATTGGTTCAAGGGTATGGGTGGGTGGAAGATGGGCATTTTGCAAGGTATCTTACAGATATGATTGTTGGTACTAGTAGAATGTAGCTGAAAAAATTGGTATATTTGTTATTATGACACTTTGTGAAGAGACACGTAGGATCAAAAAGCACAGGTCATCACTTCACACTAAAGGGCCCATTACACACAATGAAATCGCTGCAACGTCACCAGTTTGGTTACCAGCCGCACAGCAAGCGCTGGGAGCTGGTAACCATGGTAAACATCGGGTAACTAAGCGCGGCGCTTAGCTTAGTTACTTGCTATTTACCATGGTTACCAGTGTTCTCGCTGGTCCTGATCGCTGGTGAGTCTGCGTGTGTGACAGCTCACAAGCGATCAGTTCACGATGTGGTAGCGATCCACATCGTTGGTTGGATTGCTGCCACATCGCAGCGTGTAATGGGTCCTTAACACTGGCAATCAAAATTAGAGAACAATGTATGATCACTTGATTTTTTCAAACAGATTGTAATCTACATTGATCAACATTTTAAGGTTTTTGTATAAGGGGTACACCATGCCTCTAGACTTCTTTCCAAAATAACCAAAGTTTATCAGCCTAAAACCTTTATTTTTACACAAAGTGAGATGATCATAATTAGAGAACAGCAATGACTGTAGCACAGGGAAAGATTAAAATAAAATGTTGGGAAGGTTACATGAGTCACCCATCAGTAGGAAGTGTACAGGCCTTTGATTTGAATGACTTCAGCACATCTGCGGCCACAGGACATCACTAGTCTCTTACACTGCTCTTGTGTGATTTTGGTCCACCCTTCTTCCAGTTTCTTCCATAGTACGGTGGCTGTTGTTGAGTTTTTGGCCATAACTTTATCACCAATGATTCTCCAGAGGTTTTTTTTACTGGGTTTAGATCAGAACTCTGGGATGGTCATTTCATTGGTTCAGTGATTTCTGTTTCAAGGAACTGCTTTACCTATTTTGCTGTGTGACATGGGGTATTGTCCTACATGAAAATTGCTGACTGAGTACTGAACGCAAGTAAGGAACCATGTCTTGTTGAAAAATGTTCTGATACACACATGCATTCACTCTGCTTTGTAGCTGCATCAGGAACCATGACACTTTCTCCACCACCTTTCACTGACTTATTTATATTCTTGGGTTCACTTTTTCCCCAGTTTGTTGACGAACATAATGTTTCCCATCAAGCCTAAATAAATGAAACTTGCTTTTATCACTAAATGAACTGTGAACTTCTTCTCCTTTGTCCACACAACATGCTCCTCACCAAAGGTGAGTCTAGCCTTTTGATTCTTTCTGCTAATGAAAGGTATATGAATATGATTTGACTCCTCCACGCTACCACAGCATGGGATTTAGATGATGGATAAATTGAAAATAATAAAAAGGAGGAATTGTTATGGTTAATATCTTATACCTTGTTTTAATTATTATTTAAGCAATGTATAGTGGGGCCCCACTGGGTAGGCCGCCACAGGAGGTACTGCACTACTCCATTAGCAGGAGAGTTCTGCCTCTGCTCTCCTGGTGCTGGGATGGCACAGTCGAGCAACACACACACACAACACGTACCTGGCGAGGTTACAAAGGGACTGGTGGATGACACAGGGAACCGGCCCTTAACACGGCGCGGATGCTGTACGCTCGAACCATTGAATCGGAGGCCCAAAGTTTCTAACATGGGGGCCAAATTGGATCCTCAATAATCGCATTGTGAAAGCACCCTTAGTAGTAGGGGTGAGAAGAAGGTATATAAGTGGTTGACTATAGCTCCATAGTTGAAGTGGAAGAATTTATAGCCTGAGAATGAATGTTTTGCCTTTACATTTTTAGCTTTATTTTCCCGCATGAATCTGTGGCGCCCCACTAATGGTACCTTTACACACCGCTACAGAAGGTTGGAAACAACCGGGTGTCTCACATGCACGAGCACGTTCCAACAGTTGCAAACAGTACCCGATACAACCTTTACACGCCGCTACAAAGTGCTCTAGAGAAGGTTTAATCTATCTCTGGAGGCACCCCCGGGTGCCACAAGTTACCTTCTGTAGAGCACCTTCCCTCATTTACACGCCGCTACAGAAGGTAATATGGGAGGACCTGGGGCAGCAGGGACAACACATAAGCGTGCCAGAGTTGTGGATTACGAGACACTCGTACGATGATTGGACAATGCAATAGCATCATGATTGGCCAGCCAGCGCAGGAAGGCTGGCTAATACATGATGCTATTGCAATTGTGTAGTGTGACTGGTCAGCTCCTTAAATATGTTGCCCTATGCAGTGACAACCAATCGTAACGCAGGAGCTTCCACCAATGATCGCTGAAGGGGGGCGGTTTCCCAGAGGCTGTGTCACGCCCCAGGGAGTTAACTAGGTGACGAAAAAACCTTCCTGTACCTCATTTAGACGCCGCTACCATCGGGTTGAAACCAACCTGTTTTAGAGCACTGCTCTGAAACAGGTGCCGACAGTGATGGGTGGCAACAACCTGGTTTACACACCGCTACCTCGGGTTGTTTTGACGGTGCAAGATACATTTGTCTCCGACACCCGGTTGTTTCCAACCTTCTGTAGCGGTGTGTAAAGGTACCATAAGAGTGCGTCACAAAAGGGTACTGCAACCCTGACTGAAGGTACCGTATTCTTTGTTTTGGTAATGGGTAGAATAAGTCTGAAGCTCCAGCACCACATACAAACATTTAGTGCTAGAGGACCAATTAGACAGCCGTTACTAGGGTAACCGGTCCTGGTGGGAGGAGAAGCTATGTAATAAAGCAGTTGAGAAAGCAGCAAGGAGTTAGATCAGAAGTTGAGAGAGCTCAGGAGAAGAGTTCAAGTTCAGAAGAGTTCAGTCAGAAGGGAGCTGCAAAAGATCAGTGCCGCAGATGAAGCAGAGTTGTAAAAGCTACAGAACAACAGAGAGAAGCTAACGGGGAGGGCACCTCAACCTGGTGACCCAGAAGAGAAAGGGGCCAAGAATAGAACGGGTAACCGAATGCCCTAGCCCAGTCCAAACCTGGAGTACCGGCTCCGAAGTGGTCCAGCCGGCTACATCCCTGAACCACAAAACCCAGAGTGGTCGATGACTTTATAGTAGCATGACCCACCCGCACTACAACCAGCACGGTCCTCACCAGAAGCACCAGAGTTGGGGTCTGCTTGGAGAGAAAAGAGGATCATTTATCTCGACAGGCCTGGTCAAACAAGTAGGATCTGTGCAGGGCAGCAGAGCAAGGGACAGTGAGCGTGATAGAAAAGGAACACCAGTGGAGCTTCAGAGGGACCCTGCTCATTGCCAGAACCATCTGGTCCACTTATTGGGGGTGCTACTGCTATGGACAGTAAGAGAAGTGTTGCCACTTTAAGAAATCCCTGCCTGTGTTACATGCTGCCACTTTAAGAGACAGAAAACCCCCCAGGTGTGGGATGATGGTATGTCCTGTTTTTCCCCCTTCGGAGAGTGTGCTTTTTGGAGCAGTCAGTGGATGTGTGAGGAGAAGGAGACCGTCTGTGTGACTAGAACAGGACTGCAGTTTTTCTTGGAAAAGTAAAGTCAGACACAGACAAGCCCGAGATCCAGTGAGGAGCGTGAAGCAAGGAGAAGATTTGCAGCTCATCGACTCGAGACAGGAGCCGTGTGCATCTTCTGATCGGACTGCTGTTGTTGGGGGCCCCCGGGACTGCATCCAAATCCCTGCATCACTGTGAGTTAAATATTGTGCACCTTTCAGGGTAGAATAGGCTTCAGTAGATAGAACACAGCAGCCTGTGTGGCCTGTGAAGCACGGCCAGAAAGGTTACACGTAGAGTAGCATTGTACTTTGCTTTTGTGAATTTACCTGTGTGCTCTTAACTTGTGATAGTTGGAGAACCGTGCTATTGAGCGGACCAACTAGAGAAAACGAACAGTTTGTTAAATCTCTCTTGCCACTGTTTACCCCTGCTTGAACCTGCCTTCTTCACTCCTTTCCCCGCCTGTTAATAAATTCACCCTTGTGGTTTGCACTCCCATCTTGTGTATCGTACCTTATTCTGCACCGCGGTGGTCCTCCCAGCCATCGCTTCAAGTGGCGCTGCGAGCAGGGTACGGTCACCAAGATGGAGGCAGCAGACAGCAACGGCGGGAATGCTAATATTAACGGGGTAATGTGGACAACGGTGGAACCCCTGCAAGGACACTCCCAATGGGCACTATATTTAGTGTACTCCCAAAGTTTGACGGCAATAACATGGCACTGTGTGACTGGGTGTCTCGACTGCAGAGCACCCTGAAGGTTTATAACATTGGACCAGAGCTTGAAGTGGACATCGCTTTGACTGCCCTAGAGGGAGAAGCCCGTAGAAACGTCTGTCTACAACCAGAACCCACCCGTAGTACCCTGAAAGAGTCAGTCGGATTCCTGGAAGAAATCTACGGCGAGACTGCTAGTGCGGGGCATCTTCGCGCCAAATTTTTTTCGAGGCTGCAGCGGGAAGAAGAAGGGATCTCTCAGTATGCCACAGCACTACAAGAAGTGTTAGCAGAGGTGCAGAAAAAGGAGGCAGCTGAACTCGGCGGCATAGGCTCCACAGACCGGATACTCCGGGAGCAGTTTATTCTAGGATTACACAGCATATCCTTGAGGCGAGCCCTGTCAGAACGGGTCCGAGCGAACCCGGCTCTTACATTTCGTCAGATCCTGGCAGAAACAGTAGCCCGAAGTAAAGAAGAAAGCTACGCTTCTGGGGTGGTGCGCATCCAAGCCGCCAAGTCCAGCTGGGACCCAAACCACCAAGAGGTGCTGGTCCAGGTGGTGCAGGATTTACAGAAATCCGTTCTCAATGTACAGGAGAAGCTGACCCAGATGGAGCAAAGAATGAGGGATCTGTCTGTTGCACCTCCCTACCCAGCTGCACCATCCTCCTTTCAACCTGGCCCATCGTACGCACGCAATAATTCCCCGGCGCTACCAATAGGAAACTGGAGGGTGCAGGCTTCCTCTCGGCAACCACCAGAGGCACGAGGTATTCCTCAACGAAGAGAAGACATCCAATGCTGGGGATGTGGAGGTCGGGGATATATTGCCAGAGGGTGCCGGAATAGCACTCAAGGCCAACAGAAGCCTCCTTAAACTACCAACCCCCGCAGTAGTGCGGCACTCTGCGGGGGAGGCGAGAAGGGAAGCCGCTCCATATCATGACGAAAATCTGATCGCTGGGTGTCCCATCATACGTGCTGAATTTGAGGGTGTCCCAGTGGATTGCTTGATAGATACCGGGTCACAAGTGACGACGATGCCAGAAGCATACTTCAATCAACATTTCCAGGCACTGGCTAGGCCAGAGAAAGAGACATTGATCCGGGTGATTGCCGCTAATCAGCAACCGATCCCGGTCACAGGGGTTGTGTGGATGAATGTTCATATCTGTGGGCAAGAAGTAGGGAGAAAAGGGATCCTACTAGTCCCCGGGCCCGTCAAAGAAGATGTACCTGTAATACTGGGGATGAATGTCCTACGTGAATTAGATCAGATTATGTTCGTCAAACGGGGACCCGGATACTGGAAGCAGGCTACTACACATAAGCCTACGCAAGAAGCACTTCAGCGACTGATCCGTGTCTGTGGGACGCAGAAGAGTGTGCCATCTCATCAGACGGTAGGGGTTATCAGGGCTCCTGGGAAGGTGCCTATAATCCTGCCTCCCGGACGAGAGAGTATAATACACCTCCCAGTGGGAACCTATCGCAATCTCGATGGGATAGAAGTGATCGTACAGCCTGTAGCAACCGGAAGAGTGGACCAAGAAGTTATGATAGCTCGTACGGTAGCTGTGGTCCAACAAGGACGCGTCCCTATCAGAGCCTTGAATGTGGGCCCCAGTGAGGTCACCTTGCCCCGAGGGACAGATCTGGCCCTGGTATACTTGCATAAAGGTGAAGTGGTGAGCCAAAAAGATATATCCCTATCGCCGATAGAAGGTACGGGGTGGACCCTAGCAGTCTCTGCGAGGGCTGAAGAGATGCCCTCCCCAGAGTGGAGTGGAAAGGTCATCCTCGATCAGATGGAAGTGGATGTGAAATCGCTGGGCCCCGAGCGTGTGCAAGCAGTAGAAGCTATGTTGTGGAAGAACCAGGCTGCATTCGCTCGCCACGCTGAAGATTTCGGCTGCACTGAAGCTATCATGCATGAGATACCGACCGGGGAAGCTCGTCCGATTCGAGAACGGTACCGACAGATCCCTCCCAAGATGTACCAAGAGGTGAAGACTTTACTGAAGCAAATGCTGGATGCGGGAGTAGTGCAGGGCAGTCAGAGCCCTTGGGCGGCTCCGGTGGTACTCGTCAAGAAAAAGGATGGGACCATCCGGTTCTGTGTAGACTACAGAAAACTCAACGCCTGTACCGTTCGCGACTCATACCCATTACCACGAATCGAAGAATCCTTGACGGCATTGGGAAGGCCAAGTACTTCTCCACCTTGGATTTAGCAAGCGGGTACTGGCAAGTACCTGTGGCAGAAAAAGACAAAGCAAAGACCGCATTCATTCTCCCGATGGGATTGTTTGAATTTAACCGGATGCCTTTCGGACTCTCCAATGCTCCGGGCACGTTCCAACGGCTGATGGAAAAGTGCTTGGGGGACTTAAATTTCGAAGCTACTCTGATCTATCTGGATGACATCATCGTGTTTTCTGCCTCGTTCAAAGAACACCTTGACCGGCTTGGACAGGTACTCGGAAGACTACAGGCTCATAACCTGAAGGTGAAACCAAAAAAATGCCACCTCTTCAAGAGAGAGATCGAGTATCTGGGCCACACAGTTTCACAGGATGGAGTCCTGCCATCTGCAGAAAAGGTGGCGGCCATCCAGAAGTGGCCAGTCCCTCAAACAGTGAGAGAACTCAAGGCATTTCTTGGACTCGCCGGGTATTACCGCCGGTTCGTCAAAGACTTTGCAAAGGTGGCGGGTCCATTGAATGAGCTGCTGAGGGGGACCGCCGGAGTGTCAAAGAACCAGGGCATCCTTTGGGCTCAGAGACAAGATGAGGCTTTTCAGGCTATGAAGAATGCCCTTACTTCAGCCCCGATCCTAGCCTACGCGGACTTCGACCGACCATTCCTGCTGTACACGGATGGTAGCCTTCATGGACTCGGTGCAGTATTGTCTCAGATACAGAATGGACATGAGAGAGTCATCGGCTACGCCAGTAGGTCCCTGCGGGACAACGAAAGAAACTGTCACGGGTGACACGGATGACAGGGTGGAGGCCACGCGCAGACGATCCCAGCGTGTGGCCCACCGTCCATAATGGTGGAGGATGGTCCGTCTCTTTCAGGGGCATTTACCTTCGGTGTAGATGGAGAAAGGGTGTGATGGGATCGCGCTGTTATGAGGGGACGGCTGGGGAGGTCTTGTGCTCGGTCTGGTTTTATCCACCAATATTGTAGGTCACTAGGACCCAGCAGAGTCCTTCCACCTTTATAAGGAGGTTCATTACCCTTCCTCGGTGCAGGTGATAGTTCCTTGTGCACTCATGATCCTTGCTCCAGCAGAGGCTGAGGTTGTGGAGGTTGCTGAGTTCTGCTGTCAGATAAGTGTTTCTTTTTCCCAAATGTCTGTCTTCCCTGGTGTTTGTCTTTAGTTGATAGTGGAGGGGTCTAGTGAACCTCTCCATCTGATCCTTAGATAAGATAGTGCTAGGATCAGAGAGGGACGAGGTTCGTGGTCGGCGACAGTTGAGGAGACTGTATAGGGACGTCAGGGCAGACAGGGTCAGCTCTAGGAAGTCTAGGGGTCACCGTCTCCTTCTTGTGCCCTTAGCGTTAGGGACTCCTTATTCCCCCCCCCCCCGTCGTTATCCTACGCTGGGGGTCTTCCCCACTCCCAGCGTGACAGAAACCCCCACAATTATAGCTCCTTTCGACTAGAGCTCCTGGCCCTAGTGTGGGCCATGACAGAGAAATTTGCTGGCTTCCTGACAGGGACCAAGATCCAGGTCCGAACAGACAATAATCCTCTGGCCCATCTTGAGAATACTAAATTGGGAGCCTTGGAACAACGGTGGGTGGCTCGCCTTGCAAAGTTCGACTTTACCATCTGTTATCGTCCCGCCACCGAAAACGCAAATGCGGATGGACTGTCAAGAGTGACGGTGGAGATCCCAGTGGGGGACCTCGATGAACAACTAGAGGAGGAAGAAACGCCAGACTTTAGCAAGTTTGGTCCCCCAGTGGTTGCGTCACAATTAAGTAGGGAGGTTTGCACACTGCCCCGGTCCCTGGGAAGAACCAATGAAGAATGGGGTCGTGCTCAAGCTGCAGACGAAGGGCTACAACAGATGAAACACTGGGTAGCTGAGAAGCAGAAGCCCGACAAACAAGAAAGGGCTAACCTGGACGCCGAGATGAAGAGCGTCTTACACCAGTGGGATAGACTAGAAGTTCGAGAATCAGTGTTATATCGTAAGAGACAACAGCCAAAAGAAATAGAAACAAGATGGCAGGTGGTCATCCCCGGAAAAATGGCTCAAGAGGTAGCTAAGGAAGCACACGAGTTTGGCGCTCACTTCGGACCTGCAAAGACCTACCAATGGTTACAGCGGTACGTGTACTGCCCCGATTGGAGTCTGTGGTAGAAGAGGTTTGCCGGCAATGTCGAGTATGCGACCTCGTTAAAAGCACCGAACAGAGGGCACCCGTTCAGACCATACAGACCAAAGAACCGCTAGAAATCTTGATGATTGATTATCTCCTCGTGGGACACTCAGCTAGGGGACTACAATACTGTTTGGTTATGACTGACCATTTCTCCAAGTTCGCTGTAGTCACCCCGACTAGAGATCAGACTGCAGAGTCGGCGGCACGGGCTGTCTGCCAAGACTTTATCCGGGTGTATGGATGCCCAAAGCGAATCCACTCCGATCAAGGGGCATGTTTCCAAGGCAAGGTGATGGAGGAACTCTATCGTATGTATGGCATCGAGCGATCTCGGACTACACCTTACCACCCCCAAGGCAATGGAGCATGTGAACGCTTCAACCGAACCCTACTTCAGATGCTGCGGACATTGGAAGAAGATAAGAAAGCATGTTGGCCGGATTACCTAGCAGAATTGGTCTGGGCCTACAATAACCGAGTTCACTCCACTACGGGTTACACCCCATATCTGTTGCTCTTTGGAAGAGCTGGGCGAGACATTATCGAGCTGAATTTGGAGCAGCCAGAGGATTTCATGGAACGAACTGTCACTTCGTGGGTGAAAGAACATCGACAACGATTACAAACGATCCGTCGGTTGGCCGGTCACCAGCTACAGAAGAAAGAACATACGAGCCCTAAACCGATTCAGGAAATACCGCTGCAACCTGGAGATCGAGTGCTAGTCAGAGAGAAGCGCCCCAAGGGCAAACTGAGTGAGAGATGGGAAGTACAACCCTACAGAGTAATTGAACGGGTTTATACTGATGGCCCAGTCTACAAGGTGCAAGTTGAGAATGGGGCGTCCGGCCCTAGAGTACTACACAGAAATATGCTGCGGCCATGCCGGTCCGAAGCCTTTCCTACAGTTTCTGCCCCGCTCCCTGAACTCACGTCACCTGTGTGTGAAGTCGACGATGACTGGTGGACAGTCCCCAACACAGTGGGGGACCCTCAGCCTTCCAGAAGCGGAGATTCCATGGATGAGCCCCTACTGCCACGTGAAGAAGAGGCCAGCCAAGATTCCACTGTAGCTCCTGCAGCAGGTGTTCCTCCGGGAGTTAGCCAAGCCTGGCCTGATAGTCAAGATCTTAGAAGGTCTCAGAGGTCTACTGCAGGGGTTCCACCAATCCGATATGTTGAACAATGTACTCAGTCTGCTGTATTGCCGTTGTTGTCTCCTCCACAGATGCTGTGTTCACATTGAACATTCCGTCATTACACTGTGGGCCTGATGTTGTGATGGCCGAGGACGACCATCATTAAGTAGGGAGGCATATTGGGGGTGCTACTGCTATGGACAGTAAGAGAAGTGTTGCCACTTTAAGAAATCCCTGCCTGTGTTACACGCTGCCACTTTAAGAGACAGAAAACCCCCCAGGTGTGGGATGATGGTATGTCCTGTTTTTCCCCCTTCGGAGAGTGTGCTTTTTGGAGCAGTCAGTGGATGTGTGAGGAGAAGGAGACCGTCTGTGTGACTAGAACAGGACTGCAGTTTTTCTTGGAAAAGTAAAGTCAGACACAGACAAGCCCGAGATCCAGTGAGGAGCGTGAAGCAAGGAGAAGATTTGCAGCTCATCGACTCGAGACAGGAGCCGTGTGCATCTTCTGATCGGACTGCTGTTGTTGGGGGCCCCCGGGACTGCATCCAAATCCCTGCATCACTGTGAGTTAAATATTGTGCACCTTTCAGGGTAGAATAGGCTTCAGTAGATAGAACACAGCAGCCTGTGTGGCCTGTGAAGCACGGCCAGAAAGGTTACACGTAGAGTAGCATTGTACTTTGCTTTTGTGAATTTACCTGTGTGCTCTTAACTTGTGATAGTTGGAGAACCGTGCTATTGAGCGGACCAACTAGAGAAAACGAACAGTTTGTTAAATCTCTCTTGCCACTGTTTACCCCTGCTTGAACCTGCCTTCTTCACTCCTTTCCCCGCCTGTTAATAAATTCACCCTTGTGGTTTGCACTCCCATCTTGTGTATCGTACCTTATTCTGCACCGCGGTGGTCCTCCCAGCCATCGCTTCACACTACTCTGCAAAGAGAACTGCATTACCTTGTATGCCTGCAGAATACCCGTTCAGAGTGAGCAATGTGTCAGTGTTTTCTTCCTTGAACTGTGATTTACCTGCCTTGCTCCACAGTGACTGTGATGCTGTACTCCACCATCCATTCCTACTTCCAACACCCAGGGGAAGCTGCTCCTCCTATAGGGAGCCACTCCATCTTGCTGCTGCCCATCACCCCGGAGGTTACAGCAGCGCCGGTGCCATCACCGTGACCTACAGGTGGCGTTACGAACAAACTTTCTTTTTTATTTTTATTTTTCACCTTTTTGCATTGACCACTAGGGCCACAGCCTCAGGCACCGCCATCCGTGACTTCCAGACTGCGCCTGAGATCTGAGTTCCCTGGCCTGGGTGAGTCAAATCCAATAATTAGAGATGGGGCAGAGGATTATTGCCAATCTAACAACTATCATGCCGACCTTTGGGAGTACATATTCTAATACACCTGTAGATTTTGCATCTGAACTCTCTAAGCATTCTCTACTGGATTGGTGACTGACTGCACAATGTTTACTGTGGTGATTTTCACTCTAGTAGTACAGTCTTAAGACCAGCCATTAGACAAGCTTTGAAATAAGAAAGATAACTATTTTATTACATTATAGGAAATGAAATAAGCCATTTTAGATGTCTGTCAACAAGCTCTCACTTGTTTCTAGCAGCAACCAGTAGAACTGTAATTGCAGCTTTGGGCTATAATACTGATGTAATACTAATGTAGTGCACCATGCACAATACAAATATGTAACTTTTTTTTAGATTGCACTAGATACAAAATGTTTTATGGTAATCATAAGTTTTAAATGACAAAGATATTGAATGATTACTGAAATGAAACACACTTTTGGAGCAAATCAACATATCATCTATTCAAAACGGAAATGTTAATTTTAGCAAAAATAATCATCAAATGAATTAAACACAATAAAACATGATTAAAAACAGCATAGTGTTTATAGTCATCCAACTTAATCTCTCTGTTTAAATACTTCAAGCATTTTGATAGAGGCTCTGTTAAAAGCCATCTGCATCTGCTATAGAACATATTTCAATATCACACTTCCAGCTCTGTTATTAGAGATAAAGCAACTTCCATGACTACATTATCCATTTTTTCAATTGCAGATGTACAGACATCATAGTCTGTACCTCAGTCTAAGGCTCTATTCATGCTTTGAGATGTGTTTGTGAGAGCATATAGTGCAAGCATTCATTTTGCACAGTGCTGTTTTTTTGCATGCACACACCTGGTTCAGTTAGTTTTGGATGATAAATTAAGCTGTGTGTTACAGTGTTACATTAAATTGACTTCTATAAATTCACATGAACATTTTGTCACCTGCTCCACATTATAAGACCCTTGAACTCAGACACCTCTGTACTTTGGAATCTATACCGTACTTACTTAATCCTGTGTGTCATCAGCTTCCGGCCTGATGCCCACAAATCACACAATGCACTGCGGCGCCCTACAAGTCACACCATATTAGCACACCCAAGTGATGGGTATGCGAATATGGCACACACCTGACCTGACGCCACCCGAAACCAGACACCAGGGTGAGGAGCTGTCTCAGTGTGTACCAGGCGGGGAGAGGAGCCCTGACACTTATCTCCTGCCTGGATTATACTGCTGGATGGTCAGGGATGGGGCAGCCATTAGGGGCGGCATCAGTGTGTGACATGTCTGTGTCAAGCCCCAGGCTTTGGGGTACTCGAGTATCAGGCTCCAAGGGGTTAACGCTACTGTGCCACGGGGAGTGGTGGCCGCGCCTGATCCCGTGTCCTGGGGGACTTCTTCGAAAAAGGGGTTATTATTTACAGGGGATTTTATATACAGTTTGTCGTGACACCACCTGTAGTGTCTGATGAGGAGCCACCAGCGCCGGCCACAGTCCGCCGGAGGTAGATGGTAACGCGGCTATTTGGCAAAGTCCCCTACAGGTAGGGCTGGACCTCCGGGGCAGCGTTCCTGTAAAGGGAACAAGTTCATGCAAAAAGGACACAGGTGGAGGCAAAATCACTTTTCTCCTGGGTACTTTAATGTTAGTTGTAGCAGCAGCGGTTACAGTTCACAGCTCAGCACTTTTGATGTTACAAAGACAGGTAGCTTAATGGGTGGCTGCAAGTGGATCCCAGGTGGTATGGTGGAAGCCTTGGTGTACTTTTGTTAACTAACCCGTGTCCGTTCTTCCCCGCTTTGGATGGATCTATACCCAGTAGCTCCATGTAGGTAGCACCGGTAGTCCCCTCCCTCGTTGGTGAAGAAGCAGGCAGACCCCTCCGATGGCAGGGTGCTGCGGCTGAAGAAAAAGCCACAGCAGCTGGTTGCCGACTGCAAGTTGGACTTGGCCGATTCCTAGGGCCCGGCGTTCCCCTGGATGGACTGGAGTATCCCCTGGAGTATGGGCACTCCACACTGAGGATCTCCCTTTCTTTCTAGGGCCCGTACTTTTCTTGTTGGCCGCCCTCTTTCAGGACCTCCTCAAGGCCCCTTCTTCTTTCCTCTGGTACGGTGTGTAACAGACCCGGTGTGACCTTCCACCTCGTTCCACTTAGCTATCTTCCTAAAACCTCTCCTCTTCCTCCATGTTTCCCTGGTCCCTCAGCCGTGTGACCTAGCAGCAAAGACTTAGAGGCCTCCTTGAACCCCTAGAGGTGATTATATCCCCTCTCGGGTAACCTCCCACCCTCAACTAATGTGGGAGTGCTGGGAGTGGGTCCCACCCACCATCCTAGGGTCCACCTGCAGCTGGAGCATCTGCACCTCTTTTATGGGTGCAGTACCCCTCTGTGACGCCTGCATTGGCGGGGCGCCACATACCCCCTTGACTGAATATACTCGATTGCGAGTATCTGTATCTGTTACCGGGAAGTTAAAAAGCATTTTTCTTTTTATCATCAACATCAACAGGTACACTATTTACATTCAAGAATAGTTAGATTTCTTCCTATTACTAGGAGGCACTTTTCTTTAAACGTTACACATTTAAACATTGCAGTAGTTAGTATTATATATATATCCTCGGGTCACCTGTTGGCAAAGTTCTAACTCTCCAGTTGCACTATAACTCTGCATAACAGACATTATTTAACTTGGCCCAACAGGAACCGGTACTAACTATGCGGGCCCAGCGGTAATGTATTGTCCAGCACAGTCCAGTGTGTATTATCAACGCTGGGCCGCTGCTCACACAGCACACATCATTAACAGTAGGGAAAGTTCAGTCTCTGATTCTTCAGATGAAAAAAAAACTCTGGGGACATTTCTCTTCATTTAGGGGCTTGCAAAAAGGGAAGGCAAAAAAAAGGTCATGGTTGCTGGAAAAGGGGCTATATACAGGGCAATGTCTCAACAATGGGAGTCTATTGCTGGGTATAATGTTTCTACAATGGCAGTCTATTGCTGGGTGCAATGTCTCTACAATGGGAGTCTATTGCTGGCGGAAATTCTTATGGTAAACCAGCCTAATGGGCCAGGGTACCACTCATAAGTGACTTGCTCACCTCGGTAAAGATCTCTGTCTGGGTGTCCTCGCCTCAGATAGCATTCTACATCGCATCTGGCGAAAAAAACATCGTCTTGAAGTCCGGGTTCTCGTAAAAATTCCCATCCTTCGTCCTGGTACACGGAAATGATGGTTCCTTGGCGGCGTAGTTCTACTGGAAGCGGGGGCTGTGATCTTGCCTCATCCCATAGTCACCTAGTTGCCTGTTGTCAGTGGAACCACTCCTCTCGGCGTCGTTATCTAGCCACCTGGTCTCTTTTGTTTAAAGCGGATTGAGACTGATGGGGTGACTGGTACTGTGGGGGTCGTGAGTTGCCGGTTGGGACTCTGGAGTTCACTCTTGTCTCCGCTGAGCTCACTATGGCGGGAGCTCCTCGCTGCTGCTGCCACTCGGTCCTCCACGCAGCTTCTGGGGTGCTCCGTCCCGAGTCTCTCTCTACGTCCTCTGGTTCTTCAAAGTTTGTCTCGTCGTACTCCTCCTCGACGATGACGTTTGGTTCTGTAGGGGACGTCCGCGCTGCCTCCAGCTGGAGGTAGCTGCTGGAAAGGGACGGTGGTGGGGACAGGGGTTCTGAACTCCTGTGTCCCGGGTCTGAATGGGTGGTGGTACGGGGGGTAAGGAGGCACAGTACTCCACAACAGCTTGCTCTGCTACCACTGCTTCTCGCGCTTCGCGGTCTGCTCTCATAGACGACAGTTCAAAAGTCCGCTCCACCGTCGGAACACCCACGCCAGGGCTTCTTCCATGTCCTGGCGGAGCCATCTAAATACGTCCCTCCAGTAGTCAGCATCCCCCTCTAGTGTTAAGAGGGACGCCGCTGCCGGATCGCCTTGCGCGGCTCTGGTTTGCGCCTCAATCTCATGCAGTACATCTCTCCAACGGGGTGCTGCCATGCTTCTGGGTACGAAGAAGCCTTGGTCGTTCTGTCCTTCTCTTCTGGTTTGTCATTTTATGGGCGGCCACTCCCGAGGAACTTCCTGCGGCAATCTGGGCGGCCACACTTTTTGGCGCCTATGTCTAGGCCCTCCTTCTTTTAGGGGCTGAGGCATGCCCCGGGCCTGCACATGGTGTTTAGTTCATGGCGAAGGCGCCATCTTGGGTCTCCATACGATAATGGCGGGAACCCATCTTTGGCGCCGTGCAAAGGCAGAAAAAGTCAATTTTAAGTCTGAGTTCAAAGGCGCACAGTACCTGGTGTTACTGGGTACGTTATCCTGTTCGTGACTTCAGTTTTGACGCACCCAGGGCAGGGTACTCTGCTCTCAGGCTCAGTCTGGGATGTCACGGGTGGCTGCCCGAGGCTGTGGCCCTGGTGGTCAAAGATTAAAGCCAAAGGAAATATATTAGAGTTTGTTTCGTGACGCCAGTTTTGACGCACCCAGGGCAGGGTACTCAGCTCTCAGGCTCCATCTGGGATGTCACGGGTGCTGCCTGAGGCTGTGGCCCTGGTGGTCAAAGATTAAAGTAAAAGGAAATATATAAGAGTTTGTTTCGTGACGCCACCTGCAGTACCTGGTGATGCTCACCAGCGCGCGCTACAGTCCTCCAGTGGTCGATAGTATGGCGGCAATGGTGTTATAGTCCTCTGCAGGCAGGACTGGACCGCCGGGTCAGTGATTCTGTAAGGGAACAGTTCATGCAAGAAAGGATGCAGCAGAGTCAATAAAGTCACTTCACTGGGTACTTTACTGAAAAACTTTTCATGGTCATTACAGTTATTCAATGCAGTAAGTTGTTGCTTGACAAATGGCTACGGGCGCTGCAAGTGGATTTTATGGTTGATAGATGGATCCCTCACTGTGTGCCATTCCTGTTCCTTTCTTTCCCTTGCCTCTCAGTAGCGGTGAAGTCTGAGTTCATGAAGACTAATCTGACCTCCCGCAGTTCCTCGTCTTCCTCTCCCTTGCACCCGTCGGGTGAACCTTCTTAGCGACCACCACAGGAGCCTACCACTGGTCTGATTCCCCTCTTAGTGGGTCTTTTTGGGAGTCGGGGCTGTATCTGGAGACCTCCCCGGTCATCTGGTTTCTGTGAGTCTTGTAGGTTCTCACAGGTGCGGGCCCCGGTACCCGGTTTCTTTCCTAGGGCAAACTCTTTGGCTACTCTACTCCCCACATTGAGTAAACTCCCGCCTCGAGTTACTTCTCCTTTTCTTCCTTCTGGGATCTCTTCTTCTTGTCCTGGGTCCCTCAGCCGAGGAGACCCTCCTTGCTCCCTCCAGGCCGACTGCCTGTCTCCTTCCCTCCCCGACTCTAAACTAACTTCTCACTAGTTCCCCCTGGAGGTCCCTATATTCCCTCCCACCTGCTGACTAGTGTGGGGGTTGAGTTCTAGGGTTCCACCTACTGGCCATAAGTCCACTTGTTTGTGGGTGTAGTACCCCTTTTGTGGCACCTACATAATGGGGCGCCACATATATATGTAGCTCACTCATGTTGACTGAACAAGTTCTGTCAGTCACAGCATGTCAACTACATACATATTCTAGAATACCCGATGCGTTAGAATCGGGCCACCATCTAGTATAATAATAATATTTATTCATTTATATAGTGCTATCAATTCTATAGCACTTTACATGCATCAGTAATTCTGTCCCCATTGAGGCTCACAATCTAATCTAAATATCCTATCAGTATGTCTTTGCAATGTGTGAGGAAACCAGAGTACCCAGTGGAAATCCACACAAACACATGGAGAACACACAAACTCCTTGCAGATGTTGACCTTGGTGGGAACTGATCCAAGGACCTCAGCACTGCAGTGCTAACTACTGATCCACCATGCTGCCCATGAGATGAGGGGTATAAATAGATCAGTACAATAATTATGAATGATATACAAGGCACACAGGTACAGCAGGAGAAAGGACTTTGCCTGTGAGGGCTCAATGTCTACAAATATAAGGGGTTAATGACAAATAAGTATTGTCAACTGTCATCAACTCCTGAATTGGTAATGTTTAGGCATCTATGATACTCCCACATTACCGGCCTAGTGACTAAATAGTTAAAAAGCACATATGCAGAGAAAAAGCCTATATTAAAAATAAAACACAAGGAGAAAATTCCTTTATTATAAATAAAATACATGGACAACCCACTGTGCCCCATTTAGACAGCCCAAACATACTGTCGGACAATGATCCACAGCGATTTCCAGGCACTGCTGAATGAAGTGAGCAGAGACCAATATAGCATCCGCACACCACAGCAACTCAGGCCTGTTTCACATCTAAGAATGGTGTGCGTTTTGCTAAATTTGCGTTTCTAGGCATTTTTACCGCTAAAAACGCTAGCGTTTTTGGTCCCATTGGTTTAATGGAAACGCATGTAAAAACGCATGCAAAAATGCATGAGCGTTTTAAAAAACGCAAAACGCATGCGTTTTTGCCAACGCTGCCCAAAACGTCGGGAAATGCGTCTAGCACATAACTATGTGCCTCCCCAGGGTAAGAATACCAACCCTTAGAGCAGATCTTTAGGAACCTGCTGACTCCCTGACAACCATTTTCAAGCCTCCAGGGAGTTTCCGTGGACCAACCGATCCACAGGCAAAACTCCTTGAAAAAATGTTTGTGGATCTGCTGATCCATAGGCATAGCTCTTTGAGCGAATATATGTCGATGGACCCACTGATCCACAGCAAAGCTACGGGTAAGAAATGTTTGATCTTCATGGGCCTGCCGATACACAGTAAACTGCAAACTGCAATCTTCACTGTCCTATTAGGTCTATATGTGTCTTGCCATTGCCCCTAGCAACCAGGTTCACATGCACGTATTCTCCACCAATTTGTAACATGCTGGGCATTGGTATAGCAGTGACACAGACCCAAACTGTCCACATACAGGGAATGTAAGGCTTTTCAGCAACAAGGGTCCATGTACCTCCGTCTTTGGACGCTATATTCTTCTATCTTGGGCTCCTATGTTCCCCCATTCTGGGTCACTATATTAGGCTGGGGTCACATTTAAAATATGAATTGCATTCACCACATCCGGATCCGGATGCGGTGAACACAATACAGGTCACACACATTTTTTTACAATAATGTGTGAAGAATACCGCACTGCAGTAACCGGATGGCTCAGGATGTGTAATCCTGAGCCATCCGGCAACTGCATAGTTTGCTGATCCCGGCTATTGCCGAGATGAGCAAACTGTACTATGAATAGTAAAGAGTTAAATGTAATAAATTAAAGCATGCTTGAGGTCTCTAGGGGGGCTTAGACCCCCTAGAGACCGTACGCCCACTCTGGTGGGCTTCTCCTACAATGCCCACATGCCACGGGCTCCTCCGAGCTCCGTGCATGTCAACCAAAGTCCCCCCTCCCCCGTATCTCTATAGAGGGGTCCCTGCACCCCTCTTTTATAAGTCTCCCTACTTGTGCCCAAACTAAATATTACAGTACAGAATGATGCGGGTTATAGTTACGTGGTGTTCTGGGCTGAAGTTGCATTATCCCTCCATGGGCGGGGCTGTGTGCTGCAGCCTCCGCCCACTCATTCATTATGGCCGCCCCCTCTGTGCTTGATCCAGTGTTGTGAGGGCGGCCGCGTCATGAAAGGGGCGGGGCTATGGGTATAACGCGAACTTAGCCACGCCCCTGAGGAGCCCGTGGCATGGGGGCATTGTAGGAGAAGCCCACCAGAGTGGGCGTACGGTCTCTAGGGGGTCTAAGCCACCCCTAGAGACCTCAAGCATGCTTTTATTTATTACATTTAACTCTTTACTATTCATAGTACAGTTTGCTCATCTCGGCAATAGCCGGGATCAGCAAACTATGCAGTTGCCGGATGGCTCAGGATTACACATCCTGAGCCATCCGGTTACTGCACAGAGGTTCAGAGAACCGCTCTGAAAACTGCAGCCTGCATGATTTTTAACGCAGGCTGCAGTGCCGGAGACGGACACCGGATTGCTTGTGAAGCAATCCGGTGTTTTGCATTGGCTCCTATGAGGAGCGTTTCCTGGTCCGGTTTTGAGCTTTTTGAAAGCTCAAAACCGGATCAGGATTCTATAAAAAAAAACAGAGATGTGACCCTGGCCTTACTCCATAAATCTACAGAGATATTTGTTTTAAAAAAAAAAGATTCTTCTTACCTGCCTGAGTGGCATCCTCTTTCTGCTTCAAATCTGGTCATTAGGCTGCTGGCCTTTCAGAAGCTGGTAACTGACATTAGTGTGCAGCGCATGGAACTGAAGTCACTGCTATGTGCTGCGCGCTGATGTCAGATTTCAGCCTGTAGGTCAGCAGACATTTCTACTATCATAGATCAGCTATTGGCGAACCCCCTCTATGTCCTGCTCGGGAACCCATCTGAGCATTGTCCATTGACCTGCTGGGTCAGTTTGAAGGTGTGTAGAGCTATACTGTGATATATCAGGTGTTTTACTCATGGAAAATACTGTTGATAGATAATGTTATGGTCTTTTTGATTAAGGTAGTTTTCTTAATTCTGTAATGCTATAGACATATAACAGACAAGTAACTGATGAACATTGGGCCATATATATATCGCAGATTGTGAGCCCTCGCGGACAGCATCCTCTATCCTTCTGTACTTGTATGCCCTGTATTGTCCATGTACATTGTACTTGTCTATGAATACCCTTTTCCACATGTAAAGCGCCACTGAATTAATGGCGCTATAATAAATAATAATATATATAAATGATATTTATTCATTTATATAGTGCTAATAATTCCACACCACTTCACATACATAGGCAACTCTGTCCCCATTAGATCTCACAATCTAAACATCCTATTAGTATGTCCTTGGTGGGATTTGAACCCAAGACTCCAGTGCTGTAATGGTATTCACTGAGCCACCGTGGGCAACATCTTCAAGGGGTTTGTATTTTCTCCCCATGTTTGCGTGGGCTTCCTCTGCGTTCTTCAGTTTCCTCCCACACTCCAAAGACATGATAGGATATTTAGATTCTTGTTAGTAGCAGGAATAGGATACTATTATGTGAAAATACCAAGGAAGGAAAGAAGACAGCACTCACCGAGGTGTGGATGAAACAGCGGTGTCCTTTTATTGCAGGGACATAGCACAGATGCAGGGATATGTGACCAGTCGAAGGGCGAGAGCCCGAAACGGTCCGTTGTCACCCTCGGCACCCCCTCCCTGCATCTGTGCTATGTCCCTGCAATAAAAGGACACCGCTGTTTCATCCACACCTCGGTGAGTGCCGTCTTCTTTCCTTCCTTGGTATTTTCACGGACTTCATCTTTGTGACTGGCACCCCGTGGTATTGTGCCCTACGCCCACTGACAACAACAACCCGCTGGCCTGGTTGGAGTGGTGCCCTAGTCCGCCTATAAATTAGGATACTATTATGTGCTGCTCGCTGGTCAAAGGATGCAACAAGGACATCTGACTCACCATTGCCGGGTCTTCACGTCGCAGGCGTTGCTTCTCCTGTCACGGATCCGCGCCTGCGACTGTGGGGCCCGGTGGTCCAGATCAATAGAGGTTGGCTGAACAGATAAAGTGTAGTTTTTATTGTCGTGACGCCACCTGCGGGAATTCCGGTGATTTCACCGATGCTGCTTAGGCCTCCGGGGGATGTACGGCAGCAAGATGGGACGCTCCCCACAGATGATTGACGGCGAGCCTCGGCACGGGCTCGTCGGTTCACCTGTTCCTGCGCCCACCATTCCGCTCTATGGCACCGACGTACATCATCGTCGGACCGACACAGAGTGTGAACATAGTCCCAGCGACGGGTAGGAAGGCGGCAGGTTCGGAGTTGGTGGTAGGTTTGAACCGGTACCCGGAGAAGGTGATCAGGGGGAGATGCCGCAGCAGCACCCGACCACTGGACTCGAGCTGCTTGATCGGCAGGAGTTTCCGCGTCATTCTCCTCTTCGTAACCGGCGTGGCTGAAGTCCTCAGGCTCGCTGTGGACCTCGTTGTCCTCTTCCTCCACTTCCTCGACGACCACATCGGGTTCTCTGTCTGGCGGGGACTCTTGGTTGAAGTTCTCCTGGTAGGTGGACTCTGGGGCTGTGGGGTCTTCCCCTGGGTCATCCTGCGGGGCTTCTAGGCTGCCCGCTTCCTCCTCTGCTGCCTCTGCACCGGTTGACGTTGGTGCTTCCGCTCCGGTAACCAGGTAGGCCTCAAAGTGGTCAGCACCGGCCTCCGGTTCTGGAGGGGAACAGGTCACAGTCTCTGACTTTGGGATGAAACAGGTAGTGGGTCCCGGTTCTGGGACAAAATAGGTTTCAGGCTCTGGCTCTGGAGTGAAGCAGGCTGCGGGCTCCGGTGATGGAACGGGACAGGCCGTGGGCTCCGGTGATGGAACGGGACAGGTCGTGGGCTCCGGTGATGGAACGGGACAGGTCGTGGGCACCGGCTCTGGAGCGGAACAGACTCTAAGTCTCGGCTGGCCAGACTCGCACTCCAGCTGCGGATAGTCCATTCCGTTGTCTCCATCAACTGTACTCTTAAGTCCTGCAGCGCAGTTTCCCAAAACTCGGGACCTCCATCGATTGTAAGGACGGGACCCGGACCCGGGTGGCCTATTGCTGCACGAGCCTCCTCCTCGACCTCTCTCATCAGCTCGCGTAGTCTTAAGGCAGCCATGTTCTTTCGTTGGAGAACCGCACCCGTTCAAACTGGTAACCGCACTTGGAACAGAGCTGTTAGAAAAACCTTGCCACACCTGTTTTCTTGTGGTTTTTGTAGTCCATGGGTGGGCTAAAGTCTTTGGCCCGCCCCCATGGTTGTTTCCAGCAATCGGGGTGGACTTGGATTTTGGCGCCTCTGCCTTGGCCCTCCCACGAAAAGGGGCGGAGGCACACCCCTGGGCCAGCACGTTGTTGTTCACATGACGGGATCCGCCATCTTGGTCGCCATTTTGACCAGTGGTAAAAAGGTGGGAAAAGTTTGTTTTAGTCGAACAAAGTTCTTTTTGGTATAACAAAAGTTCTTTAAGCACACAATACCCATTAGGAAACGGGCCTGCTCGTATCCTGTTCATGACGCCAAATTCTGACTCACCGTAGCCGGGTCTTCACGTCGCAGGCGTTGCTTCTCCTGTCACGGTTCCGCGCCTGCGGCTGTGGGGCCCCGTGGTCCAGATCAATAGAGGTTGGCTGAACAGATAAAGTGTACTTTTTATTGTCGTGACGCCACCTACGGGAATTCCGGTGATTTCACCGGCGCTGCTTGGGCCTCCGGGGGATGTACAGCAGCAAGATGGGACGCTCCCCACAGGATGAGCCGTTGTCCCCGGGGCCAGGGGCTGCACTTGGTGGTGTATGGCAGCTCGGTGATTCTTAGCATACGGAGTTAAGCAGTTCTGAAGAAGTACAGACACCAGTGTTCTCTGCAACGGGTCTTTTACTGTAACCGGTAGATGATACAGGGTAAACAGTTAACGGGTAACGGACTGGGTGGTCTCAGCAATAACCGGTGTAGTTTCAGAGCTCCGCGGTGTTCCTCCGTTCCTAACTTTTCTATTTGCCAACGTTGCCTTAGTGCGCCAAGTTCGGGTACAAGGGAGCTACTTCAATTTCCCTGCCGGTGTATACAGCCCAGTGTGAAGGGAGCCTGATTCCTTATGGTGGGTACTCCGCTGGCAAGACGGCTCTAGTCGTGGTTGAAGTGAGGTGCTCCTAAAAAGCGTTCCCTTCACTGCTGGTTTGCTGAGTAGCGTTGAACGACTTACTCACTTTGGAACCAGTGATCCGGTTGTTGATGGGCGCGGTTGTATTTTGGACCCGTTTAGATGGTCGCCCAGGTTCCGGTTTTGGGGCACCGAGTAATGGCGCCAACCGATAGGTGGTCTACAGGGCTGCACGGCACTGTGCAGAGCCCTCTTCTCCTACGTTCCTCCCAGACCACTTCTTCTCTCTCCTCCCCTCTTCTACATTCTCCTACACTCTACTCCTACACTCCACCCACCAGGACCTGATTGGCCCTCTATTCTGATGGTGCATGTAGGGTATGAAGCTCTGAGGTTAACCATGTCATTACTGAGACGGAGAATATTGCATCTTCAGTCAGGGATGCAATACCCTCCTGTGACGCACTCTTTGCGGGGCGCCACACATCCATGGTGTAGTTACAATAGACTTTATTTCTTTACGTGTTTTGTGGTGTTCACATCATTTCCTTAGGAGCAACCTATACATGGACATATGTGGACTTAGACAGATTTAAACAGAAAATGGCACATGGATTTTGCCTTTTTTTTAAAAAAGAAGCCTGCAAAGAATAGTTAGGATGTTTAGATTGTGAGGCACAATGGGGACAGTATTGCTGATGTATGTAAAGCGCTGTGTAATTAATAGCACTATGTACCATATTTTTCTGATTATGAAATGCACTTTTTTCCCCCAAAGTGGGGGCAAAATGGGAGTGCGTCTTATAATCTGAAACGTGCTTACCCTGGAGTTGTGTTGGCAGTTCAGTGGAAGTACAAGAGGATGTCGGTATTGGGGCAATGATTGTGGGCCTGGAATTGGGGGTGTCACAGTGTTTGGCAATGTAACAGTGTTCAGAGAGCATTGATACTTTTGGGTATCGGGAAATGGCTGTGGAGATAGAGCAGGAACAGCTAAAGATCTCAGAGAGCCAAGCGCTCAATTTGTATTTGTGCTTCCTCCACCGGATGAACTTCAAGAAAATGGCTGCAGATGGAGGTTTTAGCTGTCCGAGATCTTCACTTGTGCCTGTGCTGCCTCCGCAGCTATTTGCCGGTGCCCAGTAGTATCATTTCCCGCTGAAGACAACCGCACACCACCAAGCATCGTGACACCCCCAACTCCAGACCCACAAGCATTGCCCCACTTCCAACATTCACCATTAGATTATAGGATGGACCCCTATTTTAAATATATTTTTCCTAATGTCTTACTATAAAGTTGGGGGTGCATCTTATAAAGCAAAAAATACGGTAAGTGAACAAATATTATCTCATTATTGTTATTATTATTATAATAATTATTATTATTTTTATATAGGGAAGCTCGGTGTGGACTCATACCATATATAGTTACAATATGGGAGATCATAGGGGTTGTGTGTGGGCTCCTTCAGTGTGTAGAGTGTTGTCAGCTTACTATATTCTGCTCAATATGGGGCTATGTGGGGTGCTTATTAGTGATAAGCGAGTGTAATTGACTCACCGTTGCCGGGTTCTCAGGTCTCAGGCGATGCTTCACTTGTCGCGGTTCCGCACCTGAGGTTGTGGGGCCCGGTGGTCAAATAAAAAGGGGATAAGGGATTGGGATAAAGTCTTGATTGTCGTGACGCCACCTGTGGGTGTCCGGTGATGGCACTGGCGCTGCTTGGGCCTCCGGGGAATGTGCGGCAGCTAGATGGGATGCTCCCCACAGGATGAGCAGTAGTCCCCGGGGCCAGGAGCTGCACTGGATAGAATATGGCAGCTCGGTCGTTTCTAGTGATATTCCGGGAAGAATGCACAAACACATAAAGTCTTTTCAGTACCTTTTACTGGTGTTATCAGGTACACTCAACCGGGCAATGAAGTAGACACTTCAGGAGGTTCCACAGGAAGCAGTGGTATAGGCTTCCTGGTATACGTCGTTTCTGAGGGGTCTGGTGGACATGGAATCCTACCAAACCGGTGTTGCACTTTCTGGTGTGACTTGGTACTCCTGAGTTTGCTGCACTGAGGGCACTATAAAGGAATATTGTTGAATTCTCAACTCCGGGCTCTCATCTGGCGGTGCTTCAGGTTTTCAGGGAGCTAGACTCCCTTGTTGAGGTGCTGGTTTCTCTGCAGCCTGCGCTATGGCTCCTGCAGCTCGGACCCAGTGAACCGGATTGTTAGGGTGAGTCAAAGTAACTCCTCTGCGCCTCTTCTGTATTTGTCTCCTGCTCCTATGACCCCTGTGGCAAAGGGTCTACCACTTCACGGGTGTGCTGGTATGGGCCTTACGTGGCTCCAGTACCAGGTCAGCTCTCCTAGCTGTTCACAGTTCTAAAGTGACTGCACACTTCGCCGTTTCTCCCTCCAGGACCTGTATTTATAGGGGGAACTGGCTTAAGGCAACCAGTGGAGCTCCCCCTACAGGCCTGGGGTGAAAGGGGGGTGTTGTAAGTAAGTGGGGTCTGCTTGCTGTGTACTTTCCATTGTGTCCTAAGAGTTCCTGTGGTGCCCCAACCAGGGTGCCATATTCCCCCTTAGTTAACTTCAGTTCTCCCGGACTGAGCAAAAGTTTGTCTTTACAACTTGCAAACGTGAGATAAATGCGCATAGGGTCTTATCCTTTTTTTAAAAGTTATATCGGTGTAAATTAAGAACTGCTCACCTGATTCAGTTGTGTCACCCACAACCAGTATAATCGCCTGTAAGATGGCTTATAAGATGGCTGCTGCAGGGCCGCACCTTCACGATAAACGTGGAAACAGGAATGCTGTAATAGGAACAAATGCCGAAATGCCCGCGCTGCCAAACAGGAATCACCAGGAAACGAAGAGTTAACTGGGCAGATTTTTTCTTTATTTCATCCTACGCGTTTCGGAGCCTCTATCCGAGCTCCTTCCTCAGGGAACAACCTGGTTGTTCCCTGAGGAAGGAGCTCGGATAGAGGCTCCGAAACGCGTAGGATGAAATAAAGAAAAAATCTGCCCAGTTAACTCTTCGTTTCCTGGTGATTCCTGTTTGGCAGCGCGGGCATTTCGGCATTTGTTCCTATTACAGCATGTCTTTACAACTTAACACTCTAAACATTTTATACACATTTAATAACCGGTATTTACAAAGTCTTAAATTGAAAAATACAAAAATCACTGAAAACAAAAAAAAAGGAAAAATATGAAAAAGCAGTCCATACGGCACTAGTCCATCTGCCGCAGGCTGAGGAAAAAGGAAAAAAAGTAGTTTTTGTCACACAAGTCCTGTGACTATTGTCCAAGTTCAAGAGACGGGAAAAAGGGTAAAGTCCAGGGGTAATGACACTGACAGGGTACACAATTTTAAACTTTATACACAAATTCCCTATGGGTGTCTCTGCTTAGGAGGCCGGGTCTAACCTTCTTACCCTACCCAGGCACTTTCTGTCCCTATCTTAATTTACTTGGGACAGGGCCCAGTTCCTCCACCCTTCTGTACACTACTTTTTACAGTTTTAAGCACGGGTACTATTTGCATTGGATTAACGGGTATTATTATTCTTTCACATTTTAAACCTAATCTCCATATCTATTTGGGATTTGTCCTAATGTACTACGTGTGGATCTGCGTAGTGTTGGTGTGTCAAAATCTGCTGTTTGTGTAGTGTACGTACTGGCTCTTCCTCTATTTGTCCTACGTGATTCTGTGATTCCATAGTAGGTACGTAATCTTTCTACTGGACTATCCTCTGTTAAAGGTGGTAATGTAGGTAGTTGTCTGTGGATTCTTTGTCTTACTATGAGACTAGTAGGTTCACCGATTACAGGAATCTCAGGTTCCGGAATAACAGGCTGCATTTCTTGCATTTGAACTGGTTGAATTGGTATAAGATCTTCCACAGGTTGATAGAAGGAAATAACTGGTATGATAAATGCTCCGTCGCATTGAGGCCAGTCGGCGGGTAAGTCTCCAATTTCTGTATGGACTAGGTTTTCTTTTGGTTCCTCAACTGTTACTGTGGGATAACCGGTTTCTTGAGATATTAACTGATCTGGACATCTTTTTAAGTGGTCTCTGGATACAGTTGCAATTGTGTTTCCTTTGTCTTTGCTAATTACACAAGTTTTAGAATTGTCATATTTTGACGGCATTATTGTGTCGGGGTTTTTGCGACAATACACTCCTTCACCAGTCATTCCAAATTAGACTATGAACATATGGTAGAAGATTAGAGTAAATCAGACGGAGAATCTGGTTCAAACTTATAATATGTTCGTTGCTTTATTAAGCAATGGCAATGGTCACAGCAACAACAACTTTATTTCCGGGTACACAGCATTTTATACTCTAGGGAATAGGCGTGAATTGGCCAGGACAAGGTGGGATGAAATGGGGGTTAGGTGGAGTTAGGCTAATATATCAATCCCTGTTAGTAATAATCAGTTCTTTGTCTTCTACAAGTCCGTTCTCCATCACGTCATGATGTCTTCTCTTGGCCTCTGGTATGCAGGATATCTCTAGCTTCCCATGGTACAACCTGGCATCAGCACAGTAGTGACCAATCAGCTCCTTAGTTTCCTGGGCACCTCCGCACACTGTATCTTCTCTTCTGAAAGACACTTTGTTTACACATAGCTTTGGTTCATGGATGAGAGGGAGAGAAAAAAGAGAGAGAGAGAGAGACATAGAGAGAGAGGAGAGAGAGAGAAAGAGACATAGAGAGAGAGAAGAGAGAGAGAAAGAGACATAGAGAGAGAGAAAGAGACATAGAGAGAGAGAAGAGAGAGAGAAAGAGAGAGACATAGAGAGAGAGAGAGACATAGAGAGAGAGTAGAGAGAGAGAAAGAGACATAGAGAGAGAGAAGAGAGAGAGAAAGAGACATAGAGAGAGAGAAGAGAGAGAGAAAGAGAGAGACATAGAGAGAGAGAGACATAGAGAGAGTAGAGAGAGAGGGAGAAGAGAAAAAGGGAATGAGAGAGGGAGAGATATACCGTATATACTCGTGTATAAGCCGACCCGTGTATAAGCCGACCCCCCTACTTTTGCCCCAAAAACTGGGAAAACTTATTGACTCGCGTATAAGCCGAGGGTGGACTCCAGCACAGGTATACAACCCCCAGCAGTGAGGTATACAGCAGCCTCCCCAGTGGTAGTATACAGCAGCAGCCCCAGTGGTAGTATACAGCAGCCCCAGAGGTATATACAGCCCCAGAGGTATATGCAGCCCCAGAGGTATATGCAGCCCCATATGCAGCCCCAGAGGTATATGCAGCCCCAGAGGTATATGCAGCCCCATAGGTATATGCAGCCCCATAGGTATATGCAGCCCCATATGCAGCCCCAGAGGTATATGCAGCCCCATATGCAGCCCCAGAGGTATATGCAGCCCCATATGCAGCCCCAGAGGTATATGCAGCCCCATATGCAGCCCCAGAGGTATATGCAGCCCCATGTATATGCAGCCCCATATGCAGCCCCAGGGTATATGCAGCCCCAGAGGTATATCAGCAGCCCTATGAGCCCTAGGGTATATGCAGCCCATATGCAGCCCCAGAGGTATATCAGCAGCCCTAGGTATATACAGCAGCCCTAGTGTGTATACAGGCAGCCCCAGGGCTGTATACAGCAGAAGCCCTTAGGTGTATACAGCAGAAGCCCCAGGGCTGTATACAGCAGAAGCCCCAGGGCTGTATACAGCAGAAGCCCCAGGGCTGTATACAGCAGAAGCCCCAGGGCTGTATACAGCAGCAGCCCAGGGCTGTATACAGCAGCAGCCCCAGGGCTGTATACAGCCACAGCCCCAGGGCTGTATACAGCCGCAGCCCCAGGGCTGTATACAGCCGCAGCCCCGGGGTATGCAGGCCCCCCCATCAAGCTCCAGGGCCCCCCCCTTGAGCGGCGTCCTGTAAAGGAATATCATACTTGCCAGTCTCCTGTCGCGCCGTCCGCAGCTGCTGACACACGCGATCCCGGGCTTCATTCAGCGTCTTCCGGATTCCGACTTCCTGTAGTCGCGGGCAATGACGTCATTGCCCGCGACTAAAGGAATGCGGAAGATGCTGAATGAAGCCCGGGATCGCGTGTGTCGGCAGCTGCGGACGGCGCGACAGGAGACTGGCAAGTATGATATTCCTTTACAGGACGCCGCTCAAGGGGGGGGCCCTGGAGCTTGATGGGGGGGGCCTGTATACCTCCGGGGCTGCGGCTGTATATATACATATACTCCGTATAAGCCGAGGGGGGACTTTTCAGCCCAAATTTTGGGCTGAAAAAGTCGGCTTATACGCGAGTATATACGGTAGCTATTGGATACTAGGTTAAGGGAAAAACTTATTGTTTCTCACCTAGAGCATTAATAAAAATATATAATATAAAAGTGTATATAGAAAATATAATCAGTGGAAAAGCGTCCCCAACAATTGTGTAAGGTTCTGACTCTCAATTGTCATCAATTTGTTGGTTTTTCTCTTTCTTTTTAGTACTAGTTCACCTGTTGTCAAAGGTTCTGCTGAAGCATGCTTGTTGAAATCATGCTCTTGTTTGCTTCTGCTTAGATTCAGATTTCTTTAAACACTTTCTTGTACTTTCCTGTACCGTTCTTGGTGTTGATTAACCCAATCTTCTTCTAGAGAATCTTGTGCTGGTTCAATGGTTCCCATTTCTAGATCAACTGGTAGTTTGCCTGGTCTTGCTCGCATAAGGTAAGCGGGTGAGTAATTGGTTGAACTAACTGGTATGTGGTTGTAGATATCCACAAGGTCTGGCAGTTTTTCAGGCCATTGATTTCTCTCTTCAAGGGGTAAAGTTTTTAACATATCAATAACTATGTGGTTCATTTTCTTGCATAAACCATTTGTCTGAGAATGATATGGTGTGGTCCTTTTTACACCCATATAGTCCTAGGAATGCGTGAAATAAATCTGACTCAAATGCTGGTCCTTGATCAGTCAAAACTTGGTCTGGATACCCATGTGGGCGACAAAAGAACTCTGAAATGCTTTAGCTGCTACTTCTGCTGTTAAGTCTTTAACTGTTACAACTACAAGGAATCTGGAATAGTGGTCAACCATGGTAAGCGCGTAAGTATAACCGGTCCGACTTGGGGTTAACTTCACATGGACTAAAGCAATTATTTCAAGAGGTCTTTTGGTAACGATTGGCTGCAATGGAGCTTTCTGACTCAAGTGGTCTTTTCTTCTAAATGACACGGTCCACAATTTTTGGACCATCTGTCAATTGAACCTCGCATACCGACCCAGTAGAAACGGTCCTTTATCAGCATTTCCAGTTTCTTCCATCCGAAGTGTCCTGCGTCATTATGGTAGGCTTCCTGGATCATTTGGACTTCTGTCTTTGGAACTACAATCTGCCAGATAAGTCCGTGTGTTCTGGGATTCAGGTATCTCCTACATAGTTTCCCCTGGTAGACAAATAACTTCCCTCTTTCCTTCCACAGGCGCTTGGCATTTGATGAGGCATCAGGATCCATACTGGCGTGCTCTTGGGTTATCAGTTCCCTGACCAAGCTGACGTCTGGGTCATTGGCTTGAAGCCTCTTTCCAGTCATGGTGAGGTAAAGGGTTCACGATCCTTTCTCCACGTCTCTGACTCGCCTGATGACACCTAGCTGTACCCGTGCAGTGGAAAGCTGGTAATTCTATCTCCTCCAGGTCATCTATGTCTTCTCCTTCTTAAGGGAGATTAGGCATCCGGGACAGGGCATCAGCGTTGCCGTTTTTGTGACATGCCCGGTACTTCACAGTAAAGTCGTAGTTTGACAATCTTGCTACCCAACGCTGCTCTAAGGCTCCCAGCTTCGCAGTCTCTAAATGTATTGGAGGGTTGTTATCAGTGAAAGCTGTGAACGGGGCGGATGCCAGGTAATGCTTGAAGCGCTCTGTGATTGCCCAGACCAGGGCTAGAAACTCCAATTTGAACAAGCTGCAGTTCTCCGGGTTCCTCTCCGTTGGACGGAGCTTTCTGCTGGCGTAGGCTATCACCTTCTCCTTTCCCTGCTTTCGTTGGGCTAGGACTGCGCCTAGGCCTTCATTGCTTGCATCTTTATACAACAGAAACGGTAGATTGTAATCAGGATGAGTCAGGATTTCTTCCCCTGTTAAGGCATCTTTTAACCTCTGGAAGGATTGTTCCTGTTCTGGTCCCCACCGGAACGGGGGCCCCCGGATCTTGCCATTTTTAGATTGACCTACTAAGAGATCTTGCATGGGGGCTGCTATTTTGGTGTAGCCCTTGATGAATCGTCGGTAGTACCCGACCAGTCCTAGGAATTGGCGTACATCTTTGAAGGTGGTTGGCGCTGGCCAGTCTTTGATGACTGTAACTTTGTCCGGGTCAGGTGCTACGCCTTCTGCAGTGACCACATGTCCCAGGTACTGAACTTTGGGTTTCAGCAAGTGACATTTGGACGGCTTCAGCTTCATACCATACTTGGACAGCGATTCGAACACTTCACGCAGGTGCTGCAGGTGATCTTCATAGGTCTGGGAGTATACAATGACATCATCCAGGTATAACAGCACAGTCTCAAAGTTCTTGTGACCCAAGCAACACTCCATCAGTCTCTGAAATGTTCCTGGGGCATTGCACAACCTGAATGGCATGCTGTTGAATTCGCATAACCCCATGGGCGTTGTGAAGGCTGTCTTCTCAAGATCCTCCTCTGCAACGGAGACCTGCCAGTACCCACTATTAAGATCTAATGTGGAAAAGTAGTTGGCAGACTTAAGTGCAGCTAGTGACTACTCTATGCGGGGCAACGGGTATGCGTCCTTGTGTGTGACTTCGTTGATTTGCCTATAGTCTACGCACATTCTCATACTACCATCTTTCTTTTTAACCAGGACCAGTGGTGCTGCCCAGGGACTACAGCTATCCCTAATGACCCCTGCATTTTTCATGTCCTGAGGCATTTCTTTAGCTTTTTGGTAGTGTGTGGGTGGTATAGGCCTGTACCTTTCTTTGATGGGTGCATGGTCGCCTGTGGGGATATGGTGTTGTACCCCTTTAATCCTCCCAAAATCATGTGGATGATTGCTGTTAGTGAGCTGGATCTTGTCTGATGGCCTTGCTTCTGTCTTGGGTCTTCTTTTACTTCGGAGCTTCGCCATATCTTTAATCAGCTGCTGCACGTCGGCGCACAGTTTATCGAACCGGTCGGGCGTTATAGTCTGTGCGCTGGCCTGAACCGTGGGGAGTGCAGATGCTGCTGCCGGCACGGAAGGGGTGTTAGTTAGGGATGGGCGAATCTACTCGCTAGGACTCGTTACTCGGCGAGTAGTAAGGGACTCGCAGGACTCGGTACTCTGCGAGTTTCCCAGTGATTACTCGCACGAGTCCAATGCAAATCAATATCAATCCTAGTTTTGTCAGAAACGCTGACAAAACTAGGATTGCCATTGTTTGCATTAGACTCGTGCGAGTAATCACTGGCTACTGTGCCAGTGATAGCAGGGAAACTCGCAGATAACTGCTGTTTCTTTGCCAGCCGAGTCCAGCTGTCTTCTCTGTGCAGCTCCAGGGTCCTAGAGCCTGCCTGCTCACAGACATTATGTAGCAGTGCTGAGATTGTTCTCAGTCTGCTCATTCCCTGTGTACAGACATGAATGTCTGTGCACAGAGATGATGTAGCAGTGCTGAGATTGTTCTCAGTCTGCTCATTCCCTGTGTACAGACATGAATGTCTGTGCACAGAGATGATGTAGCAGTGCTGAGATTGTTCTCAGTCTGCTCATTCCCTGTGTACAGACATGAATGTCTGTGCACAGAGATGATGTAGCAGAGCTGAGATTGTTCTCAGTCTGCTTATTCCCTGTGCATAGACATCTATATTTATGCACAGGGGATGTAGCAGAGAGGACATCGCGTTTTGGACTGCGTCGGACGGAAGAGGATTTTTTTAATTAAAGATGGAGTCCCTAATGGCTTTTTTTTTTATTTCTAATAAAAAATTTTCCTTGTGTTGTGTTTTTTTTAAAACAACTTAATAGAAATTCATGGCGGTCATGTCTAATATTGGCGTGACCGCCATAAATTTCGGGCTTAGGGCCAGCTGATAATACAAAGCTGGCCCTAACCTCTTTATTACCCAGCGTGCCATCGCTACCAGGGCCGCTGGAAGAGCGGGGTTCAGCGCCAGAGGATGGCGCTTCAATGAACGCGCCATCTTCTGGGGCGGCTGCGGGCTGCAATTTGCAGCGGGGGGTGCCCAGAAAGCTTGGGCATCCCTGCGCTGCGGATTCCAGCCCCCAGCTGCTTAGCTGTACCTGGCTAGACATAGAAATTGCGCGGAGCCCCACACATTTTTTTTTATTATTTCATGAATTTCAGAGTCAGAGTCTCAGAGTCAGAGTCAGAGTCAGAATCTCAGAATTTCATGAAATAATTAAAAAAAAATGCGTGGGGCTCCGCGCAATTTCTATGTCTAGCCAGGTACAGCTGGGGGCTGGAATCCGCAGCGCAGGGATGCCCAAGCTTTCTGGGCACCCCCCGCTGCAAATTGCAGCCCGCAGCCGCCCCAGAAGATGGCGCGTTCATTGAAGCGCCATCCTCTGGCGCTGAACCCCGCTCTTCCAGCGGCCCTGGTAGCGATGGCACGCTGGGTAATAAAGAGGTTAGGGCCAGCTTTGTATTATCAGCTGGCCCTAAGCCCGAAATTTATGGCGGTCACGCCAATATTAGACATGACCGCCATGAATTTCTATTAAATTGTTTTAAAAAAAACACAACACAAGGAAAAATTTTTATTAGAAATAAAAAAAAAAGCCATTAGGGACTCCATCTTTAATTAAAAAAATCCTCTTCCGTTCGACGCAGTCCAAAACGCGATGTCCTCTCTGCTACATCCCCTGTGCATAAATATAGATGTCTATGCACAGGGAATAAGCAGACTGAGAACAATCTCAGCTCTGCTACATCATCTCTGTGCACAGACATTCATGTCTGTACACAGGGAATGAGCAGACTGAGAACAATCTCAGCTCTGCTACATCATCTCTGTGCACAGACATTCATGTCTGTACACAGGGAATGAGCAGACTGAGAACAATCTCAGCACTGCTACATCAGGCAGCAGGCAGGCTCTAGGACCCTGGAGCTGTGGCAGCCAGCACACTGAGGAGACAGGACTCTTATCTGTGCGAGTTTCCCAGCGATTACAGTTGCAAAGTAAACGAGTCCAATGCAAATAAATGACAAAACTAGGATTGCTTCAGGCTGAAGCTTCCAAGACACATCTGCGATTTGTAAATCTCACACTACTCGCTATTACTCGCTTCCCCATTCATTAACATTGGACTCGCTAGACTCGCAACGAGTAGCGAGTCCTGTGCTCGGACTCGCTAGAGTCAAGCGATTCCGAGTAATTTAGGATTCGCCCATCACTAGTGTTAGTATACTGCGGCTGTGAGGTTAGATCGGGCACTGTAGGGAACTGCTGTCCTCGCACTGTTAAGTCTCTTAACGTAGCGAACTCTGCATCAGGGTTTTGCAGGGCCCACAGCGTGCCTGTTTCTTATCATCAGATAGTCTAAGTCCCACAACAAACTGTTCGATTAACGCTTTGTTTTCGTCTCTAACACCAGCGGGATCGGCTTGTTTTAACAGTCTCAGTGCTTCTTGTAAGCGTAATGCATAGTCTAGGACACTCTCCTGCGCCCCTTGTTTGCAATGGTAAAACAATAGTCTTAGTTCCGCTTCGGTGTGATTTTCAAAAACCCGGTTTAATTTAGCAAATATCTGCTCGACAGACTCCTGAGCTTCTATAGACCAGTTTCGGGTCTCTAGCTCTGCTGCATCTGTCAACTGTCCCATTATTAATGAAGCTCTCTGCTTACCGGTCATGGCGTACATATCCAGCACTTGGCATATCTTCCTCCGGAACATATCCAGGGTACCGGGTTTACCGCTGTACTTTGATAACCAGGCCGCATTCGGGACGTACGGCAGGGATATCGGCATTACCGGAGCTGGCTGCTGCGGCATGACGCCGCCGGGTGGCTGACCTACCGGGGGTACGTTCTGGGACCCTGGTGGGACAACCGGTTGGTTTACTTGCAGGGATAACGTGTCACCGGAATCCGAATCGCTCATCCTCGTTCCCCCTTAGTTAAGCGCGGCCAGTCCTTTCAATTTCAGCGGAAGTTGTCGGCCTAGCGGTGAGGAGCGAGGCACCACGGGAGTTTCCGGTTCCTGCCACGTTTGGCAGAAACTCGTCAAAGCGTGGGGCGGGGCCTATCTTTCCACCCTTTGCACAGTAACGCCACTTCTTATTCCCGCTCTCCGCGCAGCAATGACGGTTCAAATTTACAGTTCAATATTGACAGTCATTAAATAGCACACAATACCCGTTGGGAAACGGGTCTGTTCGTATCCTGTTCGTGACGCCAGAATTTGACTCACCGTTGCCGGGTTCTCAGGTCTCAGGCGATGCTTCACTTGTCACGGTTTCGCACCTGAGGCTGTGGGGCCCGGTGGTCAAATAAAAAGGGGATAAGGGATTGGGATAAAGTCTTGATTGTCGTGACGCCACCTGTGGGTGTCCGGTGATGGCACCGGCGCTGCTTGGGCCTCCGGGGGATGTGCGGCAGCTAGATGGGATGCTCCCCACAGGATGAGCAGTAGTCCCTGGGGCCAGGAGCTGCACTGGATAGAATACAGCAGCTCGGTCGTTTCTAGTGATATTCCGGAAAGAATGCACAAACACATAAAGTCTTTTCAGTACCTTTTACTGGTGTTATCAGGTACACTCAACCGGGCAATGAAGTAGACACTTCAGGAGGTTCCACAGGAAGCAGTGGTATAGGCTTCCTGGTATACGTCGTTTCTGAGGGGTCTGGTGGACATGGAATCCTACCAAACCGGTGTTGCACTTTCTGGTGTGACTTGGTACTCCTGAGTTTGCTGCACTGAGGGCACTATAAAGGAATATTGTTGAATTCTCAACTCCGGGCTCTCATCTGGCGGTGCTTCAGGTGTTCAGGGAGCTAGACTCCCTTGTTGAGGTGCTGGTTTCTCTGCAGCCTGCGCTATGGCTCCTGCAGCTCGGACCCAGTGAACCGGATTGTTAGGGTGAGTCAAAGTAACTCCTCTGCGCCTCTTCTGTATTTGTCTCCTGCTCCTATGACCCCTGTTGCAAGGGTCTACCACTTCACGGGTGTGCTGGTATGGGCCTTGCGTGGCTCCAGTACCAGGTCAGCTCTCCTAGCTGCTCACAGTTCTAAAGTGACTGCACACTTTGCTGTTTCTCCCTCCAGGACCCGTATTTATAGGGGGAACTGGCTTAAGGCAACCAGTGGAGCTCCCCCTACAGGCCTGGGGTGAAAGGGGGGTGTTGTAAGTAAGTGGGGTCTGCTTGCTGTGTACTTTTCCATTGTGTCCTAAGAGTTCCTGTGGTGCCCCAACCAGGGTGCCACATAATCGCTACTATTTGCTACTCACACAAATAGTGTGGCATTCAGAGTACTTGTTACATTGCAAGTATTTGTGTACTCACCTTGTGATATTCGTATCTCTCACCCAGCATGTTTGGTGCCTGATTTGCAGCCATTTAACATGCTGGGCTTTTTAAGCAATCACAGTAGTGCCGTAGCCATCTTGGTTGTGACATTCCTGTTATTGACTGTGTACGCAAAGTCATAGGGTCTATATAAGCTCTGCTGCTGCCATTTTGCATACATTGCATCCAGAAACAGCTTTGTAGCAGCATAAGGAGAAAGCGAGCAGCTGCTAAGGAACGTATTTCAGGAACCTATATAATACAAAAGCCCTTTACAGGACTACCAACAGTGTAGTATAGGCAGGGACAGTTTTTTGAGCAGGGGAGGGGTTAAAGGAGCATTTCACTTCCTCCATAGTACAGTACCAGAATTCAATAGCTCTTTTTAGAGCTGAAACCACTGAACAAGGTCACAGTATATGGATGGAGAGATTAAACTGTTGTTCCAGAGTTCATATTACAACAGCTCTTGTCAGAGCTCTTTTTTTGAGCACACACAGTAGTTACATTTTGTGCTGGCCCTTGTCAAAAAGCACTTGTGTCATCAAAGTCAGCCACATGAATACGGTAGTAGTGTGCTTGCCAAATCCAAAGCAGCACTAGCATTTTGTGCTGCCTGGTACAAAGTACACACTGGTCCATTTTCCTCGCTGTTTTTGGGGTCCAGTTAGGTTGGCTTGTGCCGTCAACATCAGCCACATTAATACGGTACTAGTGAGCTTGCCAAATCCATAGGAGTACCAGCATTTTGTGCTGCGTGGTACAAAGTATGCACAGGTAATTTTTCCCTGCTGTTTTAGGGGTCACAGTTAGGTTGGCTTGTGCCATCAAAATCTGCATATATATATAATCACCAAAACCCAAAATCACAAAAAAACTGTTGGTAAGGCACAGGGACGTGGACGTGGGTGTGGTGATGTCAGTGGTGCACGACAAGGCACTGATTTACTGTCTCCAGAGGTGAAGGGTGATGATGAAACATAATTGCCATGGGGTCAGCCTACAATTAGAGATTGGTGATGTTTGATTCGAAATGTATGCCAATCTGAAATTCGACCAGTTTTGGGCGGTGTTCGAGTAATTCGTCGAATTAGAACAATTAGCTTCAAATTCGGCAGTTCGAGGTTATGTTCGATAATGCTCTGGTCACCAAAAGCATACCTGTCTTTTCACACTAATGCTGATCTTCAATCTTAATATCCATTTTCAGTGTATAGTGTGTGCGTGTGGGGGGGGGAAGGGCGGTGTTCAGATCAGTGCTGCTGAAGTGATGGAGCTCTTTTTTTTTTTTTTTTCTCCAGACCACATGTAGAGTGGGGCAGTGCAGCCTTTGAGTCAATCACAGTGAAACACAGGAAAGGGCATGTTTTACACAAGCAAGGTCCGGTATCATTGGCTGTGTATGTCACATGTCCTTGCCTTATAAGACCCGGCCATTTTCTTCATCGCCACCATTTACTCATTGCTGTAGCTGTGTGTCAGACGGCACCGCTGCTGCTGTGGGTGCTATACAGCCAAAACTCACAATTCTACTATCCCATTCAGCTACAGAGTTAATCCATAGTTAGATAGGTTTAGGTAGTAGGGGCTGGGTGGAGGGTGCGAATTTTAGCAGAATCAGCTCTTGTAAGGGGTGCATCATAGGAGTAGGAAGTAGGGACTAGGGACTAGGTCTGTAACAGCCCTTTTTCAGATCTACTCCATAGAAGCAGGGACTAGTTTTAATTACAGCCCTTTGGGCTAGGTTAGAGCAGTTCCTATTAGTTTTTGCCAGGCAAGTGTGTGCCAGAGTGCCGTGCAAGTCTTTTTCACAGCATGTGGCCACATCTAGCTCTGGGAGTCCTTTAGGGCAGATAGTGTAGCACTGCTGTTAAGAAAGCTACACCACCTGTCTTAAGTATCTTAAGTAGGCATTTTTTTGCTGCTGCTATTCTCAGCAATTTGTTCAGACTAGTAGCAGTGTGATTTACACAGTAGTGTAGCCCACTTGTGAAAAGCTACACCGCCAGTGTACTTCCTACTAATTTTCAACTGCACCTTGGCCACATCTGACTTCTGGTCAAGTCGCAGCGTGACAAAAACTATTACTGTACGCCACTTGTAATACAATCTACTACACCGCCAGTGTACTTCCTACTAATTATTAACTGCACCTTGGTCCCATCTGACTTCTGGTCAAGTTGCAGCGTGACAAAAACTATTACTGTATGCCACTTGTAATACAATCTACTACTAGACCGCCAGTGTACTTCCTACTAATTTTCAACTGCACGTTGGCCACATCTGACTTTGGTCAAGTCGCAGCGTGCCAAAGACTTTTAGTGTACGCCACTTGTAAAACAATCTACTACACCGCCAGTGTACTTCCTACTAATTTTCAACTGCACCATGGCCACATCTGACTTCTGGTCAAGTTGCAGCGTGCCAAAAACTATTAGTGTAGGCCCTTGTAATACAATCTACTACACGCCAGTATACTTCCTACTAATTTTTAACTGCACTTGGCCACATCTGACTTCTGGTCAAGTCGCAGCGTGACAAAAACTATTAATGTATGCCACTTGTAATACAATCTACTACACCGCTAGTGTACTTCCTACAAATTTTTATGTTCAATCTTTGTTTGTTGAAAGGAATGTAAGCACAAGCATGTTATAAAAAAGTCATCTTTTCGGTACAAATCCATAGACGATACCTTCTAGTTCATGACAATGAATGCAGAGGTGTATCTAGGTTCTCTGGCACCCGGGGCAAGAATTCAGTTTGCTTCCCCCCAATCCGCCATGCTACAGGGTCTCTGAATTCTCACTGCATGTGGACTGCAACTTTCAGGATTCTCTTGTGCAAATGGGAAGATTGGAGGTCATATAAGCACGAAAATGCAATTTATATGCTTTTAGCAACATTCTGACTAGACGTGTCCAGTCTCATTTAATTCATTTTCATTGATCGAGGCCACTCATGTCTAGTTAGCATGTGACTGCATGCATGTAACTCACATACCTCCAGTTTCTTGACCTTCCAGTTTCACTTCCTGCACCAGAGAATCCTGACAGCATGGAGTGTGTACACAGTGAGAATTCAGAAGTCAACTAGAGTTACACACAAGTTGCATGCAAACTCGTCCGAAACTTGGGACAACTCCTTTAATGCTCTAAGCAAATAAAAATATTGAACCCTTAAAAACATAGAACCCTTAATTTGTCAGGTGGCACAATACTTTATTAACATAGTCATGTATCAAGTAAGCTTACAAGTTATGGATTGTTACATGTGTACAGGATCACAACCTATAACACCACCAGAGGTACAGAAGGATATCACCAGAACCCTCATCAGTACAGAAATGCATCACGACAACCACCCTGAAATTCAACATTAGAATCACCATTTGAACAGGAATACATCACAACAACCACCTGAGGTACAGAAATACATAACTAGAACCATCAGTAAAGAAATACATCCATGTAACTCCCATCAGTAAAGAAACAAAGCATCAAAACACTCATCAGTACAGAAATACATAACCAGACCCACCAGATGTGCAGATTTACATCCATGGAACCCTGATCAGTATAGAAACACAGCATTAAAACTCACATCAGTACAGGGATACATCACCAGAACCACCAGAGGTACATAAATACATAAATATAACCCTCATCAGTACATAAGCACAGCATCACAACCCTCATTTAGTAAAAAAAAAAAATCATCATCAGAACCCCATCAGTACATGGTAAAACAATTATAATGTCAGATCAGACTCATACACAATTGTGCTGCATGAACCTACTACTCCTAATATATCCTTAACAATGGTAAGGAGATGTTGAGAGTTGTTAAGTCATCATCAGATGATACTATTTCCTGTATCACAATCATTTACATCCAGGTACCTTATAGATGACCTTGTCTCTGATTGGGGTCGCCTTTTTCTTTTCTTCATCTTGTCCAGATGCCATAATTACTTTACACATCCACAGCTCGTCTCTGGAGACGTCCATCTTTTCCGGTCTTCAGCCCATCCCGGCACGATACCCTTAAAAATAATGGAATGATCAAAATTCTCCAAAACAAAAATATCTGCAATACACTGACTCCAGAATAATAATTGTTCTTCCTCACAAAATATGATTTACACACTGTCCCTCTTTTGGTACATGTCTTCCACACTGCCCCTCATCACACTGCCCTCTCCTTTCCATATTGAACTCCCTGATCACATTGTCCTCTTACACTGTGTCCTCCTATACTGCCCACTGTTTATACTGTTCTCTCTCATCACACTCCCTCTCCTGGCTGTGGCCTCACACTGTCCCCACATGCTGCTCTTTCTCAATACAGCCCCACACTACTCACTGTCTATTCTGTGCCTCCTTACCTTTTTACTCATGTCCTAAATTTTCTTCACTACTTCCCTCCCCTCACTCCACATACTGTGTTCACACCTATCTCCCTCTCACACACATATTGTGTCTACATTCATCCCCCCTCACTCCACATACTGTGTCAGCAGACATCTCCTTCACTCCACATACTATGTCTACAGCTATCTCAGCAGACATCCTTCTCACTCCACATACTGTGTGGCAGCCATCCATTCCTCACTCGTTATACTGTATCCACACCCATCCCCCTTTACTCCACATACTGTTCAGCAGCCATCTCCCTCTCACTATTTATACTGGATCCTCAAACGTACCCCTTTGCTTCACATACTGTTCTCCCCATACTGTGACCATACTTATCAACCCCTCATTCCGTTTTCTGTGTTCTCAAATCCCCCCTGCTTGCGCTCCATACTGCATCCACACACACTCCCCCCAACCTCTTCCCCTTATTTGCTCATACAGCCCCTCTCTCCCCTCCCCGTTTGCTCCTCATACAGCACACATCCTCTCCCCCATTTGCTCCTCATACAGCCCCTTCCCTATTTGCTCCTTATACAGCCTCCACCCTCTCCCTCAATTGCTTCGCACACGGCCCCAATCCCCCCGTTTGCTCCTCATACAGCCCCCTTACTCGCAACCCATTTGTTCCTCATACAGCCCCCATACTCCCCCTCATGTTTGTTCCTTATACTGCCCCTATCCTCCCTCCCCATGTTTGTTACTCATATAGCCCCTATCATCCCTCCCTCCATGTTTGTCCATTATACTGCCCCCATACTTCCCCCGTTTGTTCCTCATACAGCCCCCATACTCCCCCTCATGTTTGTTCCTTATACTGCCCTATCCTCCCTCCCCATGTTTGTTACTCATATAGCCCCTATCATCCTCCCTCCACGTTTGTCCATTATACTGCCCCATACTTCCCCCTGTTTGTCCTCATACAGCCCCCATACTCCCCCTCATGTTTGTTCCTTATACTGTCAATATCTCCCTCGCCACATTTGTTCCTCAAACTGTTCCCATACTTCCCCCATGTTTTGTCCTCATACTGCCCCCATACTCCCCCCATGTTTGTTCCTCACACTGCCCCATACTCCTCCACATTTTTGTCTCTTATACTGCCCCCATACTCCCTCCATGTTTATTCCTAATACTGCCCCCATACTCCCCCCCGTTTATTCCTCATACTGCCCCAATCTCCCCCACATGTTTGTCCCTTATACTGCCCCAATACTCCTCCCATGTTTATTCCTAATACTGCCCCATACTCCCCCCTGTTATTCCTCATACTGCCCCATACTCCCCCACATGTTTGTCCTTATACTGCCCCCATACTCCCCCCATGTTTGTTCCTAATACTGCCCCATACTCCCCCCATGTTTGTTCCTAATGCTGTCCCCATACTCCCCCCATGTTTGTTCCTCATACTGCCCATACTCCCCACATGTTTGTCCTTATACTGCCACCATACCCCCCCATTTTGTTCCTAATGCTGCCCCCATACTCCCCCCATGTTTATTCCTCATACTGCCCCATACTCCCCCACGTTTGTTCCTTATACTGCCCCATACTCCCCCCATGTTTGTTCCTAATGCTGCCCCCATACTCCCCCATGTTTTTCCTCATACTGCCCCCATACTCCCCCATTGTTCCTCCACAGCCCCCATACCCTCCCATTTGTTCTCATGCTGCCCCATACTCCCATGTTTGCTCCTAATACTGCCCCCATACTTGTTCCTAATACTGCCCCCATACTCCCCATTTGCACCTCTTACTGTAAATTCCCACCCTCTCCCTTTCCCTCGTTACATTGGTCTTCGTGTCTTCAGCTCCTGTAGCTGAAGCACTTGTCACCAGTCTTCTCTCTGCCGGGTCTCTGAGTGACGTCAACAGCGTGAATCAGGTGACCTGATCACGCTGCTGAAGTCCTCCCGCCCCGGAAGTGTCGGGAACTAGCAGGGCTCCATGGTACAGAGTGTCTGATAGACACTCTGTACCATGGAATGCTGGAGCCTGACACCGGGAGCAGAGAACAGCGGCTCACACTGCGGGGCGGGGGACGGGGTGGCAAATGAAGAAGCAGGGGAGAGACCTCGAGCAATGCAGCAGGAAGACTGACGGCACCCACCTGCCTATTGCGCCCGGGGCAGATGCCCCGCCAGCCCCCCCTAGATACGGACTTGATGAATGATAAGACTAGATCAGGGGCCTTAGCCTTAACAAGGGTCTACTCCGATAATGTCTTGAGGTTTGGAGAATAAAATATTATTTATCTTCCCAAGAAGGTCTATTCATGTTCTCAACAGAGCCTCCGCATTCCATAGTTCATTCAGAGTCCATAGTTAACTAATTCATGTTGACTGAAATTAGTCCCTGGTCGAGGATGTCTTTAAACTGTTACAGGCTGTGTAACGCACATGACTAATATAAGCCAAGTATACAAACATATTTTTATGCGTAGTCGTTGTGCGTATCAAGGTAGCAGCACCTTCAATTTTTATAATATAAAACACGGGACTTAACAGTCCAACAGCCTACAAATGTATCTGATTCCTTTGTTATTGTGCATTTTTCCTATTCCATAGGGGCAGAGGAAAAAAAAAAGGAAAAAAGGGGGGGAAAGGGGATAGAAAAAGGAAAGAAAAGCAAGAGTAGAAAGTTAGTATTGCCAAATCACTCCATACCTACTCTGTCTGCTCCGTGAATGCATTACCAAAAGCTGGGGAGCAGAGGAAAAGCACCCAAGGGCTCCATATGGTGCAAGTATCTATCCCTGGCATCAGTGACCTCCGCTGTGAGCTCTTCTATCCGGTGGATCCTAGTCATCTCCGTCAACCATTCCGTCAAACCAGGAGAGTGTGACATTTTCCAATATCTGGGTATGACTGATCTCGCTGCCGTCACAAAAAATCTCAATAGATCAACTTTTTGGGATTTTATAGATCCAGGTAGTAGTGAAAGTAAAGCCACCAAAGGCGTTCTCTAGGGTTCCTGTCCACTAATCTTCCTATACATCTCAAATACCGAACTCCAAAATGGCTATATTCATCCACACTCCCACCATATGTGTATCATAGACCCCCCATCTGCCCCACATCTCCAACAGCTATCCGGGACAGAGGGGAAGGCCGCGTGAATGCTGGCAGGACACTGATACCACCGAGACAGAATCTTGTAATTGCTCTCTTGACCCAAGCATGCCATTGAGAGCTTGTGTGTAAATAGACACACTTTCTTCCACTCCTCCCCGGACAGCCCGGATCCTATCTCTGCTTCTCACCTGTCGAAAAATTTGGGCCTATCTTCTGCTTTATTATTGTTTAAGATGGAATAAATGGTTGAGATCAAATGCTTGGGTGGGGACTCCAGCAAGAACAGCCCCTCGAATTGTGACAGATTAGCCGAATAATTTGTTTCAAGACTGTTTCTTGTCACGAAGGATTTCAGATGGGCGTACTCTATCCATGACGTTCCAGAGTTTGTATCAGCTAAAGAATGAATAGGAGCGAGAGCCCCATCTGTAAGAGCATGCAGTATACGCGACTCATCTTTCTTACACCATCTCAAAAATGAATTCATTCGCAATGCCGGGTGGAACGAAGGATTGTGGAAGATTGGAGTGAGGGGTCCCCACCATTCAGACAGCACCCCTTTCCTAACCTCTCTATCCCAGTTCTTCAAAGCAGTGGATACAAATTCCGCCTCCATGCCTAACCTGGGTCTATCTTCAGGAGAGATCCAAGGCATGCACCAAAGCGGAGTGTCAATGCCTCCCTGCTTCACCTCCACCCACTGCTTCGAAATGCGGTGATATTGCCAGTCAATTAACCTCATTAAAACAGCGGCTTTACAATACTCTCTGAAGTTGGGCAGGCCTGCCCCATCCTTGAGCTTGTGGCAATAAAGAGTGTTGATGCCAATTTTCGGTCTCCGCCCACCCCATATAAACATAGAGAAAGTTGAGGAGGGACATCATTTGGGACCGTCTGAAAAAGAAACAAAAATGTAGGTAGGACGTCCATTTTCATCTCATTTATGCGACCAAACCAAGAAATCCGTCTTTTGTCATACTTCTGTAGTTCTTTAACCATTCTCTGAAGCAGGGGGAGATAGTTCATGCTGAACCACTTAGTTGGGTCGCTGGGAACCAAAATCCCCAGGTATTTAAGTGCTTCCTGCTGCCACTTAAATGGGAAGTGTTCAGCTAGGTGTCTTCTTTCATTCTCCAGGAGGGAAATGTTGAGGGCTTCTGTCTTAGTGATGTTGACTTTAAAGTTCCTGAATTTGCCGAATTCTTCAAATACTTTGAGCAAGGAGGGGAAGGAAGTACGAGGCTGCGTAACAAATAAAAGTAAATCATCGGCGAACAATGTCGCCTTATATTGCTTTTGGTCCCACTCCAACCCTCTTATATCTGGGTTTTGCCTAATTGCTATGGCAAGGTGTTCCATTATAATTATATAGATTAACGGGGATAAAGGACACCCTTGCCGGGTCCCGTTTCTAGTTGAAAAAGATGAGGATAAACCCCCATTCGCTCTGACCTTTGCTGTGGGGCAACTGTACAAGGACATAACGCTATTCAAGAATCTGTCTCCCAGGCCTATCCGCCCCAGAGAGGTCTTCATAAACCGCCAACTAACGTGGTCGAATGCCTTTTCAGCATCCACCGAGAGTAAACACATTGGAAGAGCACTGGCCCTCGACCGCGCACCAAGCAACATTAATTTATTAGTATTATCTCTAGCCTCTCTCCCTTCAACGAATCCCACTTGATCGTTGTGTATGATTGATGGGAGGAGAGGGGCTAATCGATTGGTGAGCAATTTAGAGAACAATTTAATATCGACGTTAATCAATGATATAGGTCTATAATTTGCTGCCTCGGTGTGATCTTTACCAGGCTTAGGGATAATACTAATATGGGTCTCAAGTGATTGAGGCGCCCAAGAACTCTTGGGAGAAATCGTAGTATAGACCTTTGTCAGGAACGGAGCAACCTGGGTACCAAACTGCTTAAAAAATGTAGGTGTGAAACCATCAGGTCCCGGACATTTATCCCCCGAAGACTGTTTAATAGCTTCAATTACCTCCGCTTCAGAGAAATACGGCTCTAAGAGGTCTATATCGCATGGGTCTAAGGTCGGGGGCGCCGTCCTGTCAACGTAGGTCTTTGTTTTCTCCTCTGCCCGTTTCTGGTCCATATCATCGTAATGTCCCTTTATATTGTATAGACGACTATAGAAGTTGCTGAATATTTTTAGTATGTCATCTGGATTTTGAGTAATGTCTCCTCCAGGTCGTCTGATTAGGGGAATACGTCCAGGAGTCCTCCTTGGGTGCAACACCCTTACCAGTGGGTCTGCCACTTTTATCTCCAAATTCATATAAAAACCTATTGAGTCTTTCTTTGCCCCGTAGGTACTTTTGATCAATAAGGTTTCTCAGCTCATCTCTAGCTATGGTGAGGTCGGCTAGAGTCTGCTGTGCAAGGGTCTACTTGGTGAGCATTCTAAGTCTGTGATCCGTTGTACCAGGGATTCTATTTTTCCTATTTTATCTCGCTTGAGTCTGGAGCCATGCTTCAACAGGACTCCCCTCACCACGCACTTCAGCGCCTCCCATTGAATTGGGGCGGCTGTCGAGTCAGCAGCGTGCACCTCCAAGAATTCCTTAATTGTAGTCTTAACCTCGGAGCTACACATTGCATTGTTCAACAGATTATCATTTAGTCGCCATGTCCATTGTCGATTGTGTCCCCCCAGCATATGCAGCTGACAGTAAATTGGCGCATGATCAGACAGACATATCTGACCTATGGATGCTTGTGCCTGCCACGTCAGGGTTCATTGGCTGGCTAAGACTAGGTCAATTCTACTGTATGACTCGTGCGCATAACAAAAAAAGGTGTAATCTCTATCTTTTGGGTGCAGAGCTCTCCACATATCCACCAAACAAAGGTTCTGCATTGCCCTCCTGACCGCATTCAATTTTGATTTGGACAAACCACGTTCTCCCGGGGAGTTGTCTACTGCTGGGTTGAGGGTAAAGTTGAAATCTCCTCCCACCAGGATGACTCCCTCCACGAAGTTAGCCAATGCGGACACAAGTGCCAAACACCACCCCAGGACGGAGCACAGAAGAGCGGGGGGAGGAGGACAGAGGACAAATCGGTGGGGTGGGGGAGGACGGAGCAGCACAGGCAAGGGGAGGATGGAGGATGGAGTGGCGGAGGGGAGGAGGACAAAGGAAGGAGGAGGAAGCTGTGGGTGGGGGAGGATGGAGTGGCACAGGCAGGGGGAGGACAGAGCGGTAAGGAGAGGATGGAGTACAGAGTGGCGGGGGGAGGAGGACGAAGCGGCGGGGTGGGGAGGACGGAGCAGCACAGGCAGGGGGAGGATGGAGGATGAAGCGGTGGGGTGGGGGAGGACGGAGCAGCACAGGGGAGGAAGGAGGATGGAGTGGTAGAGGGGAGGAGGACAAAGGAAGGAGGAGGAAGTGGTGGGTGGAGGAGGACAGAGCGGCACAGGCAGGGGGAGGATGGAGCGGCAGGGGGAGGACGAAGCACAGAGCGGTGGGGGGGAGGAGGACGGAGGATGAAGCGGAGGGGTGGGGGAGGACGGAGCATCACAGGCAGGGGGAGGACGGAGTATGGAGTGGCACAGGCATTGGGAGGACGGAGTGGCACAGGCAGGGGGAGGACGGAGCACAGAGCGGTGGGGGAGAAAAGGATGGAGGACGAAGCGGCGGGGTGGGAGAGGAGAAAGTGGCGGGGTGGGGGAGGACGGAGGACGAAGCAGCAGGGGAGAGGAGGACAGAGGACGAAGTGACACAGGCAGGGGGAGGAAGGAGCAAACTCACACACAGACTCACACCCACACACAGAGTCACGCCTAGACACAGACTCAGACCCACACACATACACACACAGACTCACACCCACAGCCAGACACACACAGACTCACACACATACATAGACTCACACCCACAGCCAGACACACACACCACAAACTCACACCCACACACATACACACACACAGACTGACACCCACACACATACACACACACCCAGACACAGACACACACAGACTCACACTCACAGCCACACACAGGCTCTCACCTCTCCGTCCCCTGGCTGTCCCAGTGCTGGCCCTCATGCTGGCGTTGTCCTGCAGAGAGTAGGTGTGGAGGAGGCGGGCGCAGAGGCGGCAGTGTGCAGGGTGATCCCGGGTGTCAGCCGCCTCCTTTCAGTGCAGCTGGGCCCCAGCTGGCATGTGCTGCTGCCACCCAGCTGCACTGACAGGATGCAGCTGACACCCAGGATCATCCTATGGCCGCACAGTCTGTGACAGACTGTGCGGCCATAGGAAGGAGGAGAGTGTGGAGGAGCCACATGATGCGCGCTCCCTGCACCCTGGGAGCCCTACCCCGGCAGCCCCGGTCCCCGGTATCAGTGGGCGGCTCGTGGCAGGGGTTAGTGACATGAGGGTACAGTGAGGCCGCAGCGGGAGTCTGCTGCGGCCGCCATCGTTTGTTCTCTTTCTGTGATTGGTTGAGCTGGCCGGGCGGACCAATCAGCGCTAGCGCGCGATTTCCGTGACGGACAGAGAACATTAGATGATTATATAGTAGATTATCTGTGCCGCCCTGAAAAGAGTCAGTCCGGCTCATGTACTTACATAGACCGCACTTATCCTGTCCACATTTAAAATTGCCCGTGAATTTGAGCTAAGTTGGAGCGGATGATGAATAAGTAGCTAGGTGTTGAAACTCCCCATAGGCGGAGCTGGATCCCTGGGGATTTGGTGATGATGATGAGGGATGGAGCAGGGATTCGGCCGGGCTGATGGATAATGGGACAGTCTCTCTGGATGGCAGGGGCGCGGGTAAGGAACTGACACACACACTGCTGGTTGTTTTTTTTTGCCTTTTACTGGTGAAGTTGCAGGTAAACGTTCAGAGCACTGCCGGGTGTTCAGGATGCACTTCTGGGTCTCCACCGCGAGTGAGTATAAGACCTCCTTGTCTCTTTCCCCATGTGTGTGAAGCCCCTGCCCCATGTGAAACTTTGCTGGCCTCCTCTGCTCTCTCTCTCCACCTGTGCTGTTGTCGGGAAACCCTCTATGGACTATCGCTGTTCCTCTCTCTGCTGTGCCTGACTCCCTGGTGAGACTAAAGTCTCCATGGTATACCGGTGTTCTCTACTGGGCCGGGTGCTCTCCATTAGACTCGAACTCCAGTGTCCGGTGTGCTGTTTGGGTGAACCTAACGCTGGTTCCTGAGTTCCCACTTTGTTCTTTCCTTCCTCCTCGCCTTCTGACCCCACTCTTAGGCCTTATAGGACTACTCGGAGGCTTTTAAGGGTCACTGGCTTGGGCCTAATGCAGCAACGACCACCAGAACGCCTTCACAGCTCTTGTAGTCTCTGCACACTGTAACTAACTCCGTCCCAGCACCAGTATTTATAGGTGATCTTGCCTAAAGGCAGCAAGTTGAGCTACCCCTACTGTGCTGGGGTGGAAGGTGTTGTTTGCTCTGAGTACCCACTGTGGAAACCCATCCGTGCTGTAGGTGAGTCTGTGGTTACCTGTGTGAGCAGGGCACCACATTCCCACCTAGGTAAGGTCAGTACTCCTGGACTGAGTAACAATTTTTGGTTAGTATATATATAACAACAGGTAACATATTTACAGAGTCTCAAAACCAAAAATTTACAAAAAAACACTGAAAAATGGTAAAACAGGTACAGCCCATACAGTGCTAGTCCATCCACTGCAGGCTGAAAAAAGAAGTTAAGTTGTCACAACCAGTCTTGTGACTATGGTCCTTTTAAAGTTGAAAAACAAGGGAAAAAGTTGTTTGGAAGAGTCTTTACAGTAGTCTCTGTAAACTTCTGGTAAAAAAGGATAACGTTTTTCAAAAGAGTTCAACAAAGTTTGATAAAGTCCTTACAGATAAAGTCTCTGTAGGCTTAAGTGTTCAGGTTACATAACAACATTTACTACGGGTCCGTAATTATGAATATATAATTGAATCAACACTGTCTTGGAGTTGTTTTAGGTGATGGTTTTATCTTTGTGTGATTTGATCTAATTAATAATAAAAACATATATGCATTTATAAACCCGAGTGTGGTGTTGAAATTGCCGTTAATCTTTATCTGGTTCAGTAGAAAGTTGATATCATGGGGGTAGTGATATATTTACGATAATGGATCCTAGAATTTTGTTAGTGAACATTTACTACGGGTGCCTCAGCGTAGGAGTCCTAGGTACTATAGGGGCCTTTACCGGTCATAAGCGCTGTAGGCCTCCTGGCCCTGGGGATTTTGCTCTCCCTAGACAGCTCCTTACGCCAACTCCACTCACCCCTCTTTGGATGTTGTTTACCTGGTGTGACCTGTTTTGGCCTACTCTTCATCCTTTTGCATACTACTATTTATATTTTTTCAAGAGTTGCTGTTTACATTTTACTTTTGATTGTGTTTTTACACTTATTGTACCCAATCTCCATACCTGGATGGGGGTTGCCCACGTGTGCTACGGCTTGATCTACGCACTACGGGTGTGACTATCTCAGGTGATGAGTCTGGAGAATGCAATGTGGGTATGTCAGGTAAGAGTCTGCGTTGCCTTAGTCTCATTACATGAATAGGAGGTGCACCGATTGCAGGATCCCCAAGTTCTCTGACAATGGGTGTTTCTTCCTGACTTCTTGGGATTGTCTCTGAAGGTTGATAGAAGTTAAGCAATGGCACTATTATTGCTCCTTCATGTTGAGGCCAATCTTCTGGAAAGTGTCCAAGTGGATATTATTCTTTCTTTAGGTTTTGGATGTGGAGTTGGAATTTCATAAGATTCTTTTTCTTTTCCTTCTGGCGAATCTTGTAGGTCTTGAATCTTCTATGTTTCTGGACATTTCTTTAAATGATCCCGGGATAATGTCTGAGTGGTTCTTCCTCCATTTTTGCTGATGAGGCAAACTTTGGTGTTGTCAAAGTTGGAGTTTAGTACAGTATAGGATTCTCTTTCTCATTGATCATCTAATTTGTGTCTTCTCCGTTTTTTTTTTTTAAGACAATAGGTTCTGCTCTTTTTTCTCTTGTAGTTGTCTGGATTTTTTTAGACTATCTTCAACGCAAGCTTGGACTTGTCTATACTGTTCTAGATGGTTGGTATTCCAGCCAGAGTTAGAAGTATCTGCTCTGGGTTCAACGATTCCTAGTTCCAGTTCTACAGGTAGTCATCCTGTACGGGCTCTCATAAAGATAGGCGGGTGTACAGATTGTAGAGCTCACTGGAATGTGATTGGACATATCTACCAGATCATGGCAGTTTTTGTGGCCATTGATTTCTCTCTTGAAGAGGCAGTATCTTGAGCATGTGAATTACGATGTTGTTCATTTTTTCACATGACCCATTGGATTGGGGATGATATGGTGTAGTTCTTATTTTCTTACAACCATAAAGATGACAAAGATTTCGGCTTAAAATGCTGAACCTCTATCCGTTAAGACTTGTTCTGGATAGCCTAGTGGTCTACAGAAGACATTTTGTAAGGTCTTCGCGGCTGTTGCTGCTGTAAGATCTATTACAGGTGTGACCATTAGGAATCGGGAGGAGTGGTCCACCATTGTCAAAGCATAAGTGTAGCCTGTCCTGCTTGGAGTCAGTTTCACATGGTCCAAGGCTACAATTTGGAGAGGTTGCGTTATTACGATAGGTTGGAGTGGTGCTCTTTAACTCTCCTGGTCCTTTCTGCATAGGCTACAGGGTCCACAGTCTTTACACCATCTTTCTATGGATCCTCGCATGCCAACCCACTAGAATCTGTCTTTGAGCAACATTTCCAGCTTTTTCCCCCCAAAGTGTCCAGTTTGGTTGTGGTAGGTATTTAGATCTCTGTTCTGGGTACTATGATCTGCCAGACCATTTCGTGGGTTCTGAGGTTAATGTATCTCCTGCAGAGCTTTTCCTGAAAAATGAACAGCTTGATTCTTTCGTTCCACAAGTGTTTAGCTTCTGGTGGAGGATTTGAAGGTAGCTTTGCGGTCTCCTGAGTTATTAGTCCTTTTACTAAACTGATAGCCGGGTCACTGTCTTGAGATTCCTTCCAATCAAAGTGTGGTAACAGATTCACTACTTTCTCAGGAAGTTCTGTGTGGATTTGTTGATATTGGGACGTCCTCAACTGATGGAAGGCGGGTAGCTCTATCTCTTCCAGCTCATCCTCGTCTGCTCTCATATCTGCTAAGTGAGGCATCCTGGATAAGGCATCTGCATTGCCGTTGTTATGCCCAGCCCAGTACTTGATGGTAAACTGGTAATTGAATAATCTGGCCATCCATCTCTGTTCCATGGCACCCAATTTTGCAGTTTCCTGGTGGGTCAAGCGATCATTATCCGTGAAGGCAGTAAACTTGTTTGATGCCAGGTAATGTCTGAATCTTTCAGTGATTGCCCAGACCAAGGCCAGGAATTCCAACTTGAACGAGCTGTAGTTGTCAAGGTTCCTTTCCGTAGAGTGAAGCTTCCTGCTGGCATAGGCAATCACTCTTTCTTAAATCACTAACAAAATTCTAGGGTCCATTTTCTTAGATATGTCACTCGCCGCATAATCTCACTTTATTCAAATAAACCAGATAAAGATCAACGGCAATCTCAACACCACACTTGGGTATATAAATGCAAATAAGTTTATTTATAATTAGATCAAATCACACCGAATAAAAACCATCCCCTAAAACAACTCCAAGACAGTGTGGATACAGTTACACGTTTCTGATTACAGGCATATATACCATCACAGCACAATCACTACTCTGTCTGCATATGAGGGATTACATAACCACATTATCCATTATACCTCCTATCTCCCCTTTGTGTGTCCTCATTGAGGGCAGGGATACAGAACCGTACATTAGAAATATCTCATATCCATCATATTTCAAAGTCTCCAAGTAAGATTGGTATATATGCCTGTAATCAGAAACGTGTAACTGTATCCACACTGTCTTGGAGTTGTTTTAGGGGATGGTTTTTATTTGGTGTGATTTGATCTAATTATAAATAAACTTATTTGCATTTATATACCCAAGTGTGGTGTTGAGATTGCCGTTGATCTTTATCTGGTTTATTAATCACTCTTACTTTGCCTTCTAGCTTCTGGAAGAGTACAGCTCCTAACCCCACGTTACTGGCATCGGTGTTCAACAGGAATAGTAGGTTGTTAGTCAGGGTAAGCCAGGATCTCTTCACTTGTTAGGGCCTCTTTCATCTGCTGGAACGACTCTTCCTGTTCCTTGCCCCACTCCAAGGGAGGATCTCTGGACTTGTCTTTCTTGGGTTGGCCTACTAGGAGGTTTTGCAGTGGAGCAGCCGTCTTTATGTACTCTTTTATGAACCTCCTGTAGTATCCCACCAATCCCAGGAATTGACGTACTTCCTTGAGGGTCTTTAGTTTTGGCCATTCGCTGATGACAGTGACCTTGTCTGGATCTGGGGCCACTCCTTCGGAACTGACTATGTGTCCCTGGTACTGGACCTTCGGCATTAACAGGTGACATTTGGATGGTTTTAGCTTCATTCTGTATTTTGACAAGGCTTCAAATACCTCTGCTAGATGGGTTCAGTGTTCTTCATAGGATTTTGAATACACAATAACGTCATCCAGGTAAAGCAGTACCTTTTCAAAGTTCTTATGCCCCAGGCAGCACTCCATCAACCTCTGGAACATTCCGGGTTCATTACTTAGTCCGAAGGGCATGCTGTTGAATTCACATAGGCCCACGGGCATGGTAAATGCTGTCTTCTCGCCGTCTTCGTCTACAACAGAGACCTGCCAATACCCGCTAGTGAGATCTAGGGTTGAAAAGTAATTAGCAGACTTCAATGCAGCCAATGATTCTTCAATGCGGGGCAACGGGTAGGCTTCTTTGTGTGTTATGCAATTTATTTGCCTGTAATCTACACACATTCTCATTCTGCCATCCTTCTTTCTGACTAGGACTACTGGAGCTGCTCAGGGACTACAACTATCTCTTATAACCCCTGTGTCCTTCATGTCCTTTAACATCTCTTTGGCTTTTTGATAGTGTGTGGGTGGAATAGGCCTGTATCACTCTTTGATTGGTGGATGTGTACCTGTGGGGATATGATGGTGTACCCCTTTGATCCTAACAAAGTCAAGTGGATGCTTACTAAATACTTGTTCAAATTCTTGGACTACCGGGTAGACACCTTGCTTTTTATGCATGGGAGTGGAATCAGTTCCTACATGGAGCTACTGACACCAGTCCTCTAGCTGCCCCTTAGCGTTGTTATCCTCTGCCTCTTTGGGTAGAGGTATGGGTCCTACTGCTTGGATCTCATTGTTATGCACAGTGTACAGCTTAGAAACAGTGGAATACCTGGTTAGTTTGACCTCTTCACTGCCACAATCTAAGATGCAAACTGATACTCTTCCCTTGTGTACATCAACTAACCCCCTGGCTGTCAAGAGTGAAGGCCTGTGTTCGGAACTGATGGGCTCCACTACCGCCTGATAGTCCTGCCCTCTAAGACCTATAGCTGCTCAACACCAAATCATCATTTCACTCATTGGAGGTATTACAATAGGAAGCTGGATTGTTACCCGTGCAGTACCAATTTCACCACCAGTACTTTTACTTTTTGCTGGTGCAGGAGGGCTCTTATCTATCTCTGAAGAACCTTCTTCTGCCCAGGTTTGGTAGTGTCTGCAATCTGTTGAAGCAAGAACAACACTTCATGCATGCAATTGCTAACAACATTTGTACCGAGAATAATGCATAGATCCCGGTTATTGGGATTTTCTTCTACCACAATAATCCCTTGGTAGTGATGGGCGAGTCCTAAATTACTCGGAATCGCTTGACTCAAGCAAGTCCGAGCCCGGGACTCGCTACTCGTTGCGAGTCTAGCGAGTCCAATGTTAATGAATGGGGAAGCGAGTAATAGCGAGTAGTGTGCGATTTACAAATCACAGATGTGTCTCGGAAGCTTCAGCCTGAAGCAATCCTAGTTTGTCAGAGACTCTGATTGCCATTGATTTGCATTGGACTAGTTTACTGTGCAAGTAATCGCTGGGAAACTCGCACAGTTAAGAGTCCGGCTGTCTCCTCTGTGCTGGCTGCCGCAGCTCCAGGGTCCTAGAGCCCGCCGGCCGCCTGATGTAGCAGAGCTGAGATTGTTCTCAGTCTGCTCATTCCCTGTGCATAGACATCTATATCTATGCACAGGGGATGTAGCAGAGAGGACATCGCGTTTTGGACTGCGTCGGACGGAAGAGGATTTTTTTAATTAAAGATGGAGTCCCTAATGGCTTTTTTTTTTATTTCTAATAAAAAATTTTCTCTGTGTTGTGTTTTTTTTTAAAACAATTTAATAGAAATTCATGGTGGTCATGTCTAATATTGGCGTGACCGCCATAAATTTCGGGCTTAGGGCCAGCTGATAATACAAAGCTGGCCCTAACCTCTTTATTACCCAGCGTGCCACCGCCACCAGGGCCGCTGGAAGAGCGGGGTTCAGCGCCAGAAGAAGGCGCTTCAATGAACGCGCCATCTTCTGGGGCGGCTGCGGGCTGCAATTTGCAGCGGGGGGTGCCCAGAAAGCTTGGGCATCCCTGCACTGCGGATTCCAGCCCCCAGCTGCTTAGCTGTACCTGGCTAGATATAGAAATTGCGCGGAGCCCCACGCATTTTTTTTTAATTATTTCATGAAATTCATGAAATAATAAAAAAAAAAATGCGTGGGGCTCCACGCAATTTCTATGTCTAGCCAGGTACAGCTAAGCAGCTGGGGGCTGGAATCCGCAGCGCAGGGATGCCCAAGCTTTCTGGGCACCCCCCGCTGCAAATTGCAGCCCGCAGCCGCCCCAGAAGATGGCGCGTTCATTGAAGCGCCATCCTCTGGCGCTGAACCCCGCTCTTCCAGCAGCCCTGGTAGCGGTGGCACGCTGGGTAAAAAAGGGGTTAATACCAGCTTTGTTATACAAGCTGGTATTAAGCCCGAGATTCTTAATGTCAGGCCACGTTTGACCCAGCCACTAAGAATCTCCAATAAAGGGTTAAAAAAACACAACACAGGAGCTGATTGTAGGGCCGCTTCAAGAGAGCAGCATAACGGAGGTGCGAGCTGTGCTGCCGCGTGGCTGCTACTAACCTCAGCCCGCACTGACTGGGGCTGAGCCCGCTCCTGTCGGTGGCGGCCCTCCCTTATTTTCTGCTCCGGGCGCACGGTGAGAGACCGGGGCATCGGCGGGAAGAGGAGAGGTGGCGCACGCGGTGTGCAGCGGCGCCTCCTATGCTGCACGGTGGTGCCCCCAGCCGGGAAGCCAACTGACGGGGCGATAGAGGCATGGACCCCACACATCAAGACACCAGCAGCAGACTACTGGGCCTCTGACCCGGCTTGCGGAGGAAACCTGCGGCACTGTCTGTCCCGGGACTAGATTGACAGCAAGGTGAGACACATCGGGCCCCCGGATCCTGAAGCACGAGGACACAGGTGCCGGCTGAGGGTGGTGGCGGGAAGAGCGCGGAACGGGTCCGCTAAGACACCTCCTGGGGCAGGGTGAGGCGCAGTCGTCCCGGTGGGAAACTGAGGGCACCGACGGGGGAGCTGACCAAAAGGTGGCCACCATTGCACCTCTCTCTATCAGGCTCCTATTGAGCAACACGCCGCCCCAAGCCATCACAATCATCACAGGGATCCTTTGATACATATTTGCTGGGAAACCTCAGGACTCATGCATTTATGTTACTGCAGCTTAGTATCTTCAAATACCCCTGGACTTTATTACTTTATTGAAGGCTTCTCTCCCTGTGCACCTCTTTATTAACACACTGACCCCAATCCTGCAGAGGAATTCATTTTACATCATATGCAGCAGGCACCCTGTGGTCTGGTGCACCATCTGGTGGTCATTCAGAGACATTGTCTTACTCTGTGTGGCAGCAGCTCGGACCTGCCATCTGGTGGCCAACTGGATATCCCACCGAGAGGCAGTCAGTAAAGATACTTTATTAACAAAACTACAAATCTCAAATAACGAAGGCCATGTCCTAATCCCTGATGGTGTAGGACGCTGACCAGGATCATCCACGAACGGCTCTAACCACGATCCCTCCCGATTTCTTGTAGTCCTGCCATCCCTCTTCCGGTGCCTAATCTTCAAGTGAGCAAATGGGGAGGACCAAACCGGGATCTCGCGACCCGTCCCGGAGGATTCCGGACTTCTTTGTCCCCCCCCACACATGGCACAAGAAGCTAAAATGGCGCCGCAGTCTCCCAGGTCTGCGCAAGCGGCACGACGGACTCCCTCTTCGGCAGATCTGAGCGGCGCTGATTTTGGAGTTGCGGAGGCCCCTCTCACCCCATCTCTCCTCAAAACGTTACTGGGAGAGCTGCGTTCTTCCCTGCAGGAGGATATGCGCAATATGGTGGCCTCTCTAAAATCGGAGGTGGAGGATCTGGGGGGGCGCACAGATCACCTGGAAAGGAAGATGGCGGAGCTGGTGGCTTCACATAACAACCTCTGGGATGCTCATGAGGCCCTAGACAAGCGAACCCTAAAGACCCAGTCAAAGACCTTGGATCTGAAAGACAGATCCAGGCGGAATAACGTTAAACTAAGAGGGGTGGATGAATCGATCTCGGCCCCGGATCTGAGGGCCTTCCTGCAGGAATTTATAGTGACTGTTCTTCCCCAAACAGATAAAAAGCTATTGGTAATTGATAGAATTCATCGCCTTCGCAAACCACCCAGCCTGGCAGCTTCCATACCCAGAGATGTGCTGGCTCGTGTCCATTTCTTCGAACTGAAGGAAGAATTCCTGTATGCTCTCCGGGGTTCACCTGAGTTACCAGAGAAATTTGCTTCCATCAAAGTTTTTCCGGATCTTTCACCGGGCACGCTGGCGCTGCGTCGTACCTTTGCCCCACATACTGCCATCTTGAGAGACAAAGGTATTCAATATCGATGGGGATACCATCCCACGAGGCTTCTTATCAAGAAGGACGGTGCTTTTACAACCTGCCTTACTCCCAGTCAAGCTGCAAAAAATTTGGTCCGTTGGGGTCTCGTTCCTCCGGGATCTCCTGCCTCAAAAGACTCTGGTCAACCTGAGGCAGATACTCTCACCGCTGCCGATCACCATATTGACACTGAATGGGAAGTCACCTGAAGGGACCTTTTCACAGCCGATCCTGGTCGGATCCTTTTTTCTTATGGAATAGAAGTTTTCCCTTTTTTCTGCTTACTATTTTTGCTTTTGTGGACTGTAATTCCACGTATTTGCTGACTTGTCAGCCTTGATTTTTTGGTGACTTTTTTTTGTCACCTGTAGATTCAGACCTCGTCTGAATGAACACTGTTTCTATGTTTTCTGTTTGTATGTCCTGTCTCTTCATCCCTTCCCCCTTCTTTCCTTTAATTCCCCTTAAGTTGTTCCAGGCGGTCACTTGCTTTGTATCGGTGAAAATTCTGGAGGATTATTATGTTATGATATCACATGCTATTTTCTATGAACCACCATGAGTGTTACTATATTTTCTCAGAATGTTAATGGCCTCAACTCCCCAAGCAAGAGAGCTATGGTCTGGCGTCAACTCTGTAAATTGCGTCATCAGATAATCTGTCTCCAGGAGACTCACTTGGTAGAACAGGACAATTTTAGAATGAAATCTGATATGTATCCACACCGTTTTTTTGCAGGAGGAGACACGAAAAAAGCTGGAGTTGCGATATTTATCAGTAGAGATGTGGTCTTTCAGTTGGTTCAAACAATCTCAGACCCCACTGGTAGATATTTGATAATATTATGTATTATTAACAATGCCCCCTTTACGATAGCCTCAATTTACGGACCCAACACTGGTCAACTTAAATTTTTAAAATCTGTCTTGCAGATCCTTGGAGACGTTCAACATGGGCATAAAGTAATAGCGGGTGATTTCAATGTCCCTATATCAAGAGTACTGGATTGTTCAGCCCCCAACCTCAAGAGGTGAAGCAGGTCCCCTTGTCCGTCTCCATGGTCTGCATGATATTTGGCGATATCTTCATTGCGATGAGAGAGACTACACGTTTATGTCATCTAGGCACGCATCTTATAGCAGGATCGATTATATCCTGGTAGACGATGTGGCTCTCCCTCACTGTACTGCAGCTTCAATAGGCAATATTTCATGGTCAGACCATGCTCCAGTGACAGTCTCACTTAGGGATGGGCGAATCTACTCGCTAGGACTCGTTACTCGGCGAGTAGTAAGGGACTCGCAGGACTCGGTACTCTGCGAGTTTCCCAGTGATTACTCGCACGAGTCCAATGCAAATCAATATCAATCCTAGTTTTGTCAGAAACGCTGACAAAACTAGGATTGCCATTGTTTGCATTAGACTCGCGAGTAATCACTGGCTACTGTGCCAGTGATAGCAGGGAAACTCGCAGATAACTGCTGTTTCTTTGCGAGCCAGTCCAGCTGTCTTCTCTGTGCAGCTCCAGGGTCCTAGAGCCCGCCTGCTGCCTGATGTAGCAGTGCTGAGATTGTTCTCAGTCTGCTCATTCCCTGTGTACAGACATGAATGTCTGTGCACAGAGATGATGTAGCAGTGCTGAGATTGTTCTCAGTCTGCTCATTCCCTGTGTACAGACATGAATGTCCGTGCACAGAGATGATGTAGCAGTGCTGAGATTGTTCTCAGTCTGCTCATTCCCTGTGTACAGACATGAATGTCTGTGCACAGAGATGATGTAGCAGAGCTGAGATTGTTCTCAGTCTGCTCATTCCCTGTGTACAGACATGAATGTCTGTGCACAGAGATGATGTAGCAGAGCTGAGATTGTTCTCAGTCTGCTTATTCCCTGTGCATAGACATCTATATTTATGCACAGGGGATGTAGCAGAGAGGACATCGCGTTTTGGACTGCGTCGGACGGAAGAGGATTTTTTTAATTAAAGATGGAGTCCCTAATGGCTTTTTTTTTTATTTCTAATAAAAATTTTTCCTTGTGTTGTGTTTTTTTTAAAACAATTTAATAGAAATTCATGGTGGTCATGTCTAATATTGGCGTGACCGCCATAAATTTCGGGCTTAGGGCCAGCTGATAATACAAAGCTGGCCCTAACCTCTTTATTACCCAGCGTGCCACCGCTACCAGGGCCGCTGGAAGAGCGGGGTTCAGCGCCAGAGGATGGCGCTTCAATGAACGCGCCATCTTCTGGGGCGGCTGCGGGCTGCAATTTGCAGCGGGGGGTGCCCAGAAAGCTTGGGCATCCCTGCGCTGCGGATTCCAGCCCCCAGCTGCTTAGCTGTACCTGGCTAGACATAGAAATTGCGCGGAGCCCCACGCATTTTTTTTTTATTATTTCATGAATTTCAGAGTCAGAGTCAGAGTCTCAGAGTCAGAATCTCAGAATTTCATGAAATAATTTAAAAAAAATGCGTGGGGCTCGCGCCAATTTCTATGTCTAGCCAGGTACAGCTAAGCAGCTGGGGGCTGGAATCCGCAGCGCAGGGATGCCCAAGATTTCTGGGCACCCCCCGCTGCAAATTGCAGCCCGCAGCCGCCCCAGAAGATGGCGCGTTCATTGAAGCGCCATCCTCTGGCGCTGAACCCCCGCTCTTCCAGCGGCCCTGGTAGCGATGGCATGCTGGGTAATAAAGAGGTTAGGGCCAGCTTTGTATTATCAGCTGGCCCTAAGCCCGAAATTTATGGCGGTCACGCCAATATTAGACATGACCGCCATGAATTTCTATTAAAGTGTTTTAAAAAAAACACAACACAAGGAAAAATTTTTATTAGAAATAAAAAAAAAAGCCATTAGGGACTCCATCTTTAATTAAAAAAATCCTCTTCCGTCCGACGCAGTCCAAAACGCGATGTCCTCTCTGCTACATCCCCTGTGCATAAATATAGATGTCTATGCACAGGGAATAAGCAGACTGAGAACAATCTCAGCTCTGCTACATCATCTCTGTGCACAGACATTCATGTCTGTACACAGGGAATGAGCAGACTGAGAACAATCTCAGCTCTGCTACATCATCTCTGTGCACAGACATTCATGTCTGTACACAGGGAATGAGCAGACTGAGAACAATCTCAGCTCTGCTACATCAGGCAGCAGGCGGGCTCTAGGACCCTGGAGCTGGGGCAGCCAGAACACAGAGAAGACAGGATCTTATCTGTGCGAGTCAGCGATTACTTACAAAGTAAACTAGCAATGCAAATAAATGACACAACTAGGATTGCTTCAGGCTGAAGCTTCCGAGAGACATCTGCGATTTGTAAATCTCACACTACTCGCTATTACTCGCTTCCCCATTCATTAACATTGGACTCGCTAGACTCGCAACGAGTAGCGAGTCCTGGGCTCGGACTCGCTAGAGTCAAGCGATTCCGAGTAATTTAGGATTCGCCCATCACTAGTCTCACTTAGAGATCCGTTGGCCATTTCTCCCCCCTCACGATGGCGTCTAAACACTCAATTGCTGACTGACCAGTCTAATGTTTCCACTTTGGATTCATACCTTAAAGAATTCTTCGGTAATAATGATCTACCGGAGACTCAGCCAGACGTGTTGTGGTTTGCACACAAGGCAGTTATGCGGGGCCATTTACTTAAAATTGCAGCCATCCAGAAGCGTAAATACACTCAGACGTTAAAGGACGCTTTGTCTGAGATTGCGCGATTGGAATCTCAGCACAAACACGCCCCCTCTGCGGCCTTGCTTTCAGATCTCAATAAGGCTCGTTTGGCGTTTCGGCAGTTACTGCTTCGTTCCACAGCCAATGCACTGAGGAAAACCAGGGCTAACTATTATGCCATGGGGGATCGTGCGGGTGCCCTGTTAGCCAGGCGTGTCAAGAAAGGTGAATTACAGGTGAGGATTCCCTTTATTACTAGACCAGACTCTTCAAAAATCTATAATCCTATCCAAATTGCTAACGAATTCGCCTCTTACTATTCTGACCTTTACAATCTGAGGGACGATTCTTCGGTGCCCCAGCCATCCCCTGATGATATCTCTGCCTTTCTGGAAAGAGTAGCCCTCCCTAGCATTACTCCTGAGCAGCTCTCCTCACTAAACTCCCCAATTCTACTCTCTGAACTTTCCCAAGTCATAAAAGAATCTAAAAAATCCTCAGCTCCTGGCCTGGATGGGTTTTCTTTTCCTTATTATGCCCAGTTTTTTCCTGTCCTTGGTCCGTATCTGTTACGTCTTTTTGATCACTGGGCTCACTCTGGCTGTATCAGGCGGGAGGGGTTGGAGGCCTCGATAGCCACCCTTCCTAAACCTGGCAAACCTCCAACCACACCTTCCAACTTTCGCCCCATCGCTCTGCTTAATGCAGATGTTAAAATTTATGCCAAACTGTGGGCCAACCGTCTTCTTACAGTACTGCCCTCTCTCATTCATCCCGATCAGGTGGGATTTGTTCTGGGTAGGCAGACGAGGGATGGCACAAGACGTTTGATAAATCTGTTGGATGGGGTGGAGAGGGGGCGCCTCCCCAGTGCATTCCTTTCACTTGATGCAGAAAAGGCATTTGATCGGGTGCACTGGGGGTATTTGGAGAGAACCTTACGAAAGTTTGGTTTTGATGGCATTATTGCACGAGCCATTATGGCCTTGTATTCCAATCCAAGCGCCTCAGTTCGGGCTTCTGGTTTCCAATCCCGAACTTTCTCCATTTCTAATGGAATGCGTCAGGGCTGCCCCCTCTCTCCACTAATTTTTGCATTGATCATGGAGCCTCTTGCTGCTATTGCTCGCCAGTCCCCAGACATTAAGGGGATACAAGTTGGTCCTACTGAATATAAGATTAGTCTGTATGCAGATGATGTGGTCTTTACCTACTTCGACCCTCAGCATTCTCTAAGTGCGATTTCAGATCTTCTACGGGATTTCTCTGAGGTTTCATATTATAAGCTCAATACATCTAAATCAACTCTCTTCCCTCTTTTCCTCCCCTTGTCACTTCAAATCAACATTCAAACTACTTATCAATATATGTGGTCCCCTGTGGAGTTTTCTTACTTGGGTATTAAACTGACACGCCTGGCTGACCTGGTACGTATTAACTGTGAGGCCCTTGCTGCGGACCTTCGGGCTGATGTTGGGAAATTCTCTGAATCTACGCTCTCATGGATGGCTCGCATACAGGTAGTCAAGATGATGTTATTACCGAAACTAATATACCTATTCAGGTGCTTACCCCTTCACATCTCCTCGAGACGTCTCTCGATGTTTCAATCCATTATAGACGCCTTCATATGGAGTAACAAACCACATAGAATTAAAAGGAGGTGGATGGTGCTCCCCTATTCCAGGGGTGGATTGGGTGCTCCTATGTTGGTAACTTACTACAGAGAAAGCTATATTAGAGCCCCTCAAGTTATGGTGGGATGGGATCTCTGACATTCCTTGGTTGCGGATTGAATCTCATTTTGCCCCAGGTGGCTCCCTCAGGCGTTTACTGGAGGCTTCCTTTTTGCGTTCTGACATACCTAGGAGTATTTTATCTACCATGACTGCTGCTATTAAACTATGGGCGTCTGTTTGCCCGGTTGTTTTTCCACACATGGTACGCTACGTCTCACTGGACGCTTTGAGGGATGCTATCGAGGGTGTTTCTGTGCTTCCCTGGAAGCAAGCTGGATTAAAGTATATCGTGGACCTGTTTGGCCCATCTGGGGTCCTCCCTTTTTCGGTTCTCCAGACACGTTTCTCTCTCCCGGACTCGGTTTATTTCTCATATATACAATTCACAGTCTTCTACGTAACCTACATATATTTAAGGATCCCCCAACTATTGCAGATTCCCCCGGCCACAAATATTTTAAACCCAATACCACTATTTCACATGGAGTGTCGGTTCTGTATAACTCCTTGCTGCTCCATGGGGTACAACATAAACTTCCTTGCATGGATGCATGGGAGTCTGTACTCTCTTTTAATGCTTCGGGAGATGACTGGGCCTTGCACTTCTCACCGTCAAAATTCTCCTCATGTGTGGGCCACATGGAGCAAGCTAGAAAAGTACTTTTGCAGTGGTATATGACGCCAGAGAGACTAGCCGGGCTTCGTTTGGCTACCTCTTCTTCCTGTTGGAAGGGCTGTGGTGCCTCTGGAACTCTGGCACACGTTTGGTGGGAATGTCCCATAATTAATGCTTTCTGGCATTCAGGTCGAGGTAATTTTAGGTGAGGTGACTCACTTACCTTTTACTCTAACGAGCCCAATTGCTCTTCTGGGCATCTCATTGGTGGACCTCCCCTCTCCTCTGCTGCCTATTGTTTCAAATGTGCTAGTTGCCGCCAGACAATGTATAGCCGCCCACTGGAAGGCCCCTACTGCTCCCTCTAGATCAGAATTGATTAATAAATTGAACCTGCATTTCTGCTATGAGTCTCTTACAGCTACCTCCTTGTCAAAAAGGAATAAGATCCTCTCGTGGTGGGACCCCTGGACCTTCCTCTTCCTTAGCCTCTGATATTCCACCATATCTTCTGCAGTGACCTTTGATTTTCTGGAATTGTTTACCGTAATTCAGTTTTCTTTTTTGTGTACTTTATATATATGGAATTTTACATTCTATCGCATATGTTAGCCTTTGCCCCCCCCTACTTCCCCCCCCCCTTATCTTTCCCTTTGTCTTCCCCCAGTTCTATCTTTGTAATGTTTTTGTGCTATGCCTAGGTTAAGGCATGTTTATGTATGTTACCTTTTAAACAATAAAAATTCTAATGGTTTAAAAAAAAAAAAACACAACACAGAGAAAAAATTTTATTAGAAATAAAAAAAAAAAGCCATTAGGGACTCCATCTTTAATTAAAAAAATCCTCTTCCGTCTGACGTAGTCCAAAACGCGATGTCCTCTCTGCTACATCCCCTGTGCATAAATATAGATGTCTATGCACAGGGAATGAGCAGACTGAGAACAATCGCAGCTCTGCTACATCATCTCTGTGAGCAGGCGGGCTCTAGGACCCTGGAGCTGCGGCAGCCTGCACAGAGAAGACAGCTGGACTCGGCTCGCAAAGTAACACAGTTACTCTGCGAGTTTCCCTGCTATCACTGGCACAGTAGCCAAGTCTAATGCAAGACAATGGCAATCCTAGTTTTGTCAGCGTCTCTGACAAAACAAGGATTGCCATTGATTTGCATTGGACTCGTGCGAGTAAACGCTGGGAAACTCGCAGAGTACCGAGTCCTGCGAGTCCCTTACTACTCGCCGAGTAACGAGTCCTAGCGAGTAATTTCGCCCATCCCTATCCCTTGGTCTTGTAACTCCAGCATCCCCATTTTTATGGGTACTTCCCTAACCCATATTATAATAAGTGGTTCACCATTAGAAGCATAAATAATGAGGTTCATATCGAGTGGTTTAAGTTCATTACATGACCAGAATTGCTTATAAAGGATATCAGGGATAGTGGTCACTTGTGACCTAGTGTCCAATAAAGAAGGTGTCGAGATGCCATCTAGAATGATAGACAGTAATGGTCGCTGTCCGATGTAGGTATCATACCAGTCGGCTGGGCCCTGTCGAGCTACTCCAGAGGTTCGGCCCCAGCCCCCAGGGTTTGCTCATTTAAAGGACAGTATCGGGCGATGTGGCCAGTCTTGTTGCAGCGGCGACAGATGGGTTCTCCTGTGGAGCTGTAATGGTCGGTGGTCCTTCCTCTGGGCGACACGGTCTTCCTTCTTCTCATTCACGGGACATTATCCGGACTGTCAGCAAGCTGGATTAGAGGTTGAGGTTTAGGCTGTGTCTGTGGCTTTGGCCCCTGCTGCAGCTGTAGGGCTTCCATCACTGAGGCTAGCCCTTTCCCAGCTGGCGTACCTCCGAGTACAAGGAGTCAATCCTGTCGGAATTAGTAGATTGAACACGGCTTTAAGCTGCAGGCAAGGGTACAGGTGTTGTTGTAGCCAGAACCTTGCCACTGCACCACCGCTGGATGGCAGCTTCAGGAGGCTCCACTGGCTGTAACCCCTTTATGGCCATGTCCATTAAAGTATTGAAATCAGCGTCCAGGTTTCTTAGGGACCACTAGCGCAAGGTTTTGTTGTCCTCTGATGATAGTAGCCCCCAGGTAAACTGCTCAGTCAATAATTTATTCTCATTGGGGACACTAGCAGGCTGAGTTGCTTCAGAGCTCGCAGCGCCTCCTGTAGGCACCAGGCGTAGGTCTGGATATCATCCCCTGGCTTTTGGTAACAATGATAGAAGCGCATTCTTATGTCAGCCTCATTATAGTCCTCAAAAGCAACTTTTAATTTATCAAAGATTATAGCTACTGATCTCCGTTCAGCGGAGGACCAGGATACAGCCTCTCTTTCTGCTGCATTGGTTAACTGTCCCAATACAACAGCTGCGCGCTGCTGACCTGTCATTGCATACATGTCCAACACACTGCAGATCATTCTTTTGAAGGTGGGCAAAGTATCAAGGCGGCCATCATACTGGGGTAACCACTTAGCACCCAGAATATATGGTAGCGAGATCGGCATGATCAGGGCTACGGCGCCCGGTGGGTCAGCGGCTCTACCGGTTGCAGCCATGGTCGCTTCGGGGTGATTCTCGGGATCAGCAAATGTGCTGTTGTCATCGATGGACGAGGCGGACATTTTCGGGGGCCCCCTAGTGAATCACAACCAGTCTTTAAACAGTTAAACAGTCTTTGAACCCCGTAGGCAGGGAGTTAAGCGTTCGGAAATTTCCGGATTAGGCCGCTGCGTTTCGGAAGTGTTCGGCAGAGCGAAGGGCGGGATTTGGTTTCGCGCTCTGCAAGCCATCACACCCCCTTTCTTCCCACTCTGTGGCGTAGTAATGGCAGCTCAGTTTAGCTATCACAAATTACAGTATTAAGCACGGCACACAGAACCCGGTTACATCAGGTACGGGATCATGTTCGTGATGCCAGAAATTGACTAGCCCAGGGTATGGGGACTCGGGTATCTGGGCCCTTTGCTGCGGCAAAAATGTCACTAGTGGCCTGCCCAGACCCATGGCCCTGGTGGCCAACTAAAAAGGGATAGTTGGAATGGGAATAAAAGTTTATAAGTTTGTCGTGACACCACCTGTGGTATCTGGTGATTGCACTAGTGCTGCGTGGGGCCTCCAGGGATGATGGATGAGCAGCTAGGTGTTAAAACTCCCCACAGGCAGAGCTGGATTCCTGGGGATTTGGTGATGATGATGAGCGATGGAGCAGGGATTCGGCTCATGGATAACAGGACAGTCTCTGTGGATGGCAGGTGGCGCGGTAAGGAACTGACACACACACTGCTGGTCGTTTCTTTACCTTTTACTGGTGTAGTTGCAGGTAAACGTCCAGAGCACTGCCGGGTGTTCAGGATGCACTTCTGAGTCTCCACAGCGAGTGGGTATAAGGTCTCCTTGTCTCTTTCCACGTGTGTGTGAAGCCCCTGCCCCGTGTGAAACTTGGCTGGCCTCCTCTGCTCTCTCTCTCCACCTGTGCTGTTGTCGGGAAACCCTCTATGGACTACCGCTGTTCCTCTCTCCACTGTGCCTGGCTCCCTGGTGAGTGACTGCGCAGATGCCCGAGAGACTGAAGTCTCCACAGTATACTGGTGTTCTCTACTGGGCCGGGTGCTCTCCAGTAGACTCGGACTCCGGTTTCCGATGTGCTGTTTGGGTGAACCTAACGCTGGCTCCTCGGTTCCCACTTTGTTCTTTCCTTCCTCCTCGCCTTCCGACCCCACTCTTGGGCCTTACAGGACTACTTGGAGTCTGTTCAGGGTCACTGGCTCGGGCCTAACGCAGCACCGACCACCAGAACGTCTTCACAGCTCTTGTAGTGTCTGCACACTGTAACTAACTCCGCCCCCAGCACCAGTATTTATAGGGTCTTTTGCCAAAAGGCAGCAAGTTGGGCTCCCCCTACTGTGCTGGGGTGGAAGTGTGGCGCACAGGCTTTGGGGTACTCAGGTGTCAGGCTCCGAGAGGGTTAACTTTGTCACGGGGAACCGGCACCGGGAACGGAGAGGAATCATACACGCACACTGCAAAGTCTCTTTTACCTTTTACTGATGGTACGCAGGTAAAGTTGTCCAGGGCACTGACAGGTGACCAGGTTGCACAGTGGGTCCCCATAGCAAGTGGGTATATGGCCCTCTCTGTTCCTGTATAAGATGAAGCCACTTGCTTGCAGCCAGACTTGCCTCCATCTCTTCCTGATTCTGGTGACTGTCTCTCCTTCTGTGCGGTCTCCGGGTTACCCTCTCTGATCACTCCGATGCTGCTCGGCTGTGTCTGGCTCCCTCTCTTGACCCACAGGAGATAATTGGGTGGCTGAAGCCTCCACGGTGTGACGGGGTTTTCTGTGGTCCTAGAGTATACCACAGGTGCGGCTCCCATATATCCGGTACTTCTTTGGGCGAAACTCCTTAAGTTCCTCACTCCCTCTTGACTATCTGCTCCTTGCCTTCTGTCCCCAATTACGCTTGTGGGACATAGAAGGGCCACTGCGGGTCACTGGCTCAGGCCTAACCACGGCACTGACCACCAGGACGTCTTCGCAGCTCTCCTAGCTTCTGCACACTCTGACTAACTCTTCCCCCAGCAGCAGTATTTATAGGGGATCTTGCCTAAGGTCAGCAAGTTGGGCTCCCCTACTGTGTCGGGTGGAAGGTGTTGTATGTAGTAGGTACCTGCTGTGAAAACCCAGCTGTGCATTAGAGAAGTCTGTGGCTACCTGCATGAGCAGGGCGCCACATGCCCCCCTATTTAACATCAGTACTCCTGGACTGAGCATTTTTGTTTTAACAAAAGAATAACAAGAATAATAATGCACAGGTTGCATATTTACAAAGTCTTAAAACATAAAAATTCACAAAAAGCACTGAAAAATATTGAAAGATAGAAAATAGGTAAGTCCATACAGTGCTAGTCCATTCACCGCAGGCTTTGAAAGTTTGTGGCTACATTAGTCCAATAACTGTAGCCCTTTGAAATTTTAAAAGTTCAAAAAGGGGAAAGTTCAATGAGTCTTTGCAGTCTATTTCTGTACTCTCCAGGTAAGAAAAAGGGAAAAGTCATTCAAAAGTCCCTACAGGTAAAGTCTCTGTAGGCTCAACAGTTCAATATACACAACAACGGGTGTTTTCGGCATAGGGGTCCTAGGTACTATAGGGGCCTCAAACTGTCATACGTGCTGTAGGCCTCCTGGCCCTGGGTCACCTTTTGGCCAAGTTTTTACTCTCCCTAGACAGCTCCTTACGCCAACTCCCTCCTTTGGTGTAGTGTACCTGGCTTTTGCCTACTCTTCACCTTTGGAACACTATTTACATTTCTTACTTTTACAATGACTATTTACAGGTTACTTCAATGTGTTCTACCTTACATTTTACTGTGCCAACTCTCCATACCTAGACGGGGGTTGACCTTCTGTGCTTCTATGTGATCTAAGCACTACAGGTGTCACTGTCTCAGGTGAGGTGTCCAGTGAAGGGCTTGGTGTAGGCATGTCAGGTAAGCTTCTGCGTTGCCTTAGTCTCACTACAGGGCTAGCAGGTGTACCGATTGTAGCATCCTCAGATTCTCTAGCAATGGGTATTTCTTCCTGATTCCTTTGTACCACTTCATTGGGCTGGTAGAAATTCAGAATTGGCACTATCATGGTTCCATCTTGTTGAGGCCAATCTTCTGGGAATTCTCCTAAGATGGTGGGGATTACCTTCTTCTTTTGCTCTTGATATGGCCTTTCTTCTTGTACGGGTTCTGTTTCTGGAATTGGTTGATCGAAGAGATCTTGTTTTTTTTCAATCTGTTGGACACTTTTTGATGTGATCTCTGGATACAGTCTGTGTGGTTTTTCTTCCGTCCTTGCTGATAAGGCAGACTTTACTGGTGTCATTTACAGAATCCAATAGGTCATAGGGTTCTTGTTCCCACCGGTCATCTAACTTATGTTAGTTCTTTTTTTTAAGGACAATACTTCCAGGTGGTATTAGTTTTGCTGGAGCATGTTTGTTGTAGTCCCTTTCTTGTTTCTCACGGGATTTCTCCAGATTATCTTCCACGCTGGCTTGAACCTTTTTGTATTGTTCTAGGCGATGGTTTTCCAATTTGAAATGGTATGATCTGCTTCAGGATCTACTACTCCGAGTTCCAAGTCTACGGGTAACTTTCCTGTACGGGCTCTCATCAGGTAAACTGGTGTACAGTTTGTAGAGCTTACCGGAATTTGGTTGTACATGTCAACCAAATCAGGTAGATTCTCCGGCCATTCGTTCCTTTCCTCTAATGGTAGGATCTTCAGCATGTCAATGATGAGGTGATTCATTTTCTCACAAAGTCCGTTGGTTTGGGGATGATACGGGGTTGTTCTGATCTTTTTGCACCCATACATCTGGCAGAACTCTTGGAAGATCTCCACTTCAAAGGCTGATCCTTGATCTGTTAAGACCTGTTCTGGGTATCCCAAAGGTCTGCAGAACATATTTTGGAAGGTTCTAACAGCGAACCCAGACACACATTGACTGCAGGTGACTATTATGATTGTATTACTTATGCACTATAAAAACCGGATACACACCACACAGAGTGCTCCCCTGACAAAGTCATCATTTGATTACGAAACGCGTAGGGTGACTCTCTCCCTGCCCACACAGCTGATCTAACCACAGGTTATGGGATGATTTATCATACCTGCTCTGATACAGTTCCTTTGTCCTTGGTGGCCCTTTACTGAATAACTTTGGGTCTGTATTGATTTCTATATTAGGACATTCTATTGTACTTGGTCTATATGAGCTTAGTTTATTAATGAATAACAGCCTTTTTACTCTTTTTGATATGCTTTGATTGAATCATTGTACAACATGCTATCATATTGTAATTCAGCTTTAAGTGGTAGAGATTTTGTGCATACTTGTGGCCTGTGCATGGCCTTTTTAATTGTTTTTATAAGCAACTGCACTTTAGTGTTGTGTGTATGGTATTTAGAATAAAGATTTGTGATTTGACAATATGTGGTGATAGCCCCTTTATACTGGTCAGCTTTTTCTTCTTATTAAGGTTCTAGCAGCTGTTGCAGCTGTTAGGTCTTTTACGGGGGCAACCATTAAGAATCTCGAGTAATGGTCCACTATGGTCAACGCGTAGGTGTAGTTGGATCTACTTGGAGTCAGTTTTACATGGTCCAAGGCTACGATTTCCAGAGATTGCTTGGTTAGATGTGATGAAGCTGGGCTTTCTGGCTTTGTAAGTCCTTTCTTCTTAGGCTGCAGGATTTACAATTCTTACACCATTTCTCAATAGATGTCCACATGCTGACCCAAAAGAACCTGTCCTTCAGTACATCTCTAGCTTCTTCCATCTGAAATGACCGGTCTGGTTGTGATAAGCGTTCAAGACCACATGGAATTCTGATTTTGGCACAATGATTTGCGAGGCCATCTCGTGTGTCCTTGGATTGATGTACCTGGTGGGGCTGACATGTGTAAGGGCGTGCAATGCTTCTTCCAGACGCCAGACATAAGCTCTTATATCATCTCCAGTCCTCTGGTAGCAGTGATGGAAGCGCATGCATATATCAGCCTCGTTGCACTCCTCGAAAGTAGCTCTCAGTTTATTGAATATAGCAGAGGCTGATCTGCATTCAGCGGCAGACTAGGATGCACTTTCTATCTTTGCTGCGCCATTTAACTGTCCGAGTACCACAGCAGCGCGTTGCTGGCCGGTCATTGCATACATATCCAGGATGCTATTGATTTTTCATTTAAACTTATCCAATGTATCAGGGCGTCTGTCATACTGGGGCAACCACTTGGTCCTCGAGATGTTTGGGAGTGACATCAGCATTATCGGGACGAGTGCTGGCAGTGCTACCGGAGGCAGCCATAGGTCTTTCGGTGTAATTCCTTGGATCAGCGTACGCACCGTCGTCGTCGCTGGAGGAGGCCGACATGTTGGAGGCCCCCCTAGTGAATTACAGCCAGTTCTCGAAGAGTTAAACAGTTCAGGAGTTTCCGGACTAGGCTGCGGCACTCAGGAATGCTCGGCTGAGCTAGGGGCGGGTTTCAAATCCGCGATCTACATGCTGGCACGCCCCCTTTCTTCCCACTCTTTCAGCGCAGTAATGGCGGCGTAGTCAATAACACGGCACACAGTACCCGGTAACACCAGGCATGGGATCCTGTTCGTGACGTCAGAAAAAGATATGTTGCGCCCAGGCTTTGGGGAATTCAGGTGTCAGGCTCCGAGAGGGTTAACTTTGTCACGGGGAATGGCGGCCGTGCCTGACCCCGTGTCCTGGGCCTAGCTTTCAAAAAAAGGGAAAATATGTATAGGGGATTAGTTACAAGTTTTTGTCGTGACGCCACCTGCAGTGTCTGGTGAGATGCCACCAATGTCGCCACAGTCCGCCGGAGGTAGATGGTAATGCGGCTAGGGTAGTAAAGTCCTCCACAAGTAGGACTGGACCTCCGGGGCAGCGTAGTGAGAAGGGGCAGCCTGTAGTGGAACTGGCGGGGGCGGACCTACCATGGTGCAGCTGGTGCAGCTGCACCAGGGCCCCGACCGGCTAGGGGGCCCCTCAAAGCTCCAGCCGCGGGTCCCCCCCACCCTTGCACGGGCCCCTGCCTCCACTGCTCTGGGTGTAACAATCACAGTCGCAGCGGTCGGGACTGTGACTGGGCCTGGGAGTGCAGGGGGCGCACCAACCTCAGCTGTTGGAGCTGCTCGGGCTGCCTGGGGAACGCACTGTGGATTGAATGTAACTATTCTCCCGCCCGGCTGCTCGCAGATCACATCAGCAGCTGCAGACAGGCCCCCTGCACACTGTGTGGACGGGGTCTGCAGAGGGACACTTCACCTGCTCCTTCAGCCTCCCGGAGAGCAGCACTTGTGGATGGACTAGACCTCAGAAGATGCCAGTAAACAGGAGGTCATTAATCATGTTGTGGGACAGCAGGACGCTCCTCAGTCCGGTCAGGGTCTGCTCTGCTGAGGATCAGAGTGAATGATTGCAGGTGTCTGTGGCAGATCAGGTCGGGCTGTTAGTGCTGGATTATCGGCTCCAGCATCATCTGACCTACACGAAAGAGCAGACTCCTGCAATAAATCACTATGACCCCAGCAGACACCACAGACCTCAGTATACAAAGTCTTGCACTGATTGATCACATCTAAACCTACAGGACATCACATATTATTTTATATGGCTCCATATATATGTGATGTCCTGTAGGCAGTACCAGGTGTGACCAATACAGTGCATTATATATCCAGTGTACAGATGGGGACATATACCAGTATGGGCCCATATATACCAGGTTGGAGGACATATTTACCATACTGGGAGATATACTGTATATACCAGAATGGGGAACCTATACACCAGGATGGGAGACCCAGGGGCATAACTACTGAAGTCGGGGGGCATGCAGTGCCCCGTTGTGCAAAGAAGCAGCCGGCTGGCTCCTGAGTGTCAGTGAGACAGGAGCTTTGGATGCACATTCATGTCACTTACCCTATCTGTCCTCTTTCTCCTCTGTTCCTGTCTGTCCTCTTTCTCCTCCGTCCCTCACTGTCCTCTTTCTCCTCTGTCCCTCTCTGTCCTCTTTCTCTCTGTCCCTCTCTGTCCTCTCTTTCTCCTCCGTCCTCTCTGTTCCTCTTTCTCCTCCTTCCCTCTCTGTCCTCTTTCTCCTCCGTCCCTCTCTGTCCTCTTTCTTCTCCGTCCCTCTCTGTCTTCTTTCTCCTCCCTCCCTCCCTGTCCTCTTTCTCCTCCGTCCCTCTCTGTCCTCTTTCTCCTCCGTCCCTCTCTGTCCTCTTTCTCCTCTGTCCCTCTCTGTCCTCTTTCTCCTCCGTCCCGCTCTGTCCTCTTTCTCCTCCGTCCCGCTCTGTCCTCTTTCTCCTCCGTCCCGCTCTGTCCTCTTTCTCCTCCGTCCCGTGCTGTCCTCCCCCCTTCCGCTTAACTGTGTTATTACCAGTCTTTGTACCTTCCAAGGTGTTTTGTTTTATAAAAAATAGGGGAAGTTGTTTGTGTTCATATGTTCATATGTGTGGATCCTGGGCCACTCTTATGCATTTTGGGCGGCCTGTAGGGCCAAGGTGAGACTGGGTGGAAGAGCCCTTGGGTTCCATTATGTGGAGGTCCAGAGTAGAGGGGTTCAAAGGCTGACCTGGTCCCAGGTCCTTCCGGGGGTGGTGAATATCTTATGGGTGACATCTGGGCCAGTGATCCTGGTCATCCATGCAGGCAGAAATGACCTCGCTCATGTTCGCGTCATTGAGTTGCTCACCCTGATGCAGGCAGATTTGGAAAAGCTACAAAGATTTTTCACTGAGCTGATTTTGTTCTGGTCTGATATTGTGCCTCACGTGGTCTGACAGGTGGATGAGGGAAGAAGCTGCTTAGGAACGATCGCATTGGCACATCAATTTCCAGGTCTACCGCTATGTGATGCAAAAAGGGGCATAGCTGTCCAACACTTTCAGCTGGATTCGGACACCACCCGTTTGGTGCTCAAGGACAGGGTTCATCTGAATGACATAAGTCTAGGCATCTTCCTTTCTGGCATTCAGAATGGGATAGACCAGGCCCTGTGGGGTTTTGGTGGGGGGTCTCAGCTCGGGCTTAGGCCCTCACTACTCCTTGGGTGGTGGAAGAGGGCCCTGGTGAGGGCCAACATGCCTCCTGTGGCCGAGGGCATAGGGTCTCTTCATGAACATGAACATTGTAATCCCTGGTGAGCCAGTGGAAGGGTGAGACTTTGTTCCCTTTTACATTGTGGTTTTGCTTGGTTATCTGTTATGTGCCTTTGATTCTTGTGGATACAAAAAAACCTTAACATTGCGTGTTTCCCTAACCCTGTGCTGTCTGAGTAGTGTTCCACTCACGGTTAAGGAGCTCGGGCGTTCAGTTGGGATGAGCCCTTGTCCATGACGTCTTTCTAAAGATGGCCGGGCCAGTAGACGAGAGCACCGACTAACCCCCATGTCTCCACAATTTGTAGCAGTGATTAGAATCTGCCTGGTTTATCTAGGAGAGCTGCAGGGGACTGGTGTTCGTGGACATCATTCAAGGGCTTAAAAACCAAGGAGGCATATAAGTGTCAGGCTCCAAGGGGTTAACGCTCCTGTGTCACGGGGAGTGGTAACCGCACCTGATCTCGTGTCCTGGGGGACTTCTTTGAAAAAAGGAGTATTTACAGGGGATACTATATACAAGATGTCGTGACGCCACCTGTAGGCTTTGGGGTACTCGGGTGTCAGGCTCCGAGAGGGTTAACTTTGTCACGGGGAATGGCGGCCGCGCCTGACCCCGTGTCCTGGGCCTATCTTTCAAAAAAGGGGAAAATATGTATAGGGGATTATTTACAAGTTTTTGTCGTGACGCCACCTGCAGTGTCTGGTGAGATGCCACCAGCGCCACCACAGTCCGCCGGAGGTAGATGGTGATGTGGCAAGTTGGCAAAGTCCTCCACAGGTAGGGCTGTTCCTCTGGGGCAGCGTTCCTGTATGGGGAACAAGTTCATTCAAAGGAAAAAACAGAGTCACTTTTCCTCTGTGTACTTTACTGTTACTTGCATTGGCATCATACAAAGTTACAGTTCAGCACTTTTGATGTTATGAGGACAAGTAGCTTATCGGGTGGCTGCAGGTGGATCCCAGGTAGTATGGAGGAACCCTTGGTGTACCTTCTTTCTCAAACCCCGTCTGCTTTTCAGTTTAGGTGTGAAGCCTGGTGACCTGGAATCAGCCTGACCTCCTTTCCTCTCTCACCTTCGCTGACGTCGGCTAACCCTCTACTGGCTGGCTGCTCGTTCCTTTGGCGGTGCCTGGTACCCTCTTGTGGACTGCTCTGGTGCCCGGAGAATTGAAGTCTCCATGGGAATCCAGATTCTCTGTCGTGCCTGTAGCTACGGCAGTCTGCGGGCTCCGGTGCTCGGTAAGCTGTCTGGGAGAACCTCACAATAGCCCCTCTTCCCAAACCGTCTGCTCTCCTGAAAAGTTATTTTCTCCACAGACCCTTTCCTCCTCTTCCATCTCTCCTCCTGATCCCTCAGACTAGTGACCTAGCAGCAAGGACCCAAAAGGCCCAAAGCTTAGAGGCAAAAGACTAAAGCTCTTCTTGTTCCCCCTAGAGGTGGTTTCATTCCCTCCTGGGTAACCTCCCACTGTGTATGCTAGTGTGGGAGTGCTGGGAATGGGTCCCACCCACCATCCTTAGGTCCACCTGCAGCTGGAGTAACTGCACCTCTTTTACGGGTGCAGTACCCCTTTGTGACGCCTGCTTGGTGAAGTGCCACATAAGCGTACCCAGCAGGCCATACGTGAGGCATACACGTTTTGGACGCTGCCATTTCCAACCCCACTAGCTCAGCCATGGGAAGAGAACTGGAGTGGAAATACATCATCAGCAGTAAATGGATACTTCAGGAGCTGTGCCAGATTCGAAACACTGAATACAGGAACACTGACACTTGATCAGATTTGATCAAGGAATTAGTCTGTTGGGATGATGAGAACCCCCCGATATTGAAGTAGAGGATTTAAACTGTGTGCCACATCATGGATCCAGTGACAATCGGGAATCAACCTGGCCCAAGTAGGCGAAATCAAGGTGTTGTTGGCCGCATTGGAGCTCAAAGCCTCAAAAGAAGAGAGGGCTTGTGTTTTGAAATTTGTTTATGGAGCCCCAGCACCCTACTGCTAGCACCAGCCGCACAAGAAGGTTTATCCCGCTACCCAGCAGAATCCCCACCAGGACAAAGGTCTACAAACAGGACCTGTGATTGCCAAATCCATGGGGCTGTTTTAAATGCGGGCACCTTGGTCATATGATAAAGATTGCCTTCGAAGTTGGGGCCCCAGGCCAGGAGCCGATCTGCCAGTGTAACCGGTCCAGGTCAGTGACGTAAAGGCCCAGAGACTACGAGGCACTGATTCTGCCATCACCCTGGTAAGCCCAGATATTGTTAGGGATCTTTCTACCATCTTTTCCAAAGATAACTCACATTCCCAGCCTCCATCATCCTTCTCTGAGCCAATAACAGTGAGTAAACCTAACCATACTGTGGACATTGACTGGGGGAAGATTAATAACAAGAGGTTTACGGAAGCCCAACTCATGGACCCCACTATAGTGCCTGTCCACAGTATGTCTGCCCAACATGGGGGAGGTAATCATGGGAAGGTGTGTAGATGTAAGCTTTTGTTGCTGACCTCACCACATAAAAGGAAAATGCTGCCAAGAGGTGAAGGATGATCATAGGATTATCAAGTGTTGCAAATTAAGCAGGGGGAGGACAGCCTGTCTCACTGCTTGGGGGTGAGTGGGGGAGAGCAATGTAAAGTGGGGGTGAGCAGGGGAACAGAGCAGGAGGAGAGTGGGGCAGAGCAGGGGAGAAAGGAGTAAAGCACAGGAGAGGGGAGCAGAGAAGTGGAGTGGAGCAGAGCGGGGGAGAGTGGAGCACAGCAGGGGAGACAGGGGTAGAGCATGGGAGAGAGGAGCAGAGAAGGGGAGAGTGGAGAAGAGCAGGGGAGAGTGGAAAAGAGTCAGGGAGAGCGGAGAAAAACAGGGGAGAGCAGGGTAGAGAAAGCAGAAGTTTAGCAGAGTTAGAGACTGAGGGAGAGAGTAGCAGAGCAGGGAAGAATGGAACAGAGTGGGAGTGAGCGGAGCAGGGTGAGGGTGAGTGGGCAAAAGCAATTCAAAGTGGGGGTGAGTAGGAGAGAGAGGAGCAGAGCAAGTAAAAGCATAGCAGGGCAGGGAATAGTGGGGCAGATTGGAGGAGAGCGGGGCAGAACGAGAGTGAGTGGAGCTGAGCAGGGGAGAGTGGAGCTGAGCAGCAGAGAGCAGAGCTGAGCAGGGGAGAGCCGAACTGAGTGGGGAGAGCATAGCAGAGTGGGAGAAAGTGGGGAGAGGAGAGGAGAGCAGAGGAGAAACAGAGTGGAGCAGAGCGGGGAGAGTGCAGCAGAGTGGATCAGAGTAGATGAGAGCGAAGCAAAATGGGATAGAGTGAAGCAGAGTGGGGGAGAATGGGGCTGAGCAGGGCAGAGCAGGTGAGAGCGGGGGTGAGCAGAGGAGAGCGGGAAGAGAGTGGCAGAGCAGGGGAGACAGGAACAGAACAGGGTTGAGTGGAGGACAGCAAGGATAGTGGAGCAGAACTGAGATAGAGCAAAGCGGGGGAGAGAGAGGTAGAGTGAGGGAAAGAAGGGCAGAGTGGGGGTAGAGACAGGCAGAGTGGGGTGAGAGACGGGCAGAACGGGGGGGAGAGACAAGCAGAGCAGGGGAGAGAGAGGGATAGTATGGGAGAGCAGGGGAGCCACTGTCTGTGCCTGCTGTCTGTGCTTCCCCACTCCATGTCTGCTATAGGTGGCAGTTGAAACTGGCAATTCTGGCCCCCCTCTGACGTCACCACAGGTCCTGTCAGTACACCTCTCACTCAGAACTGGAGACCGGACAGCGGGAGAAGGCACCGGACAGCGGGAGAAGGCGTCGGACAGGTGAAGTATTCATTCTTTTTTATTTACATACATTTGCCTCTGTTTAATTTAGATTTCATAGTGTATATTAATACACTGTGAAATCTAATGGGGCTTTCACAGAGGGGAGGAGGAAGCAGGAATTTCCTCCCCTCTGTGACATCACTGCGCTTTCTGGAGTAAAGAAAGCGCAGTGTGTGAAAGCCCCTGCGTATTTTGTTGCGCTTTTTTGCGCGGCTGAAAAACGCGGCAAAAAGCGCAGCAAAATACGCAAATGTGTGAACGCAGCCTAAATATTCACATTATTCTCTAAAAGGCAAATTACTTTCTATCAAAAGTATAAAAGTTCTCAAACAGTACAAAACCTTTCCTAAAATGGAACAAGTGCTTCAAAAATCGTTCAAAAGCACCTTGCAAATTCAGCTCAACTTCTATGCAATGTCTCAAAGTGCAATCTGGTCTCAAAACCAATGGGGAGCACACTGAGTCCTCAACTATTTACAACGAAAGTTCGTACCAAGTCATTTTCCTGAACCCGGGTCATCTGCTGGGGAAGCAGTCGCAGCACACCCCGCTGGGTGTCTTGGACCTCCGGACTTCTCCTTCCGCCATACTGCTGTGGTCACCGAAGGTCTTTCCCCGGTCAGGTTCCTCCACACACTCTTTCTGTGGGCCCTCCGGGATCACTTGGGATCTTCCTGCAGCAGCGCTCTCTCCAGCATCCTCCTCTTCCGTCCGTATGTCCCGTAATGGCGACTGCTCCGCATCCGGTTTCCTGTCCCGTCTTTCCTGGGCGTCTTCTACCTCAGCTTCCGCCAACTTCTCATTGCTAGGTGCACTTGGGGGCGGGGGCTCTTCTTTAGGATTGATGGCTGGCTCCCCCGGAGTAAAGGGGAGCCAGGGCGGGCCTTTCTTTTCCCGCTTTGGACCGGGCCAGCCCACGAATGGGGTCTAGGCACGCCTCCCCTGCACATGGCCTCAAGCTCTTATGGCCACCATTACACAGGGATTTGGCGGGAAAAGTCCAGAACACGATTTTTAGGCACACGGGGTCCGGTTCTTTTGGACCAGGTCCATCCTGTTCGTGACATCAAGTTGTGTAGCCCACTGGGACGGGGTACTCGGTACTGGACCAGGGTACTGCTGGGATATCACGAAGGTCTTGGTCCGGACCGTGTCCCGGGTTCTCACAAGTAAAAGGGATATTTACAAAGATTAGTTTGTTGTGACGCCACCCACGGGTTGTGGTCAATAATGGGACCACTGCTGCAGCGCAGCTAAGCCAGGAGGATGGAGGGATGGATGGGCTACAGCTGGATGGATGAGCCCGCTGCGGGTTGGGCTGCTCCTGGTAGGGTAAAAGGGATGTAAAGCACAGTTCTGAATACCTGGAATCAGACACGGGAAACTGAAGCAGGGTTCACCGGGTTTACTCTCCAGTTCATCAATTCAAGCAATTTACAACTCAGTTACGGTACAGTTCAGTTCACAACTCAGTTAACTCCGGACACTTGAACCCTCTGCAGTCAGGCTGTCGCTCTGAGACCCCTCACTCCTTCTATATGTCCTTTCAGGCTTGTTCTCTTCCTCTCTGTTCTCCCTGCGGATTGTATGGTGGCAGCTCGACCCCTTGTGTGTAGCTTCCCCCTATGTGTGTGGGAGGTAAGCCGGGTCCTCTTAGTTGCTGCTGAGCCTCAAACCCTGTAGTGGGAACACGGACCTGAAATCTGTGTTCCCCGCCGGTTTGTCTGGGGAGCCGGTGTATGACTTCAGTCCCCCTCAGAGCCGACACTCTGGTATTTGCCTAGCCTGCAGTAACCCTGTTTCCCAAGGGCTTACCAGGCTCCTTCTAACCCATGTGACTTCCAGTTACTTCAAGGGAATCTATCCCGCCAGTAGTTGGTCGGTGCTGCCGTGTCCCTCGGACCCGGTGATACCGGTCCGGTCTCTGTCCTCACACTCCCTTGGGATGCCGGCTATGGATGAGCTTTCTCTCCATGGATCTGTGTCTCTGTGGATTCTGCGTCTCCAGGGAGCCCATTCCCACCAGGATGTGTCACTTTCTGTCTGCTGTTCTTTACCTCTTGGCTCACTCTGGCCTACTAACTCCTTCCTCCTCTTTCCCTCTATTTGTACTATCTGTCACCTGACCTTCCTTCCTTCCCACCCACTTTACTCTAAAGCCAAAACCCCTTGCCCGCCTATAGTCTCGTGCTCCAGTTGGGTGCTGTGCTCCTGTGGATGTGTGTGTGCTGTGAGGGTGTTTGGTGCACAAACTGTCTACCTTCTTGCCTGGCTGCAGCTCCCTATCTGGCCTCCTGGTCGCAGGGACGCCACAATAGTGGTATAGAGTTAAGGGTATAAGGAAGAGGTTGTGATTTGAAGCATCAAAATGAGCTGGAGAAAAAGTGATTGAAGACATGCACATTGTCACAATTTGGTACTTTGCAGTCATTCCATAAAATGTTTTTCTACCTCCCGGAAAACCCTTGAAATTGACATCTTTTGTGGTTGTAAGAGGGAAAGTAGTTGTGCATGGAAGTAAAAGTATTATACGTAGTGATGAGCGAGTACTAAAATGCTCGGGTGCTCGATGCTCGGGCCGAGCATCCCGAGATACTCGTGTACTCGGCCTGAGTACCGAGCCCAATGTTATCCTATGCGAGACCCGAGTAATTTTATGAAATGACTGCCGGCAGCATGGAAAAACCCTAAAAATGTCACAAAAGTCCCAGAAGAGTGCTGAAATGACATGGCAACACCATGGGGAAGACCCCTGGAAGCATTTCTCACTCAAAAGTCAAGCTGTGAACAATGTTGTCCGAGTTTCACGCCAATTTTACGGAGTCTCCAGAAAACCTTCCAAAATGACACCAACATGAATATTTAGGGTGGAAATGTTAAGGGCACATACCCAATAGTGAGATACAGCTGGTGTATGTTACTTTTTGTGATTACATGAAAGATTTTACGTGAAAACATTGTGCGGCACTCCGATGACCCTGAGAAGAGACGAACATGAAGCCCTGTCTTGAAATAATGTGCCCATTTTGAGGAACTGGGTCTATTGTAGTATCTTCCTTTGCCAGGGAAGTCCAAAATTGGGAGGTTCACCAATGCCCCTAGATACAGACGTGCAGGATGGCCTGTAAACAAGAACTGGGTATATTGTAGTATAGCCCTTTGGCCAGGGCAGCCAAAAATTGGAAGGTTCAACAATGACCCATGCATACAGACATGTAGTAGGGCCTGTAACCCTCAAGTGGGTGTATTGTAGTATAGCCTTTTGGTCAGGACAGCCAAAAATTGGTAGGTTCAACAATGACCCATGCATACAGACATGTAGTAGGGCCTGTAACCCTCAAGTGGGTGTATTGTAGTATAGCCCTTTGGTCAGGGCAGTCAAAAATTGGGAGGTTCAACAATGACCCATGCATACAGACATGTAGTAGGGCCTGTAACCCTCAAGTGGGTGTATTGTAGTATAGCCCTTTGGCCAGGGCAGCCAAAAATTGGGAGGCTCCACATTGTCCCTGGATAGAGACGTGCAGGAGGGCCTGTAAAGAAGAACTGGGTGTATTGTAGTATAGCCCTTTGGCAGGCCAGCCAAAAATTGGGAGGTTCAACAAAGACCCATGCATACAGACATGTAGTAGGGCCTGTAACCCTCAAGTGGGTGTATTGTAGTCTAGCCCTTTGGCCAGGGCAGCCAAAAATTGGGAGGTTCAACAATGACCCATGCATACAGACATGTAGTAGGGCCTGTAACCCTCAAGTGGGTGTATTGTAGTCTAGCCCTTTGGCCAGGGCAGCCAAAAATTGGGAGGTTCAACAATGACCCATGCACACAGACATGTAGTAGGGCCTGTAACCCTCAAGTGGGTGTATTGTAGTATAGCCCTTTGGTCAGGGCAGCCAAAAATTGAAAGGCTCCTCATTGTCCCTGTATAGAGACGTGCAGGAGGGCCTGTAACCCTCAAGTGGGTGTATTGTAGTCTAGCCCTTTGGCCAGGGCAGCCAAAAATTGGGAGGTTCAACAATGACCCATGCATACAGACATGTAGTAGGGCCTGTAACCCTCAAGTGGGTGTATTGTAGTCTAGCCCTTTGGCCAGGGCAGCCAAAAATTGGGAGGTTCAACAATGACCCATGCACACAGACATGTAGTAGGGCCTGTAACCCTCAAGTGGGTGTATTGTAGTATAGCCCTTTGGTCAGGGCAGCCAAAAATTGGGAGGCTCCTCATTGTCCTTGGATAGAGACGTGCAGGAGGGCCTGTAACCCTCAAGTGGGTGTATTGTAGTCTAGCCCTTTGGCCAGGGCAGCCAAAAATTGGGAGGTTCAACAATGACCCATGTATACAGACATGTAGTAGGGCTTGTAACCCTCAAGTGGGTGTATTGTAGTATAGCCCTTTGGCCAGGGCAGCCAAAAATTGGGAGGTTCAACAATGACCCATGCATACAGACATGTAGTAGGGCCTGTAACCCTCAAGTGGGTGTATTGTAGTCTAGCCCTTTGGCCAGGGCAGCCAAAAATTGGGAGGTTCAAAAATGACCCATGCATACAGACATGTAGTAGGGCCTGTAACCCTCAAGTGGGTGTATTGTAGTATAGCCCTTTGGTCAGGGCAGTCAAAAATTGGGAGGTTCAACAATGACCCATGCATACAGATATGTAGTAGGGCCTGTAACCCTCAAGTGGGTGTATTGTAGTCTAGCCCTTTGGCCAGGGCAGCCAAAAATTGGGAGGTTCAACAATGACCCATGCATACAGACATGTAGTAGGGCCTGTAACCCTCAAGTGGGTGTATTGTAGTATAGCCCTTTGGCCAGGGCAGCCAAAAATTGGGAGGTTCAACAATGACCCATGCATACAGACATGTAGTAGGGCCTGTAACCCTCAAGTGGGTGTATTGTAGTCTAGCCCTTTGGCCAGGGCAGCCAAAAATTGGGAGGTTCAACAATGACCCATGCACACAGACATGTAGTAGGGCCTGTAACCCTCAATTGGGTGTATTGTAGTATAGCCCTTTGGTCAGGGCAGCCAAAAATTGGGAGGCTCCTCATTGTCCTTGGATAGAGACGTGCAGGAGGGCCTGTAACCCTCAAGTGGGTGTATTGTAGTCTAGCCCTTTGGCCAGGGCAGCCAAAAATTGGGAGGTTCAACAATGACCCATGTATACAGACTTGTAGTAGGGCCTGTAACCCTCAAGTGGGTGTATTGTAGTCTAGCCCTTTGGCCAGGGCAGCCAAGAATTGGGAGGTTCAACAATGACCCATGCATACAGACATGTAGTAGGGCCTGTAACCCTCAAGTGGGTGTATTGTAGTCTAGCCCTTTGGCCAGGGCAGCCAAAAATTGGGAGGTTCAAAAATGACCCATGCATACAGACATGTAGTAGGGCCTGTAACCCTCAAGTGGGTGTATTGTAGTATAGCCCTTTGGTCAGGGCAGTCAAAAATTGGGAGGTTCAACAATGACCCATGCATACAGATATGTAGTAGGGCCTGTAACCCTCAAGTGGGTGTATTGTAGTATAGCCCTTTGGCCAGGGCAGCCAAAAATTGGGAGGTTCAACAATGACCCATGCATACAGACATGTAGTAGGGCCTGTAACCCTCAAGTGGGTGTATTGTAGTATAGCCCTTTGGCCAGGGCAGCCAAAAATTGGGAGGTTCAACAATGACCCATGCATACAGACATGTAGTAGGGCCTGTAACCCTCAAGTGGGTGTATTGTAGTCTAGCCCTTTGGCCAGGGCAGCCAAAAATTGGGAGGTTCAAAAATGACCCATGCATACAGACATGTAGTAGGGCCTGTAACCCTCAAGTGGGTGTTATTGTAGTATAGCCCTTTGGTCAGGGCAGTCAAAAATTGGGAGGTTCAACAATGACCCATGCATACAGATATGTAGTAGGGCCTGTAACCCTCAAGTGGGTGTATTGTAGTCTAGCCCTTTGGCCAGGGCAGCCAAAAATTGGGAGGTTCAACAATGACCCATGCATACAAACATGTACTAGGGCCTGTAACCCTCTAGTGGGTGTATTGTAGTATAGCCCTTTGGTCAGGGCAGTCAAAAATTGGGAGGTTCAACAATGACCCATGCATACAGACATGTAGTAGGGCCTGTAACCCTCAAGTGGGTGTATTGTAGTCTAGCCCTTTGGCCAGGGCAGCCAAAAATTGGGAGGTTCAACAATGACCCATGCATACAGACATGTAGTAGGGCATGTAATTCTCAAGTGGGTGTATTGTAGTCTAGCCCTTTGGCCAGGGCAGCCAAAAGTTGGGAGGTTCAACAATGACCCATGCATACAGACATGTAGTAGGGCCTGTAACCCTCAAGTGGGTGTATTGTAGTCTAGCCCTTTGGCCAGGGCAGCCAAAAATTGGGAGGTTCAACAATGACCCATGCATACAAACATGTAGTAGGGCCTGTAACCCTCAAGTGGGTGTATTGTAGTATAGTCCTTTGGTCAGGGCAGCCAAAAATTGGGAGGCTCCACATTGTCCCTGGATAGAGACGTGCAGGAGGGCCTCAAAACATTTTTCCCATTGAAAAGGAGCGGGTCTCCTGTCGTTGTAATGCCCATTCTAAAAGAATGGGCGAAAAAATTTACCACTGCGGGTATACCTCAAACAACAGCCTAAGTATTGTAACGGTCATCATGGTGTCACATGAGGAGAAGGAGGAGCAGTCCAGCGATTAGCCAAAGTCCTGAAGTGTGTACCCATGGGTGAGTGGAGGTACATGTCAAATTCACATAACCAAATTTTAATTCAGTTGTCATTTGGTGTGGTGAAGTCTGGCCCAATCCAACCCTTGTTCATCCTGATCAGAGTCAGCCTGTCAGCATTTTCAGTTGACAGGCGGGTGCGTTTATCAGTGATGATTCCACCTGCAGCACTGAAAACACGCTCTGATAAAATGCTAACGGCAGGGCAGGCCAGGACTTCCAAGGCGTAGAGAGCCAATTCATGCCACGTGTCCAGCTTGGAGACCCAATAATTGAAAGGCACAGAGGAATCTCGCAGTTCAGTTGTTCGATCTGCAAGGTACTCCTTCAGCATCTGCCCAAACTTAGCATTTCTGGTGGCACTACCCCGCACCTCAGGGGCTGTGGTACGTGAGGGGCTGAGAAAACTGTCCCACATCGTAAAGACAGTTCCCCTACCTCTGGCGGATTGGACTTGTGCCCCTCTCGGCCGTACGCCTTGGTTGTCCACCGAATCCTGACCTATGCCGCTAGCGTTTTGTGAGGGGAATGATTTGACTACTTCCGTGACTATGGCCCTGTGGAACTGCTGCATTTTGGCTGACCTCTCCGCCTCAGGAATGAGAGACATAAAGTTCTCCTTGTAGCGTGGGTCTAACAGTGTTGCCAACCAGTACTGATTGTCGGCCAAGATGTTCTGAACGCGAGGGTCACGAGACAGGCAGCTTACCATAAAGTCAGCCATGTGCGCCAGACTCTTAACAGCCATCACTTCAGTATCCAGACCAACACGATGACTGAACATGCTGTCCTCCTCCTCCTCCTCCTCCTCATCTCCCCTGTCCTCTGGCCAGCCACGCTGACTCGAGGGTATGACTGGTGTGCATGTCATATCCTCAATTTGGCCAGAGAGTTGCTCCATGTCTTCATCCTCCTGCTCCTCCTCATAGTCCTCCACTGCACGTTGTGATGAGATGAGGCTGGGCTGTGTGTTTTCACCCACACCCACTACTTTCTTGCTCCAAGTCATCGCGCTCGGCCTGCAATGCATCCTCTTTGATTTTCAGCAGAGACCGTTTTAGAAGGCAAAGTAGTGGTATGGTGACGCTAATAATGGCGTCATCGCCGCTCACCATCTTGGTGGAGTCCTCAAAGTTTTGGAGGACGGTACATAGGTCCGACATCCATCTCCACTCCTCAGGTGTTATGTGTGGAGTTTGACCCATTTCCCGACGGCTTAGGTGATGCAGGTAGTCCACAACTGCCCTCTTCTGCTCACATATCCTGACCAACATGTGCAGAGTTGAATTCCAACGTGTGGGGACATCACACACCAGTCTGTGCGGCGGAAGACGCAAACGGCGCTGAAAGCCGGCAATGCCGCTGAAGCAGCAGGTGACTTGCGAAAATGTGCAGACAGACGGCGAACTTTTACCAGCAGTTCAGACACCTCTGGGTATGACTTCACAAACCTCTGAACCACCAGGTTGAGCACATGGGCCACGCATGGAACATGCGTCAGCTGGCCTCACCTCTAAGCTGCCACCAGGTTCCGGCCATTGTCACACACGACCTTTCCTGGCTTTAGGTTCAGAGGTGTGAGCCAGTGATCAGTCTGCTGTTTCAGAGCTGTCCACACCTCTTCTGCATTGTGGGGTTTGTCACCTATGCAGACTAGCTTCAGCACAGCCTGTTGCCGCTTTGCAGAGGCAGTGCTGCAGTGCTTCCAGCTTGGGACTGGTGTGGAGGGTACAGTGGATGAGGATGCGCAGGAGGAGGAGGCTGAGGAGCATGACATTCCGGAGCTGTAGAGTGTCGGTGAAACCCTGACAGAGGTAGGGCCTGCTATCCTTGGTGTGGGAAGGACGTGTTCCGTCCCTCGCTGAGACTGGGTCCCAGCCTCCACAATATTAATCCAGTGTGCCGTCAAGGAGATGTAGCGGCCTTGCCCACAAGCACTTGTCCACGTGTCTGTGGTTAGGTGGACTTTGGCTGAAACAGCGTTGTTCAGGGCACGTGTAATGCTGTTGGACACGTGGTTATGCAATGCGGAGACGGCACATCTGGAGAAATAGTGGCGGCTGGGGACCTAGTAACGTGGGACAGCAGCCGCCATCAGGTCGCGGAATGCTTCTGTCTCCACCAGCCGGAAAGGCAACATTTCTAGCGATATGAGTCGCGAAATGTGATCATTCAGGACTGTGGCATGTGGGGCGTTGGCAGCGTATTTGCGCCTGCGTTCAAATGTTTGCTGAATGGATAATTGAACGCTGCGCTGGGACAAGGACGTGCTTGATGGTGGTGTAATTTGTGCGTGGGCAACTTCAGGTGCAGGGCCGGAGGCTTGTTCGCGGCCAGCATGGACAGGGGATTGGCTCGCACACACAACAGTCGAAGACGTAGCAGTGACATCAGCAAGCACCGCTCCTCGACTCTGTTGTACTTCCCACAAAGTCGGGTGCTTGGCTGACATGTGCCTGATCATGCTGGTGGTGGTCAGGCTGCTAGTTTTTGTACCCCTGCTGATACTGGCATGGCAGGTGTGGCAAATGGCCTTTTTATAGTCTTCTGGAGCCAACTTAAAAAACTCCCAGACTCGTGAAGACCGAACATTTGCACAGGCACCTTGAGTCGTGTTGTTGTTCCGGGGAACGGTTGCCTGCCTTCTGCCTGCGGACATGACCCTGCTTCGTACTGCCTGTTGGGATGCTACGCCTCCCTCCCCCTGTTGCACTGCTGGCCTCGCTCTGCATATCCTCCTGCCATGTTGGGTCAGCTACTGGATCATCCACCACGTCGTCTTCCTCTTCCGCAACCTGATCCTCCTCCTGACTTCCTGGCAATTGTGTCTCATCATCGTCCACCCCTTGTTGAGACACTTTGGCAACGTTCCGTTCGTGAGAACGTGGCTGCTTAAATATTTGGGAATCTGTACATACCATCTCCTCATCACCCACTTCAAGAGGAGGTGGCGACAGGCCAGATTCTGGAATGGATACGTGAACAGTAGGGATGGGCGAATCTACTCGCTAGGACTCGTTACTCGGCGAGTAGTAAGGGACTCGCAGGACTCGGTACTCTGCGCGTTTCCCAGTGATTACTCGCACGAGTCCACTGCAAATCAATATCAATCCTAGTTTTGTCAGAAACGCTGACAAAACTAGGATTGCCATTGTTTGCATTAGACTCTGCTACTGTGCCAGTGATAGCAGGGAAACTCGCAAAGTAACTGCTGTTTCTTTGCGAGCCGAGTCCAGCTGTCTTCTCTGTGCAGGCTGCCAGCTCCAGGGTCCTAGAGCCCACCTGCTCACAGACATAATGTAGCAGTGCTGAGATTGTTCTCAGTCTGCTTATTCCCTGTGCATAGACATCTATATCTATGCACAGGGGATGTAGCAGAGAGGACATCGCGTTTTGGACTACGTCGGACGGAAGAGGATTTTTTTAATTAAAGATGGAGTCCCTAATGGCTTTTTTTTTTTATTTCAAATAAAAATTTTCTCTGTGTTGTGTTTTTTTAACCCTTTATTGGAGATTTTTAGTGGCTGGGTCAAACGTGGCCTGACATTAAGAATCTCGGGCTTAATACCAGCTTATATAACAAAGCTGGTATTAACCCCTTTATTACCCAGCGTGCTACCGCCACCAGGGCCGCTGGAAGAGCGGGGTTCAGCGCCAGAGGATGGCGCTTCAATGAACACGCCATCTTCTGGGGCGGCTGCGGGCTGCAATTTGCAGCGGGGGGTGCCCAGAAAGCTTGGGCACCCTGCGCTGCGGATTCCAGCCCCCAGCTGCTTAGCTGTACCTGGCTAGACATAGAAATTGCGCGGAGCCCCACGCATTTTTTTTTTATTATTTCATGAATTTCAGAGTCAGAGTCTCAGAGTCAGAGTCTCAGAGTCAGAATCTCAGAATTTCATGAAATAATTTTAAAAAAAATGCGTGGGGCTCCGCGCAATTTCTATGTCTAGCCAGGTACAGCTAAATAGCTGGGGGCTGGAATCCGCAGCGCAGGGATGCCCAAGCTTTCTGGGCACCTCCCGCTGCAAATTGCAGCCCGCAGCCGCCCCAGAAGATGGCGCGTTATTGAAGCGCCATCCTCTGGCGCTGAACCCCGCTCTTCCAGCGGCCCTGGTAGCGTTGGCACGCTGGGTAATAAAGAGGTTAGGGCCAGCTTTGTATTATCAGCTGGCCCTAAGCCCGAAATTTATGGCGGTCACGCCAATATTAGACATGACCGCCATGAATTTCTATTAAATTGTTTTAAAAAAAAACACAACACAAAGAAAATTTTTTATTAGAAATAAAAAAAAAGCCATTAGGGACTCCATCTTTAATTAAAAAAATCCTCTTCCGTCCGACGCAGTCCAAAACGCGATGTCCTCTCTGCTACATCCCCTGTGCATAGATATAGATGTCTATGCACAGGGAATGAGCAGACTGAGAACAATCTCAGCTCTGCTACATCATCTCTGTGCAGAGACATTCAAGTCTGTACACAGGGAATGAGCAGACTGAGAACAATCTCAGCTCTGCTACATCAGGCAGCAGGCGGGCTCTAGGACCCTGGAGCTGGCAGCCAGCACACTGAGCAGAGAGGACTCTTATCTGTGCGAGTTTCCCAGCGATTACTTACAAAGTAAACGAGTCCAATGCAAATAAATGACAAAACTAGGATTGCTTCTGGCTGAAGCTTCCGAGACACATCTGCGATTTGTAAATCTCACACTACTCGCTATTACTCGCTTCCCCATTCATTAACATTGGACTCGCTAGACTCGCAACGAGTAGCGAGTCCTGTGCTCGGACTCGCTAGAGTCAAGCGATTACCGAGTAATTTAGGATTCGCCCATCACTAGTGAACAGCTCTTCCGAGTGTCCTAGTGTGGGATCAGTAATGTCCGTGGACGTGTACTCGCCTGGTGGTAGGAAGGAGGATCAGGTTGGGAAATGTGCGGTGCAGTATCACGGCTACTGACACTTGACCGTGTGGAAGACAGGGTGTTTGTGGAGGTGCCCATCTGACTTGAAGCATTATCCGCTATCCAAGTAACAACCTGTTGACACTGCTCTTGCTTCAACAGCGGTGTACTGCTGCGGGCTCCAAGAATTTGGGACAGGACGTGCGAGTGAGGAGATGTGGCCCTTTGTTGTTGCGAAATTACTGCTTGCACACGACCTCGGCCTCTGCCTGCACCACCATCACGTCCACTTCCTTGTTCCTTGCCAACGCCCTTGCCAACGCCCTTGCGCATTTTGCCAGTATACTGTGACAACTGTCTGGTGACTGGAGAGGTCACAGGAGATTAGGATTTTAGTCCCTAACCTGTATCAAGGTATGACGTACACCAGTCTGGTGACTGGTCAGATCACAGGAGATTAGGATTTTAGTTCCCTAACCTGTATGAAGGTAGTAATTACAACAGTCTGGTGACTGTAATGGTTTCAGGAGAGGATTTTAGTCCCTAACCTGTATCAAGGTAGTAAGTACAACAGTCTGGTGACTGTAATGCATGTCCAGGAGAAGGATTTAGTGCCCTAACCTGTATCAAGGTAGTAAGTACAACAGTCTGGTGAATGGTCAGATCACAGGAGATTAGGATTTTAGTGCCCTAACCTGTATCAAGGTATGACGTACACCAGTCTGGTGACTGGTCAGATCACAGGAGATTAGGATTTTAGTTCCCTAACCTGTATCAAGGTATGACGTACACCAGTCTGGTGACTGGTCAGATCACAGGAGATTAGGATTTTAGTTCCCTAACCTGTATCAAGGTATGACGTACACCAGTCTGGTGACTGTAATGGTTTCAGGAGAGGATTTTAGTCCCTAACCTGTATCAAGGTAGTAAGTACAACAGTCTGGTGACTGTAATGGTGTCAGGAGAGGATTTTAGTCCCTAACCTGTATCAAGGTATGAAGTAAAACCAGTCTGGTGACTGGTCAGATCACAGGAGATTAGGATTTTAGTTCCCTAACCTGTATCAAGGTATGACGTACACCAGTCTGGTGACTGTAATGTCAGGAGAGGATTTTAGTCCCAACTGTATCAAGTAGACTACAGTCGTGATGTAAGGTGGATTTTCCCTACTGTATAAGGTATGAGTACGTTGGTGAGGTAGTCCAGGAAGGATTTTAGCCTACTGTATAGTATATACAGTCTGGTGCTGTAGTCAGGAAGATTTTAGTCCCTAACTTATAGGTAGTACACGTCTGTGACTGAGTCAGGAGAGGATTTTAGTTAATGTTAAGTTGACGTACACAGCTGGTGTAGAAGGAATTAGGATTTAGTCCCTAACCTGTACAGGTTGAGTCCATCTGGACTGTAGTAAGAAGATTTGCCCTCCTGTACAGGTATGCGTCACAGTTGGTGACTGTCAGTCAGGAGATGGTTTTAGTCCCTAACCGATCAGGTAGATACACAGTCTGTACTTCGTCCGAAGGTTAGTCCCTACCGTTCAGTATAGTACACGTCTGGTGACTGGAGTCAGGAGAAGGATTTTAGTCCCTAACCGTATCAAGGTATGACGTACACCAGTCTGGTGACTGGTCAGATCACAGGAGATTAGGATTTTAGTTCCCTAACCTGATAAGTAGTACCCAGTCTGGTGACTGTATGGTTTCAGGAGAGGATTTTAGTCCCTAACCTGTATCAAGGTAAGTACAACAGTCTGGTGACTGTAATGGTGTCAGGAGAGGATTTTAGTCCTAACTGTATCAAGGTATGACGTCAATCTGGTGACTGGTCAGATCACAGGGATAGATTTTAGTTCCAACCTGTATCAAGGTAGAGTACACCAGTCTGGTGATGGTCAGATCACAGGAGATTACGGATTTTAGTTACACGCTAATGTATCAAGGTAGTACACACCTGTCGGTGACGGTCGATCACGAGATTAGGATTTTAGTTCCACTAACATGGATAGTTCTAACCACAGTGTGACTGTACATTCAGGGATAGGATTTAGTTCCCTAACCTGTATCAAGTATAAGTACAACAGTCTGGTGACTGTAATGGTCACAGAGAGAATTTTAGTCCCTAACCTGTATCAAGGTAAGTACACCATCGGTGGACTGTAGATTAGTCAGGAGTAGGAGTTTAGTCCCTACCTGTTCAAGTGTTAAGAACGAGTTTTGTTAACTGTATCAAGGAGTAGATTTAAGTCCTACTGTAAAGGTATGACGTAGAAGTTTGGTGCTAATGTATCAAGGAGTAGATATTGTCCTAACCTGTATCAAGGTATGAGTACAGTCTGGTGACTGGTCCAGTCAAGGATTAGGATTTAGTTCCTAACCTGTATCAAGGTATGACGTCACCATGTTCAGGTACTAGACAGCATCTCGGTGAGGATTTTAGTCCTAATCTGTTCAACTGTATCGAAGTACACCAGTCTGGTGACTGGTAGTTAGGAGAGGATTTTAGTCCCTAACCGTATCAAGTGTATACACACCAGTCTGTGTACTGGTAAGTTCAGGAGAGGATTTTAGTCCCTAACCTGTAAGAGGTAGTATACACAGTCTGGTGACTGTAAGGTCAAGGATTAGATTTAGTCCCAACCTGTATCAAGGTATGAGTACACCAGTCTGGTGACTGAATGGTTCAGGATAGGATTTTAGTCCCTAACCTGTATCAAGGTATAGTACAACAGTCGGTACTAATGGTGCAGGAAGGATATCCGAAGATTAAGGTACACCCATCAGGTGACTACAGTCTAGGGATGGATAGTCCAACTGGATAAGGTTAGATTACACGTCTGGTGACTGTCAACACAGGGATAGGATTTTAGTCCAACATTGTATTAGGTTACTAACCATCTGGATGGCAGATCACAGTGTAGATTTAGTTCCTAACGAATAAGGTATCTAACCACTGGATGTCAGATCACAGGGATTAGGATTTTAGTCCAACGTAGAAGTTATCTACACCATCGGTACTGTACCAGTTTCGGAGGATTGGGTACTAATTTTATCCTATGTACAAACGGTGACTAAGGTGTCGGAGAATTTTAGTAACTTATCCAACTGATACAGAGCGTACTGGTCAGATCAAGGGTTAGGATTTTAGTTCCCTAACCTGTATCAAGGTATGACGTACACCAGTCGGTGATGGTCAGATCACAGGAGATTAGGATTTTAGTTCCCTAACCTGTATCAAGGTATGACGTACACCAGTCTGGTGACTGGTCAGATCACAGGAGATTAGGATTTTAGTTCCCTAACCTGTATCAAGGTATGACGTTACACCAGTCTAGTGACTGGTCAGATCACAGGAGATTAGGATTTTAGTTCCCTAACCTGTATGAAGGTAGTAATTACAACAGTCTGGTGACTGTAATGGTTTCAGGAGAGGATTTTAGTCCCTAACCTGTATCAAGGTAGTAAGTACAACAGTCTGGTGACTGTAATGGTGTCAGGAGAGGATTTTAGTCCCTAACCTGTATCAAGGTAGTAAGTACAACAGTCTGGTGAATGGTCAGATCACAGGAGATTAGGATTTTAGTGCCCTAACCTGTATCAAGGTATGACGTACACCAGTCTGGTGACTGGTCAGATCACAGGAGATTAGGATTTTAGTTCCCTAACCTGTATCAAGGTATGACGTACACCAGTCTGGTGACTGGTCAGATCACAGGAGATTAGGATTTTAGTTCCCTAACCTGTATCAAGGTACGACGTACACCAGTCTGGTGACTGTAATGGTTTCAGGAGAGGATTTTAGTCCCTAACCTGTATCAAGGTAGTAAGTACAACAGTCTGGTGACTGTAATGGTGTCAGGAGAGGATTTTAGTCCCTAACCTGTATCAAGGTATGACGTACACCAGTCTGGTGACTGGTCAGATCACAGGAGATTAGGATTTTAGTTCCCTAACCTGTATCAAGGTATGACGTACACCAGTCTGGTGACTGTAATGGTTTCAGGAGAGGATTTTAGTCCCTAACCTGTATCAAGGTATGACGTACAACAGTCTGGTGACTGTAATGGTGTCAGGAGAGGATTTTAGTCCCTAACCTGTATCAAGGTATGACGTACACCAGTCTGGTGACTGGTCAGATCACAGGAGATTAGGATTTTAGTTCCCTAACCTGTATCAAGGTATGATGTACACCAGTCTGGTGACTGGTCAGATCACAGGAGATTAGGATTTTAGTTCCCTAACCTGTATCAAGGTATGACGTACACCAGTCTGGTGACTGGTCAGATCACAGGAGATTAGGATTTTAGTTCCCTAACCTGTATCAAGGTATGACGTACACCAGTCTGGTGACTGGTCAGATCACAGGAGATTAGGATTTTAGTTCCCTAACCTGTATGAAGGTAGTAATTACAACAGTCTGGTGACTGTAATGGTTTCAGGAGAGGATTTTAGTCCCTAACCTGTATCAAGGTAGTAAGTACAACAGTCTGGTGACTGTAATGGTGTCAGGAGAGCATTTTAGTCCCTAACCTGTATCAAGGTAGTAAGTACAACAGTCTGGTGACTGGTCAGATCACAGGAGATTAGGATTTTAGTGCCCTAACCTGTATCAAGGTATGACGTACACCAGTCTGGTGACTGTAATGGTTTCAGGAGAGGATTTTAGTCCCTAACCTGTATCAAGGTAGTAAGTACAACAGTCTGGTGACTGTAATGGTGTCAGGAGAGGATTTTAGTCCCTAACCTGAATCAAGGTATGACGTACACCAGTCTGGTGACTGGTCAGATCACAGGAGATTAGGATTTTAGTTCCCTAACCTGTATCAAGGTATGACGTACACCAGTCTGGTGACTGGTCAGATCACAGGAGATTAGGATTTTAGTTCCCTAACCTGTTTGAAGGTAGTAATTACAACAGTCTGGTGACTGTAATTGTATCAGGAGAGGATTTTAGTCCCTAACCTGTATCAAGGTATGACGTACAACAGTCTGGTGACTGTAATGGTCAAGGAGAGGATTTTAGTCCCTAACCTGTATCAAGGTAGTAATTACAACAGTCTGGTGACTGTCATGTTCAGGAGATTAGGATTTTAGTCCCTAACCTGTATCAAGGTATGACGTACACCAGTCTGGTGACTGGTCATGTCACAGGAGATAGGATTTTAGTTCCCTAACCTGTATCAAGGTATGACGTAACACCAGTCTGGTGACTGGTCAGATACAGGAATTAGGATTTTAGTCCTAACCTGTATCAAGGTATGACGTACACCAGTCTGGTGACTGGTCAGATCACAGGAGATTAGGATTTAGTTCCCTAACCTGTATAAGGTAGTAATTACAACAGTCTGGTGACTGTAATGGTTTCAGGAGAGGATTTTAGTCCCTAACCTGTATCAAGGTAGTAGTACAACAGTCTGGTGACTGTAATGGTGTCCAGGAGAGGATTTTAGTCCCTAACCTGTATCAAGGTATGACGTACACCAGTCTGGTGACTGGTCAGATCACAGGAGATTAGGATTTTAGTTCCCTAACCTGTATCAAGGTATGAGTACAACCAGTCTGGTGACTGGTCAGATCACAGGAGATTAGGATTTTAGTTCCCTAACTGTATGAAAGGTATAATTACAACAGTCTGGTGACTGTAATGGTTTCAGGAGAGGATTTTAGTCCCTAACCTGTATCAAGGTAGTAATTACAACAGTCTGGTGACTGTAATGGTGTCAGGAGAGGATTTTAGTCCCTAACCTGTATTAAGGTAGTAACTTACACAGTCTGGTGACTGTTACAGATGTCAGAGATTAGGATTTTAGTCCCTAACCTGTATCAAGGTATGACGTACACCAGTCTGGTGACTGTCAGATCACAGGAGATTAGGATTTTAGTTCCCTAACCTGTATGAAGGTATGTAATTACAACAGTCTGGTGACTGTAATGGTTTCAGGAGAGGATTTTAGTCCCTAACCTGTATCAAGGTATGACGTACAACAGTCTGGTGACTGTAAGGGTTTGTCAGGAGAGGATTTTATTCCCTAACCTGTATCAAGGTAGTAATACAACAGTCTGGTGACTGTAATGGTGTCAGGAGAGGATTTTATGTCCCTAACCTGTATTAAGGTAGTAGTACACAGTCTGGTGACTGTTCAGATACAGAGAGGATTTTAGTCCCTAACCTGTATTAGGTATAGTACACCAGTAGGTGACTGTTCAGATCACAGAGATTAGGATTTTAGTTCCCTAACCTGTATGAAGGTAGTAATTACAACAGTCTGGTGACTGTAATTGTTTCAGGAGAGGATTTTAGTCCTAACCTGTATCAAGGTATGACGTACAACAGTCTGGTGACTGTAATGTTGACAGGAGAGGATTTTTAGTCCCTAACCTGTATCAAGGTATGACGTACACCATTCTGGTGACTGGTCAGATCACAGGAAATTAGGATTTTAGTTCCCTAACCTGTATCAAGGTATGACGTACACCAGTCTGGTGACTGGTCAGATCACAGGAGATTAGGATTTTAGTTCCCTAACCTGTATGAAGGTAGTAATTACAACAGTCTGGTGACTGTCATGGTTGCAGGAGAGGATTTTAGTCCCTAACCTGTATCAAGGTAGTAAGTACAACAGTCTGGTGACTGTTCAGATCACAAGAGATTAGGATTTTAGTCCCTAACCTGTATGAAGGTAGTAATTACAACAGTCTGGTGACTGTAATGGTTTCAGGAGAGGATTTTAGTCCCTAACTTGTATCAAGGTAGTAATTACAACAGTCTGGTGACTGTAATGGTGTCAGGAGAGGATTTTAGTCCCTAATCTGTATTAAGGTAGTACGTACACCAGTCTGATGACTGTTCAGATCACAAGAGATTAGGATTTTAGTTCCTAACCTGTATGAAGGTAGTAATTACAACAGTCTGGTGACTGTAATGGTTTCAGGAGAGGATTTTAGTCCCTAACCTGTATCAAGGTAGTAATTACAACAGTCTGGTGACTGTAATGGTGTCAGTAGAGGATTTTAGTCCCTAACCTGTATTAACGTAGTACGTACACCAGTCTGGTGACTGTTCAGATCGCAAGAGATTAGGATTTTAGTCCCTAACCTGTATGAAGGTAGTAATTACAACAGTCTGGTGACTGTAATGGTCACAGAAAAGCTTGGATTCCGATCTGTATCACCCTGCCTATATCCTCCTAGATTAGTCCTGAGAAGGACTGTTCGGGTCACTGGAAAGCTTGGACTCCGATCTGGATCACCCTGCCTATATCCTCCTAGATTAGTCCTGAGAAGGACTGTTGTGGTCAGCAGCAGTTTGCAGCCCTGCTCCGGATCTACCTGTAAGGGCCGCAAATCTGTCCCTAAGCAGCGGCAGACACTCTCCCGACACTAACTGTCTGGATGGCTGTGTGCCGAGCACAGCGCGCCGGGAGTTATAAAGGCTCGGTCACGCTGTGCAGGGCGGCCAATCACTGCTATGCCACAACTAACAGGGCTGTGGCATTGCAGTGGTCTGCCAGCCAATCCCTGCACGTGGGCTGGCTCTCAAAAGAGCGCCAACATGCAGAGATGACGACCACGAGCACAGCACGAGTATCGCGAGATTACTCGGTGCTCGCCGAGTAGCGCGAGTACAGTGATACTCGTGCGAGTACCGAGTAGTTGCGAGCATGCTCGCTCATCACTAATTATACGGTGACCAAAATACGTATTTGATACATCGCCAATTTTGCAAGTTTTTCCAGCTACAAAGAATGGAGAGGTCTGTAATTTTTATTGTAGGTAAACTATAACTGTGAGAAAAACTGCATTTTATTGCATTAAAAAAGTATTTGATCACTTACCAACCAACAAGAATTCTAGCACTCACAGACTTAAGGTACCGTTACACGGCACGACATTGAAACGATGTCGGCAACAATTTCGAGGGAGCGCGGTCATTAGGAAATCGTTTTGTCAACATTTGTGACATGTCACACGTCTAGATGTCGTGGACGACTCACCAACGATGTAGTGAGCAGGTATCCTTAGCACAACCCAGCGAACGATACCTGCTCATTGCTGTGAATAGGCGAAGTCGAAAACGACATCGTTATCTCGGTGTCAAACACAACGATATAGCAGGTTGGCTGATCATTGATCGTGTGATTTGAGAACATGTTCTCAAATCTGGGATCAACGATCCAACGATTTATCGTTGTCGTATCGTGCTGTTACACGCAACATGGTCTTACGATATCGTTTCAACGTAGCTCAAACCGAGACGTTTGAACAATATCATTAACGATGTTGTGCAGTGTAACGGGGCATTTAGGCTGGTTTCACACTGAAGTTTTTTCCCTGATCAGGTTCCATCCGGTTTGTGTGCCAAAACCAGGAGTGTCTCCAAAACTCAGAACAGGTGTCAATCTTTCAATTATACTTTTTCTCTCCAAGTCTTATCCTGGTTTTGGCACACAAATCGGATGGAACCTGATCAGGAAAAAAACTGCAGTGTGAAACCAGCTTTAGGCAGGCTTCACACTGTGGTGTGATCCGGGCCGGGGCTGTCTGGGATGACTCAGACAGCCGCGGATTGGATCAGCACACAGGACTGGGGGGCTAATATGCCCTCTGGTCCGGTGTGCAGCGCATGCAGTTCTCGCTGCTGATAAGTCAAGACCTCTGGTCCGCGGTCCAGCCCTGTCAGCGGCTGCAGCTGTGTGCGCTGCACACCGGACCGAAGGGCATATTAGCCCCCCAGGCCTGTGTGCTGATCCGGTCCGCAGCTGTGTGGGTCATCCCGGACAGCCCGGGACCGGATCACGCTGCAGTGTGAAGCTGGCCTTAGGCTACGTTCACACATTGCACATTTTTTAGCGCTTTTTTCCTTGCGCTTTTCAAAAATGTGCAATGTGCCTTGTGTCTGCCAGGAAAGTGTATGGGAAATTCACTTTGCCATTCAGACACAGCGTAAAAATACACCCCATAAAAGCGTGGGCGTAAAAATAATTGACATGTCATTATTTACGCAGCAACGCCAGCGCTTTCTCCCATAAGGGTCGGCGCTGCAGGATCTGATGTCACAGAGGGGAGGAAGAATCCTGTTCCTCCTCCCCTCTGTGACATGTCTGCCAGCCCACATTTGAGTGTTGCAATGTATTAATATACAATGCAAAACCCAAATTAAAGTTAAAGGGATCCTGTCACCTCCAAAACGCCTCCTAAGCTATCAAAACATGTCCCTGCAGCATCCTATCACTAATCTCACACTTCTTTTGTCTCCTAAAAGCATCCTGTGAAAGTGGAGAAAAACGTTTTAATACTTACTCATTAGTGATTATAATTAGCAGGGGCCATATTCTTTAGTCACCAGGGGTGTTATTTAGGAGCTCCAGGATCCACCCTCTCTCTGTCTGAGCTGTTGTGAAACTGAAACTGAAGGCAGGACTAATGATCTGCATTCTGTGAGTGATAGAGAGAGGGGAGGGCAATGCCTGCACATAACAGCAGAACACACAAAAGGGTGGATCCTGGAGCTGCACAACAGCCCGCCTTAGTGACTAAAGAATATAGTCACTGCTAATTATAATCACTAATGAGTGAGCATTAAAACGTTTTTATGCACTTTCACCGGATGCTTTTAGGAGACAAAAGTAGTGTGAGATTAGTGATGTGATGCTGCAGGGACATGTTTTGCTAGCTTAGAAGGCGTTTTGGAGGTGACAGGATCCCTTTAAGCAAATGTCTTAAAAATAATAAAGAATTAACACTTACCCGTCCGAAGCTGTTCTGGTTACCGGGAGACGAAACAACCGCAAGTTACGAGCTGGCAGGACCTTGCATGATGTCATTGGGCTCTGTGATTGGCCGCTTGCAGTCATGTGATATGTGATGTCATATGACGCGCATATCACATGACCGCGCACGGCTAATCACAGTGCCCAATGACATCACGCAAGGTCCTTGCAGGTCGATACTTGCGGTTGTGCCGGCTCCTGGCTCCCCGAACCCCTGCCAGAGGGTAAATATTCATTCTTTATTATTTTTAATACATCTGGCTTTCTTTAATTTAGATTTTGTAGTGTATATTTATACACTGAGAAATCAAATGGGGGCTGGGAGACATGTCACAGAGGGGAGGAGGAACCAGGATTATTCCTCCCCTCTGTGACATCTCTTCTTCCCAGGGCATAAAAAAGCATGCTGTGTGAAGCACTGCTTCTTTTTTGTGCTTTTTTGCGCGGGTGCAATACGCTGCTAAAAGCGGCAGCACAAAAAAGCACAAAGAAAAACGCTATGTGTGAACGTAGCCTTATTCTTTAAGAAGCCCTCTCATGGCCACTTTACACACACCAACTTATCTGTCCAACTTCTGACCAACTTACTGGTTGCAGTGAAATCATGGACACATTGTTCCATTTGTACACAGCCACAAAATGGAGCAATGTGTCCATGATTTCACTGCAACCAGTAAGTTGGTCAGAAGTTGGACAGATAAGTTGGTGTGTGTACAGTGGCCCTGACTCTTCACTCTTCATTACCAGTATTAATTGCACCTGTTTGAACTTGTTTGTCATGAGTTGACTGCTTTGCGGTATGTGTATTTTAGGCCTGTCTCACACATTCGTGCCTCCGGCATGTATGAGGTCCGTGCCGACACATGCCGGAGGTACGGACATACAGGGACACATGATCCTCTATGGCTCCCTAAATGTCCATTATTTGGCACGGAGCATGTCATCATATGGAACAGATGTGTGTCCAGGTGCTCCACATTGCAGCATTTCCATTTTCCAGCAGAAGCACGGACCCACGGACTCATTCAATGTGTGACACCACAGAAGCACCGCCCCCAAAAACGCTTTGCAGGTCTCGCCACTCTGGACATCCTGTGCTTTGCACGGATGTGTGAAGCAGGCCTTAATGTCAGTTTTTTTTCCTTTGTGGCTGTCTTAAATCAGGTGATGCGGTTGATGACTGCTCCTCCACCCTTTAAAGAGTCCCATGACCAATCACCTGATGTCGTTGATAGAGTTCATTCTCTGCCTGACTACTGTGCTGTCAAGAAGTAGTGCTCAGCTGCTGCAGGACGTTATTCCTGGTGATCCCCTTTCACTCCGTGGAAATTTTGCAACCTATTAGAATTATCCTTGTTGTCATTTATTATTATTATTATTATTATTATAGATTTATGTAGTGCCATTGATTATTCCATGGCCTTTACATGTGTGGGGGTAGAACAAGGATGAGAACAGTAACATAAAAGTGATGACAGTTAATCAAACAGGCACAATAGGGCAGGCATCCTGTCCGTGAAGGCTCACAGTCTATGGGTGGGAGATATGAGGGGATGGGTGAGGGTGAGGTGGTGCAGCAGGGTGTGTCTCAGTGTGGGCTGAAGGCCTGGAGGAAGAGGTGGGTCTTCAGGTTTTTCTTGAAGGTTCCCAGGGAGTGTCTGATGTGGTGTGGTAGAGCTTTCCAGAGTATGGCGGATGCACGGAAGAAATCCTGTACGCAGTTGTGTTAAGAGGAAATGAGAGGAGAATGAAGGAGGAGCTCTTGAGAGGAGCGCAGATTGCGTGAGGGGTGGTATCGGGAGACCAAGTCGGAAATGTATGGAGGGGACAGGTTGTGGATGGCTTTGTATGTCAGAGTTAGGGTTTTGAACTGAGTTCGTTGGGGGGTGGGGAGCCAGTGAAGGGCATGGTAGAGGAGGGAGATGGGGGAGTGGCGGGGTGACTGGTGGATGAGTCGGGCAGCGTAGTTGAGGATGGTTCGGAGGGGTGCAAGGGAGGTAGCGGGGAGGCCGGTGAGCAGGAAGTTGCAGTAGTCAAAGCGGGAAATGATGAGGGCATGGATAAGTTTTTGGCAGTGTCATGGTCTAGGAAGGAGCGGATTCGGGTAATGTTTTTAAGTTGGAGACAGCAGGCGGTGGCGAGTGCTTGGACGTGGAGCTTAAAGGAGAGGGAAGAGTCGAGGATTACCCGAGGCATTTGGCGTGGGGGACAGGTGAGAGTGTGCAGTCATTGACAGTGATGGTTAGGTTGGGTAGGGGGAAGAGCGGGTGGGGGGAAGATGATGAACTTGGTTTTGTCCATGTTGAGTTTGAGGAAGTGAGAGGAGAAGAAGGATGAGATGGTGGACAGGCAGTGAGGATTTTTGGATAGTAGAGAGGTGATGTCAGGGCCGGAGAGGTAGAGCTGGGTGTCGTCGGCGTAGAGGTGGTATTGAAGGCGTGGGATTCGATTAGTTGGTCAAGGCTGAGGGTGTAGATGGAGAAGAGTAGTGGTCCCAGGACAGAGCCTTGGGGAACACCAACAGATAGGGGGTAGGGTGAGGAGGAGGTGTGGGAGTGGGTGACGGTGAAGGTCCGTCTGTTAGGTAAGAGGAGATCCAGGAGAGGGCTAGGTCAGTGATGCCAAGAGACTTAAGGATTTGGAGTAGGAGTGAGTGGTCGACTGTGTTGAAGGCGGCAGAGAGGTCAAGGAGAAGGAGGATGGAGTAGTGTCGCTTGCTCTTGGCGGTCAGTAGGTCATTGGTGACTTTGGTTAAGGCTGTTTCGGTGGAATGATGGGGTCGGAAGCCGGATTGCAGGCAGTCAAAGAGGGAGCAGGAGGAGAGATAGGAGGACAGCTCGGAGTAGACATGTTGCTCAAGCAGTTCTGAGGCGAACAGGAGGAGAGATATGGGGCGATAGCTGGAGACTGTTGCAGGGTCGAGGCTGGGTTTTTTGTGGATGGGTAAGATTAGGGCATGTTTGAAGGATGAGGGGAAGACATCAGTAGTAAGTGATATGTTGATATTTACCCTGTCTGTTTACCTTCCCTGTTTTTATCTATCTGCAGTGGCAGGCTAATGCCCTCACTGGCCAGTGCACTAGCCAGAGTTGCTTTTGGTGACAGACAGGGACTAAGTATGTGATGTGGCAGGATGAAAGACCTACTTAGGGTGGTCAAGGAACAAGGGACAGACATAGGCCAGTGTCAAGAGATGTTCATATTCCCCTTTCCCTACTGCTAAGGCCTCCCTTTCCCTTTTACCATCTCACTGTCCTTTGGTGTCATGCCATGTGGCGGACATTTCTCCAACTGCATTTAAAAAAAAAAAAAAACAAAGCAGACAAATCAAGATACAGGGACAATGAGATTGCACAGGCTGAGATGGCTACAGGACAATATTCAAGCAGCTTGGTGAGAAGGGAGCAACTGTTGGCACAATTATTAGAAATTAGAAGAAATACAAGATGACTATCAATCTTCCTTGGTCTGGGACTCTATGCAAGATCTTGCCTCATAGGGTAAGGATTATTCTGAGAAATGTCAAGAATCAGCCCAGAACTACACAGGAGGACCTGTTCAATGACCTGAAGAGAGCTGGGACCATAGTTTCAAACATTACCATTAGTAACACGCTACATCGTCATGGATTAAAATCCTGAAGAGGATGCCATGTCCCCCTGCTCATGCCAGCACATGTCCAGGCCTATTTTAACTTCACCAATGACCATTTGAATGATCCAAGAATTTGTATAAAAGAGAAAGGGGTTTATGAACCGCACTGTCATTCCAATGAATAGAAAGGAATTAATAAATTATTAAAAACTCATTGTGTGGTTTATTTCTACATATTTTGGGGGCAGGAATCCCTTCATCAGGACAACCACAAGAGGTACCAATTGGATGATCAAGAGGAGGCATGAAAGAAGATTAAGTGGTCACATGGGACAAAAATAGAACTTTTTGGTATAAACTCTACTTGGCATATTTGGAGGAAGAAGGAGTATGAATACAACCCCAAGAACACCATCCCAATCGTGATGCATGGAGATGGAAACATGCAAAGGGAGCAGATTGAATGAACTGCATTGAAGGAAGGATGGATTGGGTCATGCATCACAAGATTTTGGCCAACAACATCCTTCACTCAGTAAGAGCTTTGAAGATGGCTTGTGGCTTTATCTTCCAGCATGACAATAACCCACAACTAATAGCCAGGGAAACTAAGGATTGGCTCAGTAAGAAGCATTTCAAGGTTCTGGAGTGGCCTAGCCAGCCTCCAGATCTTAACCCCAATAGAAAATGTTTTGAGGGAGCTGAAAGTCCATGTTGCCTATTGGCAGTCCCCAAACCTGAAAGATCTGGAGAGCTGTTTGGAGGAGTGGGCAAAAAATCCCTGCTTCAATGTTTGTAAAATGTTTGTAAAATGAATTTAAAAAAGTACAGAAACTTCTGACCTCTGTAATTGCAAACAAAGGTTTCTGTTCCAACTGTTAAGTTTTGGATTTCTATTGTATAAAATACTTATTTCATGTAATAAAATGCAAATTAATTATTTAAAAATCATATAATATGATTTTCTGGATTTTTGAATTATTATGTCTCTCACAGTTGAAGTGTACCTATGATAAAAATTACAGACCTCTTCATTCTTTGTGAGAAAACTTGCAAAGTGGGCAGTAAATCAAATACTTATTTTCTTCACTGTATATTATTTTTGCTTTTATAATTAAACTAGCTGTACTACCCGGCTTCGCCCGGGTTAATAACTGCTGTTAATAAAATAGAATGTGTTAACAAAAATTTATTCAGCACACAAAAACCACAAAACAAATCGATAGAAATGTAATTATTAAAAGGCAAAAACTAAGCTAATAGAAGCATTTCACAACATATATTTCAACACCACAGATATTCCACAGTTTCTATATCCTCTCACATAGAGGTAATGTGACTGACATCAGCCTTTCCACCAACACGCCCTAACTGACATACTATTACCTCACAGACATCCTATTACCTCACAGAAGCTTTACTGAGAATGTCCTTTGTTGTCCAATCAGAGCTCAGATTAACAGTAGCAAAATAGAAGCTGAGCTGTGATTGGTTGCTATTGGCAGCCTAATAAATCCCCAGGCAACAGGAAACCCTCCCCCTTGACAGTATATATTGGAACACATAATAGACAGCTCATGTGACTGACAGCTGCCGTATTTCCTATATGGTACATTTGTTTCTCTTGTAGTTTTGCTGCTTATTAATCAGATTTTTATTGTTGAATGATAATACCAGACTTGTGTGTGTTTTAGGGCAATTATGTGGCGAGGCTGGTGTATGTGTGGTGAAATGTGTGCTGAGGGTGGTATATGTGTTCAAGCACGTGGTAGTGTGAGGCGCATTTTGTGTGTGTGTTCATATCCCCGTGTGTGGTGAGTATCCTATGTCGGGGCCCCACCTTAGCATCTGTATGGTATATACTCTTTGGCGGCATCGCTCTCATTCTTTAAGTCCCCCTTGTTCACATCTGGTAGCTGTCAATTTGCCTACAACACATTTCCTTTCACTTTTTCCCCATTATGTAGATAGGGCCAAAATTGTTTGGTGAACTGGAACGCTCAGGGATAAAATTTCACCTCACAACATAGCCTATGACGCTCTCGGGGTCCAGACATGTGACTGTGCAAAATTTTGTGGCTATAGCTGATAGCTGTCGATTTTCCTCCAACACTTTTCCTTTCCCTTTTTCCCCATTATGTAGATAGGGGCAATATTGTTTGGTGAATTGGAATGCGCGGGGTTAAAATTTCGCCTCACAACATAGCCTATGACACTCCCGGGTCCAGACGTGTGATTGTGCAAAATTTTGTGGCTATAGCTGACAGCTGTCGATTTTTCTCCAACACTTTTCCATTCACTTTTTCCCCATTATGTAGATAGGGGCAAAATTGTTTGGTGAACTGGAACGCGCTGGGGTTAAAATTTCACCTCACAACATAGCCTATGACGCTCTCGGGGTCCAGACGTGTGACTGTGCAAAATTTTGTGGCTGTAGTTGCGACGGTGTAGATGCCAATCCCGGACATACATACATACACACATACATACCGTATTTTTCGCATTATAAGACGCACTTTTGTTCCCCCACATTTTGGGGGAAAGTGGGGGGTGCGTCTTATAATGCGAAACACTGTTGTGTGGTGGGGAAGGGAGGGTTGTGGAGCGGTGTTTGGGGCTGGCAGGAGGCTGTAGGAGGCCAGGAGCGGACTGCAGCAGCGGCCCCGTGGTCACGTGGGGCCGCTCATTATCTCCTGTAATATGCACTGCTTCCCGCTGTCAATCACCAGCGGGAGCAGCCCATATTACAGGAGCGGGACCGCAGCCCAGCGGCTGCGGTCCCGTGTGGATAGTCAGTGCTTTCCACGCAATGACAGCATGGAAAGCACTGACTATCCCTGGGAGGATAAGCATACTCACCGCTCTCCTCACTCCCTGCCGTTCGCGCCATCCCCGCTGTCTTTGCCGGCATCCGGGTCCTGTGAGCGTCGCTGCAGAGTGACGTCATCACCTGCGCGATGCTCACAGGACTGGATGCCGGGCACAGCAGAGAGCGGATAGCGCGGACGGCGAGGGAGCGAGGAGAGCGGTGAGTATGATTGTTTATTATTTTAACTGTGCGGCAGCATGTGGGACAATGCCAGCAAGGGGACAGTGCCATCAGAGGGGACAGTGCCAGCAAGAGGACAGTGCCATCAGAGGGGACAGTGCCAGCAAGGGGACAGTGCCATCAGAGGGGACAGTGCCAGCAAGGGGACAGTGCCATCAGAGGGGACAGTGCCATCAGAGGGGACAGTGCCAGCAAGAGGACAGTGCCGTCAGAGGGGACAGTGCCAGCAAGGGGACAGTGCCATCAGAGGGGACAGTGCCAGCAAGGGGACAGTGCCATCAGAGGGGACAGTGCCATCAGAGGGGACAGTGCCATCAGAGGGGACAGTGCCAGCAAGGGGACAGTGCCATCAGAGGGGACAGTGCCAGCAAGGGGACAGTGCCATCAGAGGGGACAGTGCCAGCAAGGGGACAGTGCCATCAGAGGGGACAGTGCCAGCAAGGGGACAGTGCCATCAGAGGGGACAGTGCCATCAGAGGGGACAGTGCCAGCAAGGGGACAGTGCCATCAGAGGGGACAGTGCCAGCAAGGGGACAGTGCCATCAGAGGGGACAGTGCCAGCAAGGGGACAGTGCCATCAGAGGGGACAGTGCCAGCAAGGGGACAGTGCCAGCAAGGGGACAGTGCCATCAGAGGGGACAGTGCCATCAGAGGGGACAGTGCCAGCAAGGGGACAGTGCCATCAGAGGGGACAGTGCCAGCAAGGGGACACTGCCATCAGAGGGGACAGTGCCAGCAAGGGGACAGTGCCATCAGAGGGGACAGTGCCAGCAAGGGGACAGTGCCATCAGAGGGGACAGTGCCATCAGAGAGGACAGTGCCAGCAGGGGAAACAGTGCCAGCATGGGGGACAGTGCCAGCATGGGGGACAGTGCCAGCAGGGGGGGACAGTGCCAACATTGGGGGGACATTGTGCCAGCATGGTGGGACAGTGTACCACCATCGGGGACTGTGCCAGGATGGGGGGACAGTGTACCAGCATGGGGGACTGTGCCAGGAAGGGGGCACAGTGCCAACATGAAGGCTATGTGTACCAGCATGGAGGATATATATACCAGGATGGAGGACATATATATGGATTGTAAGACGGACACTGGCATTATAAGGCGAACCCCATTTAACATTAAAAATTATTTTTTCCTCTTTTCCTTCATCAAATGTGGGGGTGCGTCTTATAATCCGGTGCGTCTTATAAAGCGAAAAATACGGTACATACACACACACATTCAGTTTTATATATTAGATAATATATGATATTTTAATTGTTGTGCTTATAACATTAAGATATATTTAACTCATAAATAAACTTTAAGTTCTCATGCATCATACATATCAGAGAATTTGTGTGATATTACAAAAATCAAATTGCATTATAGTGTTTTATAGTTAAACAGCAAGCCACAAATCCCTCTGTTCATAGCCTGATCTGTAGTGGTATTGAAAATCATTTGAAATCCCAATATGAGAAATCCACTTTATGAATTGAAGCAGACCATGCTGAGTTTAATAAAAATTATTCCTTGATTTTGTTGTTCAGAGATCAAAAATCAGTAATCCTACATATGCACTTCTTTATCTTACTTCTCTGGTTTGCAAAGTGCGTTCTGCATCAATGACGCAATATAAATGCAAACATATGTTCTGTACAGACACTGGGCCTTTAATCGGCTCCTCACAGTAACATATGCACACTTTCCTTATGATGCAGACACATAGCGTTATGTGTAGTAGTATTTTTGGCTTTTCCACATTCTTGGGTATTGATATATGCAGGGTGCTTGTGGGAGAAGGTGGCCTTGCTGGAATTTCCTGAGGCAACATTGAGATTTGCTAGGAAAACATACCTTAAATACAGATGACCTTTTGTAGACAGGCAGCAGAAGGATATTTTGATTTTTCTGTGGTGCATGTATAGTTCCGTAAAACAGACTATGTAATTTCTCACCATGAGAACCTGCTCTTCCAAGGGCTCAAAACATAATATTATTATTATTATTATTATTTATTTATAGAGCACCATTGATTCCATGGTGCTGTACATGAGAAAGGGATACATACAAACAAGTTAAAAGTAATATGAACAAACTAACAGTGACAGACTGGTACAGAGGAGAGAGAGGACCCTGCCCTTGCCGGCTTACATTCTACAAGGACAATGAGGAGGGAAACAGTAGGTTGGGTCTGCTCGGGTAGTGGTGGAGCGCCGGGACCAGTGGTTGTGCAGTGCAAGGCCCAGTGGTGGTGGAGTGCCGGGTCTAGTGATGGTGGAGCGTCGGGTCCAGTGGTGGTGGAGTGCTGGGTCCAGTGGTGTTGAGGTGGCACCATGGTCATTGCAGGATGTAGGCTGTTCTGAAGAGATGGGTTTTCAGGTTCCGCTTGAAGGTTCCGAGTGTAGGGGATAGTCAGGCGTTTTGAGGTGCAGAATTCCAGAGGATGGGGGATGTTTAGGCGAAGTCCTGCAGGCGGTTAGATGAGGAACGTACAAGTGTGGAGGAAAGGAGGAGGTCTTGGGAGGATCAAAGATTACGGGTTGGATGATATCGGGAGATTAGTTCAGGGATATATGGGGGGTACATATTGTGGACGGCTTTGTAAGTCAATTTTACAGTTTGAATTGGATACTCTGGGGAATTGGGAGCCAGTGAAGGGATTTGCAGAAGGGAGAAGTGGAGGAGCAGCGAGGAGAGAGGTCGATTAGTCGGGCAGCAGAGTTAAGGACGGATTGGAGAGGTGCAAGAGTGTTAGCGGGGAGGCCACAGAGGAGGAGGTTGCAGTAGTCAAGATGGGAGGTGATGAGGTCGTGCACTAGTAGTTTAGTAGATTGAGGGTTGAGGAAGGGACGGATTCTGGAAATAATTTTGAGCTGGAGGTGGCAGGAGGTGCAAGAGCTTGAATGTGTGGTTTGAAGGATAAGGCAGAGTCAAGGATTACTCCGAGGCAGCGGACTTCAGGTCACAGGGCAAAGTGTGATATCATTTATTGTGATAGATAGATCATGTAAGGGACCTGCGCGAAATGGGGAAAGATGATGAGTTCAGTTATGTGTACATTTAGTTTAATAAAATGAGGAGAAGAAGGAGGATATGGCTGATGGACACTCTTGGATTTTGGACAGCAGTGAGGTGACGTCTGGGCAAGAGAGGTAGATCTGTGTGTCATCAGCGTACAGGTGACACTGGAAGCCGTTGAACTTTTTGAGTTGTCCTAGTCCAAGAGTATAAATGGAAAAAAGAAGGGACCTCAGAACAGAGCCTTGAGAGACCACAACAGAGAGGGGATGTGGTGAGGAGTTAGTGTTGGAGTGGCAGACACTAAATATGCGGTTGAAAAGGTAGGAGGAGATCCAGGAAAGGGCAAGGTCAGTGATACCAATTGAAGAGAGGATTTGTAACAGGAGGCAGTGGTCGACTGTGTCGAATGCAGAAGACGGGTCAAGAAGGAGGTTGGAGAAGTGTCCATTAGCTTTGGCGGTAAGTAGGTCGTTAGTAATTGTTAGCGGTTTCGATGTGGGTGAAGCCAGATGAAGGTTGTCAAAGAGTTGGATGAGAGGGGGGGAAAGTACAGTGTGGAAGCTTCAAGAGTTGGAAGTGAATGGGAGTTGGATAGGGACATTTTATGATCTAAAAAAAAGAGCAGTAAATAGTTGAGATTAGAAAGACAGAGATGTTTTTGTGACCGTTAAACCCGAGCAAAATCAGTACATATAGTATGTGTAAAAAGGCACATCAATAGCTTTTGCACAGACCATGTTTGGAATGTGTGAATGGGGACGTGGTGAGGTAATGATAAGGGATGATCATTATTTTAAGTCAGTACTTCTCGTTCAGGGCCTTAATGACCGAACACGTTCGGACCCTGAGACGAAGTGCACGGACCCCTTATTCACCATGGTAATTCAGTCGATGCTGACTTTGACTGCACAGTTATGCATAACATCCTTTTGGTTTTCCCTTTTGAACAGCATTTTTTAGCAACCAGGTGAGGTACCTTGTCCTTTGATCTCCTGCTTTAACCCCTTTAATGTCTTTTATTACCCTTTTTTCCCAGCAAATCAGGATTCACTGGTAAAAAATCTGGCCTATTTAATCTGCATAATATAGCAAAATCTAACTTAACTGTAGAAAGACACTGATCTATTAACTTTATAACTAATTTATTTGAAAGGATTTTATTGTTAAAACATTTCTATGAGTGTTCTGACAATGATATGTATAGAATTTATGTTATTGAAATACCGCAGGTATCCTGTATAGCCCTTCATCAGACACAAACTGGTTTACAACTAGTGATAGCGAATAGTAATGCTCAGATTTGGAGAATCGTAAAAGTAGTTTGCAATACTTGTGTATTTGTACCGAATAGAGAGTCCAATGCAAGTCAATGGGAAATGCAAGTAATTTTCTGCTGATCCCAATAAAGGGATCTGGGAGCTTAAAAAAAAGACTGAAATGGATAGGAAAGTGATGAAATTGTATGGGAGCAGCCTGGAGAAGACTAGAGATGAGCAAACAAACTAAGTTTTCGGATTCAGGTTCAGTTTGCCAAATAGGGGGTGTTTGCCAAATTGTTCAACGAACAGTTCATTGAATCCCCCTAACTCATTGAGATCAATGGCAGTCAAATTGAAACACATAGAAAACAACTTACAGGTTCACAAAACTGGCCAACACTGAATTGAATTAGGGCCGCCAGTGAAAAGGACACAAATCTACTAATTACTATAGTGTCTGTCAGCAGGCGTATGCCTGCTGACAGATCACACCACTCCCGTCCGCACTGTGGACGCGAGATGTAGCGTCCATGCTGCGGGCGGGAGAGTGTGATCTGTCAGCAGGCATACGCCTGCTGACAGTACACATATAGGAGTGAATGAGAGCTTTCACACCGCGTGCGCCCTATTATAAACATAGGGGCCGCGGTCAGCATGCTCACACTTGCAGATGCATCTGCAAAACGCTGCAGATCCATCTGCAAGTGTGAAGGCAGCCTTACAAGGTGTCCAAAACTGCCAAACTGATTATATTAGGGCCAGACACAGTGAAAAGGACAACAATCTACCTAGAGTACAAATAGTGTCATAATGTAGCATGGGTGTACGAGGCATGGTCTTTGCATGCCTGCACACTCTTCAAAATCAGTTTAACCCCTTAAGGACCGAGTCACTTTGCAGCTTAAAGGGATCCTGTCACCCCCAAAACACCTCTAAACCTATTAAAAGCTGTCCCTAGAGCATATTAACACTTTCCCTACACTCCTTTTACCTCCTAAATGCACATAGTCAAACTGAATATAAACGTTATTATAGTACCTCATTACTGATGATAATGAGTGACTATGCTATTCATAGTCACTCATCCAGGGTGCCCCTCTTCTTCATATCACGACCTATTCAGGCGTGATCTTCATCACAGATTCAAATTGCCGCCTCCCTGCGCGCCTCCCCGCTCTCCCATTGCTTCCGGGCTTCAGTGTGGGGCTGTATGACGCGATCCGCGTCATTCCCGCGCCGGGTGACGTATTTACACCCGCGCCGTCAGCTTCAAAATGCGCACTGCGCATGCCCATGAATCTGACAGCGCGGCGCGGATGTAAATACGTCACCCAGCGCCGGGAATGACGCGGATCGCGTCATACAGCCCCACACTGAAGCCCGGAAGCAATGGGAGAGCGGGGAGGCACGCAGGGAGGCGGCAATTTGAATCTGTGATGAAGATCACGCCTGAATGGAAAATGAGCTCAAATTGTTAGCGGACACCATGTCGCGTTTGGAGGGGCCCTGTGTGTCTCCACATTGGAGCTCCCCCACAAATGACCCCTTTTGGAAACTAGACCCCCTAAGGAACGTATCTAGATGCATAGTGAGCACTTTGAACCCCCAGATGCTTCACAAATTCATCCATAAAAATGAAAAAGCACTTTTTTTTCCACAAAAAAATTCTTTTTTCATTATTACGGATCAATTTGTGAAGCATCTGGGGTTCAAAGTGCTCACTATGCATCTAGATACGTTCCTTGGGGGGTCTAGTTTCCAAAATGGGGTCACTTGTGGGGGAGCTCCAATGTGGAGACACACGGGGCCCCTCCATACGCGACATGGTGTCCGCTAACAATTTGAGCTAATTTTCCATTCAAATTGTTAGCGGACACCATGTCGCGTTTGGAGGGTCCCCGTGTGTCTCCACATTGGAGCTCCCCCACAAATGACCCCATTTTGGAAACTAGACCCCCAAAGGAACATATCTAGATGCATAGTGAGCACTTTCTACCCCCAGGTGCTTCACAAATTGATCTGTAAAAATGAAAAAAGAGAAATTTTTGTGGAAAAAAAAGTGCTTTTTCATTTTTATGGATGAATTTGTGAAGCATCTGGGGGTTCAAAGTGCTCACTATGCATCTAGATACGTTCCTTAGGGGGTCTAGTTTCCAAAATGGGGTCACTTGTGGGGGAGCTCCAATGTGGAGACACACTGGGACCCTCCAAACACGACATGGTGTCCGCTAACAATTTGAATGGAAAATGAGCTCAATTTGTTAGCGGACACCATGTTGCGTTTGGAGGGTCCCTGTGTGTCTCCACATTGGAGCTCCCCCACAAGTGACCCCATTTTGGAAACTAGACCCCCAATGGAACATATCTAGATGCATAGTGAGCACTTTCAACCCCCAGGTGCTTCACAAATTGGTTCTAAAATGGGGTCACTTGTGGGGGAGCTCCAATGTTCAGGCACACAGGGGCTCTCCATACGCAACATGGTGTCCACTAACAATTGGAATTGTTAGCGGACACCATATAGGATATGAAGAGCCCCTATGTGCCTAAACATTGGAGCTCCCCCACAAGTGACCCCATTTTGTAAACTAGACCACCCAAGGAACGTATCTAGATGCATAGTGAGCACTTTGAACCCTCAGGTGCTTCACAAATTGATCCGTAAAAATGAAAAAAGAAACTTTTGTGGAAAAAAAAAGTGCTTTTTCATTTTTATGGATGAATTTGTGAAGCATCTGGGGGTTCAAAGTGCTCACTATGCAACTAGATACGTTCCTTGGGGGGTCTAGGTTCCAAAATGGGGTCACTTGTGGGGGAGCTCCAATGTTCAGGTACACAGGGAGGGGCTCTCCATACACGACATGGTTTCCGCTAACAATTGGAGCTAATTTTCCATTGAAATTGTTAGCGAACACCATGTCGCATATGGAGAACCCGTGTGCCACCAGCACAAGGGCAACTGGAAGAGTTGGGGTACAGCACCAGAAAATGCCGCCTCTAATGAATGCGCTATTTTCTTGGGTGGCTGTGGGTTGCAATTTGCAGCGTGGGGGACCCACAACATTTGGGTCTCTCCATGCTGAGGATTCCAGTCAGCCAGCTACCAAGTTGTACATGGCTGGCTACAAAAAATACAGCGAAGGCCTTTTTTTTTATTTCTAGAACTAATTCTAGCAAAAACAAAAAATGACGTGGGGCTCCGCCATATTTTTGGTCCAGCCAGGTACAACTTGACAGCTACAGACTTCCAGAAACCCCCAGCTGCTTGTTGTACCTGGCTGCAGCCAAAAATACAGCGAAGCTCATTTTTTTTTATTTCTAGAACTAACTCTAGAAAAAAAATTGACATAGGGCTCCGCCATATTTTTGGCCCAGCCAGGTACAACTAGGCAGCTGGGGGCTGGAATCCTCAGCATGGAAAGGCCCAAGTGTTCTGGGCCCCCCATGCTGCGAATTGCAGTCCGCAGCCGCCCCAGAAAATGGCGCATTCATTGAAGCGCCATTTTCTGGCGCTGTACTCATGCTCTTCCAGTTGCCCTGGTGCCGGTGGCAAACTGGGTAATAAAGGGGTTAATGCCAGCTTTATATTGGCAGCTGGCACTAAGCCCGAGATTAATAATATTGGGCCAATGTTAGACCCGCCATTAGGAATCTCTGGTAAGTAGTCAATAAATACACACAGAGAAAAATATTTTTATTTAAAAAAAAAACACAAACAAAATTCGGACTCCCTCATTATTATAAAAAGATCCGACATAGTCCACAATGAAGGTCCCACGACGCTCGATCGCCTCCAACGTAGTCCACAACGAAGTTCCCACGATGTCATGCAGGAGGATCGGACTGCAAAGTAGCGATCTGACAGGCCGGGTGCAGTGATCCACTATGTGGATCACTGCATCGGGGCTGTGAGATCGCTTTCTGTAGCTCAATCTGCATGCAGACGGATCGGACTGCAGAGCAGCAATCTGGCAGTTCATGTGCAGCGCAGTGCCTGCGAGATCGCTTTCTGCAGCTCGATCCTCATGCAGGAGGATCGGACTGCAGAGTAGTGATCTGGCAGCGCGGGTGCCGTGCCGGGGCTGGAAGATTGCTTTCTGCAGCTCGATCCCCATGCTAGGGGAATCCCCTGCATGGAGAGCAAGCTGCAGAAAGCGATCTGACAGCTTGGGCGCAGTGGTCTGAAAGCCCGGATCACTGTGCAGTGGATCACTGCACAGTTTGGACCACTGCGCCCAAACTGTCAGATTGCTTTCTGCAGCTCAATCCCCATGCATGGGGATTCCCCTGCATGGAGAGCAAGCTGCAGAATGCGATCTGACAACATGGGCACTGTGATCCACTGGATCACTGCGCCCGAGCTGTCAGATCGCTTTCTGCAGCTCAATGGGGATCAAGATGTAGAAAGCGATCTGACAACTTGGGCACAGTGATCTACTGGATCACTGCACCTGAGCTGTCAGATCTCTTTCTGCAGTTCGATCGCCATGCAGGGGGATGTGGGATCAGGGATCCCCATGCAGGGGGATGGGGGATCAGGGATCCCCCTGCTGGGAGATGGGGGATCAGGGATCCCCATGCAGGGGGATGGGGGCTCAGGGATCCCCCTGCAGGGGGATGGTGGATCAGGGATCCCCCTGCTGTGAAATGGGGGATCAGGGGTCCCCCTGCAGGGGGATGGGGGATCAGGGGGCGGTGACAGCAGGAGGAGGCGAGCGGGAGGCGGTTGCTGCAGCAGTAGCAGCATCGGCGCTCAGGAGGAGGTGAGCGGGAGGCGGCGGCTGCAGCAGCATCGGTTCTCGAGAGGAGGTGAGCGGGAGGAAGCGGGGGAACAAGAGGGATGAGCGGGAGGAATGCACACACAGCAGGTGACAAGGGGGATGAGGGGGGGATGCGCACACAGCGGGGGACAAGGGGGGCGAGCGGGAGGGATGCGCACACAGCGGGGGACAAGGGGGGCGAGCGGGGGGGGTGTGCACACAGCTGGGGACAAGGGGGACGAGCGGAGGGGATGCGCACACAGCGGGGGACAAGGGGTGCGAGCGGGGGGATGCGCACACAGTGGGGGACAAGGGGGGCGAGCGGTAGGGATGCGCACACAGCGGGGGAAAAGGGGGCGAGCAGGGGGGATGCGCACACAGCGGGGGAAAGGGGGACGAGCGGGGAGGATGCGCACAGAGCGGGGGACAAGGGGGACGAGCGGGGGGGATGCGCACACAGCGGGGGACAGGGGGAATGAGCGGGGGGGCGAACACAGTGGGGGACAAGAGGGATGAGCGGGGGGGGCAGACACAGCAGGGGACAAGGGGTATGAGCGGGGGGGATGCAGACACAGAGGGGGGAGGGGGGAAGAGACCGGGAGGCAGGAGAGCGGGCACAGGCAGGGGATGCATGCAGGAGCCGGGCACAGCTGACAGCCCGGCTCCTGCAGAGATCATGCAGGGAGAGGTGAGTGTCCCTGCACTCCCTCTCCCTAAGGGGGCGACACAGAGCCAGGTGCAGCGACCACATAGTGATTGCTGCACCTGGCTGTCAGATCGCTCCCCCTGCAGTGGATGGAGGAGCAGAGCGGGGAGCAGACAGAAGTCCGGAGGACAGCGGGCGCCGGAGGACAGCGGGCGCCGGAGGACAGCGGGCACCAGAGGACAGCGGGCACCAGAGGACAGCGGGCACCAGAGGACAGCGGGCACAGGAGGTGAGTAGGCACCAGCAGAGTAGACTGGAGGGGCGCATAGGGAGGAGGCAGGAGAGCGAGGAGAGGAGGGAGGAGAGCGGGAACAGGAGGGAGGAGAGCATGGGGAGGAGACCGGGGACCGGACAGCGGGGACTGGAGAGCGGGGACTAGGGAGCATGGACCAGGCAGAGCAGTGAGGGGCAGTGGGCAGAGGCAGGGGATGTGTGCAGGAGTCGGGCACAGCTGACAGCCCGGCTCCTGCAGCGATCGCACAGGGAAACACTGATATTCAGCATTTCCCTGCGCGATCTTGGTGTGATCGGTCGGTCAGATTGACTGACCGATCACATCGCTCTGAGTGTGGGGACCCCTAAAAAGGGTCCCCACACCTCTGCCCCTGACCCTCAGCTGTACTGACAGCTGTTAGATTTGAGCTGTCACTGTTTGTTTACAAGCAGTGACAGTTCAAAGCCATGACGAGTATACTCGTCATGATGCGGGAACTGACATCTTTTCATGACGAGTATACTCGTCATTAGTCGTAAAGGGGTTAAAATAGGTGGTGACTCACATTCACTTACATTTCAGAGGTGGTTGAAGCTCAGTTTGAAATGATAGATGGAGAAGCTGACTAACCCAGGGGCCTATGGGGACTCGGGTGTCTGGGCCCTGTTGTGGTTGGGATGTCACTGGTGACCTCTCCAGACCCGTGGCCCTGGTGGCCAACTGGTAAAGGAGTTAGGGAATGGTAGTAAAGAGAATAAAAGTTTATCGTGACATCACCTGTGCCTTCTGGTGATTGCATCAGCACTGCCTTTGGCCTCAAGGGATGACTTAAGAACAGCTAGATGTTGAAGCTCCCCACAGGCGGAATTGGGTCCCCCGGGGCTCTGGTAGTAGATGGATAAGGATGAAAGCAGGGAATTGACCTTGCTGGCAGGCAGCTGGAATAGTCTCTATAGATGGCAGGGTCAGGGGTAGAGGAATAGACACACACACCGTAGATTGTTTCTTTACCTTTTATGGCCACTTTACACGCGGCTACATTTCTAGCTTATCCACAGGTAACTTACTGGCTGCAGTGAAATCATGGAGACATTATTCCATTTGTACACAGCAACAAGCTAGAACCATGTCTCCATGATTTCACTGCAGCCAGTAAGTTACCTGTGGATAAGCTAGAAATGTAGCCGCGTGTAAAGTGACCATTACTGATAGAATTGCAGGTAAAATTCCAGTACACTGTCGGGTGTTCAGTAGCACTTCTGGATCTCCACGGTGAGTGGGTATAAGGCCTCCTCGTCTCTTTTCCCTTGTGTGAAGCCGCTACCCTATATGGAACTTGGCTGGCCTCCTCTGCTCTCCTATAACCTGTGCTGTGTTGCGTAACCCTCGTTGGACTGCCGCTATATACCCTCTTACGGTGTCTGGCTCCCTTTTGGAACAAATATAAGTTTTACTGAATATCACTGAAAATATTAGTTAGCCAGGTCATTCACAAATGTAGGCCTATTGGGCAGGGGGCACTCACAAGTCATGCAACCTCTCTAGTCAATAGTAAACCCCGCCACCCCCACGTGCTTTATAGACTACTATAAGAAGAGGATTCAGGTGGGTCAGTGACCTCTATAAGTCTAGTGATAAGGGGAGGTTTATCAAACAATGCTTTTAAGTATAAAAAAAACTCAGGATGTGAATACTGCAGATTTTGCAAAACCTGGGTCTATACCGAAAAACAGTTAAAGCCAATATTTAGGGAGATTTAGTAAACACTACTTTTAAGCCCCAAAAACGATGGATATGAATACAGGAAATTTGTGAATCACTGGTTCTATGGACAAAAAGGTTTAATTATAAAGATGTGCAAGAATGTCAGGAGTAAGTTTGTGCTCAGAGAGCCCTGCTCAAGTCATGCACCACATAACAAAGAGACCCTAAAAAGACTCACCACTTTTCCAAAAATTAGTGTCATACCTCAGCAAAGTGGTATCCATTCAAGTATTATGTATTTGGCCAAAATAGCAGCAAGGGTGCTGGCCTGGCCCAGCATTTCAAGTTTGATTATTTAGGAAATGGTGTGCAAGTGTCAGGATTAGGTATTGTGCTCAAACAGCCCTGCTCATGTCATGCAGCACACAGCAAAGAGACCCTAACAAAAGTCCCCACTTTTTCAAAAATTAGGTGTGGCACCCTGGCACCTTGTTGGGCACCACAGAAATCCTTAGGGCATGAATGGAGTTAACAGCAAAGCAATACTCACAAAACAACACCACAACACCTTAGAACACCTGGTTTCACCCCGAGCCTCTAGGGGGAGCTCCACAGGTCACTTTGAGCCAGTTCCCCCTATAAATAGAGTCTTGGAGGGAGAAACGTCTGAGTGTGTGCAGTCGCTACAAGAGCTGCCAGCCTGTGCGAAACCTCCATTCTATGAGGGACACACTAGGCCCCACCAGCCAGCTAGCAAGTGAGGAAATCCCTGCAAATTGGGATAAGAGGAAGAAGGAGAAGACACCTCTCAGGAAAACAGAGTTATTCTGACTCTTTCCTTACAAACTGGTTACTGAAACCGAAGCTGTGAGAGCTACCCAGCCACCACAGAGAACCAGCACCCTTAACAGGAGGTGTAGCCACCTGTTCCACCTGATGCACCTACCCACGAGAGCCCAGGGAAGAGTACTGATCCTGCTCAAAACCCTTTTACAGTGCCCTCAGTGCTGATACCCAGGTGAAGCAAGTTCCATCGAACACACTGCCCGGTCCGGCTGAATTCCATATCCACCCGACCTTAGAGAGAGAGAGAAATATAGAAAGGAAGCCTACTACAACTGCTTACTGTTAATCTCCAGGATTGCTAACTTCACTAACCCGGTCTGGCGTACCTGAATACCACCAGTAAAAGGTACTTAAAAGACTTTGGCGTGTCTCAGTCTGACTCCTGGCCTAACAGCAGCACTACCGCAGCTGCCTCACAACATCTTGCGCAGCTCCTGGCTCCGGGGACTCCCGCTCATCCTGTGGGGAGCGTCCCATCTTGCTGCCTAACATCCCCCGGAGACCTAGCAGCGCTGGTAAAGTTACCAGAACACCCGCAGGTGGCGTCACGAAGACAACTAATCCCTACTGTTCCGCCATTTCCCCTATTGATCTGGACCACTGGGCCTCGCAGCCGCAGGCGCAGTTCCGTGACAAGAGGAGAGTCAACGCCTGCGACGTGAACACCCCGGTCACGGTGAGTCATAGGCACAGCCTAAAGTGTCAACGACTACCCTAGAGTTGAAATCCTGTAACACAGCACACTGAAAAGTACACCAGCACCTAGTCTCCCAATTCTAACACTGGGGTGGAAAAGTCGTTGGTGATCTATGACTTGTTCATCTTGATAATTACGTTATCTACACTGCTTGACATACAGAAAAGAGGATACAATGTTGCTAAATCAATTTTATTATCAATATAGGACTTATAAACAGGAAAACACATATAGGGAGATCAAAACATTGCACAGTCCCAGTTCCACATAAAAATATGCACTCCAATACAAATATTAACCCAATAATATTGCACTATGCCCTAAGGATCACCTAAGCCTACCTAGATATAAAGCATGGGGGCCAATAGCCTATATAAAACCCATATATGAGGTACACAGCTTCCTCTGGCTTCTTATGGGACCCACCGTGCAATACAAAATAGTGGCAGTACTGGTCTGCTTACCGCATATAAAGTGGAGCAAGGGACGCTGTGGAAAAGCCCCTACGTCCGTTTCGCGGGTACAGAGACCTGCTTCTTTGGGGGGAGGGGGGTGCATACTCCTGCCTGGCGGGTTCTATTTAAAGACTGCACCACCAGGCTCCATGATGAATGCGCCGGAAGTGGGCGGTGCGTAACCCGGCAACCACAGAGCGTCCGTCGCGTCACTTCCTGCTGACGTGTGAGTCGCACAGTCAGCGGAGGAGTGCGGCGCTTCCTGGCAACCAAGGATGCCTCAGCACCATGTAAAACGCCGCCTGCTTGGGACGCGTCACCATAGCAGCGGCGGCGAATTCACATGGCGCAATTACATCATGGTATTTGTATTATGTGGGGATCTGGATGAAATACCAAAATTCTTTAGGGGACATATTAATAATATTGTGGGGCCATATATCCTCCACATCATTCCTTCCCCCAAATTGAATTAAACAAAACAATCCTACATATAATATACATAATAATAGATAGCACAAAGATGATGCGGTTGTTCCCATTGGCAGAGAGTATTCATCCAGGGAGGAAGGGAAGGGTAAAAGTCACAGATCTGTTTAAAATATAAAGAGGAAAGTTAAAACCAAATCAAAATAAACTTATTAAGATCAATGGTGAATAGCTCACTGTCTCATTGAGACCATTCGGTACCAGAGAACCTAGTGTAATGATCCACCTTGTCTCACACTGGGCCAATCGCTTCCTCAGGTCACCCCTCTAATTCCCCCATGAATAACATCAATCCCCAAGAATTTAAGGAATCTCGGATCACAGCGATGGTGCTCTCTGAAGTGCCGTGGTATAGTTTTTAAAGTGACCACTTGATCTGCTTCCACTTTTGCCGCATCGCATATGTCACGGCAGTGCTCCCGGACCCTCATACGAAATTCCCGGGATGTTAATCCCACATAGATACGGGGACAAGTATATTTGGCATAGTAGACTACATGGGTAGTACGACATGAGATATAATTACGAATTGTATAGGTTCTTTTGCCATCTGATGTTTCAAATGTATGTCCCCGCACCACGTTGGCAATGCCGCACATTGGCCACACGGGAAGCATCCATTTTTGGTCATCCAGATCCAAATAGGAACGGCACTTTAGGGGCATAGTGGCTGTGCACTAAAATATCCCATAGATTCCTAGACCATCTAGGGGTCATGGGGGGATATTCGGGTAGGTAGTTTTTCAAAATTCCATCTGAGCGAAGGACCGCCCAGTGTTTTGACAAGATGGATCTCATATTTCTCCAGTCCTGGTTATAGGTGGAGATGAATCTGACCACACCTCCCTCTTTCTTCTTATCATTCCCTCCCCTACCATCACAGACGAGCAGTTCTGTCCGAGAGACCCTCTTGGCTTGATGGTATACCAATTTATGGACTTCTTGCTATACCCGCTTTCCTCGACTCTAGCCCTCAAATCACCTGCCTGCTTCTCAAAGGAAGCTTCAGTTGAACAAATTCGCCTCATCCTGAGGAACTGACCAACAGGGATCGCGTTTATGGTGGCCCGGTCATGGGATGAGGAGGCATGCAGGAGGGAGTTCACGCCGAAGGTTTCCTAAAGACATCAGACTGAAGCAATCCACTATCACCAACAATCAGTCTGATGTCCAGGAACTCAACTTCAGTTTCACTATATGTATAAGTTAACCTTACATTGATGTTATTAGCGTTTAACTCCCCCATGAATGCCTACAGTTCCTCCACCGTGCCACTCCAAAAGAAAAATAAATCATCAATATATCTGAGCCAACACTGCACATGGAGGCCTGCCTGTACCTCCCGTCGCCAAAAATCTCCCTTTCCCAGAACCCCAGGAATAGATTAGCATACGAGGGGGCACAGGCCGCCCCCATGGCAGTGCCTTGGGTCTGCAGATAATATCTGTCCTTAAAAACGAAAAAATTGTGAGTAAGCACAAAGTGGAGTAACTCCATCACCAGGCCACACAATCCCGGATCCCTGCCGGTCGTCCCAGGAAGAAGTGAACTGACTCCACGACATCCTGGTGTTTTATGCTGGTATTCAGCGATTCTACATCTACTGTTACCAGAAGGGTACTCGATCCACAAATACCCCATCAACCCTCCTTAGGACGTCCGTTGTGTCCCGAACATATGGCGGCAAGGCTTCCACCAGAGGTTTAAGATAATAATCTATAAACCTACAAAGCGGTTCGCTCATGCCGTCTATGCTGGACACAATAGGACGCCCCGGTGGGCCGACGGGGTCTTTGTGGATCTTTGGGAGGAGGTAAAAGGTTGGAATTTTCGGATGGGATCTAAAAAGTCCCTCCAAAATCTTTTTAGTAATTATGCCATCCTCCAGTGCCCTTTCCAGAATGGCTACGAGTTCGGCAAAAAATTTGTGAAGAGGACTAGATTTGAAGCGGGCATAGGTAGTCCTATCACGTAGCTGCCGGTACACCTCCCTCTCATACTCCTCACATGTCCAAATAACAACATTTCCCCCCTTGTCAGCGGCCTTTATAATCACATCGTCCAAGATTGTATTTCTTTTAATGCTTGGCGATGTTTAGACGTCAGATTATCAAACCTACGTTTCATATCAAGTTGTTTGAAATCTTCTGCTACAAGTTTTGTAAAAATTTCAATAGCAGGGCATAGTGACATGGAGGGAAATTTCTTTGACCTTGGATGTCGGGTGGAAACGTACCTGCAGCCACTTCAGTGTTCTCATCGGAGAGTTCTTTCAAAGTCTCGAGGGTCTCCCTTTCTTGTGTGTTGGGTAGTTGTGTGTCCACGGGGGTCCTGCTGTGTAGTCTTTTCAACAGCAGTTTTTGTGAAAATAAATTGAGGTCCTTTAAAGCTGTGAAAAAATTGAACACATCAGTGGGTGCAAAATTAAGACCCCTTGATAGGACTTCTTTTTGCGAGATAGTAAGAATATGTTGTGACAAATTTATTACCTCAAGGGGCCTTTTTGGGTGTTTGGAGCCAGATGGATTCTTCTTTGGAATTTGTTTGTTTTTGGCTCTTGCACTGACACCGTCATTTCCTAAGGTCTCAGACTGGGATTTCTCAGCGGAGACAAGAGATACTACAGAGGGAGTCCTGGATGGTGGAACAGACCCACCACCCTCAGGGGCAGGTGTGTTTGATTTACCACCACTTGGAATTTTCCATTTATAAACACGATTAAGTTGCAAATCGTTTGAATCCCTCTGAAATTTCTTATATTTAATATCTTTTGTCTCCTTGTCCCATTTTTTGACCTGGGAAGTTATCTCATCTTCCAATTTACTCATAGCTTCAGTAGATAATTCCTCTGAAATCTGTTTTTTGCAGTTCTGACTCCAAATTCTTAAGCACTTCACCACTGTGTTCAAATAGTAACAGCAGGAACCCATTGGAACAGGTATCAGCTAATTGTTCCCAATCACTTTTAAACTGCTCATCGGTAATGGGGAAAGAGGGAAAGACCTGTACCCTGAGACCCCTAGTGATCAGGCCCTTCTGCATATACATGTCTAGGAAGGTGTGCTTCCACCAAATCCTCTGTCTTTTCTTTAAAAGATTTTTGTATTTGGAAATTTTCTCTTGAGTGGTGTGATCAACACCCTCACCCACTGCAATGTTAGCCTCCTTAAAGAGTGTCTTTAATCTCTGTCAGCCACGCTTGGTCACGTGATCTAAAGTCCATGTTAGCTGATGGCCAAACTGTGAAAAACACAAATAATCAATAAAAAATTATCAATCACTCAACCGTATAAGTTACACCCATACTATCCTATTTTTTTTTTTTTTGTTATCTACACTGTTGGTGGACAGCCATATGCGCTTATCCCTCAGGACACCACCAGCAGCGTTGAAGACACATTCTGAGAGAATGCTGGCTTCCAGGCACTACAAAATCTCCAAGGCATTAGTTTAAAGCTCATGCCATTTTTCCAATTTTAAAGCCCAAAATGCTCAATGGTCCAGTTCCACTGTCATGGCATTCATATTGAGCTGTACTTCTGCACTACCCTCTCTAGGTGTTCACTATGTGTCAGGCTTGTCCTTTCTTCTGCAAAGATGGTCTAAAACAATGGTCAAACAACTCCCAAATATTGCTGGTAATAGATACACTGCTGCTCGTAATGTTTCTGTGATGACGACGCAACATTCCCTAGGTTGAAAGCATAGAACTGCGAGGTGCACTATATCTGCCACTAGTGTTTTGGGGAAAAGCAGTACTCAGATTGTCTAAAAGCTTCTTTTTGATACTCCTGCATGCGTGCATCCCTTTCCAGGGTGGGAAGCATTTGGGCAAATTTACTTTTGCATCAGGGATCTAACAGTGTGGAAACCCAGTAGTCAGCATTACTTTGAATCCTAACAATCCATGGATCATGTTGCAGAGAGTGCATCAAAAGGCACTCATGTGTCTTGCGCATCCATGAGGCTCAAGTCCTTGTGTTGGGTTAACATACCTGCTTGCTTCCTCTGCCCTCTCCAGCCAACCTCGCACAACAGAAATGTGACCAAAATCTCCCTCATCTACTGAGTCATTCTTCCTCCTCTATTTCTTCCTTGGCTCCTGCACCTTCATCAACTGTTTGGCTGCTACCATGAGCTCTCATCAATCCCTCTCCTTCAACCTCTCATGTTACCCGCCTCTGTGCTGACAACAGTCTAGCCTTTTAGATCTTGCTATCCCTTCCACATAGAGGACACCCCCTCCTCTACTTCCTCTTTGTTTTGAGCCTCCACCTGGCTTCACATACTTATCAAAGTGTACTCCAGCATGTAAATGATCAGAATAGTCATGCTGATAACAGCATCACCAGTGCTAAACATCTTACTCGCCATTTTAAAATTGCGAGGAAGGGTGCAGAGGTCCATGGTCTGTGACCACTACAGCAGCATGATTTGCCCCACCTCAAGATCATGTTCGCCCAGGTTATATTGTGGAGCCCCAAGGGACGCGGGGTACTCGGTACCGGACCAATCTGCTGCCGGGGATGTCACTGGTGGCCTGGTCCGGACCGTGTCCCTGGCTCAGCACAATAAAAGGGGAATTATTTACAAGGGAGATTGTCACGGGTGACGCCACCCACTTGGTGCGGCCAGTGATGCGGCCGCCGCTGCTGCAGAACCTCCGGGGGTGATGGAGTGGCAGCGGAGATGGTATAGTTCCAGTGGGGAGAACTGTATCCCCCGGGGCAGTAAAGGGTAAAGTCTATTGGGGTTATAGATGGTGGAGAAGGGTTAAAGGACACACACTCACGTTTGGTTGGCACTGTAATTCCCTTCTTGTCCTGATGCTACAGAGCTGACAGGCTGGATCTGCAGGGAGGCTCTCTGTGCTGGATCTGGAGCAAAGGTCGCAATCAATACACAGACTCCAAAGTTGTTTTCCAAGGCTTTACTGCTGATATTATTGCAGATTATAGTCCACGGAGTCTGTAATGGAGCTGGGCTCTCTCCCCACACCCTGTCCGGGTCGTTGGCTTCCTTGTGCTGCACTGTGTGTGTGTCCTGAGCTGCTGCTTCAAGCTAAGCTGCTGGGATTCCTCACGTCTCTCTCTGTATGCTGCTGGTACCACTTGGCTAGGCAACTTGGGTCCTGTATGCTGTGCTGACCCCTCTGTGTTGCTTCACTCTGGTACTAGGGGGTATCTAGAGATCCCACTGTTCCTGGATTCGCTGTGCTGTGGGTGCCAGACACAGTACCGGATCCGGTGTCCGTCTCTCTGTGCGTACGTCTGGGGCAAGTGATGGTATCACTCTGGCTCCCAGATGTATTCCTCTGTCTTTCGTTCTCCTTGTTCCTCTGACCCTTTACTAGGTCTGCACTGAGCTAACTCTGCTCTTAATAAGCTCTTCTGAGCTGTTCACAGCACTACACCGTGCTGTACGGTCTGAGCTCTCCCTCATGGGCAAGAGTATATATGGAAGCAGGAGGTGCTCCCTCTATTGCCCAGAGGTGGTAGTGTTTGTCAGTGTGTAGTGGGGGAGAGAACCCATGTGATGTTATTGTGGCACATTAACCCATGGGGTGCCACATTCCCCCTTAGTTAAATACAGTACTCCGGGACTGTGAAAAAACAAGTAAACAACAATTAATATTGACATAGACATAAAAATGAAAAAGTACAAAAATCACTAGAATGTGAAAAAGAGTTCGAAAGTCAAAAAGCAGTCTTTCCAGAGGTTTAGTCTATTGCCTCCGGGCTGATGAATATATACAAGAGAGTTCTTACCACAACCAGTCCGTGATATATATGGTCCATATAATTGCCGTAGCGACTTCCGTCGGAGCGGCGCTGCTTCCGGTCGCTTGGTTAGCGAGTCCGAGCTGCTTCTCCTGGACTCTCCCCGTGGCCGCGTAGCGGCCAAGGCGACTCACGAAGCAATGCCCGCAAAGCGGGCATTGCGAGTCGTTGCAGCCTAGCGAAGCAATGCCCGCGAAGCGGGCATTGCGAGTCGCTACACCGCTAACCAAGCCACCGAAGCCGAAGCCCATACTACTGTAGTGTACACCGCTATAGTATACTACAGTCCCATGCCCATAAGCGCCATGGGACTGTAGTATACCATCGCGCTGTACACTACAGCCATCGCGCTGTACACCGTCGCAGAACTCCCACTACCCTAAGCCCATACTACTGTAGTGTACACCGCTATAGTATACTACAGTCCCATGCCCATAAGCGCCATGGGACTGTAGTATACCATCGCGCTGGACCCCCCAGCATCAGCCCCTACCCCTAAGCCACTACCCCGATCTCTGCCGCAAGCCCCTACCCCCTGCCGCCCTAACCCACTACCCGCCGCCGACCCCGCCGCAGCAGCCCCTACCTCTAAGCCAATACCCCGCAAGCCCCTACCCCCTGCCGACCCCGCCGCTCCCGCCGCTGCAGCCCCTACCCCTAAGCACTACCCCCTGCCGCCCTAACCAGCAGCCCCTACCCCTAAGCCACTACCCCGACCTCTGCCGCAAGCCCCTACCCCCTGCCGCCCTAAACCCTAACCCACTACCCCGCCGCCGACCCCGCCGCAGCAGCCCCTACCTCTAAGCCAATACCCCGCAAGCCCTACCCCCTGCCGACCCCGCCGCTCCCGCCGCTGCAGCCCCTAACCCTAAGCACTACCCCCTGCCGCCATAACCAGCAGCCCCTACCCCTAAGCCACTACCCCGACCTCTGCCGCAAGCCACTACCCCCTGCCGCCCTAACCCACTACCCCGCCGCCGACCCCGCCGCAGCAGCCCCTACCCCACTACCCCGACCTCTGCCGCAAGCCCCTACCCCCTGCCGCCCTAAACCCTAACCCACTACCCTGCCGCCGACCCCGCCGCAGCAGCCCCTACCTCTAAGCCAATACCCCGCAAGCCCCTACCCCCTGCCGACCCCGCCGATCCCGCCGCTGCAGCCCCTAACCCTAAGCACTACCCCCTGCCGCCATAACCAGCAGCCCCTACCCCTAAGCCACTACCCCGACCTCTGCCGCAAGCCACTACCCCCTGCCGCCCTAACCCACTACCCCGCCGCCGACCCCGCCGCAGCAGCCCCTACCCCACTACCCCGACCTCTGCCGCAAGCCCCTACCCCCTGCCGCCCTAAACCCTAACCCACTACCCCGCCGCCGACCCCGCCGCAGCAGCCCCTACCTCTAAGCCAATACCCCGCAAGCCCCTACCCCCTGCCGACCCCGCCGCTCCAGCCGCTGCAGCCCCTAACCCTAAGCACTACCCCCTGCCGCCATAACCAGCAGCCCCTACCCCTAAGCCACTACCCCGACCTCTGCCGCAAGCCACTACCCCCTGCCGCCCTAACCCACTACCCCGCCGCCGACCCGCCGCAGCAGCCCCTACCCCTAACCGCCCTAACCCCTAACCCACTACCCCGCCGCCGAAGCCCCTACCCCCTGCCGCCCTAAACCCTAACCCACTACCCCGCCGCCGAAGCCACTACCCCCTGACGCCCTAATCCACTACCCCGCCGCAGCCACTACCCTCTGCCGCAAGCCCCTACCCCCTAAGCCGCACCTAACCCCCTACCCCCCGATTCCGCACCTAAACCCCTACCCCCCCCTGCCCCATAAGCCCCGCCGCACCTAAGCCCCTATCCCCTAAGCCCCGCCGCCTCCTAACCTCACACCGCTAACACCTAAAGCCCTACACCCCAAGCCCCCGCCGTCCCCTAACCTAACGCCGCTGTCACCTAACGCCCTACACCCTAAACCCCCGCCGTGCCCTAGCTAACGTCCCCGTCGATCACTTACATGCCTTCAATCGTCCGATCCACATCTCCTCCGTCCGGCCAGGCGTCCTCTTCCTCCGGCCCCGGGGGTCTTCTGTCTTCTTTCCGCCATCTCCGCCTCTTCGTCCGGCCCCGGGGATCTTCCACCTCCGACGTCCTCTTCCTTCTCATTAAGATAGAATGGAAGAAAAATCCCCCGTTCTACCTCAATGAGATCTCAGGCCCTCTTCTGATTGGTCGCTGGATACTGCCCTCAGCCAATCAGAAGAGCCCCTCAAAACTGAGACGCAGTTCTCATTCAGGTCCGACTTTTTTTCCCCATTGACATACATTACCGGTGTGTCGGCGATTTTATGGCCGCCCACCTGGTTCTATTTGTCGGCCCTGAAATCGCGGACACACCGCTAATGCATCTCTATGGGCAGTCAGCCCGATTTCGGATTGAACGCCGACCAATCAGAATTCGAGCTGACTGCCCATAGACATGCATTAGCGGTGTGTCCGCGATTTTAGGGCCGACAAATAGAACCAGGTGGCCGGCCATAAAATCGCCGACACACCGGTAATGTATGTCAATGGGGAAAAAAAAAGGCGGACCTGAATGAGAACTGCGTCTCAGTCTGACTTAAAAAATAAAAAAATTAAATAATAAAAAAAATAATTTAAAAATAATTAAAAAATAATAAAAAAATAAATAAAAAATAATAAATAATTCAATAAAAATAATAATAAAAAAAAAAAAAAGGCGGACCTGAATGAGAACTGCGTCTCAGTCTGACTTTAAAAAATAAATAAATTAAATAATAAAAAAAATATTTAAAAAATAATTAAAAAATAATAAAAACATAAATAAAAAATAATAAATAATTAAATAAAAAATAATAATTTAAAAAAAACATTCTAATAATAATCATATTACTGCTAATAATAATGCTATTAATGCTAATAATTATGCTATTAATGCTAATAATAATGTTATTAATGCTATTATTAATGCTAATAATGCTATTATTAATGCTATTAATGCTAATAATAATGCTATTAATGCTATTAATAATGTTATTAATGCTATTATTAATGCTAATAATGCTATTATTAATGCTATTAATGCTAATAATAATGCTATTAATAATGTTATTAATGCTATTATTAATGCTAATAATGCTATTATTAATGCTATTTATGCTAATAATAATGCTATTAATCCTATTAATAATGCTATTAATGCTATTAATGCTAATATTTATCCTATTAATGGTATTATTAATGCTATTAATGCTAATAATAATGCTATTAATGCTATTAATGCTAATAATAATGCTATTAATGCTATTAATAATGTTATTAATGCTATTATTAATGCTAATAATGCTATTATTAATGCTATTAATGCTAATAATAATGCTATTAATGCTATTAATAATGTTATTAATGCTATTATTAATGTTAATAATGCTATTATTAATGCTATTTATGCTAATAATAATGCTATTAATCCTATTAATAATGCTATTAATGTTATTAATGCTAATATTTATCCTATTAATGGTATTATTAATGCTATTAATGCTAATAATAATGCTATTAATGCTATTAATGCTAATAATAATGCTATTAATGCTATTAATAATGTTATTAATGCTATTATTAATGCTAATAATGCTATTATTAATGCTATTAATGCTAATAATAATGCTATTAATGCTATTAATAATGTTATTAATGCTATTATTAATGCTATTTATGCTAATAATAATGCTATTAATGCTATTAATAATGCTATTAATGCTATTATTTATGCTATTAATTCTATTAATGCTAATATTTATCCTATTAATGGTATTATTAATGCTATTAATGCTAATAATAATGCTATTAATGCTATTAATGCTAATAATAATGCTATTAATGCTATTAATAATGTTATTAATGCTATTATTAATCCTAATAATGCTATTATTAATGCTATTAATGCTAATAATAATGCTATTAATGCTATTACTGCTAATAATAATGCTATTAATGCTAATAATTATGCTATTAATGCTAATAATAATGTTATTAATGCTATTATTAATGCTAATAATGCTATTATTAATGCTATTAATGCTAATAATAATGCTATTAATGCTATTAATAATGTTATTAATGCTATTATTAATGCTAATAATGCTATTATTAATGCTATTAATGCTAATAATAATGCTATTAATGCTATTAATAATGTTATTAATGCTATTATTAATGCTAATAATGCTATTATTAATGCTATTTATGCTAATAATAATGCTATTAATGCTATTATATAATGCTATTAATGCTATTAATGCTAATATTTATCCTATTAATGCTATTCTATTAATGCTATTAATGCTAATAATAATGCTATTAATGCTATATAATGCTAATTAATAATGCTATTAATGCTATTAATAATGCTTATTAATGCATATTATTAATGCTAATAATGCTATTATTAATGCTATTAATGCTAATTAATAATGCTATTAATGCTATTAATTATGCTATTAATGCTATTAATGCTAATATTAATGCTTATTAATGCTATCTATATATATTGCTATTAATGCTAATAATAATGCTATTAATGCTATTAATAATGTTATTAATGCTATTATTAATGCTTAATAATGCTATATTTATTAATGCTATTAATTGCTAATAATAATGCTATTAATGCTATTATTAATGTATTAATGCTATTATAATGCTATTAATTATTATTAATGCTAATAATGCTATTATTAATGCTATTAATGCTAATAATAATATAATTATTAATGCTATAAATTATATGTTATATTAATTATGTTATTTTAATGCTAATAATGTTATTTATTAATGCTATTAATGCTAATAATAATGCTATTAATGCTATTAATAATGTTATTAATGCTATTATTAATGCTAATAATGCTATTATTAATGCTATTAATGCTAATAATAATGCTATTAATGCTATTAATAATGCTTATTAATGCTATTAATTAAATGTATATAATGCTATTAATATAATGCTAATTAATGCTATTAATAATCTATAAATGCTATTATTAATGCTAATAATGTATTATAATGCTATTTAATGCTAATAATAATGTTTAATGCTAATAATAATGCTATTAATGCTATTAATGCAATAAATGCTATTAATGCTAATAATAATTTATTAATGCTATTATTAATCCTAATAATGCTATTATAATGCTATTAATGCTAATAATAATGCTATTAATCTATATGCTAATAATAATCTATTAATGCTAATAATTATGCTATTAATGCTAATAATAATGTTATTAATGCATTATTAATGCTAAAATGCTATTATTAATGCTATTAATGCTAATAAAATGCTATTAATGCTATTAATAATGTTATTAATGCTATATTAATCTAATAATGCTATTATTATGCTATTAATGCTAATAATAATGCTATAATGCTATTACTGCTAATAATAATGCTATAATGCAAAATAGCTATTAAGCTAAAATATGTTATTAATGCTATTATTAATGCTAATAATGCTATTTTTAAATTTTTTTTTTTTTTTTTTTTTTTTTTTTTTTTTTTTTTTTTTTTTTTTTTTTTTTTTTTTTTTTTTTTTTTTTTTTTTTTTTTTTTTTTTTTTTTTTTTTTTTTTTTTTTTTTTTTTTTTTTTTTTTTTTTTTTTTTTTTTTTTTTTTTGCTATTAATGTAATAATAATGCTATTAATGCTATATTAATGTATTAATGCTATTAATTAATGCTATAATGCTATTATAATGCTATTAATGCTAATTTTAATAATGCTATTAATGCTATTAATGCTAAAATAATGCTATTAATGCTATTATATGCTATTAATGCTATTATAATGCTATAATGCTATATTAATGCTATTAATGCTATTAATGCTATTAATGCTATAATAATGCTATTAATGCTATTAATAATGTATTAATGCTTATTATTAATGCTAATAATGCTATTATTAATGCTATTAATGCTAATAATAATGCTATTAATGCTATTAATAATGTTATTAATGCTATTATTAATGCTAATAATGCTATTATTAATGCTATTAATGCTAATAAAATGCTATTAATGCTATTAATAATGTTATTAATGCTATTATTAATGCTAATATGCTATTATTAATGCTATTAATGCTAATAATAATGCTATTAATGCTATTATTACTGCTAATAATTATTATTAATGCTAATTAATGCTAATAATAATGCTATTAATGCTAAAATAATGCTATTAATGCTATTAATGCTAATAATAATGCTATTAATGCTATTAATAATGTTATTAATGCTATTATTAATCCTAATAATGCTATTATTAATGCAAATTAATGCTAATAATAATGCTATTAATGCTATTACTGCTAATAATAATTGCTATTAATGCTAAAAATTTATGCTATTAATGCTAATAATAATGTTATTAATGCTATTATTAATGCTAATAATGCTATTAATAATGCTATTAATGCTAATAATAATGCTATTAATGCTATTAATACTGTTATTAATGCTCATAATACTGCTAATAATGCTATTAATACTGCTATTACTGCTAATAATAATGCTATGGCTTATATTATTGCTATTGATGATGCGATTATTATTTAAAAATGTTTAAAAAAACAATAAACATATTTTAGATACCCGATGCATTTGCATCAGGCTAACAGCTATAACTACTATAATCAAATTAATGCACGTTCTAGAATCCCAATGCATTTGCATCGGGCTCACAGCTAGTATGGTCCATAAGTAAATAAGAAGAGTTCAAAGTTCTTACAGGATAGTCTCTGTAGGTACTGGGCTTTTTTAACGTTGCAACAACTATGTACATTTGTCCACTGAATTCAACTTATATTCAAACAACATATTTACATTATATTCTTAATTCTGTATTTTATTCTTTGTACCTAGCTGGTATCTGACCTTGGGTACTACGCTCTGATCTGCGTAAAACGGGTATACCGCTTGCACGTGGGCTACTAGTATTAGTGGGTATGTACCTACATGTTGTGCTTGGTACTATGGCAGATGGAGGTCTGACTGCAGGACTGGCAAGTTCACTGAAACCAGGAATTTGTTCTTCCTCTTCGGATTCTACTTCCAGTTCTTCAAGTCTTGGGTCTTCTTCAGGTAACACAGGTTCTGGTAACACAGGTTCTGGTTTTGAGTCCATCATTGAAGGGAATGCAATCATTGGTACGACAACTGCTCCATGGTAATTCGGCCACGTTTTAGGAAAGTCTCCTAGTAACGTGTGGAATACTTCTTCTTTTTCTTGAATAGGTTGGACCTGTACGGGTTCCATGACTTCAGGTGTCTTCAGGGTTTCAGGACACAATTTGAGTTGATCACGAGATACGACTTGTGAGGTTCTCCCTTCATCTTTGCTTATCAAATAGGTTTTAACATTGTCTAAGTTAGATGGTAGGACTGTGTATGGGACTGCTTCCCACTGATTATCCAGTTTACCTGTACGTCTCTTTCTTTTGAGAACTTGATCACCTTCTTGTAATGGCATGGCTTGAGCATGTTTGTTAAAAGCCTTCTCTTGTCTTGCTCTTGCTTGTTGTAGGTTTCTCTCTACACATTCTTGCACTTGGTGATACTGTTTCTGACGTTTGATATCCCAATCTGTCTCTTCCAATTCTGTATCTGGTTTTTCAACTCTCATTTCGAGATCAATTGGTAGCTTACCGGGTCTTGCACGCATAAGATAAGCTGGAGTGCAGTTTGTAGAACTCACGGGGACATGGTTGTATAAGTCTACCAAGTCAGGTAATTTATCTGGCCACTGGTTTCTTTCTGATTCCGGTAAGGTCTTTAACAGTTCGATTACTATATGATTCATTTTCTCGCATAGACCATTTGTTTGGGGATGATACGTTGTTGTGCGAATCTTCTTGCAACCGTACATATTGCAGAATTCCTTGAATAGTTCTGATCAAAAGCTGGACCTTGGTCTGCAAGGACTTGTTCTGGGTAACCATGTGGTCTACAGAAATGCGTCTGGAATGCTTTTGCTGCAGTCTTCGCTGTCAAGTCTTTGACTGGTACCACCACTAAGAAGCGTGAGTAATGGTCCACGATGGTTAAGGCATAGATATAGCCTGACCGGCTTGGTGACAACTTGACGTGGTCTAACGCGACTAGTTCAAGAGGCTGCTTGGTTATTATTGGTTGAAGTGGAGCTTTCTGTAGATCTTTCCTTCTGAGGTTGCATGCGGCACATCTTCTGCACCATAGTTCAATGGATCTTCTCATGCCAGCCCAATAAAATCTGTCTCTCAGGATTGCTTCTAACTTCTTCCATCCGAAATGACCTGCGTTGTCATGATAAGCCTCTAAGACCATTTGGGTGTCTCGCTTGGGCACGATTATCTGCCAGACCAGTTCATGCGTCTTGGGATTGGTAAATCGTCTACAGAGCTTCCCTTGATGCAGGAACAACTTGCCTTTATCCTTCCATAGCTGTATAGCTTCAGCTGGGGCATTCTGTCCAGGGTGTGCATGTTGTTGCGTAAGCAGTTCTGTCACTAGCTTCACGGCTGGATCAGTATCTTGAGCTTCAGCCCATCCGTAGTGTCTTAATGGGTTAAGGTTTATTTCCTGTTTCTTTTAGTAGATGCAGGGTCGATAATCTTCTACCCTTGAACGATGAAAGGCCGGGAGTTCAATCTCTTCCAACTCTTCCGGTTCCTCTTCCACGTCTTTCAGGTGCGGCATCCGGGATAAGGCATCTGCGTTCCCATTCTTGCGGCCTGCCCGATATTTGATGACAAAGTTATAGTTTGATAGCCGGGCTATCCATCGCTGCTCCAAAGCACCTAATTTGGCTTTGTCCAGGTGAGTCAACGGGTTGTTATCCGTGTAGATGGTGAATTCTGCACCTGCTAAGTAATGTTTAAAGCGTTCGGTTACAGCCCAGACTATTGCTAGTAGCTCTAACTTGAAGGAGCTATAGTTCTCGGGATTTCGTTCTGTAGGCCGGAGCTTCCTGCTTGCAAAGCCAATAACTCGTTCTTTGCCTCCTTGCTTCTGCGACAATACTGCTCCCAGTCCCACGTTGCTGGCATCCGTGTAAAGAATGAATGGTTGATGGTAATCAGGATATGCCAGGATCTCTTCTCCCGTCAGCGCACTTTTTAGCTGATTGAAGGAATTTTCTCTTTCTTCATCCCACCATGCCAGGGAATTACAGTTTGAAGTCTTCCTGGACCGTCCTACCAGAATGTCTTGCAGAGGAGCTGCTAGCTTCGTGAATCCTCGGATAAATCTTCTATAATAGCCTACCAGGCCCAGGAATTGCCTCACTTCTTTTACGTTCGTAGGTCTTGGCCAATCCCTTATTGCTGTGACTTTATCAGGATCCGGTGCTACTCCCTCTGAACTCACGACATGTCCCAGGTACTGTACCTTTGGTTTGAGAAGGTGACACTTGGATGGCTTGATTTTCATGCCATATTTCGATAAAGCTTCGAACACTTCTGCCAGGTCTTGTAGATGTTGCTCGTACGTCTTCGAATATACTATGACGTCATCTAGGTACAGGAGGACAGTTTCAAAGTTCTTGTGTCCCAGGCAGCTCTCCATCAGACGTTGGAAGGTCCCGGGTGCGTTGCAGAGTCCGAACGGCATACAATTGAACTCACAGAGGCCCATCAGCGTAGTAAACGCTGTCTTCTCCTTGTCGGCCTCGGCCACAGGAACCTGCCAGTACCCACTAGTCAGATCAAGGGTGGAAAAGTAGTTAGCAGATTTTAATGCAGCTAATGACTCCTCAATCCTAGGTAATGGGTATGCGTCCTTATGTGTGATGCGATTAATCTGTCGGTAATCTACGCACATTCTCATGGTCCCGTCCTTCTTTTTGACTAACACTAGAGGTGCTGCCCAGGGGCTACAACTGTCTCTTATTACCCCTGCAGATTTCATTTCTCTGAGCATATCTTTGGTGGTTTGGTAGTGAGCTGGTGGTAAGGGTCTATACCTTTCTTTTATAGGTTGATGGTTACCTGTGGGTATAGTGTGCTCTACCCCTTTGATCTGCCCAAAGTCTAACGGGTGTTTGCTGAATATCTGCTCATATTCTTTCACTACCCGGTATACTCCATGCTTGTGACGGGGAGGTGTAGAACTGGTACCTACATGCAACTTTTGGCACCAATCCTCCAGCTTCTCCTCTGAGCCATTGTCATCCGCCTGGCATGACGGGTTCAAGGGCTCGGCGGCGGTGATGTTGTTGTTATCAACCGTGTACAACTTAGCCATGGTAGCATACTTTGGTAATGTGACCTCATCTTCTCCGCAGTTCAATAGGCGTAATGGCACTCTCCCCCTGTGTACGTCAACCACCCCTCTAGCAGTGAGTATGGTCGGTCTACTGTCTGAGTACACGGGTTCTACCAGGGCCTGATAATCTTGCCCTTTAATGCCTATTGCGGCTCTGCACCACACCAACATTTCAGTTTTGGGAGGAATTACAATAGGTATTGGGTCACTTACTCTGACACTGCCGATCTCACCTACGGAGATTTCTACCTGTTGCTTCAACATCAGGGCTTTGATCTCTTTGTGCAGAAGCCTCTGTTGTCCTGTTCCGGCAGTCTCGGCGATTTGCTGCAAAACACTTAACACTTCGGAAAAACATTTCTCAATAACATTCATTCCTACCACCATCACGGGTTCACGGCCTCGCCGGTCGACATCTACGATTATAATACCCTGTTTCTGCAATTCTACCTTCCCAACCTGAATATTCATCTCTCTAAATCCAACCTTTGGTATCATCAATCCATTACCAGCCCACACTTCAAAGTTAAAGCCATCTGGCGCATTAGTAATGTCTGAATCAGCCCAGTACCTTTTATATAGAACATGTGGGATAGATGTTATTTGGGATCCAGTATCCAGAAAGGCACTAAAGGGGATGCCATTCATTACTATAGGGATCACCGGCTTTCCTCCCACAAATTTGTCATACCAGGCTGAGGGGCCTTGATCGTTCATTCCTGGGGAGCGGCCCGCCTCCCAGGGTATCGTCGTTTAAAGGACACTCTCGAGCAAAATGACCTGGTTTCTGGCAACGGCGGCAGACGGGCTGTCCATCTGGTTGGTAGCGATCGCTGGGTCGTCCTCTTGCTGCTGGGTATCTTCTGGGCCTCATCCACGGAACATCCTCTCTGCTGGTCGCCAACTCGATCTTGGGTGCAGGTTTTGACTCTCGCAGTTCCTTGATGACCTTGGCCATGGAGATCACGGTGTCTGTCAGGGCATCTAGCTTTTGGTTGATGGCTGCATTTGAGATATAGTCCCCGGCCTCAGCAGCAGTCGTTGACATAGCAGATGTCGCTGGTGCTGCCGCCTGCTGAGGTGCTGCTGCAGTGTCAAGCACAGATGTTAATTCCCTTGGCTCTTCCAGCTGCTGCAGACGGATAGCTCTATCTTTCAGCTCAGTAAATGTCATGTCAGGGTTCTGCAGCAGTACCATGCTTAACTGGCCTCGATGGGAAGGGGAATGGAGGCCCTCAATGAATTGGTCAAATAGCATTTTATCAGCTCCCGGGGCTAAAGCAGGTTCTGCTAGCTTAAGGGCTTTGAGTGCTTCCTGCAAGTTCAAGGCAAAGTCTCTGGCACTCTGTTTAGGTTTCTGGTGGCATGCAAAGAACCTCATCTTAGCCCGGGTATCAACAGCAGATTCAAACGTTGCTTTTAGTCTGGTTGCTAGATGCTCTACAGTGTCCTTATCTGTGTCCAGCCAGGACGCCACCTCACGCCGTGCATTGCCCGTTAACTGTCCCATTATCATTCCTACACGCTGGGCTTCAGTGAGGGGATACATCACATAGTACTCTTTAATCTTTTGCATAAAGTCAGTTAAAGTATTAGGCTCACCGGAGTATTGGGGCAGCCACATTGCCCTGGAGTATACGGCATCAGGAATGGCATTATGGATGCTGTTCCTTGCGCCGCTGCACCGCCGGACGCTACTGGCTGACCCGACGCTGCAGCTCCATCGGCTACTCCGCCGCCGTCTTGTGCATCGGCCTGCGACATCTTGGGCCCCCTTAGTTAATATGCGCCCTCCGCCTTTCGCTTCCGTCCGGATGTTTCTGGGAGGTTCCGGGGCGCAGCAGGGATCTCCTTCCCCGCCGGATGTCGTCAGCACCAAGGGAGGAGGCTGGGTTCGCGCCAATGCAAGGTACCGCCCCCTCTCTTTCCCGCGCGCCGCGCGCTCCAAAATGGCAGATCCTCAAAAATACAGTTCAGATGGCGCACAGGGTCCAATTCTTTTGGACGTGGGGTACTCGGTACCGGACCGATCTGCTGCCGGGGATGTCACTGGTGGCCTGGTCCGGACCGTGTCCCTGGCTCAGCACAATAAAAGGGGAATTATTTACAAGGGAGATTGTCACGGGTGACGCCACCCACTTGGTGCGGCCAGTGATGGGGCCGCCGCTGCTGCAGAACCTCCGGGGGTGATGGAGTGGCAGCGAAGATAGTATAGTTCCAGTGGGGAGAACTGTATCCCCCGGGGCAGTAAAGGGTAAAGTCTATTGGGGTTATAGATGGTGGAGAAGGGTTAAAGGACACACACTCACGTTTGGTTGGCACTGTAATTCCCTTCTTGTCCTGATGCTGCAGAGCTGACAGGCTGGATCTGCAGGGAGGCTCTCTGTGCTGGATCTGGAGCAAAGGTCGCAATCAATACACAGACTCCAAAGTTGTTTTCCAAGGCTTTACTGCTGATATTATTGCAGATTATAGTCCACGGAGTCTGTAATGGAGCTGGGCTCTCTCCCCACACCCTGTCCGGGTCGTTGGCTTCCTTGTGCTGCACTGTGTGTGTGTCCTGAGCTGCTGCTTCAAGCTAAGCTGCTGGGATTCCTCACGTCTCTCTCTGTTTGCTGCTGGTACCACTTGGCTAGGCAACTTGGGTCCTCTATGCTGTGCTGACCCCTCCGTGTTGCTTCACTCTGGTACTAGGGGGTATCTAGAGATCCCACTGTTCCTGGATTCGCTGTGCTGTGGGTGCCAGACACAGTACCGGATCCGGTGTCCGTCTCTCTGTGCGTACGTCTGGGGCAAGTGATGGTATCACTCTGGCTCCCAGATGTATTCCTCTGTCTTTCGTTCTCCTTGTTCCTCTGACCCTTTACTAGGTCTGCACTGAGCTAACTCTGCTCTCAATAAGCTCTTCTGAGCTGTTCACAGCACTACACCGTGCTGTACGGTCTGAGCTCTCCCTCATGGGCAAGAGTATATATGGAAGCAGGAGGTGCTCCCTCTATTGCCCAGAGGTGGTAGTGTTTGTCAGTGTGTAGTGGGGGAGAGAACCCATGTGATGTTATTGTGGCACATTAACCCATCGGGTGCCACAATATGTCAAGGCACCTGGAGTTGTTGCTGCTGACACAGTCGCTGCAACATGTGCAGAGTGGAATTCCATCATGTCGGCACATCGAATGTCAGATGGTTAACTGGCAGACCAAAAGACCTCTGTAGCAATTCAAGTCATATAGCTGCAGGGTGCAAATGATGGAAGTAGGCCCACAGTGGCCATGCCCTCTGCTGCAGCACATTTAAGCTGAAAAAGTGGGCTAGAAATTGCTGGACGACCAGGATCAAGATGAGAGCTATGTAAGGTCACCTTACCCCAGTGTAGGGCAACACCCAGGTTTGCAGCATTGTTGTGCATGTCCTTCTCTGGCTGCAGGTTCAGTGGAGACAGCCATTGATTAAACTTGGTCTCCACAGGTCACCAGAACTCCTCAACTGTGTGACTCACATTTCTGAGGCATTTTAACGTTAACTCAACCTAATGGTGTTGAGCCCTGCTGGCAGCATAGTAAAGAGTTGTGCTGGTTTCCCTCTGCACTGTTGGAATGTGTGTCACATTACCTGAGAGGTTTTGGGTGAGGGTGGAGGCCCTAGAGGAGGAGGCAGAAGCAGTGGAGGAACTGCTGTATGCAGAGGTTTTACTCACAAGCCACAGGGATGACAACACTTGTACTGTAGTCCCTTCCCCCCAGCCACCAGAGTCAACCATTGCCCAGTCAGCGACATGTAACACTCCTGGCCATGCTTACTTATCCAGGTGTCTGTTGTGAAATGTACCCTGTCACATACAGTTTCTCAAAGAAGCAGTGAAGTTATTTCGAGACATGCTGGTGTAGAGTAGGCACAGCTTTCTTTGAAGAGTAGTGGAGACTGGGCCTCTGGTACTGGGAGACTTGAAATGGCCATGAGCTTTGGAAAACCCTCTGTATCCACCAGGTGGAAAGGCAGCATTTTGATGGCCAAAATCTTGGAGGTGGTGAAATTTAAGCTCTTATCTTTTGCATGGGTAGGAGGAAACAGTGTTTTACTTGATCACATTTGCCAGACCAAGGGCTGGCTGCTGTGCTGAGACAAGGTGGAGTAGGGTGTACCAGACAAATTGCTGGGCTCTGAGGTAGGTGCAAGTGGAGAGTTATGTTGCCTTCATGAAAGATTGTGCTCTCGATGTCTGACATTGCCCGACTGTCAATCACACTGGCTGTTAGAGGTAATAAGGTGGACATTGTGAGATCAAAGGTCTTTGTGACACCAGTCCCCACAGTCATGGAGGATGCAAAACCCACAGATGTGCTTGATGGGGCTGGGTGGTAGTTGGCCAGGTCAGCTAAGCTGCTTTGTAGCACTGTGAGCTTCCACTTTAATTTATGCTGCTCTCCATGTGACAGTTCATGCATGTAGAAGTCAAATTATTGATTTATTTGCCTCTACTCAGTTTTTTCTTACCTATATGGCAGATGACATGCGTTAACGCCCTTGTGGAGTAGTGATGAGTGAACTTTCCCCAAACATGTTCGCCAATTTCAAATTCAGCAAGAACATCGCTGATTCAGTTTGGCGATCGTAAACCCATATACTTTCCCCAAATCGTTGGTGAACCCAGCTATGTTCAAATGTTAAAAAGGCCCTAAAATGTTAACTGTTTATATGGGGCCAAAACACTCGCTGAAAGACCCACTGGATGGAGACAACATGTAACCTAAGGTTAGGAGTGTTCCTAGCCATTGGGTCTACCAGCTGTAGAACTTTTTAAACATTTTTTAAATGTTTTTAAGCTTCATGGAGTGTGCAGGTGTTTTGACACCTGCAGGGTCAGAATTTTGAAACCAGTTCCAGATGTACAGCAGCTGCGAGGTCCAGGAAGCTTACAGCTTTAAGAGAGTTTATAATTTTAAGGGAATTTTTTTAAATATTTTTATTATATTATTATTATTATTACTGTTATTTATTTATTTTTTGGGGGGGGAGAGTAAACCTTTATTATTGCAGAGGATTCCCAGTATGTGAGGCCATCTGTTCTACACTTATGTGAGAGTAATTCATATAAAAATTTGATATAGCCATTATATGCTTTACAATAATGCACTACTCTTGGCGGGCCCTGGCTGCCTGTAGCGAAGCTGCGACCCTCTCTTGCGTAAAGTCTCTCACCTGTATGGCATGAAGCTTGAGCCCGTCCTGGGCACCTCTCCTCTGGCTGCTCTCCCTGAGCTCTCTGGTGCTGCTTTGCCTCCGGGCTTCGTTGTGGACGGAAGACTTGGAATCTCCTGCCCTTTGGTTTTGGCTGCTAGGCCTGGAATTCCCTCACAAGCCTCAGACTCCGGTGTCCGCGTCTAGCGCTCTGCACTGGGGTGAGCCCGGTAACTGGCTTTACTCCCCAGGTCTACTTCTCCACTTCCTCAACCCTCTCCTATGGGTCCCTCACGCTGGCTATTCTCTGTCCCGGCATGAGCCTTTCTCTGCTCCTGTCCACGGGACGTCTTCACAGTCCTCCTAGGAACTGAACTGCCTAACCCCCGCTCCCAGGCCAGAATTTATAGGGGACATCCCCTGAACTCAGGTTTCAGAGCTTCCCCTTCTAGTCTAAAATTGGGAAGGTGTTGTGTGTGGTGGGCTTACCTGATGTGGATACCTCCCCTTGCTTCCAAGCACAACATGACCCCCCGAGGGAGGCAATGTCATTGTGGCAACCGGACTCTGGAATGCCACACCTGCGTCACTTAAGCCGATAAGGCACATGAGGGGGAGAGGAGGGAGACACACAAAGCCAGGAGGCGGAACAGAGAGGGCTGGAGGTTGCACAGAGAGGAAGGGGGCAGGAGGACACCAGGTAACAGCGAGTACTCCATGCTGATAAGTCTCTCCGAACTCTTTATCTATACACTTTCTAAAGCCTTTTTAACAGCTTACAGGGGGGTACAAACATGGGGGACCCCTTCCCTGAATGCAGCAGACACGCTGCATTCAGTTTGTATAACACCAGGGGGTGACAGGTCTTCTTTAAGGGTCTATTCACACACCGTGTATTTGATGTGTATTTTTATGCTAGTGCTATTGCAGTTTTTGTAGCAAAAACCAGGAGTGGAACAATCAGAGGAAAAGTCTAAGGGCCCCTTTACACGCCAACACAGGAAGGTAGCAACTGCCTGGCATTGGGGATATTTATGCCTGGTTTGCCATAGAAATGGCGGCGTGTAAATAGGGCAATTCCTCCCGGTGTCCTGCAGTTGACTCAGATACCTGTTGCTGAGCCGTGCTCAAAAACCGAAGGCAACAGAAAGGCACAATTGCCATGGTAGCGGCGTCTAAATGGGGCACAGGCATGGATGTTGCGTCCCCTAGTGATTTCCCAAGGGCGTGAGATAGGCTCATGTACACCGTGCCCCATCAGCGATCATTGTGGGAGCTACTGCGTTACGATTGGCTGTCCCTTCACAGGTCCATGTTGGATGAGCTGTCACTTCAGCCCTAGACGCATCAGAGCCGTCTGAACAATCCAATAACATCAATACAATTACGCAGCCACTCAATAGTGCCACCAAAGCATTGTGCTATTTCTGACGATATGCTGTTCCCAATTTCCACACACGACAGTGAATACATTAGCGTACACTACGCACATGGCTGCCATATATTACGCCCTGCAATGCATGATTTGTTTGACGCTGAAGTGTTACTTTTGCGTCACCTATTGGTCCTACCACGACTTTAAATTTTTGAGATGTGCACCGCAATTGGGCGTCCTGACGTCATGACACTTCTTTCACTTTCATTCTGCCTGCAAGGTGCCTGGTCCTCCCCTCACATAGCACTAGCGTCATGGCCGCCACACAGCGCGTAGCACCGTGAGGCATGCGGAGCTTTTGGTGCTGATAGACTTGTGTGACCGCAAGGACTATTGGTGCCATCATCACCATCGGCACCCACGGCTGCGCAAGCGAAGCATCCTAAGGTGCATCCAGCAGGCCCTGCTCCACAGACTGGGGGTGGAGAGGTCCTGCAAACAAATTTTTAAAAAAAATAGCGGACCTGAAGCACAAGTGCCCAGGCCGCATTGTGGACATTCGGTGGCAGGATTGCCAGGCTGCGTGGTGATATGTTTTGTTTCCCAACAATACAGTAACTTCACACATACATGTAGCAAACAACACACCAATGATTTTGTCTTGCCCAACACAACCACATGTGTCTTTGGGGGCCATGGTGATGTGTCAACAATGTGCATTGCCTTATCACTTACCCCGAAACATGAAGATGTCTGAAGCACTCATTTGTCCCACAAATGTATACGCCTACACTCAGCCTTGACCTCACTAGATTTGCCGTAATGGTGGGTCCAGAGTGTAAATGTGTGAACCATATACCAGTGCCAGGTTTAACACACACGACACCCTGCAACACAAAGAGTCACCTGACACACGGAACAATGTAGGTACACAATAATGTCCCAAATTGACACTCACTACGCCACATACACTATGTGTAGCCAACCATGGTGCAAACACTAGCAGCTTAATGCCATATCTACACTTAAAAAGAATTCCACCTACCATGTCAAGGCAGGTTTGGCGACAAACATATCTGCCCACTGTAGTTGTACTCCTGTCACAAACCATAGTGGAGCTACCAAGAGTATATGGCTACACCCTTACATTGTACACTATCTGTCATGCTTCAACTACATCTTACAACATACAGAAGGTGGCCTCCCTATGGTGTGTTCCTTTGTTTTGAAACCTGTCTCATCCTGTTTTACTATACAGATGATACTGAGTCCGCCTCGGGAGAGGAGCACCATGGCCCACCGGCACCAGGGCCCCCTACACCACCGGGCCCCGAGGGCCCATCAGCACCCTGACCACCCGGGACTCCACCATACCTGGCCCAGAGGGTGAGCACATGGCGGCACCTGCAGTGCCTCAATCACTTCTCCCTGTCCTGGTCCCCTTGTGCCACACAGTCCCATCCAGTGCCCCCCCAACCCCAGAACTGTAGTAACAGCACCTCCAAGTGTGTGTAGCTCTGTGGAGAGCTGTGTGTTGCCCATGTCCCCTCATCCTCCAATTGCGCCTGCGTTGGTAGCTATGGTGTTAATTGTTGTTCGAGATGCATATGGCCTTGACAATGGTTTTAGGTTTGGGGTGTGGTGACATCAGTATTTGCAATTTGTGATGCGTTTGACCACTATATTACTTGCAGAAGTTGAAGGTACACAGGCCCATCACCATCACCTCCGCATGGGAATGCAGATGGAGAGCCAAACCGTAAGTACTATCACGTACTGTGAGTCACAAATGCATGACTTCCAACTGTATCAAAGTAATGTCTGTCTAATTTGCCCTACAGGTGTCCCTACTATACAGGACCTTGTAGTTGCCCACCAGGAGGTGGGGTACCTGCTGGAGAGGGCACACCAACGCGGGCAGCGACAACTTGCCTGGTTGGGTGCCATGATTGCCGCCCTCCAGCAACAACATGGTGGCGTGGCCTTCCAGCCACCCGCCCAGGAGGACTAATGGCCCAATATTCACATGGCTTCTGTGGTCCATGTTGGACATGTTTTAAAACTATGTTGCCTTGTTGGCATTGGAGTTGTTACGCACCCGTTGGGCGATGTTTATTCAGTGTCCCACATTGGGACCGTGGAGAGTTGGAGGAGTGAGTGTTGGCTCCTCCTCAAACAAGCCACCATTGGCTATGATTAGGCCCCTGTGTGGCACACATGTTGTGTGTGAATTAAAATGTTTCACCTTAAAACCTGTGTGCTCCTTACTGACACCACACACATGTTTTGGTGTGACTCTGCAAATGGAAGCCGGGTGTTCTCTCCTCGTCCAACAACACTTTTTTTGCCCAGGTACCCAGCTCCGTATTTGGTGGGGCAGGTGTTCTTCTTCGTCTAATAGCAGAGCTGGGCCCTGGGGCCGGCTCCCCACCACTGGTTCCGGCCACTGGCTCTCTCGCAGATGGAGTAGGGAGAGCCTCGCCAGCTGCTGAGTCGTCATCGCTGGAGCCAGGCAGCTGAGGGGCCTGAAAAAGAAAGGAGAAAGAAAAAACATCAAAACCACAAAGCAATAACATTCATTTCAAGCGCTTAAAACCCATAACCATGCTCCACCACACAACAGAACCTATACCACAGCAGGGAAACAAAGATCTAGACCAACGTTCCAATGGGTAACACCCGCACTAGTGACGTTTACTCACCTGCGGCAGAAAACACTGTCAGAAAAGAAGAAATAACAACACCTAACTAGCCAAAAAAAAAAAAAACACGGTATGTGCCCACATGAGCTTTATGTGGCCTTTTACCACCTGGTGAGCCATGCTGGGCAGCCTTAAATTGTAACAAAGTAAGGAAATTTCCAACTGCAATTTCTAAGCAATCAATGGCCCAAAGGCAGGAACTCTGCCTGTGTGCCATTGTTCTTTTTTGTGCAATTGGGCTACACCAAACCAAATCAGACATTTTTTTCTACATCTAAACACCCAAAAAAAAAAAAAATGGCTACTGTAATGTGAATGAGTGGGCGAAACTCCGTTGAAGGAGCTTCACGGAATGTCTTGAAATGCCACTGTGGTCACATACCCCAAAAGCAAAGAACTACACACAATAACAATTCTAAGTTAACACCCATGGTGAAGTGTGGTTTGGAAAAGTATGCAGGGCAACACACGTGTGTGGCAAACATGTTCCCCCCCAAGACAATTACCCACCTCCTGCGGCGGGGATGGTTCTTGGGCCGGGCCTACTGTGGACGCGCGCCGGCGCAGGCTGCTCCGTGTCCCACGTGAGCTCTCTTGGCCCAGGGTGAAGGTGAGGAGGTCATAATACCACAAATTGGGCTTGGGTACCAGCCCCGGACCGTGCCTCGGTGTATTGTCGGTGATCTCGCTGGAATGCGGATATTTTTTTGCGCGTGTCCCACCTCTTGCCGGGCCGGAGTCGTTGTGACAGCTCGACAAGAGGCCTGTAGGCCGCAGCCCGCGCTGCCGCGTCGTGATACTCCGGCAGCGACGTCCGCCACAGGTACTTGTGCTCCTGATACAGGGCAAGGAGTTGGGTCACAAACTCCGAATACCCAGCCATCTGTGGACAAAAGACATATATAAACATTCCTGGGGAACACAGGGGCAGCATACATTGCACAAAACAAAGGATCAGACAACACTCAGGTTGAATAAAACAAAAATGTGTTGGTGATGTATGTTGGCATGTGGTACACCATTGCTGAAGGAGCATTCAAAAAGCTGCAATGTGAAGTGATGTATGGCTCAAGGCTTGATTTGTTAAATTTTTCATAAGGGACTAGATGGGGCAAAATCATACTCTAAACCACAAAGGCAACACAGAAGTAGCACTACACAACAACATAACAAAATGGCCAGAAACATGGCTACATAACTATTTGACAATGTGTAATGCAGAGAGTTTGGCTTGTTTAGGCTACCTTGACATTAGCATTTCCTTCTGCAGCGTTACGCGGAGGTGATCCACAATGTGGCCGCACCACCAAAAGGCACCATCTTTATAATGTGAGCCCACGGTACAGCGCATGACCGTGCACACCCATTCACTGCCATATGTGATGGTGTGCAGGTGGGTGGCTGCACACAAATCACTCAGTTTTGCACACCCCATTAACGCGCCATGTTGCAGTTCTAGTGCAGACAAGACTGGGTGATTTGTGTGCAGGCACCCGCCTGTGCAAAGTTCACATATGGCAGGGAATCTGTGGGCACGGTCATGCGCAGCAGCATGCGCTCACATTATAAAGATAGGGACTTGCGGTGCTGCTGGCACATTGTGGATCACCTACAACAAAGGCTGGGGAGGGGAACATAAATGTGAATGTAGCCTTAAACACTAGTTTCCAGACAATAAACACACTTCCACATGGCGCCACCTGAAGTGACTTACATTGCGCCCAAGGTGCATGTACATACAGAAACAGCGTCTCAGCCAAAGCAAGAGCAGCCCCAAAACATAACCATGGCACTACACTTACCGTCAATCCAACAGAGAAAGGAATCATAGACACCACTAGCTCAATGCACATTCCCTTCTGTATAGGGAATGGCAGACAACAGGGGAAATTTATCCCAAGCCAGACCAATCATCACACACCAATTAGGCACATTACTTGCCAACACCTGTGTTCGCCCATGCATGCTGATACGGACCTCCCCGTCTGATGGTGCATCACGTGACGCTCAACCGTCCTGAATGGGTGCGGCTCACGTGACGCTCAACCGTCCTGATTGGGTGCGGCTTACGTAACCACAAAGCGTCCTGATTGGGTGCTTCCACACATAAAAAGAGGTCACGGCGGATGGGCGTTACGCTTGCTGACCCGAGTCATTAAGTAAGTATTTGTGTGCAGACATGGAGGTATCAGCATCTCGAAATATTACGCCAAATAGTCTGTGTAATGCAGTAGTGCACTGTATGTGACGCCCATGTGTTTTCTGTTTAGTTTGGGTCCAAACCAAAATAAACAAAAGCCTTTGCCAAGCCAGTTGTGCACATAGTACATTGCCACAATTTTTTTACCAAAGTAATGTTTTTTTTTCCATTTGCCATACAGGATCATGGCTGCTGGATGCTTGAGTGTTTGTTTGCAAAGATGGGCAATTTAGCTGACTGATCGTACTGTTTGGGGTCAACACACAGTGGGACCTAGATGGCTAGGATGAGGCATGGATTGAGGCTTGAGGCATCACAGAATGTATACATGTGGATTTCCCCCCTTGCAAACACATGTGGGCCCACATCACTACAGGATGAGTCATGTATACTGTTCTTCGTGGCATCTGCGATTACTCACCCACAAAGGCTGTAGTACGTGCATACTTACAGACTGTAGAAGTGTAAATATATGGTATCCTACATTGTTTGTCTACCATGTGTAGACGTTCTTTGTGGTGACGCATGTAAATTTTTGATACAGATATGGCCTGATGTGTAACTCTTTCCAGAGCTAAAAAAGTGTTGAAGGATGGACGGGGCTAATCAGTGAGTTTTGTTTGTTTGTTTCACGGCAACTTGTGCTTGATGGCCTTGCAATGTAAAAAAGGATGTGCGTTGTGCAGACACTAATGTTTTTATATGCTTTTCCCTAGTGGCCAGTGTAAGTATTGTGCCACTTACATAATATGCAAACATGTGACCATATAGTTCTATGTTCTGATGCTTTATGTTTATCATATAGAGGTGCTGATACAGGAGATGGAGTATAGTCATGATCGACCAGTTATCGTGCCTCTTGCGTTGGTGGAAGAGCAACTCTGGCTGGAGGATAGATATGAAAGGTTGATGCGTCACAGACAACGGCGTGTGTGGACTCGGGATTGGCTTCGCCGCCGGGACACCCGGAGCCACATGCAGCTGTTGCGTGAGCTGGAGGATAATAATCCGCATGATTTCAGGAACTACCTCCGTATGTCCGAGGACTCTTTCACCTTCCTTTTGGAGCGCTTTGGGCCACTGATAGCCCGTCAGGACACTGTCATGCGTCGATCTGTATCAGCTGAGCAGCATTTGGCAATTACTTTGCGGTTCCTGGCTACAGGCAGGTCAAGGACCAACCTCACATACCGCCTGATCCCTGAGACATGTGAGGCCATCTGGAGTGCTCTGCTGCCATCCTACCTAAAGTTGCCTGAAACACCCGCAGAATGGATGCAAGTAGGCCAAGGCTTTGAAAGCCGGTGGAACTTCCCAAACTGTGGAGGCGCTTTGGATGGTAAGCATGTGAGGATTACTAAACCCCCAACTCGGGTTCTTTGTATTATAATTACAAAGGGTATTTTAGTATAGTCCTCATGGCCCTGGTGGATGTGAACTATCAGTTCCTCTACGTGGACGTTGGAATGAATTTCAGATGGAAGTGTGTTCTCCCACTGGGACTTGGCACAAGAACTAAGGACAGGTGGGCTGAACTTCCCCTTAAATGAAGAGACAAGCCATCATCTCAACTTTGTGTTTGTGGGGGATGAAGCGTTCCCACTTCAGGCTCACCTACTGCGGCCATATCCCCAGAGGACCCTTACTTCTGAGCGACGCATTTTCAATTACCGGCTATCCCGGGCCCACCGTATGGTTGAAAATGCGTTCGGGATCATGGCGAATACATTCCGGGTTTTTCATATGCCTCTACATATGAAACTGGAGTCTATTGACGCAGTAGTGCTGGCCTGTTGTGTGCTGCACAAATTCCTGCGTCGTAGCGATCGAGCATCATACACGCCGGCAAGTTATGTAGATTCTATGGACCCCACAACAGGGGAGGTCCGTCCATGGGCTTGGCGTGATGACGACCATGGTGTGGCACCACTCCAGCCGCTGAGCCGTGGTTGCACTCAGAAGGAGCCCAGGGACAGTAGAGATGCATACTGCTCCTACTTTAATGGCCCTGGGGCAGTGGCCTGGCAGAACCAGCACGTGTAGTGGGGCTGGTGCTGGGAGGAGAACAAAGGGTGGCCAAGGTGTACACCACAGGATGGCTGCACCATGGTTGCTTATTTGCATATTTTAATGTGTGCACATGTTTAAGTTACTTAGTTAGTTAGTTTAGGTTTGATTTGTGTTATGTGGTTGCTGCACACTTTATCATTGTTTGCAATTTTATTATGTATTTCTGTTTCTGTGTTTGATGTATGTTTACAAAGTGACATGATGTTGAAATGTCCATATTCTTTCCTTTCTGTGTTTTAATTTGATCATTTAGGTGCATGTAAATAATACATTTATTTTTGTGGATCCAATTTACTATGTGTGAGCCTGATTACTTGGGGTTTGAGGGCAGCGTGATCATGGTTTGGGTTGTGCCCAGTGCTTTGACACCCATTGGCACCTATGGCTGGGTTCAAGACACATTATGTGTGGGTAGCCATGAGCCATGCTAAAGTATTGGGTCAACAGGGTATGTGACAATTGTGTTTACAAAACCATAGTGGTGTGGTGTGGGCTGAGTGTCACCTGGACACAACACATTGATGCAGCACATGATATTGTGTGGCATGTAGGTTTAAGTAAGTAGTGCAGCACATGTGCAGACACACACATAGTGTAAGTCGGGGCATGTCAGCTGCTCAATGCCATTGACCTATGTTGGCACATATGCTAGCTGCATTGTGGCTCTATTCACACATTTACATCCAGACGCACACATAGCAAAACACTTAGTTATTGTAACGCACTGACTGTGTGACTGTAAACCGCTCCTGTGTGACATGTGAGCGTCTCCTAAGTGGATATTGGCACACTTTGCTACGCCACAAGCGCCTATTCCATGTGACAATCCAAACACTATTGCATCACGTATTCGCCATCCGCCCTTCGCGCCCTGACCAATCACAACGCTATTGTGTTGGCCAATGGTTGCGTATTATAGGAGAAGAAAAAGAAGTCGCACTCAGAGCTTCTATAAACAGCGGTTCTTTATTGTGCTTCAGTGCCAATGGTTGCAGTTTGGGCGCGGCGTGACGGAGTGTGGCACGCCTATGTGTTGTACCTGCTTGCACAGGTACACCCATATTCCTTTGTGGTAGCGGCGTGTAAAGCGGGGAAGGTATTCAACAGGAAGTAGACCGCAGGATCTGTCGGCACTTCCGGGGAACACAGATACCTTCAGTGGACAATGCAATGGCGGCGTGTATATGCAGCAGTAGCGATCGGTATCCACTGTTAAAAACGTGCGCGTGCACGTGCAGTGGATACCTGTTGCTAGGCACAGTGGCGGTGTGTAAAGGTACCTTTATAGAAACAAGTGCTCCACTTCTGTATTTAATCACCCACTGCTGGTTTTAATCAGCCACTCCTGGTTTTGGCTACAAAAACTGCAGGAGCACTCACGTAAAAATATGCAGGAACTACACAGCATGTTAACGCATAACAGTCTGTGTGCTGCTGCTGATCCCTGCGGGACTTTCATAATATTATATACTATGTATATTGTTATGTTTTTTTTTGTTTGAGACTCATAGTCTATGTGTGCTATATTCTAAAGTTTTTTTTATTTCACTTTTTGTGTGCTGTGACTGTTTCTGCTAACAGGTGCTTTGATACTGCCCTATAGAGACTGGTGAACAAGCCGCAGGCTTCTGGACTGAAGGTGTGAGGTGTGGCGCCCCACTAGTCAGTTCTCCACAGTAGGGGTACTGCACCCATAAATGAGTGTACAATTATTCCTGTCACAGGGGAGAGTAAGATTTGCTAGTGAATCCCATCCCCAGCAGTCCCACACTTAACCCCGGGTAGACGGGTAGTACCATTCCCATTGGGCAGAGTTAGGGGAGGAGGGAAGTAAGACAGTGGAGTTCTAGTTTGCAGTGAGGAGTGAAGAAGAGGGGAGCCTCCTAGAGAGAGAATGAGACTCCCAGGGAGGGGGCCTAGAGAAGAGGCAGCCCGGGAAAAGAAAGTGGGGACCCCATATTGGAGAGCCCATACTCTGGGGGAACCTTGGTCCATCTAACGGAGTACTGGCTCCGAGGATACGGTGCAGGGTGTTCAGCCATTGAACCGTCCACACCAATCATCACGGGTCAGTTCATCAACCCTGACACCCTGTCTAGAAAGTGCAGCCACTCCAGGATCGCCAACCAAAGGTCAAGCCCCTTCAGAGAGGGAGAAAAAAAGAGAAAAGAAGGGCACCCCAATGGTCCTGGTATAGAAGAGGGCAGGTTTTAGCAGTAGGACACTGAATTGAAAAGAGAGAGTATACTACGGGATCCGCTGAATGACCTTGCAACCATCTATGACTACCCCACCAGCTACCTGATGATAGACTGTTTGTGCTGTAACCTGAACTGCCATCTGAACTGGTTTACAGAATAAAGTACCCGTGTAGAGCGAGAAAGATTCGGTGTCTTCCTTTTACCTCAACTGCTGCACTGCTCCGCAGGTTATCCTTTCACTCCGAACAACAACCAGCACCACTACCATCAGTGCTGGTCTGCCGCAGGGAACTCAGCTCCACTTGCAGGGAGCTGCTCCATCCAAGCTGCAGTACCATCTCTCCCGGAGGTCTGAAGCGGCATTGGTGCCCATCACCAGAATCTGTAGGTGGCGTCTCAACAAACTTTCAAACTCTTTACTACTATTACCCAACTCCTTTACCAGTTGACCACCACGGCCACGGGTCTGGGCAGGCCACCAGTGACATCCCATACCACAGCAGGGCCCAGACACCCGAATCCCCATACAACCCTGGGTTAGTCATGAGGTATAGAACTGCAAGACACTACACCCTACTCCAGTAGAACAGCGCTGGCCAAATGCAGTTTTCAAGGGCTGCAAAGAGTGCATGTTTTCTGGATCTCCCTAGCATTGCACAAGGTGCTGGAATCATCCATGACCTCTGCAAGTGATAAAATTAGCACCTGTACAGTTCTAAAGAGATCCAGAAAACTTGCACTGTTTTCAGACCTTGACAACTGTAGTTAGCCATCCCTGCCCTAGAAGTCTATGTGGAAGTATCCAGGGGGTAAGAGCCCTTTTACTATAACTGCAGCTCTCCCTGGACTCTCTTAGGCCATGTACCCATGGTGCATTGTTTGATATTTTTTTATGCAGATTGAGAATCAAAATCTGCATGTCTATGCTGAGGCATGCTGTACCCACGTTGCTTTTTTGTTTCCTTGCACATGTGGCTCAGATTTCATATTTCTGCCACCAAATCTGCACCAAATCTGCAATAACAAAAAAAAAAAAAAACACATTGACACAGCACTTCAGAACTTTCATTAGCTGGTTTCACACTGCAGGATTTTCCCTGATCAGTGTCCATTCAATTCTTCTGCCAAAATCAAGAGAGGAGCTTGCAGAGAAAAACTATAATGGTGGGTTTACACGCCGCGATATCGGCGTCCAACTCCGACAAAAAGTCACGTGGGTCGCGAGTTGGACCCGATATCGTGTGCGCGTTGTACTGTTTTAGCATACAACGCGATGCTGGAACGATGCCAAAACGATATCAGAGTTGAATATCGGTCGTTACTGGGTTGGTGGGCGTACACATCGGAGGGACGTTGTTTCCCGATATCGCAGCGTGTAAACCGGCGATGCAATATCGGGAAAAGTGCTCCCAAAATGCGTGCTCCCGCGGCGTTGTATGCGATATCGGGACGATATCGCTACGTGTAACCCCACCATAAGGCTACGTGCACACACTGAGTATTTGATGAGTTTTTTACCTCAGGATTTGTAGCCAAACCCAGGAGTGGATAATTAAATCCAGAAGTGGTGCAGGTGTTTCTATTAGACTTTTCCTCTGATTGCTCCACTCCTGGTTTTGTCTACAAATCCTGAGGTAAAAAACTCATCAAATACTCAGCGTGTGCACGTGGCCTAATTGAAAGATTGACACCTGTTCTGTTTTTGAGACACTCCTGGTTTTGGCACATAAACTGGATGGACACTGATCAGGGAAAATCCTGCATTGTGAAGCATAGCATTTGCTGATTTCAGGATAGACATGCAGATTCTCAAAATTTACCTCTAAAAAAGCATCAAACAACATGGGGCCACAGTGGGATTAACTTCAGTGTGATGCCGGCTGTACAACTTTATATAAAATAAATAAATAATGGAAAAACAAGTGTTGGGCTCCGCCCTATTTTTAATTGCCAACCAAGGTGAAACTAAGCAGCTGGGGGCTGGTATACTTGGCGTGGTGAGAGCCCATCATTATTGACAAACTGAAAGATTTTGCAATCACTGCTTTGAGGCCAAGCACAGCCTTTTAGGCCACGTGCACACGGTGAGTATTTGGTGAGTTTTTTACCTCAGGATTTGTAGGCAAAACCAGGAGTGGAGCAATCAGAGGAAAAGTCTAAGGGCCGCTTTACACACACCAACTTCTGTGACCAACTTCTGAACAGATCTCTGGTTGCAGTGAAATCATGGACACATTGTTCTATGGAACAAAATGGAACAATGTGTCCATGATTTCAATGCAACCAGAGATCTGTTCAGAAGTTGGACACAGAAGTTGGTGTGTGTAAAGCGGCCTTTATAGAACACCTGCACCACTTCTGTATTTAATTATCCAATCCTGGTTTTGGCTACAAATCCAGAGGTAAAAAACTCATCAAAAACTCAACGTGTGCACGTAGCCTTAATGGGAAACACTAAGATTTTACAATCACTTGTGCGTAAAACATGCGGCTTTGGCAACACACACAGATTTAGTAATCACACTTGTTCTAAGCAAAAAATGCCTATCTGCGGATGGACTATCTCTCCCCTATTCTATCTAAAAAGTGATTGAGTAGCTAGCTAGCTATTTGTGTAGCACAGATGGAGTAGTATGGAGCAGCAGCAGTCCATAAGCCGTAACACTCTGAAAATGGCATAGACAGCAAATGACTGCTTCTTGTATTTCGAGGGACATATGACTTTGGCAGCCAACAAAACAAGCCAGCCAATGACAAAAGCCCTTGTGTCTTTAACTTGTGCATGTTTTGTGCACCCTGATTGGCTGTCGGCCTGGAACATCCACACAAAAAATGCTGGGAAGAAAAAAAAATGGAGTCCTACGCTACTCTGACCTTTGCCCACCTCCTTCCCTCATCAAACAAGCCCCTCCCGCTATCCTACACTGTTAGAAGGTAGAAACAAAGCATCACTTAAATGCAGTAATTCTTTTTTTATCTGATCAGTTAACGAATAAAGCCGCGTTTGACTTTTTTTGTGAAATTGCTCGTGTTTCCGAACCTGAATCAAATCTGCAATGTTTGTGCCGAATTTGAAATTGGCGAACATTTTCAGTGAAAGGTCACTAATCTCTAGTCATGTTATCCTGCTGTATTGGAGGTATATTAATGTAAGTGACATGCCCACCAGGACCATGGGGTACTCGGAACCAAGTCAGGAGTTCTTTGGGTAGGTTACGGGGTCGTGACCCAGTTCCATGGCCCCGGTTGTGTCAATAAATGGGGAAACGTTTATATGGGAAATTAGTTTGTGACGCCACCCTGGTGTTCAGCAATTAAAGATGGATAGCCAACGCTGCAGTGCAGATCCTCTGGGGCTGTTGGTACTGCAGCAGAGATGGCGTAGCTATCCACAGGTAGAGCTGCAGGCCCAAGGGCAGGGATAGAGTTAATTGTAGGGATAACAGCGTGGTGAATAACTTAAGGACACAGCAGGGTGCAGTCTTTTAGATTTTTACTCACAGTTGCACAAGGCTCCAGGTGGTTCCAGCCTTCAACGGGGTGCTGTGCTCTCCGGGTCACGCTCCAGACAACTCTCAGATTATTCAGGGACTTTCTACCTGGACCCCCTTCTGATGTTCCTTCCTTGGCCGTCTCCCTGCGCTGGATTCTCGTCCACCTCCCAGTGCCTCTCCCTTTTTGTGGCCCAGTCCCTCTTGCTGATCCCGGTCTCTCTGTCAGCTCCGATGCAGGCGCCACGGGTGGATCACTCACTTCCTGGGACCCTGGGACTCCTTCGGTCACTCTTGAGCCCTTCACTGGCTCCTCTGTCAGTTCTTTCCTCTCTGTCACGGGATGAGCTATAAGAATGCCATGACCAGGACAAGGGAATCCCTTTTGACTTCAAAAGAAACATCCGCCCGAGAGAAACATGAGGGGTCATCTATAACCAGAATCATAGGGACCTTTGATTCTCGAAATAAAGATGTCACTGCACTCCTTAAAAGGCACTGGGGTATTTTACAGGCAGATCCAGACATAAAAACCTCATCCCCCTTACCCTTCTATAACATTTAGAAAGGGACGATCAATAGGGAAAAGGCTCATTCATAGCCATTATCGAGGCCCAAAATAACCAACAACATGGCTAGGAAAATTAAAAACAGTAGGGACTTTCAGATGCAGACATTGTAAAATGTGTCCATGGGTGCTACCGTCTAAATCGGTGACTAGCTCTGTGATAAGAAAAACTTATGAGTCCCGTAGTTTTGCGAATTGTAGTACACAAGGAGTAGTGTACATTATCACCTGCCCTTGTCCAATGGACTATATTGGCAAAACTACAAAAGAACTGCGGAGACGTATAGGGGAGCACCTTGGTGACATCAGGCACATGAGAGATACTGCTGTTTCCTGACATGTACACGAGATGCATGGGGGAAATATCAATTGTTTGAAAGTCCGTGTACTTGATGTTCAGAAACCTTCACCTAGAAAAGGTGATCTCCATAATGCCCTATTGAGGAAAGAATCGCAATGGATCTTTACCTTTGAAAGCTCATCCCCAAAAGGGATGAATGAACAACTAAACTTCGGTTGCTTTTTATAAATAAATATGTTACTGTTTAAAGTGTTGTTATAGGTAAAATTTGGGAATTGTCTATACATGCCATTTAGGTGTCATTACCCGTTAAGGATGCCACCATATCTACGGAGGCGGACTAATACTGATGTCCGCTGAACATATCGATCCTTCAGGTCTTTTTAAGATAAACACTCAAAATTCCCTCTTTTAAGGCTTTGGAAATGATATTACGGTGACGTATAGACAATCCAAGAATTATCTTCCCTCCCCCCTCCCCCCCTCTTTTTTCTTTAAAATAATTTTTCACTATGTTTCTTCCCTCCCCCCTCCCCTTTCCTCCCTTTTCCTTCTCCTCATTTTTTCTCTTCCTTTCCTTCCCCCTTTTTTTCTCTTTTTTTTTTTGTTCCCCTTTCTATTTTCCTTTTGTCCTCCTTTTTGGTTTATTATATAATTAATCATAGAATCATATAATTGATGAAAAGAAATTAAAACTTATAAGGGAGGCTCCCTCTGCATCTTTACCAATGCCTTAATATTGTATGGCTCTGGCAATAGCGCCCCTCACTCTCTTCTCCTGAGGACTCTTCTGTTAGACTGATTTTCCGTTCAGAAACCCTTTGCGCATGCGCAGAGATCATGCGTTCCACTTCTGTATTCCAGGCGGAACGCAGACGTCGTTTACACTTCCCGCGCATGCGCACTACTTTATTTTTATCCTGGTGGAACGCATAGGTCATTTCCGGGCGACGTCGCATCATGACGTCACCGGAAAAACGCTGATCTGACACACGTGTCACTCGGCGCTATGGGACAGTATAAAACGGGCCTCATAATGATTAGATGAGTGCGCCCTTAGGATGTTTGCTGGTGGCACTGAGTAAGTTCTTTCCCCTGCTGGCTTTTCATTATATTTGGCAGAAGTTAGGAGAATGGGTAGTGGGAATGGACTGATGCTATTTCCCACTTCCTTGTAGGGCAATATGGCTGGGAGTGCCTTTTTGAATCACATTTGTGACTACACTCTATTGATATAGTTATAGGGGTACTTTAACCATGCTACCCCAATTTATCTTTGTTTCTATGAACATTGTTTGATTATAATTTCCAGTATTTTATTTATATATACATAATAATTCTGCTCACCTTTAATCTTAGTTTTTAGTTTATTTATTTTTGTTTTTTGTTTTTCCCTCTTTTTTTCTTTTCTTTCTTGCTCCATCTCCTTTTTTCTTTTGATTTGTTGCTGGTTATCTATTTTCTCTTATACCTTTTAATTACTCCCACCCCCTCCTTTTCAATCCTTTCACACCTATCACTGCCCCCCTTCCACCTTTCTCCTCTAAAACCCCCCCCTCCCCCCCTCCCCACCACTTTTTTCTTACTTTTGCCTTCACCCACCCCCCTCCCTTCCCCCCTCTAGCCCCCCTACCCTATCTAGTTTCTCTTCTTTTTATCCTTTTCTACTTTCCCTCCCTTTCCTTCTCTTTCCCTCCCCTCCCTCCCCCCCTTCCCTCTCTTTTTCTTTTTCTTTTTCTTCTTCTTTTTTCCTTTTCTTTTTGATCCATTTTTAAACCCTTCCCCCTACTCTATTTTCTTTTTCACTTTCTTTTTCTTCTTTTTATCTAAACCCCTTCATGACATTTACCTTAACATAATTAATTGAATTACCTCCTCCCCCCTCCCTCTTCTCCTTTTGTGATATAGAAGTACCAGAGTCTATTGTTAATGAGGGCGACCCTTGTCTAAACATAATTAGAAACAAATGAGTCCTGCACACAGAGAACAAGTCTGTAAGAACATGTTCACACCGCCAACATATTTGGAGACCAAAAAGCTAAATGCGACCAAAAACAACAGTACACTGCAGTAAAAGTATTAAATGCAAGTGCAGTATAAAAAATAGTATAACAAATACAGGGTACTTAGTCTATCCGTTTTTTTGCGCAAAAAAAGTTATATCAAGCCACGTCACTAACTTCAAAGTGTACCCATCTCTGACGCGGTCCTAAGTTGGTGCTGTTGGTCAGTACCTTCACCTAAATTGATCGTACTTAACGCGATGGTGTGTTCGTAGAAGGGCTATCTTCACCTTCAAAGGACTATGAGGTACTAACATCGGTGTCACTCACTTAGATTGTCACCAAGGTGTCTTGAGGAAAATAATGACTAAAGGAGAAAAATATATATATATCTTTTTATCAATGAAGGGGGTCTTTAGATATGTCTAAACTATTACTTGGATGGGTCTTCTAACTTTTCCACGGCCACAGATGGTTTTATTGTTGTATTTCACATTTTGTTTGTTTTTCTTGATCCTCTTAGGCAAGATACTATCTATTTCTCCATCTTCTGATGAGTCCAACATAATCGGTCTGGAGGAAACGCGTAAAGTGCAGAGAACCTTATCTAAAATATTGAGCCACCAACAGAGTGACGTTACGACGCATCCTAAGAGACCACAAATGACGATGGAGTTAAGTGGACACCAGGACATCTAATCTCTCCTTTCTTCTCCCCCTAACTCCTTGATTGGTAAACAGGGTAATAAGAGGGTCAGCCGCCGAGGTTTTGGGGGGCACCGCATAAAATTAGGGTGTCAAATCATCCAATGCTAGGTAGGCAATTGAGAGTAAAGGGATATTAGGAAAATTCCCCATTTTGCGTTTACTCACTTTGTTAAGTGTTTTTTTATGTCAAGTTTGGTGTGTTGTTGGGTCGTTAGACCTTTTTATTAATTGTTAATAAAAATGTATACTTTTATTAAAATTTAAGTTGGTAAAATCTCTCTAATAACCAATTTAATAGTTACCTCCTAAAAGAAAATTTAATCTCTCTATAAAAACACGGGATGAGCTCCACCAACTCCAGTAACCTGGACGTCTCTCTCACACGTCCATTTGTCTTCGTGTCCTCTTTCCAACTCTCCTATGTTCTCCTTATGTCCTGCTACGTCAGTCCATCCTGTACGTTCTTCAGTCTGTTTCCACTTCCTAGTGCTCCTGTCCCACTTCCTCCACCCACATACCCTACCTTTCTCCCGTCCAGCCTGGGATGTGGCCCTCCCTAAATAGGGTCCGCCCGAACCCCCGACCTGGAGTGTGTAGTGTTGGATGCGTGTGTGTCGGTGCCAGGTAGAGTCCCTTCCTTACCTGAGAGTGGGGTACCACACCTCTGGCTGAGGTGGAATACCTCTGTGGCAACTGGAGCCTCTGGGGCACCACATAAGCATTGTGACTAAGTAGTTAACACTTACTGTACAGCACTGAGGTCCTTAGTTCAACTCTCAGCTAGGACAACATGTTTAAAAATATAGTATGTTTCTGAAATTTGTGGTCCTATGTCAATTTTGAGGCGCCACATACCCCCCCTTGTAAAACCCAGCACATCCGCGGGCTGGACCTGGATTAAACAAAGCAAAGAAGACATACAAAAATGTTTAGAATGCATTCAACAAGAGGTGCATTTTCTTTAACATTGCATATAAAAGACTACACAAATAACATTAGTCTAATAAAACTTTCAGCAAAAACTTCCAGTTCACTTTAAGATGGTGCAGTGAGGTCCTTGAATGGGATGTCCTTCTCACTGTCCCATAGTGCTGTATGGAGTCTGTGGAGCCTCGGTTAGGAGTCTCAAACACAGGACTAGCCATATATCGCTCCAGGGAAGGACCCAGCCAAGGGGTGGCTCCTTGCGGAGAACACCATAACCACCAAATGAAGTGGCCCTTTAAGTCAATATCCAACTCTTTTACAAGTTTACAGATATGACAAGGGAATACCAAGGCCAGGTATCCATCCACATACAGCTGTTTCGGGGTGTTGCCCCTCATCAGTGTGGAGTAGGATTCTGGCTAGGTGGGAGCAAGGCCTAGTAGACCAAGATTGCAAAGTATTCACTGATCTCAGGGAGACCAGTCCAAGAAAACACTGCGGGCAGCTGGCTAAAGCGCTCAAACACAGTGAATTCCTAGGCACATTGGCCCCTGGGAAATATGAATATGCAAATAGAGTCTGTGGAGCCTCGGTTAGGAGTCTCAAACACAGGACTAGCCATATATCGCTCCAGGGAAGGACCCAGCCAAGGGGTGGCTCCTTGCGGAGAACACCATAACCACCAAATGAAGTGGCCCTTTAAGTCAATATCCAACTCTTTTACAAGTTTACAGATATGACAAGGGAATACCAAGGCCAGGTATCCATCCACATACAGCTGTTTCGGGGTGTTGCCCCTCATCAGTGTGGAGTAGGATTCTGGCTAGGTGGGAGCAAGGCCTAGTAGACCAAGATTGCAAAGTATTCACTGATCTCAGGAACTTGCATATTCATATTTCCCAGGGGGCAATGTACCTAGGAATTCACTGTGTTTGAGCGCTTTAGCCAGCTGCCCGCAGTGTTTTCTTGGACTGGTCTCCCTGAGATCAGTGAATACTTTGCAATCTTGGTCTACTAGGCCTTGCTCCCACCTAGCCAGAATCCTACTCCACACTGATGAGGGGCAACACCCCGAAACAGCTGTATGTGGATGGATACCTGGCCTTGGTATTCCCTTGTCATATCTGTAAACTTGTAAAAGAGTTGGATATTGACTTAAAGGGCCACTTCATTTGGTGGTTATGGTGTTCTCCGCAAGGAGCCACCCCTTGGCTGGGTCCTTCCCTGGAGCGATATATGGCTAGTCCTGTGTTTGAGACTCCTAACCGAGGCTCCACAGACTCTATTTGCATATTCATATTTCCCAGGGGGCAATGTGCCTAGGAATTCACTGTGTTTGAGCACTTTAGCCAGCTGCCCGCAGTGTTTTCTTGGACTGGTCTCCCTGAGATCAGTGAATACTTTGCAATCATAGTGCTGTATGGGGGACCCATTTATTAAAACCCTCAACGCAGGTCCTGGGCAGGCTACAGAACTTTGCTGGTCTCCTTGCTGGACCATAGTTTAGCCACGCCAAACGTGTTTTTGTTCTGTGGTTAAAGTATTAAAAGTGCAATAGAAACTTCCGGGTAAAAGTGTTGCCTTTAAAACCAACAGGGAGCACACTGAGTGCTAACTATTTACAACAAGTCCCGATCACTCAACATCCATGACCCTATTGTCCTTTCTTTTTAACCGGGTTTACACACACTTATTTATCACACATATGGTTTCTCACACAACACTTATTCAGAATAATTACTATTTACAGTGCTGTCCTGCTGCTCTTTACTGCCTCTTCCAAGGTAACTCTTGAGGCTCCTAGTCTTTTCCAGTGAGAAGATTCTCTTTCTTGCTCCTCACCAGTTGGCAAATATTGTACTGTCTCTACAGTCGGGGTCTGCGTCGCCTGTGTCCACGTTCTCTTTTGGTGCAGAGCTGCAGGGTCCCGTTCAGCAGCCAGATTCTTTGCCTCTGCACATGGTGCTGATGTTGCTGCTGCTTGGGTGGGGCTGTCAGGCACAAAGTCGGGAGCTTCACCTCCTCATGCACCTTTTTCACGTCAAGTGCGTAAAAGCCCCTTTCTTCCTCTATGCTGGGTGAAGGTCACGTGATCACATGGGTATAAGTTCCGCCCGGGATGTCCTTTTAGTAGAAGCGACTCTACATCCCTTAGAGTGATGAACAGTTCCTGTATCATCCCAGGCTCCTTAAGTAAATCCCCACCCTCTTTTTAGGTGAAATGTGACCCCCGTGCCCTCTCTGTGCGGGCCCCGGTCCACGGCTTTTGTTTTTCTAACTCGGCTCTTGGCCCGCAAGTTTCTTTCTTCCATAGCATCCCATAGGGCCTAATGCTCTTTCTCCTCTGCTGCCCATTTATCTTGACATTGCCGGCAGTACTCTTCCCAGGTCAGAGTCTCTATTTGGGGCTCTTCTGCTTAGGCATCGTCCGGGAAACCCATCAGCTCTTCCCCCTGCTGTTTCGAGTAGTACCTGACTCGCTCTCTAGGGACCCTCTGGGGCATGGTTGTTGGCTGTAAGGGTACCGCCAATCTATCCCCAGTGTCAGCTGTTCAGTCCCAGGCTATGTTCTTTAACACCTGACCAGGTATACAAGTGGTCGGGAGATTCAGGGGTCCCACCAAGGTCTTTACAGTCACTGGGGTAGTGTCCATACCTTTTTCCTCTGCCTCCTGGGTACTGGATTCATCCTCCTGGGTCGGAGATGCTGGGTGCGAGGCCGCCTGCTGATGGGCCACTTTCTCCAGCAGGGCCTCTCTCCATTTCCCTACCGCTGTGATTTGGCTTATTAGGAGCTGGCGGCTTAGCTGTACCATCTCTCTTCGCAGGAACTCCAGGTCCACCACTGGCTTCTGCTCCAGGTCCTCCTCATGTCAGCTTGGGGAGTCCCTTGTCCCTACCACATGCTCCAGAACTTTCTACCCACTGCTCACCATGGTGTTCATCGAGTCTCTCTCTGCTTCCATCCCAGTGCTCCTTCCGCCCTCTCCCCTTTGTAGGCGGCTCCTCATTCTTTTGCTGTCGGCTACACCTATAGGCGGGACTCTTGGGCTGACCGACAATTTTGTTGGTATCAAAGTCTTTGCTGTGGACGGGCATGGCTTTTTGCGCCGTTTCGCAAACCAGTCCACGATGGGAGGTTGCATTCCTCCTCCCCACTCACACAAGACTTTGATTCTCCCTAATGTCAATAGGGTATAATGGTGTGCACACCGCGTAGGTGGTGAGTGGAGGTGCCAACTAACAGGATTTCTTCAATCCCAGTAAATACAAATATGGATACAAAGTTGCACACTCCTTAAGATGTTTTTGATGCAAGGTTTATTATGAACAGTTAATGGCCACAGATGTCAACGCGTTTCGGCTTTAACCAAAGCCTTGATCACGACAATTGGCTATGAAACAAAACAAATAAAAGTGTATAAATATTTACAAACATATGGTGTCACCTGTGCTGTAGAGAGCACAGGAAAAAGGCAATTTACATATTTACATAGGTCAACGATATTGTTGAGGACAGCAAGAATGTATTACTGTCCCAGAGGATGTTATTAGTACATAGAGGGTAATAGGGGAGCTGAGCAGTTAGTTTAGGGAGTGCCAAAGAGTTGGTCAGTAGCGATTGGAGGAAGGTATAGATAGGTTAGAGAGGAATTAAATATAAATAGGTGTATATAGATATACTTAATTAGACATATTTAGTTAGAGAGATAGGGTCGTAGTATGAAAAAGTATCCGAGTTACCAGGTGTGGGTCATGGAATGTTCTAGGATAAGATTGGAAAGAGGCGTCTTTCCTTGGTGGCGAACGCTCGATTAAGGTGGTTTGCTTTATTTCAATAATTCCCAAATGGGGATAGGCGTTTTTCAGCACGGTCCTATGGAAAGCAATATCATAGCTGTCACTATTATGGCAAGAAGATCAACCAGAGCTAAATAAAGTACCATGTAGCGTTAGTCCCTCCAAGCTGACAAATCATTAGTATTATGTGATTATATAGTTTGATTATATCTCCTTAATTTCAATGTAGCCTAAAAAGATATATGTGTCAAATAGGTTGTATAATATATGTGCAGAGCTAATCGTTGTCAAAACAAAAGTTCCTTCTGCTTTTTACCCAAAGTGCATGTTGGGCATTAATGGACAGAGTGCCTGTCATTATATAGTTAAATACCTTCTTTCAGTGATAGGTCCGCCCCCGTCAGAGTCCTGGTAGGAATAAGCACAGTGTGTTATCGGTTGCTGCTATTTATAGCAGAAAACAGGAAGTGGGGAATCCGCACATGCTCAGTAGCGTGTCTCGGACAAAGTGTGGCAGAAGTGCCATGTTAGGTATATGCTAACCAGTGACTGCTTGTAGTTGAGAGTGCAATGCATCATGGGAGGGAAGGGGACTAACGCTACATGGTACTTTATTTAGCTCTGGTTGATCTTCTTGCCATAATAGTGACAGCTATGATATTGCTTTCCATAGGACCGTGCTGAAAAACGCCTATCCCCATTTGGGAATTATTGAAATATAGCAAACCACCTTAATCGAGCGTTCGCCACCAAGGAAAGACGCCTCTTTCCAATCTTATCCTAGAACATTCCATGACCTACACCTGGTAACTCGGAAACTTTTTCATACTACGACCCTATCTCTCTAACTAAATATGTCTAATTAAGTATATCTATATACACCTATTTATATTTAATTCCTCTCTAACCTATCTATACCTTCCTCCACTCGCTACTGACCAACTCTTTGGCACTCCCTAAACTAACTGCTCAGCTCCCCTATTACTTTCTATGTACTAATAACATCCTCTGGGACAGTAATACATTCTTGCTGTCCTCAACAGTATCGTTGACCTATGTAAATATGTAAATTGCCTTTTTCCTGTGCTCTCTACAGCACAGGTGACACCATATGTTTGTAAATATTTATACACTTTTATTTGTTTTGTTTCATAGCCAATTGTCGTGATCAAGGCTTTGGTTAAAGCCGAAACGCGTTGACATCTGTGGCCATTAACTGTTCATAATAAACCTTGCATCAAAAACATCTAAAGGAGTGTGCAACTTTGTATCCATATTTGGATTCTCCCTAATGGGCGCCATGACACAGTCCTGCGTACAGTCTCTAGGTGCACTAGACCCAGCCTGCTGGGTCAGTACATCATGTTCATGACACCAAGTTAACACGCCTACCAGGACCGTGGGGTACTCGGAACTGAGTTGGGAGTTCTTTGGGGAGGTCACTGGGGTAGTAACCCAGTTCTGGTTGTGTCAATAAATGGGTAAAAGTTTATATGGAAACTGAGTTTGTGACGCCACCCATGGTGTTCCGCAATTAAGGATGGATAGCCGATGCTGCGGTGCAGATCCTCTGGGGCTCTTGGTATTGCAGCAGAGATGGTGTAGCTCTCCACAGGTAGAGCTGTAGGGCAGTGATAGAGTCTAATTTTAGGGATAACGGCATGGTGAATAACTGAAGGACACAGCACAGTGCAGTCTTTTAGATCTTTACTCACAGTTGCACAAGGCTCCAGGTGGTTCCAGCCTTCAACAGGGCGCTGTGCTCTCCAAGTCAGGGCTCCAGACAACTCTCAGATTATTCAGGGACTTTCTACCTGGACCCCTTCTAATGTTACTTCATCGGCTGTCTCTCTGCGCTGGACTCTCACCCTCCTCCCAGCACCTCACACCCAGTGTCTTGAGCCAGTAGCCTCAGGTCCTGTCGGGCGACCCCTCCCTGGTCCCCTGACTCTACGTGGCCACCTTTTCAATGAATGAGTATAGACTTGGACTGTGGTACTTGAAGTCACCTCGGTTCCCAGTTCGCCAGTTAAGTCGTAAAGTCGTTTCACTAGTCTGGGGCCGGGCCCCTTTCTGTGGCCCAGTCCCTCTGGCTGACTCGGGTCTCTCTATCAACCCCAATGCAGGCCCCACGGGTCGATCACTCACTTCCTGGGCCCCTGGCACTTCTTCAGTCACTTTTGAGCCCTTCACTGGCTGCTTTTTCAGTTCTTTACTCTCTCTGTCGCGGGACAAGCTCCAGTCTCCTGGATGTCTCTCTCACACATCCATTCATTTTCGTGTCCTTTTCCAACTCTCCCACGTTCTCCTTACGTCCTACTATGTCAGTCCATCCTGTACATCCTTCAGTCTGTTCCCACTTCCTAGTGCTCCTGTCCCACTTCCCCCACCCACATTCCCTACCTGTCTCCCCTCAAGCCTGGGATGGGGCCCTCCCTAAACAGGGTCCACCCGAACCCCCAACCTGGAGTGTGTAGTGTTGGGTTGGATGCAGGTGTGTGGGTGAGAGGTAGTGTCCCTTCCTTACCTGAGAGTGGGGTACCACACCTCTGGCTGAGGTGCAATACTTCTGTGGTGACTGGAGCCTCAGGGGCACCACATAAGCATGGTGACTAAGTAGTTAACACTTATTGTACAGCACTGAGGTCCTTAGTTCAACTCTCACCTAGGACAACATGTTTAAAAATATAGCATGTTTCTAAAGTTTGTGGTCCTATGTGAATTTTGAGACTCAAATTGTATTTCACCAACCACAACAAAACTTTCTTTGAACCATTTTTCACACTATTGAAGCATAAGAGAGTGGACTAAGATAATTTTGCGCTTGTAAAGCTTGCAGATGAGAGCAGGAGTGGACACACTGGACCACAGGGGTACTCAATCTTACTCCGACATGGGGGGTTTGACTAAGCTCTTATAAGGGTGCTTTCACACGCTGCATATTTTCTGCATTTTTTTACGCACAAGCTCATCACAAACAAATCACAAGCTCATCACACCCAGCCTTGCAGCCTCGGGGGGCCCCAAAAGTCATTTTGGACTATAGTAAAATACTAATACTATTAAAGATTTGCAATAATTGGGGGCCCCGTTGGAGCTTTTGCATCGGGGCCCCTGGGCCTGAAGTTACGCCACTGCTCCCACTCCTGGTCTGTGATGAGATTGTGCGTAAAAAAATGCAGCAACATGTGAACGCACCCTTACTAAATATTCACCAGAGTCTCTGAAGGTGAAGTTAGACTCAGCTGAGTGTAGAAACCGGACGCCACTCCCAGGGCTGTGTCAACTGAGTGGAGCAGGGTAAAAGCAGGACAGGTGTGTAGCCACAAACTGGAAAAGGTACACAGGTACAGGTAGGTTCTGACAGACTGTCATTTACTGAACACAGGATGGCAGGTACTAGAACAGGGGTTGCAAATACAAGGCCCACATGCAGCTGTTAACCTCCCTGGCGGTACGATTATGTCAGGAATTTTGTGCTAAAAGCGGTACCATTTTTTGCATGGAAATTTGGTGTTATGTATTGTAGGCAGGACAGTGATGACAGTGTAGGATGAGCAAATGTAAAATGAGGTGATACAGTGTAATCTGACAGGATTACACTGTATCACCTGACTTTATTTGTGTATTGTCACTTTTAGACTTTTCTTTACATTTAAATCTCCGCCCAGTTCCGCCTCCCATGAGCCCCTGCGGCTCACAGAGACGGAACCAGGAAGTGAGAGGGCGCTCGCACCGGCTCTCGCCGGCGATCACAGCAGGGACATCGCTGGATCACCAGGGAGATGGTAAGAAGCTCCGCTGCGCCCGCTCTGCAATTTGCCCCGAGCGTGACTCGGGGTTACCACTTCTGGCAGTGAAAATTAACCCCGAGTCACGCTCGGGAATACCGGCAGGGAGGTTAAGGCTGCTACATGCAGCCTGCAGGCAAAGCAGACCATGTGATGATCAATTTGATTAAGACCACATGCACATGCTGTGTATTGGATGAGTTTTTTACCTTAGGATTTGTAGCCAAAACCAGGAATGGGTGATAAATACAGAAGTGGTGCAGGTGTTTATTAGACTTTTCCTCTGATTGCTCCACTCCTGGTTTTGTCTACAAATCCTGAGGTAAAAAACTCATCAAATGCTGAACGTGTGCACGTGGCCTAAAGGGACCGCTGACGTCAGCATTTTGTTTTTAGTTGAATTTGTGTCTTTGAATTCATATTCAATTGAAATGTATTATTGACGCCATGCAGAGACAAACTCTCTGTACAGCTATACCATTGCCAACCTCTGGCCATTCAAAGGCCTGCAGCTGATGATGGTGTATTATGTCAGCTACTGGCCTCTAATTGGCCAGCAGCTAGCTGTGGTATAGCATGTGCAGAGAGATTGTTTATGCGCGTAGCCAGCAAAACATTTCAATTCAGTCCTAGAACACACAACTGACATCAGCTACTGTGATTGCACATGTACAGAATACAGGATGCAGAGGGAATGTAGGACAGGTTATATTTTTTTATGTGTATTTGAAGAACAGCACAATAGGGAACACTACTAAAGGATGGAGAGCAGGTTGGAGCATTACTATAAGAAGAGGACCAACATGTGGCATTACAACAAGAAGTGGATCAGGATTGGGTGATACTACAAGATAAGGACCAGACATGAGAATTAGTATCAGAACTGTACCAGAATGTGGCATTACTACAAGAAATCAAAAGAAAAGAGAACTCTTCAGCGAGCAATGAACAATATGATTAAGGCTCCGGCGAAATGCAACAGTTATTTATTTTTTTGGGGGGGTTCTTGGTTTTGTAATTTTGTAACTTTTTGCTGGTTTATTAAATTCAAGTTTTGACACACCTGAGATCCAGTCTTCACTACTCGCTGGAGAGTTCTCTTTTCTTTGGATTTCCCTGCATAGCCTCGCTGGGATACTCCTTTACTGGAGCAGTGGATACGGACATCTAAGTGATCAGCTGAAATTCCTTCATCTATCCATTACTACAAAAAAGGAAACAGGATGAGGCACATTACTACAAGATAGGAATCAGGATGGGGACATTGCTACAAAACGGGGAACACCATGGGGCATTTTCACAAGAATGGGACCAGGATGGGGCATAACTACAAGAAGATGATCAGAATGGGCATTACTACAAGGTGAAGACCAGGATGGGGCATTACTACAAGAATCAAACCAGGATGGCACATTACAACAAGAGGAAATCCAGGATCTGGCATTTCTAAAAAAATAAAACCAAGATGGGGCATTACTACAAGAAGGGGACCAAGAAAGGGGCATTACTAAAAGAAGGGTTCCAGGGTAGGGCATTATTACAAGGGGACCAAGATGGGACATTACTACAAGAAAGAGACAAGGATGGATAATTACTTCAAGAAGGGGACCAGAATGAAACATTATTATAAGTTGAGGACCAGGATGAAGCACAATATTATAAGATGAGGACGAGGATGGGGGCAATACTACAATGGGGACCAGGATGAGGCATTACTACAAGATGGGGACCAAGATGATGACACTACTAGAATTAAAGAAACCAGGATGGGGCATATTACTACAAGATGAGGACCAGGATGGGAGCAATACTACAATACGGGGACCAGGATGGGTCATTACTACAAGAAGTAGACCAAGAAACAGGCATTACTACAAGTAAGGGATCAGGGTGGGGCATTAATACTAGATGAGGACCAGTATGGGGCACATTACCACAAGATGAGTACCAGGATGAGGGCAATACTACAAGATGAGGACTAGGATAGGGTATTACTACAAGGAAAGGCCCAGGATTGGGACAGTACTACAAGATGAAGTCTATTATGATGCACATTATTACAAGATAGGGACCAAGATGGCAACATTACTGCACGATAGCATCAGGATGGGGCACATATCAAATGAAGAAAGCAAGGATGGAGAACATTACTACAAGATAAGGACCAATTTGGGGCATATAACTACAAGAAGGAGAACAGAATGGCGACATTACTACAAGAAGGGGACAAGGATGGGGCACATTTCTATAAGAACGAAACCAGGATGACGCACATTACTACATGATATGGGTTAAAACTACTATATGGTGCTAATTGTAGGACAATATTACTTATAATACGGGGATAAAATGTAAAATTAAATGTAAAAAAGTTCAAAACAAAGCATTAAAACTTTTTTACCACTAAAAATGTAAAATAAAAAGGTAGAAAAGTTCAATAGAAAGCATTAAAATATTTTTACAACTAAAATTGCTGATTTATATATAAACTAAAATAATTTAAAAAGTGCACTTTTGTTACCACCACATCCTTAATGACCACAGCTATAAAACGGCTATAACCCTTACTGCCACAGGTCATCTGGCATTGGACATCAGACACTGGAATAGGACATCAACAACTGGCAGGACGGCAGGCACTAGCATGGTCATCAGGTACTGGTGCAGGTTGTCTTGGAACAGGACATTAGACACATACACAGGACACAAGGAACTGTCAGAATGGCAAGCATTGGCATGGTCGTCAGGTACTGACACAGGTTGTGGAGACAGGGGGGTCACGGGTGCTCTCCACTGCTGGACCAACCGCCTTTAGAAAGACCACATGGACCAGGGCTCATCCCAACTGAAAGCTCAAGCTCCTGAACCGTGGGCATAACACTACTCAGACAAGGGTTAAGAAACCACACAATGGCAAGGCTTTATTGGATCCCCAAGAATCAAAGTCATATAACACATAATGAAGCAAAATCACAATGTAACAGGCAACAGAGTCTCACCAGGCTCACCTAGTGCACCAGGGATTAGATTGTTTGTGCCTCTGGGCTTCCAGAGCTACTTACAGGGCACCCACCGAAAGGAATAGAAAGAAGCTTAGTAGGTTGAACATCTAGTGTTCTATCCTGTTAGAATGCATGTGCTTTTGTGTCAAAAATGCATTGGACGCAATATGGTAACACACCCATAGATTTCCAGTCTAAAAATGGATACTAACGCAAGCCTTTTTTTACCGAAAAAAGGCTTGTGTTAGGGCAATGCATTTTTCATAGCACACTGCCAGATGCAGGCTGCAACATTTTTGGGTCCGTTCAGCCTAACACAATTTTAATGCATTCATTTCATTTAACATTGATTTCTATGAGAAACGCAATGTTACCTAAAGTAGCAATTTTTACATCTATTTCTATCTGTGTTTGTATGCGTTTATCTTGTGCATTTGTTTGCATTTCTTAATTGATGTAATTGTGCACATGTGATCCACATCATGTGATATCACAATGTGCCTGCAAACACTTCTAAAATCAGCAAAGGTACCGTCACACGTCGCAATATCGCCGGCGAGATGGCTGGCAATTCCCAAATTCGGCGATGTGGAAACCACATCGCATGTGCGTAGTGGTGTGTGACTGGGCGATTCTACGGAGAGAAATCGCTGGTGGAGCATCACCTGGTTGCCCTGCACTGCAGTGAAACTAGGCGATATGCACCAGGCGATTTCAGCGCATCGTGGCATGTGACAGGGCGATAGCGACGTACACAGCGATCCTGAAATCAGTCCCATAGGCGTGCTTGGATCTGTTTTTTTTCCGCACCGCATCTGCGGGGATTGGTGGGTGTATCGAATCCCTGCCCTAGGCGCCCCAGGGTGTGGATAGAAGCCCTGTGCCACAAACTGTCACTCCTGAGGAACCCACCACTACATCTACGGTGGGGGAAACGCGTCGAGTGGAGACGATGAGTGAAGATGACGAGTGAAAACATCTAGATGAGCTAAGTTATACTTGGATCTAATCCTGTGGGGCATCTGTAGCCTTGCCTGTGGGTGACCCATATATACCTGGTGAATTTGCTTACTCAGGATTAAGGTTTGAATATCCCTAATGGGACATGGTACCATGAGTGTGGCGTGAGAATTTGGGTGGAGGTGAGGGTGTGCTGTGGTTTTTTTATTTTGTACCTAACACTAGTTAGACTTAGTGCTGATATATTTATATTGGTATAGGATTTGGTGGCATTTAATCACAGCACAACGTGACACGTGACACCTCTACACCCCAAAAAAGCTTTTCTCATTAAGACACCTTTACACATGTCCCAGGAGTGGCGTTTTTCTAAAGCCACTAGGTTACAGGGATTGACCCTTGACTCTGGGGGGGTATTCAATGCATTAATAGGCCCACACCTTTAGGTATCAGCTAAGGGTCAGTAGGGCCAGCCGCCGAGGTACGGGACACCATTTTGGGTTTTTTTATTTGTATAAAACTCCGTTGTCAGGTAGGGTGAGGTAGGGAGAGGACAGGGTGTAGAGCGCCCCCCCTATTCTCCCCTTCAGGAAAGTCAGTTGCACATTTATCGGAACTATAGTTTCCATTTTAGAATAACATTAAAAGTTATATTTCAAGAGTAATTCCTTGGCTATATATATAATTCCCAAATTCGGCGATGTGGAAACCACATCGCATGTGCGTAGTGGCGTGTGACTGGGCGATTCTACGGAGAGAAATCGCTGGTGGAGCATCACCTGGTTGCCCTGTACTGCAGTGAAATCAGGCGATATCCACCAGGCGATTTCAGCGCATCGTGCCATGTGACAGGGCGATAGCGACGTACACAGCGATCCTGAAATCAGTCCCATAGGCGTGCTTGGATCAGTTTTTTTTTGCACCACATCTGCGGCGATTGGTGGGTGATATTGTGTTCCAATTGGCTGGCCATGTCAGAGGCGCCTTATTGGATGACCCGTGCTTTCATGCAAGGCTGACCAATTTGAACGCAGTTCCGCCCACCAATCGCAGTGATAGGGGCGCGGTGAAACAAACTCTAGCACGCCCCTATCAAGATAGTATGGCCACATCGCTGCTACGATTGTGGCGTGTGACACGGCTATGTGTGAAGGGAAGATTGCTTCCTGTCTTCTGCAGGTGATTTCCAGAAAGCAGGATCGTCGAAGATCGCACGCGAGATCGCTACCTGTGACAGCTCCACAGCGATCTGAAAAAAGTGCCTGAAACGTGCGTGTTCACGTCAAATCACCAGTGATATGGAAGCCATATGGTGGCGTGTGACGGTACCTTAAGGCTTGTTCTCCACCCAGTGGCGTAGCAACTGTTTGTGGCGCCCGGGGCGGTCGAAAAATTTGCCGCCCCCTTGGTCGTTGATAATCCAGGGGTCAGGGCGGGTACCGCTAGTGGGTTAGGAGCCACTTAAGTGTACCTGTTAACCAGGGTCAAATTCAATGGTGATCAGCTGCTGTAGGATGCGCGCTTGCGGCCTCCGGGATCCGGAACGCCCGCTGGCGCTTAGTTAGGATGTCATGCCGTAATGCCGTAAAATGCGGGCAGCGACATCACCACGGGTTCTATCACCGATCACCAGTGTCCCTATTATAGTCATCATATTGTTATCTGGAACAACAATGTTAACAATTCCCCAATAGAACACGCTGGGATATACAGTATATACCGCGTTTCCCCGAAAGTAAAACCCTGTCTTACATTTTTTTGGGGGCCAAAAGTGGCCCCCTGTCTTACTTTCGGGGGGGGGGTCTTATATTGGCACCCCCAGCCTACTCACATACACACACACACACACACACACACACCGTATATATTCATGTATAAGCCGAGGGTGGGAAATACAGCAGACCGCCACCCTGGTATACAGCCCCCAGCACAGGTATACGGCCCCCAGCAGTGTGGTATACAGCCCAGCAGTGTGGTACACAGGGTATACAGCCCCAGCAGTGTGATACACAGGGTATACAGGCCCCAGCAGTGTGGATACAGCCCAGCAGTGTGGTACACAGGGTATACAGCCCCAGCAGTGTGGTACACAGGGCATACAGGCCCCAGCAGTGTGGTACACAGGGCATACAGGCCCCAGCAGTGTGGTACACAGGGCATACAGGCCCCAGCAGTGTGGTACACAGGGCATACAGGCCCCAGGAGTGTGGTACACAGGGCATACAGGCCCCAGCAGTGTGGTACACAGGGCATACAGGCCCCAGCAGTGTGGTACACAGGGCATACAGGCCCCAGCAGTGTGGTACACAGGGCATACAGGCCCCAGCAGTGTGGTACACAGGGCATACAGGCCCCAGCAGTGTGGTACACAGGGCATACAGGCCCCAGCAGTGTGGTACACAGGGCATACAGGCCCCAGCAGTGTGGTACACAGGGCATACAGGCCCCAGCAGTGTGGTACACAGGGTATACAGGCCCCAGCAGTGTGGTACACAGGGTATACAGGCCCCAGCAGTGTGGTACACAGGGTATACAGGCCCCAGCAGTGTGGTACACAGGGTATACAGGCCCCAGCAGTGTGGTACACAGGGTATACAGGCCCCAGCAGTGTGGATACAGCCCAGCAGTGTGGTACACAGGGTATACAGGCCCCAGCAGTGTGGTACACGGGGTATACAGGCCCCAGCAGTGTGGTACACAGGGTATACAGGCCCCAGCAGTGTGGTACACAGGGTATACAGGCCCCAGCAGTGTGGTACACAGGGTATACAGGCCCCAGCAGTGTGGTACACAGGGTATACAGGCCCCAGCAGTGTGGTACACAGGGTATACAGGCCCCAGCAGTGTGGATACAGCCCAGCAGTGTGGTACACAGGGTATACAGGCCCCAGCAGTGTGGTACACAGGGTATACAGGCCCCAGCAGTGTGGTACACAGGGTATACAGGCCCCAGCAGTGTGGTACACAGGGTATACAGGCCCCAGCAGTGTGGTACACAGGGTATACAGGCCCCAGCAGTGTGGTACACAGGGTATACAGGCCCCAGCAGTGTGGTACACAGGGTATACAGGCCCCAGCAGTGTGGTACACAGGGTATACAGGCCCCAGCAGTGTGGTACACAGGGTATACAGGCCCCAGCAGTGTGGTACACAGGGTATACAGGCCCCAGCAGTGTGGTACACAGGGTATACAGGCCCCAGCAGTGTGGATACAGCCCAGGAGTGTGGATACAGCCCAGCAGTGTGGCATACAGGGCCCCCTCCCCTTTGCTGCTGCTGCTCACATCTTACCCTCCAGGGTGTTCTTGCAGTAGCCAGCGCGTCGGTCCTCCATTCCCGTCTTCAGCTGTCTCCCGGATCACAGAGGCACGAACGCGCACACACACAGAGGCACGGGCTCGCACACACAGAGGCACGGGCTCGCACACACAGAGGCACGGGCTCGCACACACAGAGGCACGGGCTCGCACACACAGAGGCACGGGCTCGCACACACAGAGGCACGGGCTCGCACACACAGAGGCACGGGTGCACAAACACAGAGGCACGGGCGCACACACACACAGAGGCACGGGCGCGCACACACACAGAGGCACGGGCGCGCACACACACAGAGGCACGGGCGCGCACACACACAGAGGCACGGGCGCGCACACACACAGAGGCACGGGCGCGCACACACACACAGAGGCACCGGCTCACACACACAGAGGCACCGGCTCACACATACAGAGGCACCGGCTCACACACACAGAGGCACGGCTGCACACACACAAACACACACACAGAGGCACCGGCTCACACACACAGAGGCACCGGCTCACACACACAGAGGCACCGGCTCACACACACAGAGGCACGGCTGCACACACACAAACACACACACAGAGGCACCGGCTCACACACACAGAGGCACCGGCTCACACACACAGAGGCACCGGCTCACACACACACAGAGGCACCGGCTCACACACACAGAGGCACCGGCTCACACACACAGAGGCACCGGCTCACACACACACAAACACACACACAGAGGCACCGGCTCACACACACAGAGGCACCGGCTCACACACACAGAGGCACCGGCTCACACACACACAGAGGCACCGGCTCACACACACAGAGGCACCGGTTCACACACACACAGAGGCACCGGCTCACACACACACAGAGGCACGGCTATCACACACAAACACACACACACACAGAGGCACGGCTATCACACACACACAACTCACACATATATTCTACAGATTCCTCACTCAGGTATCACAAACCTCTGTGCTGCAGGACTTGTTCACATGGGCAGCTAGCTTCACCTGCTCACAGCAGCTGGGTCCCACTCCCCACCCCTCCCCCACTCACTACAAAGCAGGAGATCAGTTACCTTGTGACCCAGAGCTGCTCCTCCTAGGTGTCCTCCTCCAGCTGGCTCTCACTGCTTCCCTTCATTCTGTCCACTGGCCAGTCAGCACCCCCTCTCTCCTCTCATCTTCAAGCTCTTCCCTCCGCTCTCCTCGCAGCTCCCCTCACCTCCTCCAGTCTCTCCCAGCATGTGTCCTGTGCGCTGCACGGCGGTGCACTCACTGATGACATCACCTCCCTCTCCGTGCAGAGCAGAGCTGCAGGGGGCGGGAGATTTGAAAGCAGCCAGCAGCCGGCGTGCTGCACTGCTTCAGTTCAGTATATAGCGCGGGACGGCGGCCGCGGATCCTATGGCAGTAGCTGCCACATTGCCGCCCCCACACATGTGCCGCCGGAGGCGGACCGCCCCCCTCACGCTACGCCACTGTCTCCACCTTTCCAGTTGTTGCTATTGCCTTGCCATTATGGTTATGTAGCCCCATATGTATGGTGTTTGTGTCATAATTAGTGATGAGCGAGTATGCTCGGCGCGACTCGGTACTCGGGCTGCTCAGCAAGCACCGAGTACTGCCGAGATGCTCGGACTGCTCGGTAATAAATAGCGACCTGAGACACATACACTGCTCCCTTCAGTGCACACAGTGAGCTGGCACCATTTAGGGAGCAGATTAATTGATAGGATCCCTCTGGGGGCCACAGCAAGGTGTTATATGCTGCGGCGATTTTAAAAAGCCCACCCTCCCGCCCTTTTCCGGAATTACTCGTTTTATAACCGGAGGTCTGTGGGCGGAGCCTGTCACTCATTGACTTACATTGGGCTCGGTGCTCTGGCCAAGTACAAGAGTATCTTGAGATGCTCGGCCAGAGCACCAAGCACCCGAGCATTTTAGTGCTCGCTCATCACTAGTCATAATGTAAAAAATATGCCTGTTTTTGTGTTATAACATGACATGAATTCCCTTGCAAATATATATATGATGAACTGGGACCATAAATTTGTGCATACTACTGACAATCCTTTTATGAAACAACTGATATGGTGGGGCAGATACCTGGATGATGTTCTTATTATTTGGGATGATCATGTCGAGGTGCCTGCCATACATGAAAGTAATGGATCTACTATTTCAACTATTTCATCTTTTATTGAATACCTTCATGATAACACCTATAATTTAAACTTCACACATGAAAATCATGGAGAAAAGGCTTTTTATTTGGATGTAGAATTATTGGGTGATACTGTGACAGCCAGGGCAGATAGAATCTAGATTATACCGTAAACCAACTAGTGGGAATTCAATCCTCCATGCAGACAGCTGCCATCCACGTCACTTTATCAATAATATCCCTTTAGGGGAATTAATTAGGGCCAAGAGGGCTTGTTCAACCCCTAAAGTTATTCTAGCTGAGCAAAAAAACATCTGTGACAGGTTGGGTATACGTGGTTATAAGCAGCAATGTCTGAACAGTGCTGTGAGAAAGGTGGCATATAGATCACAGGACTCGTTACTATATACGGGGTATAAACAGATGGATAAAAATCAAAATATGCTCACCTCTTCCACAGCATTTAGTTCTGACTATAATAACATTGTAAGAGCAATACAAAATTCACTACCGATAGTGTACCAGGATCAAATTTTATTCAAAATCCTGTCAAAGGGTGTTCGTTATGTTCCCAAAAAGGCTATTAACGTTGGCAATATTGTTTCTCCATCTTTATTCAAAAATAGTAAAAACTCACAGACATGGCTTGAAACAAGGGGCAATTATAAATGTGGAGGTAATCGTTGCGGCTTATGTAAGTACATGGAAGTCAGCGATACCTTCAGACACTGCATTACGGGTAAAATCTGGCATATGCAAAAATATACTAATTGCAATACGAACAATATTGTCTATATGGCTACATGTAATGAGTGTGAAAAAGATTATATTGGATGTACAACGAGACCACTCAAAAAGAGAATGGGCGAGCACCTGTCTGCGACAAATCCAGAAAATAGGGCGAGCCGCAGACAGATGTCCAGCCTAATTCGACATTTTTTTGGAGATGCATGGAGGGAACACAAAAGCCTGTCTGTTAAGGGGATTGAAAGAGTAACATATTTAGAAAGAGGCTAGGGATGGGCGAGTCTACTCGCTAGGACTCGTTACTCTGCGAGTAGTAAGGGACTCACAGGACTCGGTACTCTGTGAGTTTCCCAGCGATTAATCGCACAGTAATGAGTCCAATGCAAATCAATGGCAATCCTAGTTTTGTCAGAGACTCTGACAAAACTAGGATTGCCGTTGACTTGCATTGGACTCGTTACTGTGCAAGTAATCGCAGGGAAACTCGCACAGTAACAAGTCTGGCTGTCTGCTCTGTGCCGGGCTCGGGTCCTGCGGGCTGCCGCATCTCCAGGGTCCTAGAGCCCGCCTGCTCTCCCTGTGTACAGACATGAATGTCTGTGCACAGAGATGATGTAGCAGAGCTGAGATTGTTCTCAGTCTGCTCACTCCCTGTGCATAGAAATCTATATCTATGCACATGGATGTAGCAGAGAGGACATCGCGTTTTGGACTACGTCGGACGGAAGAGGATTTTTTTAATTAAAGATGGAGTCCCTAATGGCTTTTTTTTTTATTTCTAATAAAAAAAATTTTCTCTGTGTTGTGTTTTTTTTTAAAACAATTTAATAGAAATTCATGGCGGTCATGTCTAATATTGGCGTGACCGCCATAAATTTCGGGCTTAGAGCCAGCTGATAATACAAAGCTGGCCTTAACCTCATTATTACCCAGTGAGCCACCCGCCACCAGGGCCACTGGAAGAGCGGGGTTCAGCGCCAGAGGATGGCGCTTGAATGAACCAGAAGATGGTGCTTAGACAGACAGGGATGTAGCAGAGCTGAGAACTGACTAAACAGTCAGGGTTCAGCTCAGGTCATTATGACCTGAGCTGAACTCTGCTGTCAGCCAGACTCGCTCTGCTGCTGGCGATTTCCGAGCCGTGACGGAAGTTAATTTATTCACTGCTTCTGTCAGTGTTCGGGAATCTCCGGAAAAATCTATCATCCTATGCTGAATTGCGAGTCTGCAGCCGGCACCGGCGGAGGCAGCGGTAAGTAGCCGGCTGGTGCAACACCACCTTGCAAAATGTTTTTGAACCAAAATATTTTTCCACAGCCTGGCCTCAGCAAACAAGGAAACATCTAAAAAAAACATGATTCAGGCAACAAGTCGTCACTAGGGATGAGCAAGTAGTCAAATACTCGCTATACTCATACCGAGTAGATCGTAATACTCGGGTATTCGGTACAAGTAGCGAGTCCAATGTTAGTCAATGGGAAATGCAAGTAATTGTCTGCTGGACCCAAAAAAGCAGTCTGGGGGCTGAGGAAAAGGCTGAAATGGGTGCATGATTGCCGTAAGAGTGAGTTATGATGGAGGAGATCTTCTGACAGCTCAGTATGTAAGTGATGTAAAGAGAGCGATCTGCCCTAGGGGCTGTGTGATAGTTAACGCAGGAAGAAGCCAACCATCATCATCATCATCATCATCATCATCACAACTATAAAGCTTAGACTACTGGCATTGTCTCCAAAAAGTAGCCCAAGGGGCTGTATCATGGTTGATTAAGGAAGCAGGCCTCAAAGGCCAAACAATTATGAAGCTAGGACTACTAGCACAGTAGTTGCAGTACCCAATGTCCAGACCTAGCCATAGTGTCTCCAAAAAGTAGCCCAAGGGGCTGTATCATGTTTGATGAAGGAAGCATGCCTCAGGGAGCCAAACAAGTATGAAGCTAGGACTACTAGCACAGTAGTTGCAGTGCCCAATGTCCAAGCATAGTCATTGTGTCTCCAAAAAGTAGCCCATGTATGGACAGAGAACGCTCGGTCATCCTATACTCAACCTGTTCCCAGTTCATCACCCCATCAGGAGTCACAGGAAACATTTGACCCCAACCTTGGCCATTCCGAAGATCTGTTTGGTCCGTATCCTTTCGTTGCCTGTGGCCTCTCACAGCGCGACATTGAAGAGGAACGTGAGGAGGTGTTGTCTGTTCATGCCCTAATATTTGAAAACCCACGGCCAGAAGAAATCCACTTTCATCCATGTGATATATCGAGTGAAGAGGTGGAGGCTAATGGTGATGACACACAGTTGCCAACTGGCCAGCCGACAATATCAACAGGGAAGGAGGATGACATGGATGATGAGGTGGTGGATGATCAGACTACCGATGCGACCTGAACCACTGACATGCATAGTCAGCACAGCAGCACAGAGGAAGAAGGTGGATACGTAGCACAACCAAAAAGCACCAATGGCTACTGGTTTGAGCAGAATGCGAAGTGTGTCAACTGTTGCCAAGAGCAATCCATCTGTGCCCCAAGTCCAGGCAAGTGTGCATTCAGCTGCTGTCTGGAAGTCTTTTTCAGATAGTCCTTCTGAACCAAATGTTGTCATCTGTAGCATCTGCCATACAAAGCTGAGCAGAGGACAGGGCAAAGACAACCAAAGCACCACCAGTATGCGGAAACACATGGCAGCCAAGCACCCTAGTTGGTGGGTGAAACACCAGGGTACCAAATCGGTATCTGCGGGTCAAACCACTGCCATGTTGCTTGTGATCCATCCTTCCCAATCTGCTGGGCAGGAAGCAGGTGATCATAGCTCTTGCTCACAAGCTGCGGTTGCACAGATGCAGGACACAAAAAGCTCGTCCACTTGTTTGTCCCAGCCAAGCGTCCAGTTGTCTGTGCCCCAGATCTATGAAAGGAGGAGTAAATATCAAGCCATGCACCCACAAGCACAAATACTGAATGCGCACATTGCCAAGTTGCTAGCCATGGAGATGATGCCGTTTAGGCTTGTGGGGACACAGTCTTTCTGTGATCTGTTGGCTGTGGCTGCCCCACGATACTCGGATCTCAGCCGCCACTATTTTTCCCGGTGGGCCCTCCCCGTGTTACATCAGCACGTCTTAAACAATCTAAAGCGTGCTCTCATCAACACCGTTAAACGGAAGGTCCACCTTACAACAAACATGTGGACAAGTACTTGTAAACAGGGACAATACATATCTGTCACAGCACACTGACTCAAACTGGTGGAGGGTGGGACAAAGTCTCAAACTAGACCATCACATATCCTACCCATGCCATGGACAGCAGGCCCAACTCAATCAGGGTTTCCACCTCATCATATACGTTCTGTCTCCCCACTTCCTCTTCTACCTCCGCCTCGTCATCCTATGCTGAATTACCCTCCACATCACTCCCAAGTTGAGAGCTGTGCAGCAGCGCATTGGCAAAGCGGCAACACACTCTGCTGAATCTCATCTGCTTAGGTGAAACACTACACACTGCAGCAGAGCTGTGACAAGGAATAAAACAACAGACCGATCAGTGGCTCTCCCCACTGCAACTCCAACCCGTCTGGTTGTCTGCGATGATGGGCATAACATGGTGGCGACTTTAAAGCTCGGAAAGCTGGTACACGTGCCGTGCATGGATCACGTGATGAACCTAGTGGTGCAGAAATTTGTAAAACCCTTGCCGTACCTACTTGAGCAGGTGCGCTGTATTTGCGCTCATTTCCGCCATTACTCAACTGCTGTTGCCATTCTTGCAGTGGTTCCAAAGCAATTTAATTTGCCAATCAACCTACTCATTTGTGACCTACCAACATGGGAGAACTCAACATACCATATGTTGGCAAGGATAAGTGAGCAGCAGAGGGCACTTGCTGAATACCAGCTTGAACATTCCCGTCACACTGAGACTCAGCCAAGACACATAACAACTGTCGAGTGGGTGTGGATCACTGACATTTATTATTATTATTATTTATTTATATAATGCCATTACATTCCATGGTGCTTTAAATATGAAGAGGGGAGAACAAGGAAAAATACAGTATATATGGACAATCAAGTCTTACAGATACAGGAGGAGAGACATTTGTGAGGTGCTTGATAACTTTTAGTGCAACAAACTTGTGAGCGGTGATCAGGCTATTATTAGTGTAACCATCACCATTATGCTATGTCTGCTGAAAGAATCGCTGTATAATCTAAAATTGGAATCTTTGACTGCCCAGCAGCTGGGTATGGAGCAAGATTTCACAATGGGTGATCCTACCCAGCCCAGCCAATATCATCAGGCAAGATTGTGGGATGAAGATCATAAGGAAGATGAGGAGGGAAAGAACTTTTCAGTGGTAATGAGGGGACCCCACATGCTACAGAGGGATTCCAAATCCCAGCTTCACGTTTGTCCAGCAGGAGTGGGCTGGAGAGGAGGAAGTGGAGGAGGAGAGTCAGTGTGAGGAGAGCATGGGTATTGTTCCTCCTTCTGGGGTCACAGAACATTTGCCTCTTTGGTACACTTCATATCTAACTGTCTGTGCCAAAGCCCTCACGTGATCCGCATTTTCTTTTTGTCTGAGACCTCTTGATTTTTTTATCTACTCCTTTTATTTCCTCTCACTCTTCCTCCTATCCTTTGTTTCCTCACCTACCACTTCACCCCTACACGCCACCATTCACTTACGGACGTGCCCACCACATATCTTAGTGCGCACGCTATGGATTTCACCACACTCCAGCATTTTGTACCATACACCGCATGTAGGTTTTTTTCTGTTAACATGTACTTTGCATTTATGTTGAACAAAATTGTGACTTCTTTTTGTTGTTATGTTTAATTCAGCTCAATTCCCTGAGGAAGGCTCATGTTGAGCCGAAACGTGGGATGATTTCGTTTCTGTACAATAAAATTATCAGCACAAAGAAACATTTCTTCCTTTTCATTTTTCATTAGTTGAGTGTGCCGAGGCTAATCTAGTATCACTATGTAGTTAAGACACATAATCATTAGCATCCACCAGAAGGATCTTATGCTCAGCAACGAAATTGTGCACACACACATATGCCATCACAACACGATTGACATTTTCAGGTTTGAGTTGCATGCATGTGAGGAGCACCTGCCAATTGGCTGTGAGTAGGCAAAAACTATATTCAACAACCCGCCTAGCCCGACCTAGGTGAGAATTAAAAATGCGTCGTTGACTGGTTAGACCCCTTGTGGAATAAGTCGTAAGCATATTGATGCTGAGTTTGAAAGCAGCATCGGCTACTAACTTAAATGGCAGACTATGGACATTTTAGACTGTGAGCCCTCGCGGACAGGTTCCTCTCCCCTCCTGTACCTGTATGAATTGATTGTCCACATATATTGTACTTGTCCTCATCTGTCCTTACCATATGTAAAGCGCCATGGAATTTGTTGGCGCTATATAAATAAATGATGATAATAAGTGCTTGTTAAGGGTTGGGGTGGTGGAACATGAAATTGATTTATGGGTTAATCGTCTCCAGATATTACTGTTCATGAAGGCTTGGGAATCATGCACATGGCCATAAGAACCAATATTAACTTAAATTTAGCAGTAACGGCAATCACATATTGCAATTAGGACAACCAAAAAATAATTTTTAAAGTTATAATATAATGAACCAATATGTGGAGGTTTTTGAATACGGATGTGCTTGCTATCTAAAGCCCTGATGCAATTTGGAAAATTGGTCCCTTCCAAGAATTGTTCTGCAATACTCAGCCATTCGGCAGTGGTTGGTTCCGGCATCAAATTTGGATGTAAACTATCCCATATCACTTAATACGTCTCTTTCACAATGCCAGATATAGTAGAGGTGCCCATTCGATATTGATAATGGAGCAATGAAAATGTTTCTCCAGTTGCCAGAAATCTATGGATTGTGTGGGAAGGACAAAAAAAGAAAACAACTTGCAGAAGTAAAACTCATTGGCACATATGGAACATTTTCTGTGTCGGTATGGCAAACTATTTTTCAAAATTTGTAAAAGCAAACAAAAAAAAACCATACCTGAAGGTACCTTTACACGCCGCTACAGCATGGTGGAAACAACCGGGTGTTTCACGTGCACGAGCACGTACCAACGGTTACAAACGGTACCTGATACCGCCTTTACACGCCGCTACAAGGTGCTCTACAGAAGGTTTAATCTATCTATTACAGCGGTAAATTTGAAACTCAAAGTCGTCCATTATATCTCAATGGGAAGTGAGGCGCTATTCTCATTGGTCGCTGTGTGCTGGCGCCGACCAATGAAAATAGCGCCTCACTTCCCATTGAGATATAATGGACGACTTTGAGTTTCAAATTTACGGCTGTAAGTAAGGCGCTATTCTCATTGGTCGGCGCCAGCACACAGCGACCAATGAGAATAGCGCCTCACTTCCCATTGAGATATAATGGACGACTTTGAGTTTCAAATTTACCGCTGGAAGTGAGGCGCTATTCTCATTGGTCGGCGCCAGCGCACAGCGACCAATGAGAATAGCGCCTCACTTCCCATTGAGATATAATGGAGGACTTTGAGTTTCAACTTTACCGCTGGAAGTGAGGCGCTATTCTCATTGGTCGGCGCCAGCACACAGCGACCAATGAGAATAGCGCCTCACTTCCCATTGAGATATAATGGACGACTTTGAGTTTCAAATTTACCGCTGGAAGTGAGGCGCTATTCTCATTGGTCGGCGCCAGCACACAGCGACCAATGAGAATAGCGCCTCACTTCCCATTGAGATATAATGGACGACTTTGAGTTTCAAATTTACTCAAAGTCAAACTCAAAGTCCTCCATGTATCTCAATGGCCAGTGAGGCGCTTCTCTCATTGTACTCATGACAGTAGCAACATTAACCCCTTACATTCCGTTTTATCTGTAATTTCTATAACACAGTGTGTAGTTGTACTGCCACTGTGAAGTTAACCCCTTATATACCATTTCTGCCTTAACTCCATACTTTGTAGTCTCTATTATTACTGCCACTAGGAACATTAACCCCTTATATTCCATTATTGTTGTTATTTCTATTACACAGTGTATAGTTGTAATGACACTGCGAAATTAACCCATTATATACCAGTTCACCATTAACTGCATATTTGGTAGTGTTTATAACTACTGCCACTGGTACATTAACCCCTTGAACACCATTTTGGATATAATTTACAGCACTGAGTCTGTTGTGGGAGTGCCTGTGGGACATTAACTCCTTCAATAACATTTTTGATATCATTATAAGTTCCTACTCTGTTATAGTCCTGTTAGTCGGACATTAACTCTTTCTACACCTCCACTATATTGCTACCCTTACAGTTCTGCCTACATCGCCTACTTAGTCATATATCTGGTGTTTAAGTCTATTATTTAAAACTCTTAAAAAAATTATATACAGATTCTAGACTCCCAATTCTTTAGAATCGGGCTCACAGCTAGTACAAAATAATCCCATATTCAGAGGCAGTGAATACTTCCCCTGGCCTCCATGCTGGACTTACTTCTTCAGCCCACACTCCCCTCCCTCCCTCCCTGCGTGTCCACAAGTTCCCTATTCACTGTACACTATAACACTGTCCCAGCGCCACCAGTTAGCAGCACTCCCAATAAAAGCTGCAATCCATATGGATAAGTGTGAACTGTCACCTATTTCCGCCTCTCACAACTTCTCTCTCTTTTCCATGACGCAGCTCCTATAGACTGGGGCACAGATGCCGGAAGCTACAGACTATCATCTCACAGCTTCGGACACCACTGTCAATCACCGGCTGAGATTCCACCCTCTCCCTCCCAGCACGCTAAGGATTATAAACCTGTCACTAACTGCCACAGGATGGATGGCCAGACCAAGAAAAGGAGAAGATGCAGACCACAGGATTGAATACACGGTCACCACCATGACGGCTTTTGCCTTTGTCTGCAGATCTCTGACCATGGAGCTACTGTAATTTATAGCTTTATGATCAGATATCTACAGACAGAGGCAATAAATAACACAGAGCAAAACAGCCAGCGCAGTGTCCAGCAAGAGCATCACAGGACAAGAACAGAAGCAAAGGTGGAGTTATCTCTGCCTCTTCTCCTGCAGTCCTGAGTGAACCTCGGCCGTGGTGTGTGACATTTTAACTGTATTGTGGAGCCAGAGGCTCCAAAGCAGAAGTCGGGTGTGTACAGACGCACTGTCTGCATCCTTTCCCGACTGCTCACTGGCTGCCAGTGTGCCAGTAATAAAACATCTGAATACTTCTTACATCATAGATCAGAGGGGGGGACAAACCAGGGCTTCAGGGGCCCCTCAGTGCCTGGGGCCCTGGGCAACTGCCTAGTCTGCCCCCCCCAAACGCCGGCCATGGTTGTGGCATTACAGTGATTGGCTGACCGCACAGCACATCAGGTCTATATCAGACCTGGTTTTATAAGGTTTTTATAAGGTTTTGTGGCGCCCCGCAACGAGTGCGTCACAGGAGGGTATTGCAGCCACAAATGCAGCCGCAATATCCTCTGACTCAGCAATGAAATAGTTAACTTGGAGATCCAACCCAACATGCAACACCTAGAACAGGGGACCAATCATAGGTCCTGGTGGGTGGAGTGTTAGGGTAGTGTAATAGAACAGATAATAATCTAGACAGAGTCTGAGAGAGTCTGGAATCTAGAGCAGAGCCTAGAACACAGAACTTGGAGAGGAGCGGGGGCTCCGCACCCAGTGCGGGCCCCTGGGCCGTCACCGGTCGGGTGTCAGCACCTGAGGCCTTAACCACCGGGAATGGGCATATCTACACGGGTTCCCAAAAGACTCCCGTGCCAACAACTCACAGCCGGTTCACTGGTACCGAAGCTGGCAGCAGTTCACCTCTGCCACGCGAACCAGAAGAGTGGAGGATCAGCTTTACAGGAGCACCCCACCATCAGCCAGTTTCCAGTCGTCTAACCAGCGGTGTACCCACTGAGGGATCCAAGGCTCCCCAAAGCATCCAGGACGTACATCATGGATAGGGCATTGAAGCAGCCTCCCCGTACCCGACCTGGTATTCCTGGGCGACGCTGGTAAAAAGGAACTAAGTAGGTAGAATGGAGGAACACTGTGGATCTCTGAGGGACACTATCACTGCTGAGTCCACCCGGTCTACTACTCAACCACTGTATGCCATGTATTGCCTACTGGTTACAGTAAAGAACCGTTATAGAGACTTTCTGTGTCTGTGCCTCCTTATGAACTGTCCGTCCGCACAACAAGGTAACCGCAGCTGCCGCACAACATCTTGAGCAGCTCCAGCCCCCGGGGATCACCGCTCAGCCTGTGGGGAGCGTAACATCATGCTGCTGTCCATCCCCCGGGGGTTCCGCAGCGTCGGTAGCCCTTACCGAATCTACTCATAGGTGGCGTCACGAATAAAACAAATTAAACCCCTTTTAATCTGTTCCACCAAGACGTCTTCACTTTTGATCTGCACTGCACCGGGTCCCACTACCGGCAGGTGCGGTCCACCCGTGACAAGGAGGGAAGAAGAATCGCCTGTCTAAACCGGAGTCAGCCGGCCGCGGTGAGTCAGAATTTGGCGTCACGAACAGGATACGAGCAGGCCCGTTACCCAACGGGTATATTGTGCTTAAACTGGACTTTATTGTCTACAATTTGGACTTTGTTCGTCCCTAAAAGAACTTTCCCGCCTTTTCACCATTGGGTCAAGATGGCGCCCAAGATGGCGTTCCCGCCACAAGAAGCCGCCACGTGAAGCCCAGGAGTGAGTCAACTTCCCCCTCATCGTGGGAGGGCTAGAGACAAAAGGCGCCAAACTCTTTGTCCGCCCTGATTGCTCGAATCAACCATGGGGGCGGACGCCAAAGACTTTTCCCACCATTGGACTACAAAAGCCCAGAGGAAATGGGAGTGTCACAGACAGTCAGACAGACTTCTTCACCAGCTCTACCAGAATGCTTACCGGTTGAACGGGTGTGGTTTCCCTCCAAGAAGAGAATGGCCAGCACGAGACTCCAAGACCTAATGCGGGAGGTCAAGGCGGAGGCCAGAGCAGCCCTAGGCCAACCGGGTCCGGATCCTGCCCTTACCATAGACGGCAGCCCCGACTTCTGGCTAGAGGCTCTACAAGACCTCCGGGTGCGACTACTTGAGACAGTGGAATGGACGATTCGCAGCTGGAGCGCGACCCTAGGCAGAAGACTCCATCATGCGATGCAGCAGAGCCGACCGGGTACAACTTCTCCAAGCCCAGACGACATCGCCAGCTTTTCAACAGCCTCACCGTCGCCCACCACCTGTCCTGCTTCGTCACCGGAGCCCATAGACTGTATCATTCCAGTGAGGACCACAGCTCGACCTGTTCCAGCGGACGAAACCGCAGCCGACCCCGTTCCAGAGCCGGAGCTTCCAATATGCTCCCACGAAGAAGCTGACATCTACCTGGTTCCACCTGCGGAACCCGCGACTAGTTTCACCACCACCGAGACTGTCGCCTGTTTCTCCCCTGAACCGGAGGCCTCCTCTGCAAATACAGAGGCCTACCTGGTGACCGGGATTGAAACACCACTTCCCGCTGCTACAGAAGAAGAGGCAGGCAGCCTGGAAGTCCTGCACAACGACCCAGACAAGAACTTTGCAGCACAGCCACCCACCGATCCAGAGGATTCCATCCCATCGTCTTCATCAGCTGAGCAGCCCGACGTAGTCATCGAGGAGGTCGAGGAGGATGACGAGGAGACCTACAGTCCAGCTGAGGATCTCTACACCGGGTTCGCCTGGGGAGACACACGGAACCCTTCTGCCGGGCGATCAGCTCGGGTGCACTGGTCGGGTGCCGCCGCAACAGTATCTTCTCCGGTTCCGTTGAACCGGGCTCCACTCCAGACTGCCACCAAGCTCGAGCGGTTCAACAACCAGCACACCGTAGTGACTTTATCCACACGCCGCATCACTCCGACGAAGAGGTACGTCGTATCCGGAGAGACAAGTGGCACACTCGACTGCAAGCCAACATGCAGGCTCGAACCGAGGCCCGCCGCCAATCTCCATTACCTGAACAATTCCGGAAAACCGGGTGGGTAAGCACATTTAACTTGTCCACCGGGTGGGGATTCGTAAGGGAGGAGGGTGTGAGTACTGAAGTGTTTGTGGGGCGCCGTGATGTGGAATCGCACCTACCGCGAGGTCATCCAAGCCGAGACTTGTATAGAGGGGACATAGTAACCTATGAGCGCCATATATGCCGTGATGGGTGGTTCGCTATACGAGTCCGGAACACTGCCATCCATCAGTGACTTGAGTTGTTGTTTGAACTTTGCTATTAAACGAGACTTCTTCCTGTTTGCACCGTAACACCGCGACTTGGCGGCTACAGCCTGAACTTTTATTCTAAGGACAGCCGACCGCCCGCCGGGTCCGCGCAATGTGTTAACCTGTTATTTACCTTTTCACTTTTATGCATATATGACCTGTCATTAATAAAAGTGTATTACCTGTTATAAAATATAAAAACCTCTGTAATGTGAGTAGTGTGACGCTTGGGGACAAGCGTATTCAACCAAGGGGGAGTGTGGCGCCCCGCAACGAGTGCGTCACAGGAGGGTATTGCAGCCACAAATGCAGCCGCAATATCCTCTGACTCAGCAATGAAATAGTTAACTTGGAGATCCAACCCAACATGCAACACCTAGAACAGGGGACCAATCATAGGTCCTGGTGGGTGGAGTGTTAGGGTAGTGTAATAGAACAGATAATAATCTAGACAGAGTCTGAGAGAGTCTGGAATCTAGAGCAGAGCCTAGAACACAGAACTTGGAGAGGAGCGGGGGCTCCGCACCCAGTGCGGGCCCCTGGGCCGTCACCGGTCGGGTGTCAGCACCTGAGGCCTTAACCACCGGGAATGGGCATATCTACACGGGTTCCCAAAAGACTCCCGTGCCAACAACTCACAGCGGTTCACTGGTACCGAAGCTGGCAGCAGTTCACCTCTGCCACGCGAACCAGAAGAGTGGAGGATCAGCTTTACAGGAGCACCCCACCATCAGCCAGTTTCCAGTCGTCTAACCAGCGGTGTACCCACTGAGGGATCCAAGGCTCCCCAAAGCATCCAGGACGTACATCATGGATAGGGCATTGAAGCAGCCTCCCCGTACCCGACCTGGTATTCCTGGGCGACGCTGGTAAAAAGGAACTAAGTAGGTAGAATGGAGGAACACTGCGGATCTCTGAGGGACACTATCACTGCTGAGTCCACCCGGTCTACTACTCAACCACTGTATGCCATGTATTGCCTACTGGTTACAGTAAAGAACCGTTATAGAGACTTTCTGTGTCTGTGCCGCCTTATGAACTGTCCGTCCGCACAACAAGGTAACCGCAGCTGCCGCACAACATCTTGAGCAGCTCCAGCCCCCGGGGATCACCGCTCAGCCTGTGGGGAGCGTAACATCATGCTGCTGTCCATCCCCCGGGGGTTCCGCCGCGTCGGTAGCCCTTACCGAATCTACTCATAGGTGGCGTCACGAATAAAACAAATTAAACCCCTTTTAATCTGTTCCACCAAGACGTCTTCACTTTTGATCTGCACTGCACCGGGCCCCACTACCGGCAGGCGCGGTCCACCCGTGACAAGGAGGGAAGAAGAATCGCCTGTCTAAACCGGAGTCAGCCGGCCGCGGTGAGTCAGTTTCTTTACCTTTTACTGATGGAATTGCAGGTAAACATCCAGGGCACTGCCGGGTGTTCAGGAGGTACTTCTGGATCTCCGCAGTGAGCGGGTATAAGGCCTCCTTGTCTCTTTACCTGTGTGTGTGTGAAGCCCCTGGCCTCCTCTGCTCTCTTGCCACCTGTGCTGTCATCAGAAAACCCTCGATAGACTACCACTGTTCCTCTCTCCGCGGTGCCTGGCTCCCTGGTTAGTGACTGCGCAGGTGACTGCGCAGATGCCCGGAAGACTGAAGTCTCCATGGTAGACTGGTATTCTCTACTGGGCCAGGTGCTCTCCAGTAGACTCAGATTCCGGTGTCCGGGGTGCTGTTTGGGGAACCTAACGCTGACTCCTCAGTTCCCACTCTGTTCTCTCTTTTCTCCTCGCCTTCCGACCCGACTCTTGGGCCCTGCAGGACTATTTTGAAGGCTGTTCAGGGTCACTGGCTCGGGCCTAACATAGCACTGACCAACAGTACATCTTCACAGCTCTTGTAGCGTCTGCACACTCTAACTAACTCCGCACCCAGCACCAATATTTATAGAGGATCTTACCTAAGGGCAGTAAGTTGGGCTCCCCCTACTGTGCTGGGGTGGAAGGTGTTGTTTGTGTCTGTGTACTGTGGTGATGTGACCCATGGCCGAGTGCATCACACAGGTTATCAGCACAGGTCTCTTTTTACATTAGCCGGTTTTCCTGTGTGTGAGTGCTGTAAACCTGTCCAGTACACAGTGGGTTAACATCTAGAGGGATTAGATGAGCTGGATGAGCTTCTGTGTGAGAGTTGTGTGTGATAATTACTAGCAGCCCAGGTCAGACTAGAGATGGGAATCAGTGTTGTCCAAACCACTGACATGTGAGGACGTGTGAGAGCTGATCCGTCCCCAGTGGGGGATGTGAAGGGAGCCCGCCAGCTCCATGCCGGTGGCACCTGATGCGTGCATGCCAGCCGGTGTCCAGGACAGAGTACGGCTCAAGGGCCAGGCGGTCATGTGCGATATAGGAGACCGAGGACTGCTCAAGGTCCAGGCGGTAATATGTACGATATGAGAGACCGAGGACGGCTCAAGGGCCAGGCGGTCATATGGTTGGTGATGGAGACTGAGTATGGCTCAAGGGCCAAGCGGTCATAAGGATAGCCGACTTTGGGACTGACTGTGATAGTAGTGATATGGTCCTGGTGATAAGTGTGTGTCATAAGGGTGTATGGAAAACTACCCTGGGTGATACAATAGATATGTGATGGCTTATGTAAAAGTGCCATGTATGATGTGTTGATGGCTTATGTAAAAGGGCCATGTATGATGTGTGATGTAACGTGGGACTGACTAGTATGTCGAGCAGGGTGCCGTTACGTTGATAAGCGTTACTGGTGGTGTGGGTTGAGACTCCCTAGGGGTGGGTTGAATATCCCTAGACTAAGATGGGGAAAGATCCCTGTCAGGGTGCTAGATGGTAGTAGCCGTCATTAGAACTAGGCTGAGGTCTGCAAGGGTTGGTGGGTGACGCCTTGAGGTTCTGATGAATATGGAGGTCTAAAGTGTAAAATGTATGATGTATATAAGATGTAATGTCACATGTACATATGGTGTAATGTTATGTTATGTGAAATGTAAAGCGTATGGTGGGTGTTACCTATAATTTATGCCGTGTAATAAACTATGGTATTATGTTATACGTTAAAACTGTAGTTGATGATGTTATTTCATTATGTTGCAAGCGGTTCCCCGGGTTGCTACCTCACAGTACTCACTGTGAAAACCCATCCGTGCTGTAGGTGAGTCTGTGGTTACCTGTGTGAGCAGGCCGCCACATTCCCCCCTATGTAAGGTCAGTATTCCTGGACTGAGAAACATTTTTGGTTAACATATATATATATAATAACATATTTACAGAGTCTCCAAACCACTGAAAAATGGAAAAACAGGTACAGTCCATATGGTGCTAGTCCATCCACCGCAAGCTGGAAAAAGAAGTTGATTGCCACAACCAGTCCTGTGACTATGGTCCTTTTAAGGTTGTAAAACAAGTGGAAAAGTCATTTTGAAGAGTCTTTACAGTGCAGTCTCTGTAAGCTCCGGGTAAAAAGGGGTAAAGTTTTCCAAAAGTTCAATTGAGTTTGATAAAGTCCTTACAGGTAAAGTCTCTGTAGGCTTACAAGTTTATAATACACAACACTTACTACGGGTGCCTCGGCGTAGGGGTCCTAGGTACTATAGGGACCTCTACCGGTCATAAGCACTGTAGGCCTCCTGACCCGGAGGTCACCTATTGGCCAAGATTTTGCTCTCCCTAGACAGCTCCTTACACCAACTCCACTCACCCCTCTTTGATATTGTGAACCTGGTGTGACCTGTTTTGGCCTACTCTTCACCCTTTTGTACACTACTATTTACATTTGCTTACATTTTTACAAGAGGTACTATTTACATATTATTTTTCTTAGTTTTATATTACGCTTATTGTACTCAATCTCCATACCTGGATGGGGGTTGCCCACGTGTGCTACGACTTGATCTACGCCTGACGGGTGTGGCTATCTCAGGTGATGTGTCTGCAGAATGCAATGTGGGTAACTCAGATAAGCATCTGCGTGGCCTTAATCTCACTACAGGACTAGCAGGTGCACCAATTGCAGAATCCTCTGGTTCTCTGACAACTGGTGTTTCTTCCTGACTTCTTGGGATGGTTTCTTGAGACTGGTAGAAGTTGATGAGTGGAACTATTATTGCCCCTTCATGTTTAGGCCAATTTTCTGAGAAGTCTCCAAGTATTGGTGATATGACTTTTTCTTTTGGTTCTGGGCATGGAATTGGAATTTCATAGGATTCTTTTTTTTCTTCTGCTGGTGAATCTTGAAGGTCTTGGGTCTTCCATGTTTCTGCAAATTTCTTCAAACGATCCCTGGATACTGTTTGAGTTGTTTTCCCTCCATTTTTACTGATAAGGCTGGTTTCACACTGCAGTTTTTTTCCCTAATCAGGTTCCATCTGGTTTGTGTGTCAAAAGCAGGAGTGGCTCCAAAACTCAGAACAAGTGTCAATCTTTCAATTTAGTTTTTCTCTGCAAGTTCCTCTCCTGGTTTTGACACACAAACCGGATGGAACCTGATCAGGCCAAAAACTGCAGTGTGAAACCAGCCTAAGGCAAACCTTGGTGTTGTCAAAGTTGGAGTTCAAGACAGTGTAGGGTTCTCTTTCCCATTGATCATCTAGTTTATGTCTTCTCCTTTTCCTCTTTAATACAATACTTCAAGGTAGTATTGGTTCTGCTGGTGCACTTTTGTTGAAGTTTTTCTCTTGTCGTCTGGATTTTTCAAGACTGTCTTCAACGTAATCTTGGACTTGTCTATACTGTTCTAGACGGTTAGTGTTCCAGTCAGAGCTAAAAGTATCTGCTTTGGGTTCAACGACTCCTAATTCCAAATCTACAGGTAGTCTTCCTGTACGGGCTCTCATGACATAGGCGGGTGTACAGTTTGTATAGCTCACTGGAATGTGATTGTACATGTCTACCAGATCAGGCAGTTTTTCTGGCCATTGGTTTTTTTCTTCAAGAGGTAATATTTTGAGCATGTCTATCACAATGTTGTTCATCTTCTCACATAACCCATTGGATTGAGGATGATAGGGTGTAGTTCTTATCTTCTTACAGCCATAAAGATGACGAAAACTCTTGGAAGATTTTGGCTTCAAATGCTGAACCTTTTTCCGTTAAAACTTGTTATGGGTAGCCTAGTGGTCTACAGAAGACATTTTGGAAGGTCTTTTCGGCTGTTGCTGCTGTAAGATCTTTGACGGGTGCGACCATCAGGAATCTGGAGTAGTGGTCCACCATTGTCAGAGCATAAGTGTAGCCCGTCCTGCTTGGAGTCCGTTTCACATGGTCCAAGGCTACAATCTATAGTGGTTGCATTGTTACGATGGGTTGGAGTGGCGTTCTTTGACTCTCCTGGTCTTTTCTGCATAGGCTATATGGTCCACAGTCTTTACACCATCTTTCTATGGATCCTCGCATGCCAACCCAGTAGAATCTGTCTTTGAGCAACATTTCCAGCTCTTTCCACCCAAACTGTCCAGTTTAGTTGTGGTATGCATTTAGTTCCATTTGGATCTCTGTTCGGTGTACTATGATCTGCCAGACCATTTAATGGGTTCTGGGGTTGATATATCTCCTACAGAACTTTTCCTGGTAAGTGAACAATTTGCTTCTTTCGTTCCACAAGTGTTTAGCTTCTGGTGGAGGATTTGAAGGTAGCCTTGCAGACTCCTGAGTTATCAGTCCTTTTACTAAACTGATAGCTGAGTCACTATCTTGAGATTCTTTCCAACCAAAGTGTGTTAAGGGGTTCACTACTTTCTCAGGAAGTTCTGTGTGGATTTGCTGACACTGAGATGCCCTCAACTGATGGAAGGTGGGTAGCTCTATCTCTTCCAGCTCATCCTCGTCTGCTCCCATATCTACTAAGTGAGGCACCCTTGATAAGGCAAGCCGCTGTGCAGAAAGAGCCACAGAGCAACAAGAAAGGCACATACGTCGGTTCCATCTACCTACTAAAAAAATCTGCTTGCAGCCACCCGTAACCGCTTGTCTGATAACATCAAACTGCACTGTGAGCTGTAATGATTGCCGACTTCCAGTAAAGTGCCCGGTGAAGTGACTTTTGACTCTGCTACATCTTTCTTTCTACAAACTGATTTCTTCCACAGGAATCGCTGCCCCGGAAGTCCAGTCCTGCCTTCAGAGGACTACACCACCACTGCCGCAATACCACCGACCTCTGGAGGACGGTGGCGGCCCTGGTGAGCATCATCAGGTACTGCAGGTGGCGTCACAACAAACTGTACATAATCCTTGTAAATAATTCCCCCTTTTAAGGAACAGTCCCCCAGGACACGGGATCAGGCGCGACTGCCATTTCCCGTGACAAAGGTTAACCTCCTGCAGCCTGATACCCGAGTACCCTACGCCCTGGGGCTCAAAAGTGCCCTCCTGTCAGCAGCCTGCCAGGTGCGTCCTATCTGGTTGCCTTCCCAGCACTAACTGAGCTAAAACTCTCCTAACTTCCTAGTTTTCCCACTCTACCCTAGGCTCCACCCCCTGAGACTTACTGAATAATCAGTCCCTCTATACTAAGGTGGCCTAGACCTGTGTGTGTGAAAACAGACTCTATTAAGGGGGAACCCCAAACCCATAACCACGGAGGCACTACACCTGCTGTTTGGGGTGCAGTAACTCCCTGTAGTTCCTAGCCATAGGGGTGCCACAGTTTCTTTACTTTTTACTGGTGGAATTGCAGGTAAACGTCCAGGGCACTGCCAGGTGTTCAGGATGCACTTCTGGATCTCCACAGTGAGTGGGTATAAGGCCTCCTTGTCTCTTTTCCCATGTGTGTGAAGCCCCTGCCCTGTGTTAAACTTGTCTGGCCTCCTCTGCTCTCTTGCCACCTGTGCTGTCGTCGGGAAACCCTTGATGGACTACCGCTGTTCCTCTCTCCGCGGTGCCTGACTCCCTGGTTAGTGACTGCGCAGATGCCCGGGAGACTGAAGTCTCCATGGTAGACTGGTATTCTCTACTGAAGAATGAAAACAGCAGAAACAGACATGACATATGTGAAAATATGGGAGCACACCCGTGATATTTCAAAATATATACAAAAATGTATTAGAACAGTGTACAGACAAAAGGAAGTTAAAACATTTAAAATAGGTAATTGGACCAAACAAGGGCACCATTATAGATGACAAATGTCAGATCAAACAAGTTGATTGCAGCAATTTATATATCAGCATAGACAGTCAAAAATAAATCAGAACCCAGCGGGGCTCAGAGTTTAATGTATAGGAAACAGTAAGAGGTCACTCCTAGGTCAGGGGATAAATCAATCTGGAAGTGGATGTGTGTCACTCCAGTTAGGAGTATAGTCTCTCTGCTTTACAAAGAATATACCACTATCTATGAGGGTTCACAAAACCTCTTACATGGATCTACCACTATATAGCAAGAGAAACAAACTCTGGGCTGTTAAATAGTCACATGTATATATAGAATATAATGTGAGTACACCCTGTTGTGGACCCCTCAGTAGGGTAACTATTAACAAGTGAACAATATTACCAGAGGTTCATGGTGATACCGGGGTCTACAGTGTATACGCCTGTTAATGGGTGACCAACAAGTCCCTAGTACAATCAGTATAAACTGTCAAGTAAATCTGTGAGGCTGCAATTAACAACTGGCATCACTGGTATCTATCACTTCAATATCTCCACACACAGCCTATTATCATTGCAATAGCCCTGATCATAGTATTTCACATTGCATATCATTGCACATCACACTATCAGGGCTGTGCTTCCCTGCTACACATGAATGTGTGGAGCCCCAGGCGGGACTAGGGTACTCGGTACCGGACCGGTCGGTAGCTGGGGATGTCACGGGTGGCTTGGTCCGAAACCAAGAATAAGGTGCACTACTAAAGATATAATATCCCAGTAAGGGTTGGGGGTGCTGCTTTGTCAACCATAGGAACAACAATCGTAGAAAAAGAATCGACAAATGCACTAGCAGCACACCACCACGAATAGAATGTAGAAAACGTAAGGTTTTTATTAGGAACGGAACAACAAACAATTAAAAGCAGTTAAAACACATATACGGACCACTGTCCAAGGAAAAGGGGTCCCTGTAATTCTCATGTGTATCACAGAACCAGTATACTGTAAATGTAAAACATAGATGCAACAATAACCAAAAAATATGAAAACAGTTATCAGTGCAATTGTGGTTGTTGCATAAATAGTCCCCTGTATGTCAGGAACTGATTCCACATAACATCCATAATTCTATGGAAATTGCATTGTTATGGATACATAACAGCCTGGTGAAATATCCCCTGGGTGAAAGCACCATCAACTTAGATCATGTGTAGATCACACAAGGAGCACACAGCTGGGTATATTATAACCCTCAGGCGGGACCGGCCCATGAATCTAATGTGTATAGAAATCACAAAGAATAAAGCCAAAGGAATAGGGCTAAATCTCACCGGTAAGCCGTCTTTCCACTGTGTGCCCGCAAATTGTGAATCAAGAATCGCCTCTGGCCCCCTGTGTGTGGCCAGAGCGGGATAGCGAGGTGCGCCGTCAGGGGTCTTGGTGTGTGGGAGACAGGGAGCCCGGATCCCACGCGTATCGCCGCTATGAAGCGGCTTCGTCAGGGAGGCGTGGCTTACATCCGGCGTTCCGCCCTTTTATATCATTACCAATCAGGCGGCTGTGTCGGCCGCGTTGTGTGTAGCCATGGCAACTTAGGGAAACCGGAAGTGACGTTCCGGGAGTTCTCTGAGCCATATGTTAAGATTCCAAAGTGGTGTGCACCTGATAATCTAATGGAAAAATGATGACAAAGGAGAAAAACTGTAAGAAATCACAAAGGAAATCATGCTAATGAGACATAATGTAAACTCAAATAAGGAATCTTCGGTTAATCCAGAGATTCAGTGACATCATGGTACTCAATCTCACATATAATATGTATTGTTTGTAACGCTCAACATGTTAGATGTAGAGGCCATAACCAAAAATCCAATGAATATGTTGCTAGTCATATATGCATAATTCTATGGCGGATCACAAACATATAGACCATTTCATTATATGTATCAGTTAAAAAATATATAGTAGATCTATGATATAGGCATAGTTTATTACCCCAAAAGGACATGCCAAGAGGAGGGGGGGGAAAGGGGGGGGGTGTACTTATCCGTGTGCATGTATGGAGACTCCTATTTGAACAAAATCCCATTTGCTTGAGCCATGATGGGTCAATTCTGACCCAACGTACCCTAAGGACAGAACGTCCTCACAATACGTCAAACCGCTATAACTCAATATTCACCTCTCCAACAGCACCCCCAATGGTGGATTTGTGGTTGTACCTATCTCACAAATAAAAAACTACCTATGAGAGAAGTGTGTCATGAATGGTCATGATCTAACAAAATATAGTGTACAACATATTTGGTATATGTACCAACTACGAGGCAAGGCATACCTTACATGTATGTCTGGTTATCATACCTGGAGCGAATACATATCTACGGGTAAGGTGAAGTGATGTCGAAAACCCCTCCTTGTATATCCTAGAAGTCTGTATCTTGAATGAAACCTCTCATTCAAACAGGGATAGAAGAGTTTTGACAAGTATGATTATTTGGATTATGCACACAAAATATCCGGTACAACCCTTGCCAATTGTGTAAAGGACCAGTACCAGCGTACATGTACAAGAACTGAGATTCCAGCCAAGGGGGGGGGGGGAAAGGGGGGGGGAGAGGGAAGGGGGAAGGAAAAAAGGGGGGGGGGGGGAGGGAAGGAGACTAGAAGAAAATAATATAATATAATGCTTCAAATCAAGGTCCAATCGGATGTTATTTTCCTCTTGAGGGTACTCCAAAGATCGGGATGATATTGTAGGTCATAAGGACGAGAAGTGTTGGGGTGATGGAATTCCCTTGAAGAAATCCGCCGAAGGCTCTATGTGCAGAGACGATGTTCATCCAATCCGAGGTCTAAAAGTAGAGAAAGAGTAAAAGGGAAAATGGGGAAAAAAAGAAAATATTTGTAGTTATGATGAAACTAACGGTATTATAGGGGATAACCACAAGGATAACCTTGTTATCATGTCCCCAAAAAACCGGAAAATAGGAGTTCCTCATTGATTCCCGAGGGAGAAGTCGAATTAAGATGGTAAATCCATCTCGACTCCAGTCTCAAAAGGGGTTTCTTCTTGTCCCCTCCCCTAATGTTATCCGTGAGTCTCTCCAACCCGACCACTCTAGTCCCCGAAAGTCGACCCTGATGTTTAGTCAAATAATGGGAAGCCACAGAAGTTAAAGTGATACCTTTCTCAAAATGGTCGGCAGCTAACTGAATTGTTGATATGTGTTTTTGTATACGTTTTCGTAGCTCCTGTCCAGTCATCCCGACATATAGTTTATTGCATGGACAAATAATTGCATAAACAACAAATCTTGTTTTGCAATTAATGTAACGTTTTAATTGGTGTCTTTTGTTGTCCCCCGGGTTCAAAAAACTATCTCTAGTCGGGTTCATGAGAGGGCATACACTGCAAGAGCCACAGGGAAAAGATCCTTTTAATCTCATTCCGCGTCCTAAACTTTGGGTTGGTCTCCTAAAGTGGCTTCGTACTAATGTGTCCCTCAAAGTCGGAGCTCGTCTTGCTGTGATCTTCGGTCTATTCCCAATATCTAAACGTATCCTAGGATCCATGGATAAAATGTCCCAATGGCTTTGTAGAATTATTACTGACCTTGTTCCATTGGTTGTGGTAGTCCATGATTATCCTCGGTGTGTTGTCCACGGGTTTGATCCGATGTTTTAATAGAGCCTCCTGTGTGCTTGATTTAGCCCTCCTGTAGGCATCAGAAATGATGCGTTTTAGATAGTCACGGGCCGAGAATCGTTCAGTTAGAGCTCGCGATTGGATCTTAAAATCATCGTCATCTGCACAATTGGTCCGGACCGTGTCCCTGGGCCCTCACAATAAAAGGGGAATATTTACAAGGGATTTGTCACGGGTGACGCCACCAACTTGGTGCGGCCAGTAATGGGGGCCGCCGCTGCTGCAGAACCTCCGGGGGTGATGGAATGGCAGCGGAGATGGTATAGTTCCAGTGGGGGGAACTGTATCCCCCGGGGCAGTAAAGGAGTGGGAAAGTCTATTGGGGTTATAGATGGTGGAGAAGGGTTGGAGGACACACACTCACGTTTGGTTGGCACTGGTGCACTTTCCTTCTTCTCCCGATGCTGCAGAGCTGACAGGCTGGATCTGTGGGGAGGCTCTCTGTGCTGAATCTGGAGCAAAGGTCGCAATCAATACACAGACTCCAAAGTTGTTTTCCAAGGCTTTACTGCTGATATTATTGCAGATTATAGTCCACGGAGTCTGTAATGGGGCTGAGCTCTCTCCCCACACCCTGTCCTGGTCATTGGCTTCCTTGTGCTGCACTGTGTGTGTGTCCTGGGCTGCTGCTTCTAGCTAAGCTGCTGGGATTCCTCACGTCTCTCTCTGTTTGCTGCTGGTACCACTTGGCTAGGCAACTTGGGTCCTATATGCTGTGCTGACCCCTCCGTGTTGCTTCACTCTGGTACTAGGGGGTGTCTAGAGATCCCACTGTTCCTGGATTCGCTGTGCTGTGGGTGCCAGACACAGTACCGGATCCGGTGTCCGTCTCTCTGTGCGTACTTCTGGGGCAAGTGATGGTGTCACTCTAGCTCCCAGATGTGTTCCTCTGTCTTTCGTTCTCCTTGTTCCTCTGACCCTTGCTAGGTCTGCACTGAGCTAACTCTGCTCTCTTCTCAGCACTGCACCGTGCTGAACGGTCTCTTCACAGCACTACACCGTGCTGTACGGTCTCCTGAGCTGTTCTTTCCTCAGTTCTCTAGGAACTGAACTCCGCTCTCCCTCATGGGCAAGAGTATATAAGGAAGCACGTGGTGCTCCCCCTATTGCCCAGAGGTGGTAGTGTTTGTCAGTGTGTAGTGGGGGAGAGGACCCATGTGATGTTATTGTGGCACATTAACCCATGGGGTGCCACATTTCCCCTTAGTTAAATACAGTACTCCGGGACTGTAGAAAAACAAGTAAACAACAATTAAACACAATTAATATTGACATAGACTTAAAAATGAAAAAGTACAAAAATCACTAAAATGTGAAAAAGAGTTCGAAAGTCAAAAAGCAGTCTTTCCAGAGGTTTAGTCTATTGCCTCCGGGCTGATGAATATATATATACAAGAGAGTTCTTACCACAACCAGTCCGTGGTATATATGGTCCATAAGTAAATAAGAAAAGTTCAAAGTTCATACAGGATAGTCTCTGTAGGTACTGGGCTTTTTAACGTTGCAATAACTATGTACATTTGTCCACTGAATTCAACTTATATTCAAACAACATATTTACATTATACATTTAATTCTGTATTTTATTCTTTGTACCTAGCTGGTATCTGACCTTGGGTACTACGCTCTGATCTGCGCAATGTTGGTGGAGTTAGTATGAAAGTGTGAGTGGACGTGTACCTATTTGGGGTGCTTGGTGTTATGGCAGATGGAGGTCTGACTGCAGGACTGGCAAGTTCACTGGGACCAGGAATCTGTTCTTCCTCTTCGGATTCTACTTCCAGTTCTTCAAGTCTTGGGTCTTCTTCAGGTTACACAGGTTCTGGTAACACAGGTTCTGGTAACAAAGGTTCTGGTCTTGGGTCCATCATTGAAGGGAATGCAATCATTGGTACTACAACTGCTCCATGGTAGTTTGGCCATGTTTTAGGAAAATCTCCTAGTACCGTGTGGAATACTTCTTCTTCTTTTTCTTTCTCTTGGATAGGTTGGACCTGTACGGGTTCTATGACTTCAGGTGTCTTCAGGGTTTCAGGACACAATTTAAGTTGATCACGAGATACGACTTGTGAAGTTCTCCCTTCATCTTTGCTTATCACATAAGTTTTAATATTGTCTTGGTTAGATGGTAGGACTGTGTATGGGACGGTTTCCCACTGATTATCCAGTTTGTTTGTACGTCTCTTTCTCTTGAGAACTTGATCACCTTCTTGTAATGGCATTGCTTGAGCATGTTTGTTAAAGGTCTTCTCTTGTCTTGCTCTTGCTTGTTGTAGGTTTCTCTCTACACATTCTTGCACTTGGTGATACTGTTTTTGACGTTTGATATCCCAATCTGTTTCTTCTACTTCTGTATCTGGTTTTTCAATTCCCATTTCTAGATCAATTGGTAATTTACCGGGTCTTGCACGCATAAGATAAGCTGGAGTGCAGTTTGTAGAACTCACAGGGACATGGTTGTATAGGTCTACCAAGTCAGGTAATTTATCTGGCCACTGGTTTCTTTCTGATTCTGGTAAGGTCTTTAACAGTTCGATTACGATATGATTCATTTTCTCGCATAGACCATTTGTTTGGGGATGATATGTTGTTGTGCGAATCTTCTTACAACCGTACATATTGCAGAATTCCTTGAATAGTTCTGATTCAAAAGCTGGACCTTGGTCTGCAAGGACTTGTTCTGGGTAACCATGTGGTCTACAGAAATGCGTCTGGAATGCTTTTGCTGCCGTCTTCGATGTCAAGTCTTTGATTGGTACCACCACTAAGAAGCGTGAGTAATGGTCCACGATGGTTAAGGCATAGACATAGCCTGACCGGCTTGATGACAACTTGACGTGGTCTAACGCGACTAGCTCAAGTGGCTGCTTAGTTATTATTGGTTGAAGTGGAGCTTTCTGTAGATTCTTCCTTCTGAGGTTGCATGCGGCACATCTGCTGCACCATAGTTCAATGGATCTTCTCATGCCAACCCAATAGAATCTGTCTCTCAGGATTGCTTCTAACTTCTTCCATCCGAAATGACCTGCGTTGTCATGGTAAGCTTCTAAGACCATTGGAGTGGCTCGCTTGGGCACGATAATCTGCCAGACCAGTTCATGCGTCTTGGGATTAGTATGCGTTCTACAGAGTTTCCCTTGATGCAGGAACAACTTGCATCTATCCTTCCATAGCTGTATAGCTTCAGCTGGGGCATTCTGACCAGGGTGTGCATGTTGTTGCGTAAGCAGTTCTTTCACTAGCTTCACGGCTTTGATCAGTATCTTGAGCTTCGGCCCATTCGTAGTGTCTTAACGGGTTAAGATTTATTTCCTGTTTCTTTTGGTAGATGCCGGGTCGATAATCTTCTACCCTTGAACGATGAAAGGCCGCTAGTTCAATCTCTTCCAACTCTTCCGGTTCCTCTTCCACGTCTTTCAGGTGCGGCATCCGGGATAAGGCGTCTGCGTTCCCATTCTTGCGGCCTGCCCGATATTTGATGACAAAGTTGTAGTTAGATAGCCGGGCTATCCATCGCTGCTCCAAAGCACCTAATTTTGCTGTGTCCAGGTGAGTCAACGGGTTGTTATCCGTGTAGATGGTAAATTCTGCACCTGCCAAGTAATGTTTAAAGCGTTCGGTTACAGCCCAGACTACTGCTAGTAGCTCTAACTTGAAGGAGCTGTAGTTCTCGGGATTTCTTTCTGTAGGCCGGAGCTTCCTGCTTGCAAAGGCAATAACTCTTTCTTTGCCTCCTTGCTTCTGCGACAATACTGCTCCCAGTCCCACGTTGCTGGCATCCGTGTAAAGAATGAATGGTTGATGGTAATCAGGGTATGCCAGGATCTCTTCTCCCATCAGCGCACTTTTTAGCTTATTGAAGGAATCTTCTCTTTCCTCATCCCACCATGCCAGGGAATTACAGTTTGAGGTCTTCTTTGATCGTCCTACCAGAATGTCTTGCAGAGGAGCTGCTAGCTTTGTGAATCCTCGGATAAATCTTCTATAATAGCCTACCAGGCCCAGGAATTGCCTCACTTCTTTTACATTCGTAGGTCTTGGCCAATCCCTTATTGCTGTGACTTTATCAGGATCCGGTGCTACTCCCTCTGAACTCACGACATGTCCCAGGTACTGTACCTTTGGTTTGAGAAGGTGACACTTGGATGGCTTGATTTTCATGCCATATTTCGATAAAGCTTCGAACACTTCTGCCAGGTCTTGTAGATGTTGCTCATACGTCTTCGAGTAGACTATGACGTCATCTAGGTACAGGAGGACAGTTTCAAAGTTCTTGTGTCCTAAGCAGCTCTCCATCAGACGTTGGAAGGTCCCGGGTGCGTTGCAGAGTCCGAACGGCATACAATTGAACTCACAGAGGCCCATCGGCGTAGTGAACGCTGTCTTCTCCTTTTCGGCCTCGGCCACAGGAACCTGCCAGTACCCACTAGTCAGATCAAGGGTGGAAAAGTAGTTAGCAGATTTTAAGGCAGCTAATGACTCCTCAATCCTAGGTAATGGGTATGCGTCCTTATGTGTGATGCGATTAATCTGCCGGTAATCTACGCACATTCTCATGGTCCCGTCCTTCTTTTTGACTAACACTAGAGGTGCTGCCCAGGGGCTACAACTGTCTCTTATCACCCCTGCAGATTTCATTTCTCTGAGCATATCTTTGGTGGTTTGGTAGTGAGCTGGTGGTAAGGGTCTATACCTTTCTTTTATAGGTTGATGGTTACCTGTGGGTATAGTGTGCTCTACCCCTTTGATCTGCCCAAAGTCTAACGGGTGTTTGCTGAATATCTGTTCATATTCTTTCACTACCCGGTATACTCCATGCTTGTGACGGGGAGGTGTAGAACTGGTACCTATATGCAACTTTTGGCACCAATCCTCCAGCTTCTCCTCTGAGCCATTGTCATCCGCCTGGCATGACGGGTTCAAGGGCTCAGCGACGGTGATGTTATTGTTATCAACCGTGTACAACTTAGCCATGGTAGCATACTTTGGTAATGTGACCTCATCTTCTCCGCAGTTCAACAGGCGTAATGGCACTCTTCCCCTGTGTACGTCAACCACTCCTCTAGCAGTGAGTATGGTCGGTCTACTGTCTGAGTACACGGGTTCTACCAGGGCCTGATAATCTTGCCCTTTAATGCCTATTGCGGCTCTGCACCACACCAACATTTCAGTTTTGGGAGGAATTACGATGGGTATTGGGTCACTTACTCTTACACTGCCGATCTCACCTCCGGAGATTTCTACCTGCTGCTTCAACATCAGGGCTTTAATCTCTTTGTGCAGAAGCCTCTGTTGTCCAGTTCCGGCAGTCTCGGCGATCTGCTGTAAAACACTTAACACTTCGGAAAAACATTTCTCAATGACATTCATTCCTACCACCATCACGGGTTCATGGCCTCGCCGGTCGACATCTACGATTATAATACTCTGTTTCTGCAATTCTACCTTCCCAACCTGAATATTCATCTCTCTAAATCCAACCTTTGGTATTATCAATCCATTACCAGCCCATATATCAAAATTAAAGTCATCTGGCGCATTAGTAATGTCTGAATCAGCCCAGTACCTTTTATATAGAACATGTGGGATGGATGTTATTTGGGATCCGGTATCCAACAAGGCACTAAAGGGGATGCCATCCAACACAATAGGGATCACCGGCTTTCCTCCCACGAATTTGTCATACCAGGCTGAGGGGCCTTGATCGTTCATTCCTGGGGAGCGGCCCGCCTGCCCAGGGTATCGTCGTTTAAAGGACACTCTCGAGCAAAATGGCCTGATTTCTGGCAACGGCGGCAAAGGTGCTGTCCATCTGGTTGGTAGCGATCGCTGGGTCGTCCTCTTGCTGCTGGGTATCTTCTGGGCCTCATCCACGGAACATCCTCTCTGCTGGTCGCCAACTCGATCTTGGGTGCAGGTTTTGACTCTCGCATTTCCTTGATGACCTTGGCCATGGAGATCACGGTGTCTGTCAGGGCATCTAGCTTTTGGTTGATGGCTGCATTTGAGATATAGTCCCCGGCCTCAGCAGCAGTCGTTGACATAGCAGATGTCACTGGCGCTGCCGCCTGCTGAGGTGCTGCTGCAGTGTCAAGCACAGATGTTAATTCCCTTGGCTCCTCCAGCTGCTGCAGACGGATAGCTCTATCTTTCAGCTGAGTAAATGTCATGTCAGGGTACTGCAGCAGTACCATGCTTAACTGCCCTCGATGGGAAGGGGAATGGAGGCCCTCAATAAATTGATCAAATAGCATTTTATCAGCTCCCGGGGCTAAAGCAGGTTCTGCCAGCTTAAGGGCTTTGAGTGCTTCCTGCAAGTCCAAGGCAAAGTCTCTGGCACTCTGTTTAGGTTTCTGGTGGCATGCAAAGAACCTCATCTTAGCCCGGGTATCAACAGCAGATTCAAACGTTGCTTTTAGTCTGGTTGCTAGATGTTCTACAGTGTCCTTATCTGTGTCCAGCCAGGACGCAACCTCACGCCGTGCATTGCCCGTTAACTGTCCCATTATCATTCCTACACGCTGGGCTTCAGTGAGGGGATACATCACATAGTATTCTTTAATCTTTTGCATAAAGTCAGTTAAAGTATTAGGCTCACCGGAGTATTGGGGCAGCCACATTGCCCCCGGAGTATACGGCATCAGGAATGACATTATGGATGCTGTTCCTTGCGCCGCTGCACCGCCGGGTACTATCGCTGGGTCCGGCGCTGCATCTCCATCGGCTACTCCGTCGCCGTCTTGTGCATCGGCCTGCGACATCTTGGGCCCCCTTAGTTATTATGCGCCCTCCGCCTTCCGCTTCCGTCCGGATGTCTCTGGGAGGTTCCGGGGCGCAGCAGGGATCTCCTTCCCCACCGGATGTCGTCAGCACCAAGGGAGGAGGCTGGGTTCGCGCCAATGCAAGGTACCGCCCCCTTTCTTTCCCGCGCGCCGCGCGCTCCAAAATGGCGGATTCTCAAAAATACAGTTCAGATGGCGCACAGGGTCCAATTCTTTTGGACCGGGTAGATCCTGTTCGTGACGCCAGGTTGTGGAGCCCCAGGCGGGACTAGGGTACTCGGTACCGGACCGGTCGGTAGCTGGGGATGTCACGGGTGGCTTGGTCCGGACCGTGTCCCTGGGCCCTCACAATAAAAGGGGAATATTTACAAGGGATTTGTCACGGGTGACGCCACCCACTTGGTGCCGCCAGTAATGGGGGCCGCCGCTGCTGCAGAACCTCCGGGGGTGATGGAATGGCAGCGGAGATGGTATAGTTCCAGTGGGGGGAACTGTATCCCCCGGGGCAGTAAAGGAGTGGGAAAGTCTATTGGGGTTATAGATGGTGGAGAAGGGTTGGAGGACACACACTCACGTTTGGTTGGCACTGGTGCACTTTCCTTCTTCTCCCGATGCTGCAGAGCTGACAGGCTGGATCTGTGGGGAGGCTCTCTGTGCTGAATCTGGAGCAAAGGTCGCAATCAATACACAGACTCCAAAGTTGTTTTCCAAGGCTTTACCGCTGATATTATTGCAGATTATAGTCCACGGAGTCTGTAATGGGGCTGAGCTCTCTCCCCACACCCTGTCCGGGTCGTTGGCTTCCTTGTGCTGCACTGTGTGTGTGTCCTGGGCTGCTGCTTCTAGCTAAGCTGCTGGGATTCCTCACGTCTCTCTCTGTTTGCTGCTGGTACCATTTGGCTAGGCAACTTGGGTCCTATATGCTGTGCTGACCCCTCCGTGTTGCTTCACTCTGGTACTTGGGGGTATCTAGAGATCCCACTGTTCCTGGATTCGCTGTGCTGTGGGTGCCAGACACAGTACCGGATCCGGTGTCCGTCTCTCTGTGCGTACTTCTGGGGCAAGTGATGGTGTCACTCTAGCTCCCAGATGTGTTCCTCTGTCTTTCGTTCTCCTTGTTCCTCTGACCCTTGCTAGGTCTGCACTGAGCTAACTCTGCTCTCTTCTCAGCACTGCACCGTGCTGAACGGTCTCTTCACAGCACTACACCGTGCTGTACGGTCTCCTGAGCTGTTCTTTCCTCAGTTCTCTAGGAACTGAACTCCGCTCTCCCTCATGGGCAAGAGTATATAAGGAAGCACGTGGTGCTCCCCCTATTGCCCAGAGGTGGTAGTGTTTGTCAGTGTGTAGTGGGGGAGAGGACCCATGTGATGTTATTGTGGCACATTAACCCATGGGGTGCCACAAATGCCATAACAATAGCTTTGCATTCAGTAAGCAACTGCTGTGTTCTGACCAGTTGGTCAGAAGGATAGAGGGAGAGGAGAAGGAGGGAGATTACCAGGTCTGTGATGCTGGTGACCGAGTGGGGAAAGGACCCCATCGGTATCGCTGCCTCCTGTGCAGCTTCGTCAGGGGACTCCCTGGTTAGTGACTGCGCAGATGCCCAGGAGACTGAAGTCTCCATGGTAGACTGGTATTCTCTACTGGGTCAGATGCTCTCCAATAGATTCAGACTTTGGTGTCCGGGGTGCTGTTTAGGTGAACCTAATGCTGATTCCTCGACTCCCACTCTGTTCTCTCTTTTCTCCTCACCTTCCGACCGCACTCTTGGGCCCTGCAGGACTACTTCGAAGGCTGTTCAGGGTCACTGACTCGGGCCTAACGTAGCATCGACCACCAGTACGTCTTCACAGCTCTTGTAGCGTCTGCACACTCTAACTATCTCCGCCCCCAGCACCAGTATTTATAGGGGATCTTGCCTAAGGGCAGCAAGTTTGGCTTCCCCACTGTGGAAACCCATCCGTGCTGTAGGTGAGTCTGTGGTTACCTGTGTGAGCAGGGCGCCACAATATCAAGCCCAGGTTAGTAATGGACAGGCGTCTATAAGATGCCCTATCACTAACCCCATAGTCAAAAAGTGAAATAAAACACAGACACCCAGTATAAAGTATTTTATTCAAAATAAAGACAGTACTCCTTTATTTTTCTTAATTAAAATACTTACCATCTCGCCTTTTCCACCTAAAGCCATTGTCTCCTCTAAAGGTACCTTTACACACGGCAACTTTTCTAGGAATTTCACTGGCACCTTACTGGTTGCAGTGAAATCATGGACACATTGTTCTATCTTGTTGCTGTGTACAAATGGAACAATGTGTCCATGATTTCACTGCAACCATTATGTTGCCAGTGAAATTCCTATAAAAGTTGCCGCGTGTAAAGGTACCTTAATAGAAATAGAATAATAAAGCAACTTCATCCTCACCTTTCCGTTGCCAGAAGCCCCCATGTGTCCTACGATGGCACGGGCTCTGCTACATCTGATGGCAGGCTGGAGAGTTGCTGGATGCGACAGTTCAGCCTGCCATCCAGCAGAATCACTGAAGAGCACTTGCATGCGCATATCAGTGACTCGCTGTGGTGTCATAAAGATGAGCCGAGTTCATGTGAATGAACTCAGTTCACCTCTGTGATGTCACTGAGAGCGTGGGAAAATTCTCCCACACGCAGAGGCGGCAAAAGATGTCTGTGCCTGCGTGCGGGAGAACATTCATCTGGGGGCTGATATTAATAGCCTGGGAAGCTCCATGGGTATTACTCCCTTTCCAGGCTTCTAACATCGGCCCCAGCTGTCTGCTTAGCCTTTTCTAGACTTGAAAATTACAGGGGACCCCAGGTCATTTTTTTTTATCTTTAATGTAAGAAAAAAATACACCAACACTGTCTCGTGAGTATGAGCCCTTACCGATTGTGTCCGTTTTTTCACCGTGCACAAAATCGGAGACTGTAACAGTTTTGAGCTCCGGTGAAAAAAATTGGACAAAATGAGATAGTGCCGGATCAGGGGCGGTCTGGCGCCTATAACATGGGAGTCTATGGACGCCGGATCTGTGAAAAAATTGGATTGTTTCCCGGATCTGATTTTTTGCACAGAGCATATTCAGACATCCTGCCATGCTACATCAGCATGATGGACAGCAGCAGCAGCAAACTAATCCTGCTAAAAACAATAACAATGGCGTAATCCTGAGAATTGTTCACAGCAGTGACCTGGGAGTCAGAAATGCTTTCCCATGCTGTTCCCATGTCATTTGAGCACTGTACTTATACATTTGTGCCATTTTTATGCTTTCTGCAGACCGCTGGGTGTTCCACCAGCAAAATGCTCGAGTTTCTCCATAGGTTAACATTGGGCTCGGTGCACAGGTCGAGCGCCCGAGCATTTCAATATCCTCGAGCCAAGCATTGAGCACCCGAGAATTTTACAGCTCGTCCATCACTAGTGAGGAACCTTTGGAAATTTCTACCATCCTTTGGGAGCCACGTAAAATTATCAACTTGAAATTTACCTGTTACATTTGGTTAAACAATCACCTCATCTCTACAGTGGTGGCTGTAGATGCTTCTCTTTGGCGTGGCTGTGATGTTAGGTGATTTTGATCATGTTGCTTCTCAACTGCTTTTCCAGATTTGCTAGGGCCATAGACATCACATCAGAGCTGGCTAGGAGCATATATGTCACTGAGGAGGCTGAGGCTGGGGCATAGAGATCATTGGGGATCTGGATTTAAAGGTAGGCAGTCAGGAAAACGCGGCTGCTAGCCCGAGAACTACAATTCCCAGGAACCTGCCCGCATGCGGCCCTGGCGCCTGAGGTTCCCCGCCCCTGCTGTACACAATAGCCAGCAAGAACCTTTATACTCTTTATATTAAAATCGCATTTTATACACTCCAGATCGACACCTAACAGGTTGCAGAATGCTGCAATTCCAACACTGTACATTTTGACATAGTTCCTGCTCCTACATTTTTTATTACGTGATGATTGACTGCTCTCTGCTGTCCATATTCAGGAGTGCACATGCACACTAGTACAGCTAATAAATATTGTTGCAAGAATCATTGAGTTTAAACTTAAATTTCTGTAAATGTTCTAGTCACAATAGTGAGAAATTGTACACAATTGTATAATTGAAAGGCTTAAGGTTATTCAAACAATTTATAAATTGAATTAATGAATAAAATACAATATTAAAGTTCAAAAGACAATTTGTTGCAACCTTATGTTTCACATTTTACTGAAATATGGAATATTTCAATAACCCAGTCTCCTCACCCACATGTTTTTAATAGGCTTTAGGAATATGCAATTAATAACTACTACTCATTCTTCCTATAATAATTGTATCGGGTGCTTGTGCAATGGCCGCAAGGGCCCCGGCCTGCTGCCTTTGCAATGCATCTCCCTTCACACAGGCCGCGGCGGCAGGCAGCTGAAGGCTCATTCAGAGAGGAGGGAGGAGGAGTGGAGGAGGAGTGGAGGAGGAAATTTGAATTTCCCGCCGCCGGCACATCGCTGCGGCCGGCGGCTGGGGCTGGGTGCGGGGCGCTCCCGGGTGCCGGCTGCTGCCTCGTGCCGGCAGCTGGCGGCTCCCAGTTGGTGGCGGTTGCCGGGTGCCGGCAGCTGCCACCTGGTGCCGGCTGGAAGCTGCCCCCTGCTGCCGGGTGCTGGCAGCTGCCACCTGCTGTCGGGAGCTGGTGGCTGCCACCTGGTGCACGGTGCTGGCGGCTGCCACCGGGTGCTGGCAGCTGCCACCTGGTGCCGGGTGCTGGCAGCTGCTGATGGGTCCTGGCGGCTGGTGCTGGATGCCTGGTACTGGCGGCTGCCTGCTGGGTGTTGGTGGCTGCCGGGTGATGCCGGCTGGCGGCTGCCACCTGGTGCCGAGTGCTGGCGGCTGCCACCTGGTGCCGGGTGGCTGGCGGCTGCCGCCTGGTGCCGGGTGCTGGCGGCTGCCGCCTGGTGCTGGCTGTTGGATGCTGGCGGCTGGTGTCGGCCACCGGGTGCTAGCTGCTGGTGCCGGATGCTGGCGGCTGCCACTGGCTGCCTGGTGCTGGCGGCTGCCTGCTGGGTGTTGGTGGCTGCCAGGTGCTGACTGATGTGGTGCTGGCGGTTCCGGGTGCCACCGGATGCTGTCTGGTGCAGGGTGTCGGCTGGTGACGGCAAGCGAGAGACCAGGAGCGGCAGAGGAAGAAGCTGTCGGGATCCGGGATCAGGAGTGTGGAGTCAGGTAAGGCGCTATTACAGCCGAAGATAGCAACCTGGGGGGGACAATGGGATGGATGGATAGTAGCAGCAGTTTCTATTGTGTATTTTCTATTGTGTGTATAGCCTACAGCCATCCCCATTGTCTATACAGCCAGCAGCCATCTCCATTGTCTATACTGCCAGCAGCCATCTCCATTGTCTATACGGCCAGCAGCCCTCTCCATTGTCTATACGGCCAGCAGCCCTCTCCATTGTCTATACGGCCAGCAGCCCTCTCCATTGTCTATATGGCCAGCAGCCCTCTCCATTGTCTATATGGCCAGCAGCCCTCTCCATTGTCTATATGGTCAGCAGTCCTCTCCATTGTCTATATGGCCAGCAGCCCTCTCCATTGTCTATATGGCCAGCAGCCCTCTCCATTGTCTATATGGTCAGCAGCCCTCTCCATTGTCTATATGGCCAGCAGCCATCTCCATTGTCTATATGGCCAGCAGCCATCTCCATTGTCTATACGGCCCACATCCATCTCTATTGTGTATTCTCTATTATGTATATAGCTATTGTGTATTCAGCCCACAGCAGTCTCAAGTGTGTATGTGTGTAATCCTACTATAAAATTGCCTTATCGCGTCTTTCTTTCTGTAACGGAAATCCTGCATTGCTGATTGGCTGCTCCGCGACCAATCAGCGACGTGTGATTTCCGTTGCAGAGAGACAGCGCTTCACTTCAAATAGCGGCCAGGAAAGTGGGCGGTGAAGTCGACTTTCCCACCGGCTAGTTGAAGTGTCCGTCCTTTCAGCCCCCCTTTGTCAGCCCTCGCTGCACTGTGAATTCTCAGCCCCCTTCCCCCTCGTTGTTACCCACTCCCCGTACTGCGGTGTCACATCTTCCATGATATCCTGCATCTCTCCCTCTGTGCGATTGAGCATGTCAGGCCATCACTGCATGACACTCCTCCCACAGTGGAAGCGTCCGCTATCATGGAAGATGTGACACCGCCACAGCTGAGGTGGTCAGGTGGCATTGTAGTGTTTGTTATAGGAGTGCAGCTCAATCTACAGCAGCACAGATATCACAATGCACAAACAACACAGCATGAACTCTGCTACATCTAAATATATAGATGGCAACTGTTGGAAGGCTGGGAGCAGTATATAAGTGTAGATGTAGCACAGTTGAGTTTGACATAGCAGAGCTGAAATGGTTTGTGTATCGTTCATAGTTTGTTATTGGAGTGCAGGTCAATCTATTGCAGGACATACAGACATCACAATGCACAAAAAAATACAGCACCAGCTCTGCTACATCCTACTATATAATTGTCTAATCGCGTCTTTCTGTCTGTAATGGAAATCCGCCGTGACAGGAGGAGAGATGGAAGAGCGGTGATATGAGGAGCGATGGACGAGCGGTGACAGGAGAGACGAAGGAGCGGTTACAGGGTTACAGGAGAGATGAACAAGCGGTGACAGGAGAGACGAAGGAGCGGTTACAGGAGAGACGAAGGAGCGGTGACAGGAGGAGCGATGGACGAGCGGTGACAGGAGGAGAGATGGAGGAGAGGTGACAGGAGGAGAGACGGAGGAGCGGTGACAGGAGGAGAGATGGAGGAGCGGTGACAGGAGGAGCGGTGACAGGAGGAGAGGTGACAGGAGGAGAGACGGAGGAGCCGGGACAGGAAGAGCAGTGACAGGAGGAGCGGTGACAGGAGGAGTGGTGTAGTTCACTCACGTTGACTGAACAAGTTCTGTCAGTCACAGTATGTAAACTACATATATATTCTAGAATACCCGATGCGTTAGAATCGGGCAACCATCTACTATATAATAGAGTTATGAGTGTAAAAGGAAAAAAAAAGGAAAAACAGCACAAAAATATAGAAAAAGTGGACTTTTTTGCCTAATGGCGTTAGCCACGCATTGGTTCTTGGTTCTGCTCTCTTATCTCTGTAGTAAGCTCGGTTCTGCTCTTTTTTTTCCCTGTAGTAAGCTCGGTTCTGTTCCCTTATCTCTGTAGTAAGCTCGGTTCTGTTCCCTTATCTCTGTAGTAAGCTCGGTTCTGTTCCCTTATCTCTGTAGTAAGCTCGGTTCTGTTCCCTTATCTCTGTAGTAAACTCGGTTCTGCTCTCTTATCTCTGTAGTAAGCTCGGTTCTGCTCTCTTATCTCTTTAGTAAGCTCAGTTCTGCTCTCTTATCTCTGTAGTAAGCTCGGTTCTGCTCTCTTATCTCTGTAGTAAGCTCGGTTCTGCTCCCTTATCCCTGTAGTAAGCTCGGTTCTGCTCCCTTATCTTCGTAGCAAGCTTGATTCTGCTCCCTTATCTCTGTAGTAAGCTCGGTTCTGTTCTCTTATCTCTGTAGTAAGCTCGGTTCTGCTCCCTTATCTCTGTAGTAAGCTCGGTTCTGCTCTCTTATCTCTGTAGTAAGCTCGGTTCTGCTCTCTTATCTCTGTAGTAACCTCGGTTCTGCTCCCTTATCTCTGTAGTAAGCTCGGTTCTGCTCTCTTATCTCTGTAGTAAGCTCGGTTCTGCTCTCTTATCTCTGTAGTAAGCTCGGTTCTGTTCCCTTATCTCTGTAGTTAGCTCGGTTCTTCTCTCTTATCTCTGTAGTAAGCTTGGTTCTGCTCCCTTATCTCTGTAGTAAGCTCGATTCTGCTCCATTATCTCTGTAGTAAGCTCGGTTCTGTTCCCTTATCTCTGTAGTAAGCTCGGTTCTGTTCCCTTATCTCTGTAGTAAGCTCGGTTCTGCTCTCTTATCTCTGTAGTAAGCTCGGTTCTGCTCTCTTATCTCTGTAGTAAGCTCAGTTCTGCTGTATTATCTCTGTAGTAAGCTCGGTTCTGCTCCCTTATCTCTGTAGTAAGCTTGGTTCTGCTCCCTTATCTCTGTAGTAAGCTCATTTCTGCTCCCTTATCTCTGTAGTAAGCTCGGTTCTGTTCCCTTATCTCTGTAGTAAGCTCGGTTCTGTTCTCTTATCTCTGTAGTAAGCTCGATTCTGCTCCATTATCTCTGTAGTAAGCTCGGTTCTGTTCCCATATCTCTGTAGTAAGCTCGGTTCTGCTCTCTTATCTACTATATGTATCAGCCTGTTTTTAAATCCTTTTACCTCTGCTGCTTTAATGTAGCGGCCAGTGATAAACTGGCCAAAGTTGGGCTGCCGCTGCAGCTCGCGGGCCACTACCTTGTGGTTGCCCCCCAGGCTGAAAAGTGCCAGCCAGCCCCTGTCCATGGTGACCTACCCACTGGACCCAATCCTTCCACTGGTGCTAGCCTCCTCTAGAACTCCATCTCTCTTGGTGGTCCTCCTCATTCCTCTGTCTTCTCCATACTCCCTCCAACTCTCTGACTAACTCCAAATCAATAAGGAACACATCACATTCACACTTACTGTTCTTTGATGAATCCGGGTTCTGTTTTGAAGCGAATCCAGGTTTCGTCACTCCTTCTTCCACGGTAAGACTTCTGATGGCCCCCTCGGAACAAACGGGGCTGGCGGTGGTGCATATTACAACAAATATGTATAAGCAGTCTGCGTCCCCGTGGATGTCATAGTCTTCAGCTCTGGACTAACCATAACGATGTCCTCTTGCTGTGCTTCTAAGCTGTCTTCAGGCCCAGTGATAGAATCCGGCTCTGGGTCTCAGAAGGCTCTGCATCTACTTTAGTTCTTAGATATAGTCTCCTCACTCTCATGCCATATGGGCTCTTTCTCCGGGTACAATTATATAGGAGACCCATTCTCCTACTTCCCACTTCCCTGTCCGGGTGATATTCAGGGAGATACTCTTCCACCTCTCTTCTGTTAATAAAGATGTCTTTCTCTGCTCCCGGTTCCCAGGCAAAATCATATCCGTCTTTTTTCTTAACTTTCACGATCTTGCCTTTATGGGGATCGTGTGATAGTTAGATCCCGCCGTGCGACTGCTTTTGTGTGAAGGGTGCGAGCCACCAGTTCTCCTTTCTGAGCTTGCTTTTCTGCCTCTTCCCTCTCCCATCGCCGGATGCACCTTTGCAGATACTGGTCCCGGGTCTTCTACCGAACCCACTCCGGAATCAGGGTCCCCAGGGAAGCCCATTAAATCTTCCTCCTGTCCGCTGTGTTCCCACCAACAACGGAGTTGTTCTCCGCTTACCTCCATGGACACTGGAGCCGGATCAGTGGCTCGGGTAGCGACAGGCATCTTTCCTCCAGGGCTCAGAGGGTCTGTCACAGTGGCTGTACTCCAGGGCACAATTTCAAGTATGGAAACATCCACCAGCTCTTCTGGCATACGGCCCTCCCTGCTCCGGGTAATATAGGGGGCATGGGAGCTGCACGGTCAGGAGCTGTTGGGACTGGTCACAGCTAGTTTGAGTTTGAGTTCTCGATCCTGCATGAACCCGGGTGGGCTGAAAAGATAATAGTCTTAACACACCCCACCGGGTGTCTTGGACCTCCAGGATCCTTCTGCCGCCTGCTGCCATGGTCTCGTAGTCACTGGGTATCTCTCCCTTCCTGGGTTCCTCCACTGCCAATTCTGGTGGGCCCGTTGGGATCAACACGGTTCTTCTAGTTGCACCGTTCAGCCTGGCGTCTTGCTCTTCCATCCGAATGTCTCGTAATGGCTGCCGCACTCCATCCTGTTGCTCGTCCCGCCTTCGTTGGGCTTTCTCGGTAGCCGCAGTTTGGGGCAGAGGTTCTTCTTTTGGATTGATGGCTGGCTCCCTCGGAGTTAAGGGGAGCCAGGGTGAACCTTTCTTTTCCCACTCTGGACCGGATCGATCCACGATGGGGTGTCTTGGCATGTCTCCTTCTCTGCACATGGCCTCAGGCTCCCATGGCCACCATTAAGCACAAATTTACTAGAACAGTCCAGATTTCAAGTTTTAGGCACACGGAGTCCAGTTTGGTTGGACTGGGTCCATACTGTTCGTGACGACAAATTGTGGAGCTCACTGGGACGGGGTACTCAGTACCGGACCAGGGTATCACAGGGGTATCACGGTGGTCTTGGTCTGGACCGTGTCCCGAGCCCACAAGTAAAGGAGTTATTTACAGGGATAGTCGTGACGCCACCCATGGGTTGTGGTCAATGGAGGACCACCGCTGCTGCTTGCTTCTACCAGGAGGATGGATGGTGCTGCAGCCGGATGGATTAGCCCGTCGTGGGTCGAGATGCTCCTGACAGGGTATATAACAGTTTAACATGCAAGGAAGCAAACACTGGAGACTCTGGCAGGGTTCACCGAGTTCTTCACAACTTTTTCTGTGGGGCACCACAGAACTCTTTGTGCACAAATGGAATGTATACAGCAAGCAGCATTCACAACAAACAAAACACCTTTAACACCCTGTTTCACCCCAGGCCTCTAGGGGGAGCTCCACTGGTCACCTTGAGCCAGTTCCCCCTATAAAACCGGGTCCTGGAGGGAGAAACAGCAGAGTGTGCAGACGCTAGGAGAGCTGCAAGAAGTGTGCAACCACTGGTACTGGAGATATACTAGGCCCAAACCAGCACACCCAGCGAGTGAGAGACCCTTGCAACTGGGGTCATAGGACAGGAGAAAGCACCTCTCAGGGACAGAAGAGTTATCCTAACTCTCCCAACAATCCGGTTACTGGAACTGAGCTGTGGGGATTACCACGTAAACCACATAGAAACCAGCACTACAATCAGGGAGTCTAGCCCCCTGAACACCTGAAGCACCACCCGATGAGAGCCCAGGGAAGAGGAGAATATGTCTTAATCCCTTTGATAGTGCCCTCAGTGCAGTTAACTCAGGTGAATCACGTTCCAACGAACGTACAACCTGGTCCGGCAGGATTCCATATCCCCCCTACCCTATCAGAACAATAGAAGAGGAAGCCTACGCCCTGCTTGCTGTGGAAACTCCAGGAGTGTCAACCTCATCACCCGGTCCGAGTGTACCTGTTGCCACCAGAAAAGGTACCCAAAAGACTTTGTGTGTCTCAGCGCATTATTCCTGGATATAACACGCAGCACTCCAAAGATGCCATATTGCATCAAGGACAGCTCCTGGCCCCGGGGACTCCCGCTCGTCCTGTGGGGAGCGTCCCATCTTGCTGCCGTACATCCCCCCCAGGTGAAATCATCGGAACTCCCGCAGGTGGCGTCACGACAAATAAGAATTAACCCCTATCCGTTCACACAACCCCTTTTGATCTGGACCACCGGGCCACACAGCCTCGCGCGCGGAACCGTGATGGGAGAAGCAACGCCCGAGATGTGAACACCCGGCTACGGTGAGTCAGAATTTGGCGTCACGAACAGGATACGAGCAGGCCCGTTTCCCAACGGGTATTGTGTGCTATTTAATGACTGTGATTATCGAACTGTATATTATTTGAACCGCCATTGCTGCGCAGAAGGAGGGAAAAGAAGGGGCGTTACTGTGCAAAGGGCGCAAAGATAGGCCCCGCCCCCACGCTCTAACGACTTCTGCCGAACGTAGCAGAAACCGGAAAATCCCGTGGTGCCTCACTCCTCACCGCGAGGCCGTCAACTTCCGCTGAAATCGAAAGGGCTGGCCGCGCTTAACTAAGGGGGAGCGAGGATGAGCGACTTCGGATTCCGACGATGCGGTAACCCGCAAGTAAACCAACCGGTTGCACCACCGGTACAGCCAAACGTACCTCCAGCAGGTCAGCCACCCTTCAGCGGTATGCCGCAACAACCCGCTCCGATTATGCCGATATCTCTGCCGATACGTCCCAAATGCGGCCTGGTTACCAAAGTACAGCGGAAAACCCGGTACCCTGGATACGTTCCAAAGGAAGATATGCCAGGCGCTGGATATGTACGCCATGACCGGTAAGCAGAGAGCTTCAGTTATAATGGGACAGTTAACAGATGCAGCAGAGCTGCAGAGCCGAAACTGGTCTGTAGAAGCTCAGGAGTCTGTGGAACAGATATTTGCTAAGTTAAATCGGGTTTTTGAGCATCATACCGAAGCAGAATTAAGACTGTTGTTTTACCACTGTAAACAAGGGGCACAGGAGAGTTTCCTAGACTATTCACTGCCCTTACAAGAAGCACTGAGACTGTTAAAACAAGTCGATCCTGATAGTGTTAAAGAGGAAAACAAAGCGTTAATTGGACAATTTGTTGTGGGACTTAGACTACCTGATGATAAGAAACAGGCAAGCTGGTGGTCCCTACAGAATCCTGGCGCAGAGTTTGATACCTTAAGGGACTTAACAGTGCGAGGACAGCAGTTCCCTACAGTGCCCGATCTAACCTCACAGCCATAGTATACCAACACCCCTCCCGTGCCGGCAGCAGCATCTCCAATTCCCATGGTTCAGTCCAGCGCACAGACTATAACACCCGACCGGTTTCGAACAACTGTGTGCCAATGTAGAGCAGCTGATGAAAGACATGGCCAAGCTCCAAGTTGGGAGAAGACCCAAGACAGAAGCAAGGCTATCGGACAAGATCCAGCTGCTGACAGCCCCGACGACGTCCCGTGGATGAAGAGAAAGACACAGCCGCCACGAGGAAAACCTAGAAAACCTATGGATCGCCACAGCCCTGACAGACGCCGCATCAGTCAAAAGAGCGATAAAGAAGGACGTACCTACCAATCCAGTCCTTTAAACGAGCAACCCTGGGCGAGAAGGCCAACTCCAGGAGTAGACCGTCCAGGCCCAACCAACTGGGAGTATAAGTACGTAGGAGACTGTCCGTACTTGTCAATAATCATTGATGGCATCGCTACCTCAGCCTTGATAGACAACTGATCCCAGGTGACAACCATCCCGAGTATCCTTTACAAGCGTTTCTGGCCAGATGTTGAGCTAGAACCCCCACACCCTGATCTGAACATTGAAGCCACTAACAGGATGATAGTTCCAGTAGAGGGACAGTAGGAAGCTACAGTAAAGGTGGGGAGGTGCAGTTGAAAAACCAGGGTATCATAGTGGTTCAGGACAAACCATACGAGAGGGATCCACATGTAATACTGGGTACTAATGTTATGGTTAAATGTCTCGATGAAGTGTTGTTCTTACTCCAACAGAGTGCTGATGCTGGTAGACCAAGAGAGAGGAGAGCTATCCAAAAACAGATCGAGCTCTGGTATATCAACAGCAGGTAAAAATGTCAAATGGTGAAATTGGCAGAGTACGGGTAACAGATCCCATTCCAATTGTGGTACCACCCAGAAGTGAAATGATGATCTGGTGTCGAGCAGCCATAGGCCTCAGAGGGCAGGACTACCAACCTGTAGTAGAACCTGTAATGTCTGATAGTAGTCCTACGCTCTTGAGAGCCAAAGGGTTGGTCGATGTGAGAAAAGGGAGAGTCCCCGTACGCATACTAAATTATGGTGATGACGAAGTCAGATTGCCAAGATATGCAACTGTCGCAAAATTGTACCAGGTTTAAAACAATGCTATAATTGATGTAAAATCCTCTTCCCAAACAGTAACTGACAAACCCCCTCATTCCAAAGATTAGTTAGAGAAATGGTGTCAGGAGCTCAGTATAGGAACTGACAACATACCCTCTCATCAGAAAAATGGAGTTTACCGGGTAGTTCGGGAGTATGAGCAAGTGTTCAGCAAACACCCACTCGACTTACGGAGGATTAAAGGGGTACAACACCATATCCCTACAGGCAACCATGCACCTATCAAAGAAAAGTACAGGCCTATACCACCCACACACTACCAAAAATCTAAAGAGATGCTTCAGGACATGAAAAATGCAGGGGTCATTAGGGATAGCTGTAGTCCCTGGGCAGCACCACTGGTCCTGGTTAAAAAGAAAGATGGTAGTATGAGGATGTGCGTAAACTACAGGCAAATCAATAAAGTCACACACTCCGCATAGAGGAGTCACTAGCTGCCCTCAAATCTGCCAACTACTTCTCCACATTAGATCTTACTAGTGGGTACTGGCAGGTCTCTGTTGCGGAGGAGGATCGCGAGAAGACAGCCTTCACGACACCTATGGGCCTATGCGAGTTCAACATTATGCCATTCGGGTTGTGCAATGCCCCAGGCACATTCCAGAGACTGATGGAATGTTGTTTGGGCCATAAGAACTTTGAGACTGTGCTGTTATACCTTGATGATGTCATTGTATACTCTCAGACCTACGAAGACCACCTGCAACACCTGAGTGAAGTGTTCGAGTCACTGTCTAAGTACGGAATGAAGCTGAAACCGTCCAAGTGTCACCTGCTGAAACCCAAGGTCCAATATCTAGGACATGTGGTTAGTGCCGAAGGCGTAGCACCTGACCCGGACAAGGTAACCGTCATCAAAGACTGTCCAGCACCAACCACTCACAAGGAGGTACGTCAATTCTTAGGACTGGTCGGGTACTACCGACGGTTCATCAAAGCCTATACCAAGATAGCAGCACCCATGCAAGATCTCTTAGTAGGTCAATTACATAATATAAGACTGGCTTCAACCTTATGTCTAGGTGCAAGCAAGAAAAAAACGACATTTAAAGTGAAAATCCGCTGCAACACTAGACAGTATATGTGTGGGAAATAGCATAATGGCTTCATGTGAATAGCAGGGCTGTCTGCACAGCTAACAAAGACAAGGGAAAAAAACATGGCAGAAACTGCTTATGAATCTATGAAAAATTTGAGAAATCTTAGCTTAAAGCAGCGGCCGCTGCGTTCAAGAGCCCGGTAACCTCGTCACGGTTTTTCTCATTATACCGGGTCCTAACCGTGTGCCTCTCTCATGGTATAATGCTGTATGTGTGGGTTTATATGCCTCTATCTACAATTAAAACCAGCTGTGAGGGGTTATAATGGACATGACTACAATAAAATGGATACCAAACATGGCCACCGGGCGGGGGAAGGGAGCTCAGTCAAAAAGTCAGTACTACAATTACATAATATAAGACTGGCTTCAACCTTATGTCTAGGTGCAAGCAAGAAAAAAACGACATTTAAAGTGAAAATCCGCTGCAACACTAGACAGTATATGTGTGGGAAATAGCATAATGGCTGCATGTGAATAGCAGGGCTGTATGCACAGCTAACAAAGACAAGGGAAAAAAACATGGCAGAAACTGCTTATGAATCTATGAAAAATTTGAGAAATCTTAGCTTAAAGCAGCGGCCGCTGCGTTCAAGAGCCCGGTAACCTCGTCACGGTTTTTCTCATTATACCGGGTCCTAACCGTGTGCCTCTCTCATGGTATAATGCTGTATGTGTGGGTTTATATGCGTCTATCTACAATTAAAACCAGCTGTGAGGGGTTATAATGGACATGACTACAATAAAATGGATACCATTTTATTGTAGTCATGTCCATTATAACCCCTCACAGCTGGTTTTAATTGTAGATAGAGGCATATAAACCCACACATACAGCATTATACCATGAGAGAGGCACACGGTTAGGACCCGGTATAATGAGAAACACCGCGACGAGGTTACCGGGCTCTTGAACGCAGCGGCCGCTGCTTTAAGCTAAGATTTCTCAAATTTTTCATAGATTCATAAGCAGTTTCTGCCATGTTTTTTTCCCTTGTCTTTGTTAGCTGTGCAGACAGCCCTGCTATTCACATGCAGCCATTATGCTATTTCCCACACATATACTGTCTAGTGTTGCAGCGGATTTTCACTCTTAGTAGGTCAATCCAAAAACGGCAAGATCAGGGGACCCCCATTCCACTGGGGACCAGAACAGGAACAATCCTTCCAAAAGCTAAAAGATGCTTTAACAGGAGAAGAAATCCTGACCTACCCTGATTATAATCTCCCTTTTTTACTGTACACTGATGCAAGCAATGAAGGCTTAGGAGCAGTCCTATCTCAGCGTCAACAAGGGAAGGAAAAGGTGATAGCCTACGCCAGCAGAAAGCTCCGTCCCACGGAAAGGAATCCGGAGAACTACAGCTCGTTCAAACTGGAGTTCCTGGCCCTGGTCTGGGCAATTACAGAGCATTTCAAGCATTAACTGGCATCCGCCCTGTTCACAGCTTTCACTGATAACAAGCCTCTAACCCACTTAGAGACTGCAAAGCTGGGAGCCCTAGAACAGCGCTGGGTAGCCCGACTCTCAAACTATGACTTCACTGTGAAGTACCGGGCAGGTCACAAGAACCGCAACTCTGATGCCCTGTCCAGAATGCCTAACCTTCCTGAAGAGGGCGAAGACATAGATGACCTGGAGGAGATAGAACTACCTGCTTTCCATTGTACAACTACGGCAACATGTCATCAGGCAAGCCAAAGACGAGTAGAGAGGACCATGAACCCGTTACCTCACCATGACTGGAAGGAGGTTTAAGCTAACGATCCAGATGTCAGCTTGGTAAGAGAGCTGATAACTCAAGAGCACGCCAGCATGGACCCTGATGCCTCCCAAAATGCTAAACGCCTATGGAAAGAAAAGGGGAAGTTGTTTGTCTACCAAGGTAAACTATGCAGAAGGTATCTGAATCCCCGAACACATGAACTTATTTGGCAGATTCTGGTTCCCAAAACTGAAGTCCAAATGATCCTTGAAGCCTACCATGACGATGCAGGACACTTTGGATGGAAGAAACTGGAAAGACTCCTGAAGGACCAGTTCTACTGGGTCGGTATGCGAGGCTCAATTGATAAGTGGTGTAAAAATTGTGGACCATGTCACCTTCGAAGGAAAGACCATCTATCTCAGAAAGCTCCGTTGCAGCCAATTGTTACCAAGAAACCCCTTGAAATAGTTGCTCTGGACCACGTAAAGTTAACCCCAAGTCGCACCGGGTATACTTACGCGCTCACTATACTAGATCACTATTCAAGGTTCCTGGTAGTAGTTCCAGTTAAAGACCTAACTGCAGAGGTAGCGGCAAGAGCCTTCCAGAGTTACTTCTGTCGCCCCATGGGTATCCAGACCAAGTCTTAACTGACCAAGGGCCAGCCTTCGAATCAGCTCTGTTTCAAGAATTCCTGGGGCTATATGGGTGTAAAAAGATCAGGACCACACCATATCATCCCCAAACAAACGGTTTATGTGAGAAAATGAACCACATCGTAATTGACATTCTCAAAACCTTGCCACTCGAAGAGAGAAATCAATGGCCTGAAAAACTTCCAGACCTTGTGGACATCTACAACCACATACCTGTTAGTTCGACTAACTACACGCCCGCTTACTGATGTGAGCAAGACCAGATAAATTAGCAATTGATTTACAGATGGTAACCATCGAACCAACACCAGATTCTTCGGATGAAGATTGGATAAACCAACGCCAAGAACAGTACCAAAAAGTACAAGAGAGTGTTGAAAGAAACCTGAACATCAGCAGAAGCAAACAAGAGCACGACTTTAACAAGCATGCCTCAGCAGAACTTCTAACCACAGGTGAATTAGTGCTAAAAAGAAAGAGAAAAACAAACAAATTGGATGACAATTGGGAATCAGCCATCACAATATGACAATTCAAAACTTGCGTTATCAGCAAAGACAAAGGAAACACCTTTACAACTGTGTCCAGAGACCATTTGAAGAAATGTCCAGAGCAGTTAAAATCTCAAACAACCAGTTACCCTACAGTAACAACAGTTGAAAAACCTACAGAAAATCTCGTCCATACAGAAATTGGAGACTTACCGGGTCGGGAGCAGTGGATGGAGGAGGGGGGGCGTTTGCTGTCAGCTCTGGCCGGATGAGGAGTGGGAAGGGAGGGGCAATGTGCTGTCAACTCTGGCTGAGTGAGGAGCAGTGGGGGGGGCGTTTGCTATCAGATCTGGCCGGTGAGGAGCGGGGGTGGGGTGTCAGCTCCGGCGCTCACTCACCGCTGTGCTCCCGCTCTGTCACAGGGCAGCAGCTGTGGCCTCAAACTGAAAGCCCAGCCAGCCCGTTTTATTAATGCCCTGGGCTCATTATACAGTGCCTACAAGTAGTCTTCAACCCCCTGCAGATTTAGCTGGTTGACACATGCGGAATTAACTTGGCATTGTGACATTTGGACTGTAAATCAGCCTGGAAGTGGGAAATGCACTGCAGCCAAAAAGATTTTTACATTTTTTTTTTTTTTTTTTAAAGCGTTAAAAGTTAATTCAGAGGGTCATTTATTATTCAACCCCTCAAACCACCAGCATTCTGTTTGGTCCCCCTAAAGTATTAAGAAGTAGTTCAGCACAAAGAACAATGAGCTTCACGTGTGGATTAATTATCTCTTTTGCCAGCCTTTTCTGACTATTTAAGACTCTCCCCAAACTTGTGAACAGCACTCATACATGGTCAACATGGGAAAGACAAAGGAGCATTCCAAGGTCATCAGACATCAGAGACAAGATCGTAGAGGGTCACAAGGCTGGCAAGGGGTACAAAACCCTTTCCAAGGAGTTGGGCCTACCTGTCTCCACTGTTGGGAGCATCATCCGGAAGTGAAAGGCTTATGGAACTACTGTTAGCCTTCCACGGCCTGGACAGCCTTTGAAAGTTTCCTCCCGTGCTGAGGCCAGGCTTGTCCGAAGAGTCAAGGCTAACCCAAGGACAACAAGGAAGGAGCTCCGGGAAGATCTCATGGCAGTGGGGACATTGGTTTCAGTCAATACCATAAGTAACGTACTCCACCGCAATGGTCTCCGTTCCAGACGAGCCTGTAAGGTACCTTTACTTTCAAAGCGTCATGTCAAGGCTCGTCTACAGTTTGCTCATGATCACTTGGAGGACTCTGAGACAGACTGGTTCAAGGTTCTATGGTCTGATGAAACCAAGATCGAGATCTTTGGTGCCAACCACACACGTGACGTTTGGAGACTGGATGGCACTGCATACGATCCCAAGAATACCATCCCTACAGTCAAGCATGGTGGTGGCAGCATCATGCTGTGGGGCTGTTTCTCAGCCAAGGGGCCTGGCCATCTGGTCCGCATCCATGGGAAGATGGGTAGCAAGGCCTACCTGGAGATGTTGGCCAAGAACCTCCGCTTCTCCATCAAGGATCTTAAGATGGGTCGTAATTTCATCTTCCAACAAGACAACGACCCAAAGCACACAGCCAAGAAAACCAAGGCCTGGTTCAAGAGGGAAAAAATCAAGGTGTTGGAGTGGCCTAGTCAGTCTCCTGACCTTAACCCAATTGAAAACTTGTGGAAGGAGCTCAAGATTAAAGTCCACATGAGACACCCAAAGAACCTAGATAACTTGGAGAAGATCTGCATGGAGGAGTGGGCCAAGATAACTCCAGAGACCTGTGCCGGCCTGATCAGGTCTTATAAAAGACGATTATTAGCTGTAATTGCAAACAAGGGTTATTCCACAAAATATTAAACTTAGGGGTTGAATTATAATTGACCCACACTTTTATGTTTAAAATGTATTAAAATTCAACTGAGCAACATAACTTTTTGGTTTGTAAGATTTATGCTTCTGTTAATAAATCCTACTCTCGTTTGCAGTTTGAAGGCTCTAACTTATTTGCATCTTATCAAACCACCTAAATCTGCAGGGGGTTGAATACTACTTGTAGGCACTGTACATGGGGCCGCTGCGGTACCGCTTTACTGTGACTTCCGGGTACCGCCGGCTCAGCTCAAACAAGCGCCTTCGCACCTGTACATTCATGAAAGCAGGCGGCCGGTGGACCAATCAGAAACCTCCTGTGACGCCACAGGAGTCTTCTGATTGGTCCACCGACCGCCTGCTTGTGTGAATGTACAGGCGCGAAGGTGCTTGTTTGAGCTGAGCCGGCGGTACCCGGAAGTCACAGTAAAGCTGTACCGCGGCGGCTCCATGTATAATGGCCCGGGGCATGCTTCTTTCTTTCACGGTGCCCCGGGCCGCACTGGGGAGCGTGGCAGGCCGCATGCGGCCCGGGGGCCACGAGTTTGAGACCCCTGCTCTAGGGGGAGCTCCACTGGTCACCTTGAGCCAGTTCCCCCTATAAAACCGGGTCCTGGAGGGAGAAACAGCAGAGTGTGCAGACGCTAGGAGAGCTGCAAGAAGTGTGCAACCACTGGTACTGGAGCTATAGTAGGCCCAAACCAGCACACCCAGCGAGTGAGAGACCATTGCAACTGGGGTCATAGGACAGGAGAAAGCACCTCTCAGGGACAGAAGAGTTATCCTAACTCTCCCAACAATCCGGTTACTGGAACCGAGCTGTGGGGATTACCACGTAAACCACATAGAAACCAGCACTACAATCAGGGAGTCTAGCCCCCTGAACACCTGAAGCACCACCCGATGAGAGCCCAGGGAAGAGGAGAATATGTCTTAATCCCTTTGATAGTGCCCTCAGTGCAGTTAACTCAGGTGAATCATGTTCCAACGAACGTACAACCTGGTCCGGCAGGATTCCATATCCCCCCGACCCTACCAGAACAATAGAGGAAGAAGCCTACGCCCTGCTTGCTGTGGAAACTCCAGCAGTGTCAACCTCATTACCCGGTCCGAGTGTACCTGTTGCCACCAGTAAAGATACCCAAAAGACTTTGTGTGTGTCAGCGCATTATTCCTGGATATTACACGCAGCACTCCAAAGCTGCCATATTGCATCAAGGACAGCTCCTGGCCCCGGTGATTCCCGCTCGTCCTGTGGGGAGTGTCCCATCTTGCTGCCGTACATCCCCCGGAGGCCAAAGCAGCGCCGGTGAAATCACCGGAACTCCCACAGGTGGCGTCACGACAACTAAGAATTAACCCCTATCCGTTCACACAACCCCTTTTGATCTGGACCACCGGGCCCCACAGCCTCGGGCGCGGAACCGTGACGGGAGAAGCAACGCCCGAGACGTGAACACCCGGCTACGGTGAGTCATACACAATTCTGCTGGTTCACAATGCTGTTTCAGTTTCTCACAAGTTAACTGCACACTTTCACATTTTAGTCAGCTTCACTGCAGCCAGGTTTCTGTCTAAAGACCCTTCTCCTGCTTAATACCCTTCAGGCCCTCCTTTACTTCTCCTTTCCTTATGTGCTGTATGGTAGGTTGCTCGGGCTCTTGTTTGGCTTCTCCCTGTGTCTGGGTAAGTAAGCTCTAAGCCCTATATGCAGCATAAGGAGAAACTTAGTTAGGGGTGTCACCGTGGTGGGATCACCAGTTACACAAGCAATCAGATCATGCAAATAAAAAGAGAAAAGTACTGTGTATATATAAACTGGGATCGGGCAACATATGAGTGAAAAAAATATTTAAACAAGTTTATTATAATACAGAGCAAAGTGCATACACAAGAAAACATTTAAAACCAATTAAAAATTGTGTAACCACAATAGTACATGTAAACCATAGCCAAATTAATTAATTACATAAGTACTGTAAACAGTCTCAAAATTATTGCTGAGCAGTGTAAGTAGTTGAATGACCACTTGGGAAAAAACAGGGAATCAATTTTCAAACCAAAGAATCAGTAGCAACAGTCTTCAAACAAAGAGAAGCAAATACTGACAAATACCCCTGTCCCCATTGGGACTCTCAATGTACCAGTTAGTCCTGAAAATACAGGGAGTTGGTTTTACAAACCAAAGAATCAGTGGTACAAGCCTTCAAACCAAGAAAAGCAATTCTGACAGAATCCCCTGTCCCAGTGGAACACTCAGTGTAACAATTTATCCTGAATATGGACTGCCAAATACACAGGAAGGTGTCTCTCAGCAATAGTGAAATTACAGGTGATGCTTACAGAGCTTCAACCAGATCCAACCAAGGATCAGGAGCAAAAGCAATAGAAAAGATGTAATCTGTGGCATCATAAACAGGCACTGCTGAATATGCCAAATTTCCCTATCTTACATCATAGGACGGTAATGACAATAATGCACTAGAACTTATGCGCAGTGAAAAACAAGCAGCTGGGTATGATAGCTGTTAAAGACATAGGCAAAGCGGCCAGCAGAGAAAGCCTGTAAATAAACAAATAAGAAAGAGACATACAACCTGTTACCAGCAAGTCCAGTCAAGGAATCAGTTTAAACCCACTCAGGTGACTAAAGAGAACAAAGAAGCCCAAAATTACCCTACGCGTGTCGCCGTCCACATGGCGGCTTCATCCAGGGGCAGGAGAGCAATGAACAGCTGCTGCTGCAGCCTTAAGTATGCACAGAGCGAGAATGAGGCCAGAGTACTGGCCAAAGCTCTGAGGGCGGTACCGGAAAAGACGTTCCACGTGCTTCACCTGTGGAAGTGAGCTAAGTCTAGCTTCACATTTCAGCCTGCACAGCCACAGGTGAAAACGCATGCAAATGCGTGTAAACGTTGCGTTTTACATACGCATGCGCATAGCTTTGCGCACGCAGGTCCGCAACGTTCACATGCGTTTGTCTGCGTTTTGAGCCTTGCGCATGCGTTTTCCATCTGCATGCGTTCGCTAAACTTAGCCCAATTTTCAGTGACCCTGCCTACAGACACGCCCATGGGCAGTGGCCTTAAGGAAGACATAAAAAGAGACCCTGCCCATAGTTATGCCTGTTGCTGTTTGCTGATGAGAGAGAGAAGATGGAGCTTGGATTTGACAGCTTTTACCGAGAATTGGACTTGGCGATGAACACTGCAGTATCTTATGCCATGGCTTGCGAGGGACTTCGGCGCCGAGCAAGGGAACGAAGACGTCGGCCACCTCTTCGTGTATGGCAGCACCCTATTGTCGAGCTTTGGGGTACACGTGGAGTGTACCACTCCTTGTTCCATGAGTTGCAAGAAGATCCGGTGAAGTTCCACGACTACACCTGCATGTCCGTGGACAGCTTCCTGCACTTGCTGCGACGTGTCCAAGATGTCATCTGCCGCACTGACACACAGCTACGAAGATGTATTTCTCCCGAGAAACGTCTCCTGGTCACCCTGCGGTATGTATTTTTTTCACAACTGTATTGTTTATCAACTGTACGTGTGGCACCCTGGCACCTGTTGGGCACCACAGAAAGCCTTAGAGCACAAATGGAGTAAGTAACAGCACAGCAAAACCCACAAACACAACAACACTTAGAACACCTGGTTTCACCCCGAGCCTCTAGGGGGAGCTCCACTGGTGACTTTGAGCCAGTTCCCCCTATAAATAGAGTCTTGGAGGGAGAAACTTCAGAGTGTGGTAGACGCTACAAGAGCTGCCAGCCGGTGTGAAACCTCCATCCTATGAGGAACACACTAGGCCCGATCAGCCTGTTAGCAAGTGGAGGTCCCTGCAATTGGGACAGGAGGAAGAAGGAGATCACCTCTCAGGAACACAGAGTTAATCTGACTCTTTCCTTAAACACCGGTGACTGGAACCGAAGCTGTGAGAGCCACCAAGCCATCACAGAGAACCAGCATACCTCACAGGGAGTCTAGCCCCCTGTTCACCTGTCGCACCTACCAGCGAGAGCCCAGGGAAGAAGGTAGAATTATCATCACCCTTTTACAGTGCCCTCAGTGCTGACAACCAGGTGAAATCCGTTCTATTGAACACACTGCCCGGTCTGGAGGGATTCCACATCCACCCGACCTTAGCACCAGAACTAGAGAAAGGAAGCCTAACACTGCTTGCTGTGAAACTCCAGAAGTGCCAACTTCACTATCCCGGTCCGAGTGTACCTGATCACCAACCAGTAAAGGTACCTAAAAGAGACTTTGTGTGGTTGTACATTACTCCTGGATTCAGCGCGCAGCATCCCGCAGCTGCCTTACAACATCTTGCGCAGCTCCCGGCTCCGGGGATTCCCGCTCATCCTGTGGGGAGCGTTCCATCTCGCTGTACAACATCCCCCGGAGACCCGAACAGCGCTGGTAAAGTTACCAGAACACCCGCAGGTGGCGTCACGAAGACAAATCACCCCCCACTGTTCCGCCATTCCCCTATTGATCTGGACCACCGGGCCTACACTACCGCAGGCGCGGTTCCGTGACTGGAGGAGAAACAACGCCCGCTACGTGTACCCCCGGCTACGGTGAGTCATACGCCTCCTTCACATCCTGTGTCCTGTTCCTGTTTAGTCCTCTCAGACGTGTCAAATCTTCTGTCCGCATTCCTCTGTGACCACTCTCATCTGCATCCTCTGTCTTCTATGGCCTCTGTGGTATCTTCTGAGCCCATTATCCCCTGGGTGGTCTTCTGCATAAACTGTCCTCTGCATCCCCTCACATGTGCCTCAGCTGTGTCTTCTCTGCCACCCAGTATTATCTGTAAGCCCTCCCTCTCCGTCCACTGTCCTCTGTCTTCTATGTCCTCCACACACTATGTGTGTTGTCTTGTTCGCCCACTTCACCCTGGTTAAAACTCTGCCTCCACTGTCCCAGTACTATTCTTGCTTTCCTTCTCTGAACTGTCAAATGTTGTCATATTTCTTCACTGTCCTCGGCTTCCTATATGCTACGCACCCTCGGTGTGTTGTCATCTGTGTCCACTTACCTCTGTGTTCTCTGCATGCACTGACTTATGCATCCTGTGTCATCTGTGTCCTGTCCTCATCTGAGGCCATTTTCCATCAGTGTCGTCCTCTGCATCCACTGTCAGCAGCATCCTCTGGCCTGTGTCGCTTCAGTGTCCTCTTTGATGTAGTCGATGCCCAGACCGTCCTGCTCTCCGTCCACTCTCTACAGCGTACCCAGTGTAATTGTCTGCACCCACTCTATACCTCCGTGTCCACTGTATACTGTCGTGTGGGTCAACTCTACAATCTCCAGGCCCCTAGTCCCTGTCCTCGTCTCTGTCAATTCTATCCTTGTTACGTTCCACCTCGTGCAATAGCATCTCCGCTGAACTACACCTTCTGCTTTTTGTCATAAATTTGGCTGAACTATTTGTCTTCTTCCTTAGCAGATTCCTGGCTACCGGCGAAACATTATCATCGCTACACTTTCAATTTCGGCTGGGATTGTCTACACTTTCTGGGATAGTGCAGGAGACGTGTCAAGCTATCTGTGAGTGTCTACGGCGAGACTTCCTTCATAGAGCGCCACCGAACGGTCAGAGACTTCACTAGAATGGAGAGAGTAAATCACTTGATTAATGTTCACATTTCCTGAGTGTGGACAGAGAACGCATTTGCCCGCCCAAAACAAAACTTACTAAAGGCTTCTTGGTCCTTGACAGGTGCTGCGTCATAGCCCGGCCACATAATTCGGGCAATCTGTGCCCATTGTCTTCGCAACACAATATTGTCAAAGTGTTTGCGGTCACGTGGGTCTCAAATCGCCGATCGCTCATGAACAAGTGGTATTAACTAGTCATTGTCCACATACGGTTGGCCCATGTCAACAGTCTCCTAGAATGTAATAAAGAAGATGGTAAGTTCAACGCTACAATTACAAGACATCACATTTCCCAAACATAAGCACTTACAATTGGGTTATCCACATTTTCTGTGTCGTCACAAATACTATGGGCTGATTCCTCTCCACTCTCCTCACTGTCTTGTTGGTCCACCTCTGTTTCATAGTCCTGTATAATAACCCTTAGTGTTATTTTGGCCTATTTTTCGGATGCCTAGTTGGAAAAAAGCAAGAAGTGTTGACTTACAGGGTCACTAGGTTCAGCTTGATGAGGGTCCATGTATTCACTGCAATCGGACATCTTGGCGCAGCAGTGTCACTTAGCCCGGAAAAACCAAAATCGACAGAGAAAGTGGGTAACGAGCCAGCAGCAATAGACACCTCTATAGATCAGCAGCAGCAACAGCAGCACCTACAGCAGGGGCACACAATGACAAAGGTGTAAATGTAAAGCCTACAGACAGGTGCAATGTCAGACCCCCAAGTGACACAAAGTGACATACATTAGCCCACATAACATATGGGCCTGAGGCCATACTCCTGGCAGCAGGGACCCCCAAATGAAACAAAGTGACATACATTAGCCCACATAACATATGGGCCTGAGGCCATACTCCTGGCAGCAGGGACCCCCAAATGAAACAAAGTGACATACATTAGCCCACATAACATATGGGCCTAAGGCCATACTCCTTGCAGCAGGGCCCCCCAAATGAGACAGTCACATACATTAGCACACATAACATATGGGCCTAAGGCCATACTCCTGGCAGCAGGGACCCCCAAATGAAACAATGTCACATACATTATCCCACATAACATATGGGCCTGAGGCCATACTTCTGGCAGCAGGGACCCCCAAATCCAGCAACACAGAGGCATCTAACCCACACCCTCCCAGCAACATTGTACTATAGGGGAGCAGATATCATTATTACATGCTTGTTCAAAATGAATATACTTTACCAACCAATCCCAGAACCAGGAACCAAGAATGAAGACAGGACCAGACCCAGATCCAGGTAGAACACAGCAGGCAGCCAGGCAGGCAGACTCGCAAGATGGGATGGACGGATCCAGGGATTGCTTGCAAGTCCACAGGCAGCCCTCCAGGGAAGATCCCAACAGAAATGAATCCTGGAAACATTGTTCTGATGCAGGGTGCAGGGAAGATCCAGGCCCAGGTCCAATCCAGCAGTCCTCAGCTATGCAGGGTCCAAAGGTGTGGCAGAGAGTCTTGCCTCCCAGGAGCTAGTAGTTATATAGAGCAGTGTTTCCCAACTCCAGTCCTCAAGGCACACCAACAGGTCATGTTTTCAGCATTTCCTTATCATTAGACAGATGATGGAATTATCCCCTGTGCAAGTGATTAAACTAACACCTGTGCAATCCTAAGGAAATCCTGAAAACATGACCTGTTGGTGTGCCTTGAGGACTGGAGTTGGGAAACACTGATATAGAGGATGTGTTGTGGGCTGGTTCATGGGCGGAGATTATGCTGGACGCCAAAAACTCTTTTTGAGCATGCGCACTAAGGTGTCTGCATGCGTTTCATCCGCAGCTGTGTGAAGGCACCCTAAGAGTTTGTTACTGCTGTTGCTGGGTAACCAGAACAGCACGGGGTGTGCACAAGACCGGCCAGTCTATTCATCCTCAAAGCTGATAAAGCTCTGGGATTATAATTGTTGTTTACAGTGGGGGTTGGAGTTGGGAAACACTGATATAGAGGATGTGTTGTGGGCTGGTTCATGGGCGGAGATTATGCTGGACGCCAAAAACTCTTTTTGAGCATGCGCACTAAGGTGTCCGCATGCGTTTCATCCGCAGCTGTGCGCAAAACCATCCGCATGCGTACAGTCTCATAGGGGGCTGATGTTAATTGTATTCGCAGCGTGCGCATGCGGACACTTGCATTTTTTTGGATGCGCCGAAAAATGCTACAAGCCGCGTTCCCTGGCGGCATAAAATCTTCTTCTTTGTCCGCATGCGTATAGTTACGCAGCTGAACGCGAACGAACGTGGCTATGTGCGGATGACTGCGCATCCTATGTTAAAGATAGGTGCGCAATCCGCATGTGGATTTCGGGACACAGAGCCGCACCGTCCGCAGCGCAAACGTCCTGAAATGTGAAGGCACCCTAAGAGTTTGTTACTGCTGTTTCTGGGTAACCAGAACAGCACGGGGTGTGCACAAGACCGGCCAGTCTATTCATCCTCAAAGCTGATAAAGCTCTGGGATTATAATTGTTGTTTACAGTGGGGGTTGGAGGGAATTTTTTTTTTTTTTTTGGAGCCATCCCCAAGGGACAATTTTTGCGAGTCAAACGCAACTGCACATCCAACGACACCTTTTTGCAGGAGTCACGTGCTCTGACAAAAAGGTTTAAAGACTGAGGTTACCCACACAAGGTGATCTCACAAGCCATTCAATCGGCGGTCAATCAGGATAGGAAGACCCTCCTACGGCCTACCCCAAAGAAGCTTTAAAGGGGCTCAATGTGATCACAACTTTTAATAATCAATGGGGGGATATTAGAAATTTACTGAGAAAGAACTGGTCCGTTCTGACCATGGATCCGAAGACTGCAGAGTTTATACCGCCAACTCCACGTCTTGTTGCAAGGCGTGCCAGAAATTTGCGTGACTCCTTATCCACCAGTCACTTCATTAGACCAACAATCCCATTGGGGAAGGGTGTCAGATTGATTGGTACCTATCCATGTGGGAGTAGCAATGTTTGCCCCACATGATAGCGTCCGATCATGTGGATCTCCCCATTCATCCAGGTCACATTAACACGAGGTTTTATGCCAATTGTCGCACCAGAAATGTGGTGTAGGTTTTGATCTGTGGCTGCCCCAAACTGTATGTGGGGGAAACCACGCAGGAGGTAAGAAAACGTCTCCAGGGGCATTTTTCTAACATTGCCTGTGCCGCAGTACATTGAGCGGCTAACAAATCCCTAACCTCTTTTGCCTGTCATTTCTTGAAGGCACATAATTCTTCCTTGAGGGGCACAAGGGTCATCCTGGTGGACAAGATAAATCATTCTATAAGAGGAGGTCAAATGGTCAGTGAACTCCTCAAAAAAGAGGCTTGTTGGATCTTTGACCTGAGGAGTATGGTTCCAGAGGGTTTAAATGAAGAATTCCAATTTAAGGGATTCTATAAGTCTAGATAAAAACTTTGATTTTGTCCTGTCTTAAAATGTCTCCTTTTTTCTCCTTTTTCAGATGATCATAATTCTTTGGACATGAAGGTTGCCTCTGTCACTGTGGTTCACCATAAACGGAACTAATTGGATTTGTGCCTTCAATAACACTCCTTGCATTAAAAGGCCGATCATGCTCCGGCTTTGGCTATCATCTTGTATGTAACATCTTGAGGAGGAAGAGCCTAAGGATCTCTGAATGAAAATACATTTGCAAATATCTATGTTATTTTCATGTTTTGATTTATATGTTTTGATCTCGAAAAAAAAAAAAAAAAATCCCTCCAACCCCCACTGTAAACAACAATTGTAATCCCAGAGCTTTATTAGCTTTGAGGATGAATAGACCGGCCGGTCTTGTGCACACCCCGTGCTGTTCTGGTTACCCAGCAACAGCAGTAACAAACTCTTAGTTCACTTCCACAGGTGAAGCACCTGGAACGTCTTTTCCGGTACCGCCCTCAGAGCTTCGGCCAGTACTCTGGCCTCATTCTCGCTCTGTGCATACTTAAAGGGAACCTGTCACCTGGATCTAAGCCCCTACACTATCACTACCTGTCCCTGCACCTTCCTAGCTGCTCCCTATCTATCCCTCTCTGAGCTAAATCCGCCCTATAAAACTGCAGAAAAATAACTTATAACTTACAGAAGTCCCTGAGGCTGGGGACTGAGAAGGCGGCGCCAGGCTCCATTCAGCCCCTCCTCCATGTAGCAGCACACGCCCCACTGGGCGGCGTTATTCTTTCTTCATCGCCGCCTCCTCCATTTGGAATCTGTGCTTTACACCTATCATGTTGTGGTGATGCGACCTCGATGTGTCCCCTGACTGAGACACAGCATATGGGAGATTGTATCTTCTGCTCGGTAGCAGCACACACAGGGTGAGTTGCTACTGGAGCTAAGTGCTGATTGAAATCACTGAACCCCAGGTGTGCGGGTGAATAGGAGATGATATGTGCTGCCCTGGGCTGTGGGGAGGGGGTGGAGTGTGTCAGGACAGCAGCAAGAGCTGCTGGGATTGTATGAGGTTCTACTCGGCTGTGCCCCGGTGTAACAGGCCAGACTAACCCCCCCGACCAGAATATACTCGGGGTTAAAGTGGCCTAGGCCAGATTATACCCCTCCGTATACCACAGCAGCTGTAGATCAGGGCTCCAAGCAACACATGGGGGCCCGAGGCAGCACAAAGTGGCCCCAGGCAGCAGAAAGTGGCCCTACGCAACATACAGGGGCCCCAGGCAGTGCTAGGGCCACAGGCAGTGCACAGGGCCCCAGGCAGCACAAAGTGGCCCCAAGCAGCACACAGGGGCCCCAGGCAGTACTAGGGGCCACAAGCTACACACAGGATCCCAGGCTACACACAGGGGCCCCATGCAGCATACAAGGACCCCAGGCAGTGCACGGGGCCCCAGGGAGTGCACGGGGCCCCAGGCAGCACAAAGTGGCCCCAGGCAGCACAAAGTGGCCCCAGGCTACATACAGGGGCCCCAGGCAGTACCAGGGGCCCCAGGCAGCACAAAGTGACCACAGGCAATATACAGGGGCCCCAGGCAGTGGGCCACCCGGGGCCACTTTGTGCTGCCTGGGGCCCCTGTGTGCTGCCTCTGGCCCCCATGCGCTGCCTGGGACCCCTTTATACTGCCTAGGGCCCTTGTATGCTGCATGGGGCCCCTGTATGTAGCCTGGGGCCCCTGTATGTTGCCTGGGGCCCCTGTATGTTGCCTGGGGCCACTTTGTGCTGCCTGGGGCCCCGTGCACTGCCTGGGGCCCCGTGCACTGCCTGGGGCCCCGTGCACTGCCTGGGGTCCTTGTATGCTGCATGGGGCCCCTGTGTGTAGCCTGGGATCCTGTGTGTAGCTTGTGGCCCCTAGTACTGCCTGGGGCCCCTGTATGTTGCCTGGGGCCTCTTTGTGCTGCTTGGGGCCACTTTGTGCTGCCTGGGGCCCTGTGCACTGCCTGGGGCCCCTAGCACTGCCTGGGGCCCCTGTATGTTGCGTAGGGCCACTTTCTGCTGCCTGGGGCCACTTTGTGCTGCCTCGGGCCCCCATGTGTTGCTTGGAGCCCTGATCTACAGCTGCTGTGGTATACATAGGGGTATAATCTGGCCTAGGCCACTTTAACCCCGAGTATATTCTGGTCGGGGGGTTAGTCTGGCCTGTTACACCGGGGCGCAGCCGAGTAGAACCTCATACAATCCCAGCAGCTCTTGCTGCTGTCCTGACACACTCCACCCCCTCCCCACAGCCCAGGGCAGCACATATCATCTCCTATTCACCCGCACACCTGGGGTTCAGTGATTTCAATCAGCACTTAGCTCCAGTAGCAGCTCACCCTGTGTGTGCTGCTACCGAGCAGAAGATACAATCTCCCATATGCTGTGTCTCAGTCAGGGGACACATCGAGGTCGCATCACCACAACATGATAGGTGTAAAGCAGGCGGGAGATTCCAAATGGAGGAGGCGGCGATGAAGGAAGAAGAATGCCGCCCAGTGGGGCGTGTGCTGCTACATGGAGGAGGGGCTGAATGGAGCCTGGCGCCGCCTTCTCAGTCCCCAGCCTCAGGGACTTCTGTAAGTTATAAGTTATTTTTCTGCAGTTTTATAGGGCGGATTTAGCTCAGAGAGGGATAGATAGGGAGCAGCTAGGAAGGTGCAGGGACAGGTAGTGATAGTGTAGGGGCTTAGATCCAGGTGACAGGTTCCCTTTAAGGCTGCAGCAGCAGCTGATCATTGCGCTCCTGCCCCTGGATGAAGCCGCCATGTGGACGGCGACACGCGTAGGGTAATTTGGGCTTCTTTGTTCTCTTTAGTCACCTGAGTGGGTGTAAACTGATTCCTTGACTGGACTTGCTGGTAACAGGTTGTATGTCTCTATCTTATTTGTTTATTTACAGGCTTTCTCTGCTGGCCGCTTTGCCTCTGTCTTTAACAGCTATCACGCCCAGCTGCTTGTTTTTCACTGCACATAAGTTCTAGTACATTATTGTCATTACCGTCCTATGATGTAAGATAGGGTAATTTGGCATATTCAGCAGTGCCTGTTTATGATGCCACAGATTACATCTTTTCTATTGCTTTTGCTCCTGATCCTTGGTTGGATCTGGTTGAAGCTCTGTAAGCATCACCTGTAATTTCACTATTGCTGAGAGACACCTTCCTGTGTATTTGGCAGTCCATATCTAATATATAATTCCCCTAACGCACTTCCGTAAGTTTCGGCGCTGTTTCCGTCGTTGTGGCCATGGGCGCGCGGCGCCCACGCGACCTGTGAAGCATTGCCCGCGCAGCGGGCATTGCGGGCCGTTGCAGCGAGCCATTGCCCACGTACACCCCGCCGACCCTGCCAGAACGCCAGCTCCGGCGGTGGCTACAAGCGCCAGGCAATGAGAATACAGCGGGCCGGAGCTACAGACTTCGTCGCTCCGACCGACGAGAGCCGAGCGCCGTGGCCGAAAACAGAACCAAGTGCCTGTCCATGCACAGCTCTAAAGACCGCTATGTATCTCAATGGCCAGTGAGGCGCTATGCTCATTGGTCGGCACCAGCACACAGCGACCAATGAGCTTCGCGCCTCACTTACAGCGGTAAATTTGAAACTCAAAGTCCTCCATGTATCTCAATGGGCAGTGAGGCGCTATGCTCATTGGTCGGCGCCAGCACACAGTGACCAATGAGCTTCGCGCCTCACTTCCCATTGAGATACATGGAGGACTTTGAGTTTCAAATTTACCGCTGTAAGTGAGGCGCGAAGCTCATTGGTCACTGTGTGCTGGCGCCGACCAATGAGCATAGCGCCTCACTGGCCATTGAGATACATGGAGGACTTTGAGTTTCAAATTTACCGCTGTAAGTGAGGCGCGAAGCTCATTGGTCGCTGTGTGCTGGTGCCGACCAATGAGCATAGCGCCTCACTGGCCATTGAGATACATGGAGGACTTTGAGTTTCAAATTTACCGCTGTAAGTGAGGCGCTATGCTCATTGGTCGGCGCCAGCACACAGCGACCAATGAGCTTCGCGCCTCACAGCGGTAAATTTGAAACTCAAAGTCCTCCATGTATCTCAATGGGAAGTGAGGTGCTTCTCTCCTTGGTAGCGGCATCGCCCAATCTGAACAGCGCCTCGCGAAAGCCGCCATTTTATGAATTCAAATTTCGCGGCCGCCATTTTAGACCGCGAATTTTGAATTTTTACCTCACACATCATTCCTACTTTGACAATCCTGTCACAGCGACGTCGGGAAGCAAGCTCCTGTACATTATCAACCCTAAATCAGATAATATATCTTTTTTTGGTTAACAGTATTATTACTGCGTATATTGCACTCATGACAGTAGCAACATTAACCCCTTACATTCCGTTTTATCTGTAATTTCTATAACACAGTGTGTAGTTGTACTGCCACTCCGAAGTCAACCCCTTATATACAGTTAGGGCCAGAAATATTTGGACAGTGACACAAGTTTTGTTATTTTAGCTGTTTACAAAAACATGTTCAGAAATACAATTATATATATAATATGGGCTGAAAGTGCACACTCCCAGCTGCAATATGAGAGTTTCCACATCCAAATCGGAGAAAGGGTTTAGGAATCATAGCTCTGTAATGCATAGCCTCCTCTTTTTCAAGGGACCAAAAGTAATTGGACAATGGACTCTAATGGCTGCAATTAACTTTGAAGGCGTCTCCCTCGTTAACCTGTAATCAGTGAAGTAGTTAAAAGGTCAGGGGTGGATTCCAGGTGTGTGGTTTTGCATTTGGAAGCTGTTGCTGTGACCAGACAACATGCGGTCAAAGGAACTCTCAATTGAGGTGAAGCAGAACATCCTGAGGCTGAAAAAAAAGAAAAAATCCATCAGAGAGATAGCAGACATGCTTGGAGAAGCAAAATCAACAGTTGGGTACATTCTGAGAAAAAAGGAATTGACTGGTGAGCTTGGGAACTCAAAAAGGCCTGGGCGTCCACGGATGACAACAGTGGTGGATGATCGCCGCATACTTTATTTGGTGAAGAAGAACCCATTCACAACATCAACTGAAGTCCAGAACACTCTCAGTGAAGTAGGTGTATCTGTCTCTAAGTCAACAGTAAAGAGAAGACTCCATGACAGTAAATACAAAGGGTTCACATCTAGATGCAAACCATTCATCAATTCCAAAAATAGACAGGCCAGAGTTAAATTTGCTGAAAAACACCTCAAGAAGCCAGCTCAGTTCTGGAAAAGTATTCTATGGACAGATGAGACAAAGATCAACCTGTACCAGAATGATGGGAAGAAAAAAGTTTGGAGAAGAAAGGGAACGGCACATGATCAAAGGCACACCACATCCTCTGTAAAACATGGTGGAGGCAACGTGATGGCATGGGCATGCATGGCTTTCAATGGCACTGGGTCACTTGTGTTTATTGATGACATAACAGCAGACAAGAGTAGCCGGATGAATTCTGAAGTGTATCGGGATATACTTTCAGCCCAGATTCAGCCAAATGCTGCAAAGTTGATTGGACGGCGCTTCATAGTACAGATGGACAATGACCCCAAGCATACAGCCAAAGCTACCCAGGAGTTCATGAGTGCAAAAAAGTGGAACATTCTGCAATGGCCAAGTCAATCACCAGTTCTTAACCCAATTGAGCATGCATTTCACTTGCTCAAATCCAGACTTAAGACAGACCCACAAACAAGGAAGACCTGAAGGCTGCGGCTGTAAAGGCCTGGCAAAGCATTAAGAAGGAGGAAACCCAGCGTTTGGTGATGTCCATGGGTTCCAGACTTAAGGCAGTGATTGCCTCCAAAGGATTTGCAACAAAATATTGAAAATAAAAATAATTTGTTTGGGTTATGTTTATTTGTCCAATTACTTTTGACCTCCTAAAATGTGGAGTGTTTGTAAAGAAATGTGTACAATTCCTACATTTTCTATCAGATATTTTTGTTCAACCCTTCAAATTAAACGTTACAATCTGCACTTGAATTCTGTTGTAGAGGTTTCATTTCAAATCCAATGTGGTGGCATGCAGAGCCCAACTCGCGAAAATTGTGTCACTGTCCAAATATTTCTGGCCCTAACTGTACCATTTCTGCCTTAACTCCATACTTTGTAGTCTCTATTACTACTGCCAGTAGGAACATTAACCCCTTATATTCCATTATTGTTGTTATTTCTATTACACAGTGTATAGTTGTAATGACACTGCGAAATTAACCCATTATATACCAGTTCAGCATTAACTGCATATTTGGAAGTGTTTATAACTACTGCCACTGGTGTGTATATATGTGTGTATGTAGTCACTTCCGTCACTTTGTCCGCACTTCCCTCACTTTGTCCGCACTTCCCTCACTTTGGCCACACACACACACACACACACACACTCCGCTATACTTACCACCGGCCCTGCATCAGCCGCCTGGATCCTCAGTCGACATGTCGCCACCCCCAAACTACTGGATCCAATATAGCGTCCAAGAAGTCTCGCCAAACTTCCCGGACGCCATATTGGATCCAGTCGTCCACGGGCGGCGACATGTCGACTCAGGATCTAGGCGCCGGGGAAGACGCAGGGTCGGTGCTAACTATAGCGTAGTATGTGTGTGTGTGTGTGTGTATGTATGTATGTGTGTGCTGACCACTCTGCCCACGGCGCTGCGCTGACCACTCTGCCCACGCCACTGTGCTGACCAATCTCACCGCACTCACTGCTAACCATGGAGCCACCGGAATCACTGCTAACGACTGAGCCACCGCACTCACTGCTAACCACTGAGCCACCCCACTCACTGCTAACCACTGAGCCACCGCACTCACTGCTAACCACTGAGCCACCGCACTCACTGCTGACCACTGAGCCACCGCACTCACTGCTAACCACTGAGCCACCGCACTCACTGCTAACCACTGAGCCACCGCACTCACTGCTAACCACTGAGCCACCGTATACTCTGCTACCCACTGAGCCACCTGTATACACACAATTCATTTCACCGCACTCCCCTAACTATTAGTAAATAAACTATATATGGATTCTAGACTACCGATTCTTTAGAATCGGGCCGCCATCTAGTTCAAGATAAATTGTTACACTGAGTGTTCCACTGGGACAGGGGATTCTGTCAGAATTGCTTTTCTTGGTTTGAAGGCTTGTACCACTGATTCTTTGGTTTGTAAACCAACTCCCTGTATTTTCAGGACTAACTGGTACATTGAGAGTTCCAATGGGGACAGGGGAATTTGTCAGTATTTGCTTCTCTTTGTTCGAAGACTGTTGCTACTGATTCTTTGGTTTGAAAATTGATTCCCTGTTTTTCCCAAGTGGTCATTCAACTACTTACACTGCTCAGCAATAATTTTGAGACTGTTTACAGTACTTATGTAATTAATTACCGTATTTACTTGTGTATAAGCCGACCCGTGTATAAGCCGACCCCCCTACTTTTGCCCCAAAAATCTGGAAAAACCTATTGACTCGTGTATAAGCCGAGGGTGGACCCCAGCACAGGTATACAGCCCCCAGCAGTGTGGTATACAGGCCCCCCCAGTGGTATACAGGCCTCCCCAGTGGTAGTATACAGCAGCCCCAGTGGTAGTATACAGCAGCCCAGTGGTAGTATATAGCAGCCCCAGTGGTAGTATATAGCAGCCCCAGTGGTAGTATACAGCAGCCCCAGTGGTAGTATATAGCAGCCCCAGTGGTAGTATATAGCAGCCCCAGTGGCAGTATACAGCAGCCCCAGTGGCAGTATACAGCAGCCCCAGTGGTAGTATATAGCAGCCCCAGTGGTAGTATACAGCAGCCCCAGTGGTAGTATACAGCAGCCCCAGTGGTAGTATATAGCAGCCCCAGTGGTAGTATACAGCAGCCCCAGTGGTAGTATATAGCAGCCCCAGCAGCCCCAGTGGTAGTATACAGCAGCCCCAGTGGTATACAGCAGCCCCAGAGGTATATACAGCAGCCCCAGTGGTAGTATACAGCAGCCCCAGTGGTATACAGCAGGCCCCCAGGGGGTACCCAGCAGCCCCCTGGGGGTACACAGCAGCCCCCAGGAGGTACACAGCAGCCCCCTGTGGGTACCCAGCAGCCCCCAGGGGGTACCCAGCAGCCCCCTGGGGGTCACCAACAGCCCCCTGGGGGTCCCCAGCAGCCCCCAAATGCTGGCACTCGCCCCCCCCTTGCAAGGGCCCCCCCCCCCGCTTCTCTTACCATCCCGGTCTTCTGATCATCGCCGCTCCTCGGTGCTCCTCGCTGCTCCGTCCTCTCTGCTTCCGGCCTGCTACATCCGGGATCTCCGGCCGTTGCGCGATGACGTCATATGCATTGCGACGGCCAGAGATCCCGGATGCAGCAGCAGGACGGACGGAGCAGTGAGGAGCACCGAGGAGCGGCGATGATCAGAAGACCGGGATGGTAATGTATAAGCAGCGGGGGGGGGGGGCTCTTACAAGGGGGGGCGAATGCCAGCATTTGGGGGCTATATGCACTGCTTCCCCTGCCGCTGATTGACAGGGGGAAGCAGTGCATATTTAATGAGCGGCCCCACGTGACGGGGCCGCTCATACAGCAGCCCCCCCGCCTCCTCCAGCCTCCACAGCCCCCACCACAGCCACCACACCATGGGCCCCCGTATAGACCCGTGTATAAGCCGAGGGGGAGACTTTTCAGCCCAAATTTTGGCTGAAAAACTCGGCTTATACACGAGTATATACGGTAATTTGGCTATGGTTTACATGTACTATTGTGGTTACACAATTTTTAATTGGTTTTAAATTTTTTCTTGTGTATGCACTTTGCTCTGTATTATAATAAACTTGTTTAAATATTTTTTTCACTCATATGTTGTCCGATCCCAGTTTATATATACACAGTACTTTTCTCTTTTTATTTACCTAAGCCCTATATGCCACTGTGTGGAGCCCCAGGTGGGACTGGGGTACTCGGTACTGGACCGGTCGGTAGTGGGGATGTCACAGGTGGCTTGGTCCGGACCGTGTCCCTGGGCCCTCACAATAAAGATGGGGAATTATTTACAAGGGGATTGTCACGGGTGACGCCACCCACTTGGTGCGGCCAGTGATGGGGCCGCCGCTGCTGCAGAACCTCCGGGGGTGATGGAATGGCAGCGGGGATGGTATAGTTCCAGTGGGGAGAACTGTATCCCCCGGGGCAGTAAGGGTTAAAGTCTATTGGGGTTATAGATGGTGGAGAAGGGTTGGAGGACACACACTCACGTTTGGTCGACACTGGTGCACTTCCCTTCTTCTCCCGATGCTGCAGAGCTGACAGGCTGGATCTGTAGGGAAGCTCTCTGTGCTGAATCTGGAGCAAAGGTCGCAATCAATACACAGACTCCAAAGCTGTTTTCCAAAGCTTTACTGCAGATGTTGTTGCATGCTATAGTCCACGGAGTCTGTAATGGGGCTAAGCTCTCTCCCAACCCTGTCCGGGGTCGTCAGCGTCCTTATGCTGCACTCCGTGTGTGTGTCCTGGCTGCTGCTATTAGCTGAGCTGCTGGGATTCCTCACGTCTCCCTGTATGCTGCTGGTACCACTTGGCTAGGCAACTTGAGTCCTCTATGCTGTGCTGACCCCTCCGTGTTGCTTCGCTCTGGTACTAGGAGGCATCTAGAGATCCTGCTGTTCCTGGATTCACTGTGCTGTGGGTGCCAGACACAGTACCAGATCCGGTGTCCGTCTCTGTGCGTACTTCTGGGGCAAGTGATGGTGTCACTCTAGCTCCCAGACGTATTCCTCTGTCTTTCGTTCTCCTGTTCCTCTGACCCTTGCTAGGTCTGCACTGAGCTAACTCTGTCCTCAGTGAGCTCTTCACAGCACTACACCGTGCTGTACGGTCTGCTGAGCTGTTCTGAGCTCCTTCCTCATGGACAAGAGTATTTAAGGAAGCAGGTGGTGCTCCCCCTCTTGCCCAGAGGTGGTAGTGTTTGTCAGTGTGTAGTGGGGGAGAGAAACCCATGTGATGTTATTGTGGCACATTAACCCATGGGGTGCCACATTCCCCCTTATTTAAATACAGTACTCCGGGACTGTAGAAAAACAAGTAAACAACAATTAAACACAATTAATATTGACATAAACTTAAAAATGAAAAAGTACAAAAATCACTAGAATGTGAAAAAGAGTTCGAAAGTCAAAAAGCAGTCTTTCCAGAGGTTTAGTCTATTGCCTCCGGGCTGATGAATATATACAAGAGAGTTCTTACCACAACCAGTCCGTGGTATATATGGTCCATAAGTAAATAAAAAGATAGTTCAAAGTTCTTACAGGATAGTCTCTGTAGGTACTGGGCTTTTTTAACGTTGCAATAACTATGTACATTTGTCCACGGGCGTTTCTGCTTAGGAGGCCTGAATTCACTACACCACCCCCAGGCACTTTCTTTCCCTAACTTAATGTACATGGGGGTCAATCCAGTTCCTCCACCCTCTTGGACACAGTCTACTGGGTTCAATTTACATTTACTTTACATTTAAACAAACATATTTACATTACACATTTAATTCTGCATCTTACTCTGTGTACCTAGCTGGTAGCTGCCCTCGGGTACTACGCTCTGATCTGCGTAAAACAGGTATACCGCTTGCAGGTGGGCTACTAGTGTTAGTGGATATGGACCTACATGTTGTGCTTGGTACTATGGCAGATGGAGGTCTGACTGCAGGACTGGCAAGTTCACTGGGACCAGGAATTTGTTCTTCCTCTTCGGATTCTACTTCCAGTTCTTCAAGTCTTGGGTCTTCTTCAGATAACACAGGTTCTGGTAACACAGGTTCTGGTAACACAGGTTCTGGTTTTGAGTCCATCATTGAAGGGAATGCAATCATTGGTACGACAACTGCTCCATGGTAATTTGGCCATGTTTTAGGAAAATCTCCTAGTACCGGGTGGAATACTTCTTCTTTTTCTTGGATAGGTTGGACCTGTACAGGTTCTATGACTTCAGGTGTCTTCAGGGTTTCAGGACACAATTTAAGTTGATCACGAGATACGACTTGTGAAGTTCTTCCTTCATCTTTACTTATCAAATAGGTTTTAACACTGTCTAGGTTAGATGGTAAGACTGTGTATGGGACGGTTTCCCACTGATTGTCCAGTTTGTTTGTACGTCTCTTCCTCTTGAGAACTTGGTCACCTTCTTGTAATGGCATTGCTTGAGCATGTCTGTTAAAGGTCTTCTCTTGTCTTGCTCTTGCTTGTTGTAGGTTTCTCTCTACACATTCTTGCACTTGGTGATACTGTTTCTGACGTTTGGTATCCCAATCTGTTTCTTCTACTTCTGTATCTGGTTTTTCAATTCCCATTTCTAGATCAATTGGTAGTTTACCGGGTCTTGCACGCATAAGGTAGGCTGGAGTGCAGTTTGTAGATCTCACAGGGACATGGTTGTATAAGTCTACCAAATCAGGTAATTTATCTGGCCACTGGTTTCTTTTTGACTCTGGTAAGGTATTTAAAAGTTCGATTACGATATGATTCATTTTCTCGCATAGACCATTTGTTTGGGGATGATACGTTGTTGTGCGAATCTTCTTACAACCGTACATATTGCAGAATTCCTTGAATAGTTCTGATTCAAAAGCTGGACCTTGGTCTGCAAGGACTTGTTCTGGGTAACCATGTGGTCTACAGAAATGCGTCTGGAATGCTTTTGCTGCCGTCTTTGCTGTCAAGTCTTTGACGGGTACCACCACTAAGAAGCGGGAGTAATGGTCCACGATGGTTAAGGCATAGACATAGCCTGACCGGCTTGGTGACAACTTAACGTGATCTAATGCGACTAGCTCAAGTGGCTGCTTGGTTATTATTGGTTGAAGTGGGGCTTTCTGTAGATCTTTCCTTCTGAGGTTGCATGCGGCACATCTGCTGCACCATAGTTCAATGGATCTTCTCATGCCAACCCAATAAAATCTGTCTCTCAGGATTGCTTCTAACTTCTTCCATCCGAAATGACCTGCGTTGTCATGGTAAGCTTCTAAGACCATTGGAGTGGCTCGCTTGGGCACGATAATCTGCCAGACCAGTTCATGCGTCTTGGGATTAGTATGCGTTCTACAGAGTTTCCCTTGATGCAGGAACAACTTGCCTCTCTCCTTCCATAACTGTATAGCTTCAGCTGGGGCATTCTGATCAGGGTGTGCATGTTGTTGCGTAAGCAGGTCTTTCACTAGTTTCACGGCCGGGTCATTATCTTGAGCTTCGGCCCATTCGTAGTGTCTTAACAGATTAAGATTTATTTCCTGTTTTCTTTGGTAGGCGCCAGGCTGATAATCTTGTACCTTTGAACGATGAAAGGCCGGTAGTTCAATCTCTTCCAACTCTTCCGGTTCCTCTTGCACGTCTTTCAGGTGCGGCATTCGGGATAAGGCATCTGCGTTCCCATTCTTGCGGCCTGCCCGATATTTGATGACAAAGTTGTAGTTAGATAGCCGGGCTATCCATCGCTGCTCCAGAGCACCTAATTTCGCTGTGTCCAGGTGAGTCAACGGGTTTTTATCCGTGTAGATGGTAAATTCTGCACCTGCCAAGTAATGTTTAAAGCGTTCGGTTACAGCCCAGACTACTGCTAGTAGCTCTAACTTGAAGGAGCTGTAGTTCTCGGGATTTCGTTCTGTAGGCCGGAGCTTCCTGCTTGCAAAGGCAATAACTCTTTCTTTGCCTCCTTGCTTCTGCGACAATACTGCTCCCAATCCCACGTTGCTGGCATCCGTGTAAAGAATGAATGGTTGATGGTAATCAGGGTATGCCAGGATCTCTTCTCCCGTCAGCGCACTTTTTAGCTTATTGAAGGAATCTTCTCTTTCCTCATCCCACCATGCCAGGGAATTACAGTTTGAAGTCTTCTTTGATCGTCCTACCAGAATGTCTTGCAGAGGAGCTGCTAGCTTCGTGAATCCTCGGATAAATCTTCTATATTAGCCTACCAAGCCCAGGAATTGCCTCACTTCTTTTACGTTCGTAGGTCTTGGCCAATCCCTTATCGCTGTGACTTTATCAGGATCCGGTGCTACTCCCTCTGAACTCACGACATGTCCCAGGTACTGTACCTTTGGTTTGAGAAGGTGACACTTGGATGGCTTGATTTTCATGCCATATTTCGATAAAGCTTCGAACACTTCTGCCAGATCTTGTAGATGTTGCTCGTACGTCTTCGAGTAGACTATGACGTCATCTAGGTACAGGAGGACAGTTTCAAAGTTCTTGTGTCCTAAGCAGCTCTCCATCAGACGTTGGAAGGTCCCGGGTGCGTTGCAGAGTCCGAACGGCATACAATTGAACTCACAGAGGCCCATCGGCGTAGTGAACGCTGTCTTCTCCTTGTCGGCCTCGGCCACAGGAACCTGCCAGTACCCACTAGTCAGATCAAGGGTGGAAAAGTAGTTAGCAGATTTTAATGCAGCTAATGACTCCTCAATCCTAGGTAATGGGTATGCGTCCTTATGTGTGATGCGATTAATCTGCCGGTAATCTACGCACATTCTCATGGTCCCATCCTTCTTTTTAACTAACACTAGAGGTGCTGCCCAGGGGCTACAACTGTCTCTTATTACCCCTGCAGATTTCATTTCTCTGAGCATATCTTTGGTGGTTTGGTAGTGAGCTGGTGGTAATGGTCTATACCTCTCTTTTATAGGTTGATGGTTACCTGTGGGTATAGTGTGCTCTACCCCTTTGATCTGCCCAAAGTCTAACGGGTGTTTGCTGAATATCTGCTCATATTCTTTCAGTACCCGGTATACTACATGCTTGTGACGGGGAGGTGTAGAACTGGTACCTACATGCAACTTTTGGCACCAATCCTCCAGCTTCTCCTCTGAGCCATTGTCATCCGCCTGACATGACGGGTTCAAGGGCTCGGCGGCGGTGATGTTGTTGTTATCAACCGTGTACAGCTTAGCCATGGTAGCATACTTTGGTAATGTGACCTCATCTTCTCCGCAGTTTAATAGGCGTAATGGCACTCTTCCCCTGTGTACGTCAACCACTCCTCTAGCAGTGAGTATGGTCGGGCTACTGTCTGAGTACACGGGTTCTACCAGGGCCTGATAGTCTTGCCCTTTAATGCCTATTGCGGCTCTGCACCATACCAACATTTCAGTTTTGGGAGGAATTACGATGGGTATTGGGTCACTTACTCTTACACTGTCGATCTCACCTCCGGAGATTTCTACCTGCTGCTTCAACATCAGGGCTTTGATCTCTTTGTGCAGAAGCCTCTGTTGTCCTGTTCCGGCAGTCTCGGCGATTTGCTGCAAAACACTTAACACTTCGGAAAAACATTTCTCAATGACATTCATTCCTACCACCATCACGGGTTCACGGTCTCGCCGGTTGACATCTACGATTATATAATACCCTGTTTCTGTAATTCTACCTTCCCAACCTGAATATTCATCTCTCTAAACCCAACCTTTGGTATTATCAATCCATTACTAGCCCATATATCAAAATTAAAGTCATCTGGCGCATTAGTAATGTCTGAATCAGCCCAGTACCTTTTATATAGAACATGTGGGATGGATGTTATTTGGGATCCGGTATCCAACAAGGCACTAAAGGGGATGCCATCCAGCACAATAGGGATCACCGGCTTTCCTCCCACAAATTTGTCATACGAGGCTGAGGGGCCTTGATCGTTCATTCCTGGGGAGCGGCCCGCCTGCCCAGGGTATCGTCGTTTAAAGGACACTCTAGAGCAAAATGGCCTGATTTCTGGCAACGGCGGCAAACGGGCTGTCCATCTGGTTGGTAGCGATCGTCCTCTTGCTGCTGGGTATCTTCTGGGCCTCATCCACGGAACATCCTCTCTGCTGGTCGCCAACTCGATCTTGGGTGCAGGTTTTGACTCTCGCAGTTCCTTGATGACCTTGGCCATGGAGATCACGGTGTCTGTCAGGGCATCTAGCTTTTGGTTGATGGCTGCATTTGAGATATATTCCCCGGCCTCAGCAGCAGCCGCTGACATAGCAGATGTCGCTGGCGCTGCCGCCTGCTGAGGTGCTGCTGCAGTGTCAAGCACAGATGTTAATTCTCTTGGCTCTTCTAACTGCTGCAGACGGATAGCTCTATCTTTCAGCTCAGTAAATGTCATGTCAGGGTTCTGCAGCAGTACCATGCTTAACTGTCCTCGATGGAAGGTAAACCTTGTGGATCTCTGATGAAGTGTCTGAAGTACCACGAAACGCGTAAGAATTATACATTAAAGGTATTACTTTTAACATCTTGTGATTCCTTGGATTTCCTGGAACCAACGGACAGACGCAGCGCACGAATACCACCTTTCATCTAATGCTTTAACCTGTTTTCCTTGGGCGGAGTGCTGCAAGCCGGCTTATGCTTCAATAGTTGTTGTGACTCTCACAACAACATAAGGTTAGTGCAACAGCACACAATACAACACCCCGGTTACACCCGATAAGACCCTATGTGCGCTTTTCTACTTTTCTTCTAGTTCTCGATGGGAAGGGGAATGGAGGCCCTCTATGAATTGGTCAAATAGCATTTTATCAGCTCCCGGGGCTAGAGCAGGTTCTGCCAGCTTAAGGGCTTTGAGTGCTTCCTGCAGGTTCAAGGCAAAGTCTCTGGCACTCTGTTTAGGTTTCTGGTGGCATGCAAAGAACCTCATCTTAGCCCGGGCATCAACAGCAGATTCAAAAGTTGCTTTCAGTCTGGCTGCTAGATGCTCTACAGTGTCCTTATCTGTGTCCAGCCAGGACGCCACCTCACGCCGTGCATTGCCCGTTAACTGTCCCATTATCATTCCTACACGCTGGGCTTCAGTGAGGGGATACATCACATAATACTCTTTAATCTTTTGCATAAAGTCAGTTAAAGTATTAGGCTCACCGGAGTATTGGGGCAGCCACATTGCCCCCGGAGTATACGGCATCAGGAATGGCATTATGGATGCTGTTCCTTGCGCCGCTGCACCGCCGGACGCTACTGGCTGACCCGGCGCTGCAGCTCCATCGGCTACTCCGCCGCCGTCTTGTGCATCAGCCTGCGACATCTTGGGCCCCCTTAGTTAATATGCGCCCTCCGTCTTCCGCTTCCGTCCGGATGTCTCTGGGAGGTTCCGGGGCGCAGCAGGGATCTCCTTCCCCGCCGGATGTCGTCAGCACCAGGGGAGGAGGCTGGGTTCGCGCCAATGCAGGGTACCGCCCACTTTCTTTTCCCCGCGCGCCGCGCGCTCCAAAATGGTGGATTCTCAAATATACAGTTCAGATGGCGCACTGGGTCCAATTCTTTTGGACCGGGTAGATCCTGTTCGTGACGCCAGGTTGTGGAGCCCCAGGTGGGACTGGGGTACTCGGTACCGGACCAGTCGGTAGTGGGGATGTCACAGGTGGCTTGGTCCTGACCGTGTCCCTGGGCCCTCACAATAAAGATGGGGAATTATTTACAAGGGGATTGTCACGGGTGACGCCACCCACTTGGTGCGGCCAGTGATGGGGCCGCCACTGCTGCAGAACCTCCGGGGGTGATGGAATGGCAGCGGGGATGGTGTAGTTCCAGTGGGGAGAACTGTATCCCCCGGGGCAGTAAGGGTTAAAGTCTATTGGGGTTATAGATGGTGGAGAAGGGTTGGAGGACACACACTCACGTTTGGTCGACACTGGTGCACTTCCCTTCTTCTCCCGATGCTGCAGAGCTGACAGGCTGGATCTGTAGGGAAGCTCTCTGTGCTGAATCTGGAGCAAAGGTCGCAATCAATACACAGACTCCAAAGCTGTTTTCCAAAGCTTTACTGCAGATGTTGTTGCATGCTATAGTCCACGGAGTCTGTAATGGGGCTAAGCTCTCTCCCAACCCTGTCCGGGGTCGTCAGCGTCCTTATGCTGCACTCCGTGTGTGTGTCCTGGCTGCTGCTATTAGCTGAGCTGCTGGGATTCCTCACGTCTCCCTGTATGCTGCTGGTACCACTTGGCTAGGCAACTTGAGTCCTCTATGCTGTGCTGACCCCTCCGTGTTGCTTCGCTCTGGTACTAGGGGCATCTAGAGATCCCGCTGTTCCTAGATTCACTGTGCTGTGGGTGCCAGACACAGTACCAGATCCGGTGTCCGTCTCTGTGCGTACTTCTGGGGCAAGTGATGGTGTCACTCTAGCTCCCAGACGTATTCCTCTGTCTTTCGTTCTCCTGTTCCTCTGACCCTTGCTAGGTCTGCACTGAGCTAACTCTGTCCTCAGTGAGCTCTTCACAGCACTACACCGTGCTGTACGGTCTGCTGAGCTGTTCTGAGCTCCTTCCTCATGGACAAGAGTATTTAAGGAAGCAGGTGGTGCTCCCCCTCTTGCCCAGAGGTGGTAGTGTTTGTCAGTGTGTAGTGGGGGAGAGAACCCATGTGATGTTATTGTGGCACATTAACCCATGGGGTGCCACAACTGCACCTCCTGTACTTGTGTTAGGAAATCAGACATGGAATCTGCATCTCCCCGCCGGAATGTCAGTGATCCTGCTTGTAGCTGCGGTCACCTCAGAGCCGACTCTCTGGTCCCAGCATAGTCTTCCAATGTCCCTATATTTCAGGATATCACCAGGCTCCTTCCTACCCGTGTGACTACGGCGTTTATAGGGGATCCCTTTCTTCAGTCGTTCTCTGGCACCGCTGCCGTTTTCCCCGTACCAGCTGCACTGGTCCGGTGCTCAGCTCCTCTTGGTCTTTACTCTCTCGGCACCCTCTGGCGGCACCCTCTGGCCTACTACTGCTACTTCCTGGTTTTCCCCTTATACCCCGTCCATCACCTTGCCTACATCCCACCCACTGTGACTGGCCCTACCACCCCTTGCCCGCCTAGAGTCCCGAGCTCCGTGTTGGGTCTTGTGTCTGTGGGTGTGTTTGTGAAGGTGTTAACTGTCTCTACCTCCCTGGCTGCAGTTCATACCTGTGGCCACCCTGGTCGCAGGGGCGCGATACTATCGCTAACAAAAAGAGTTACTCTTGCTTCCTTATAGACTCAAGGCTGACAAAGTGGCAGCTTCCACCTCCAGGGAACAACTGTAGTTCACCTCCTGGTTCCCTCTTCCATAGTATTCCTCGTTCTCAGCCTGGTCAATGACGGAAACTTACATCCACTCCCCTGCCTCGCTTTCAGGGAGCTCTGGGGCCTCGTCTAGCTGGCCTGGAGCGGGTCGTGAAAGAGGGGGTGGTGTTGTTGGAGGCAACACATCAGCTGGGTCTGTTGCGGGTGATGACGCTGCCGGGTTTGATGATGCAGGACTTGGCACCTCCACTGTTGGCATTATTTTCCTCACATTTATGGCATAACACCCCCGTTGCCCAAAGTGGCGATGGTACTCTACCCACTCTCCTGGGTAGAGTTCTCAGCTGGGGGACCCTTTGCGTAGGTGACTTTCCACATCCTTCCGGTTCACGAAAATGTCACTAAGTAGGTAGGGCTCTTTGATGAAGCCCCATCCCTTATCCAAATTAATCACCAGGACAGAACCTATTTTTCATTCTGTCGATCGACAGCCTGGGCACTATGAACCTTTTCCTTGACCTTTAGTTTGGTATCCTTTTGAGCCTAACGCCTAGCCTGGGCCTCCCTCACTTGGGCTTCATATGCTGCCTGCTGTTGGCGACAGTACTCCTCCTTGGGGATTACTTCCAATAAGTCCCCAACTGCTGCTTGGCTGTCCCCCGGAAACCCTAGCATATCGTCTCCCCGCCGTACCCAATGGAAGAAGACTGTCTCGGCTTGAGCTACTCGGGGATCGGGTGAGAGTGCAGGTTGTAGCAGGGCCATCAATCTGTCAACTGAGGCCACTCCACTCTCCCATCATCTCTCAGACTCTAGTAACTTTAATTTAAGATTTAAAAAATAAAATGGCGTGGGGTCCCCCATAACCCACACAGTCCTCCATATAGTATAATGCACCCCGACAGTCCTCCATATAGTATATTGAACCCCCATAGTCCTCCATGTAGTGTAATGCAAGCCCATAGTCCTCCATACCTCCATATAGTATAATGCATCCCCTATAGCCTTCCTTATAGTATAATGCACCCCATAGTCTTCTATATAGTATAATGGGCCCCAATTGTCCTCCTATATTATATTGCACGTTACATAGTTTCCCATCCGTGTACTCACTGATTAAAAAAACAATAAGCAAATACTCACCTCTCTTCTCACTGCTCCAGTCTCCTCAGCATCTGTTCTGCCTCTCTGCACGTCTCAGCACAGTGGTGCTCAGGGATGACATCATCATGCCCTGCCGTGCTGAGCTGCAGAGGGCGGACAGCGTCGGACTCGAGAGGAGAATGCTGCCAGCAGAGGCGGCTGGGACTATAGGAGTGGGAGCAGCATCTGCGGGGGGCTACCGATGGAATGCACACCTTGTGCACACACAGCTCCACATGCCCGATACATACATGGCTCCGCTCCATACACCTTGTACACATGCCGCTCTGCTCCGTACACCTCATACACACGGCTCTGCTCCATACAACTCATACACACGCAGCTCTGCTTCATACACCTCGTACACACGCATCCACTCCGTACACCTGGTACCACACTGGCTCTGTTCCATACACCTGTACACACCGGCTCCGCTCCATACTCCCCTTACACATGTGCTCCGCTCCGTACACCTCGTACACACACGGCTCCGCTCAGTACACCTCGTACACACACGGCTCCGCTCTGTAGACCTCGTACATACATGTTTCCGCTCCATATGCCTCGTACACATTCGGATCCGCTCCATACACCCCGTACACACTCGGCTCTGCTTTGTACACCTCGCACACACACGGCTCCGCTCCGTACACCTTGTACACACACGGCTCCACTCCGTACACCTCGTACACATATGGCTCTGCTCCATACACCTCGTACACACACGGCTCCGCTCAGTACACCTCGTACACACATGGCTCCTCTCCGTACACATTGTACACACTTGTCTCCACTCTGTATGCCTCGTACACATTCGGATCCACTCCATATACCCCGTACACACTCGACTCTGCTCCATACACCTTGTACACACTCGGCTCTGCTCCATACACACCGTACACACCCGGCTCTGCTCTGTACATGATCCAGTCAACAGGGTAGGGGGTACTCGGATACCGGGACAGGTGTTACTTCGGTAGGGGATCACGTCTGGTCGGTTCCCGGTTCCTTGTCCTGGACCCTCAGTGGCAGGGATGGGGGTGATGATGATGGGGGATGATACCGTGACGCCACCTGTGGTACCTGTAATAGGGTTACCAGCACTGCGGACGGCCACTGAGGTGATGGAAATGCTGCTTTGGTATAGTACAGCTCCCCACAGGTGGAGCTTTACCTCAGGGCAACGGGGTGGATGAGGGGAGTAGTAGTAGCGGTTCTGCTGTGAACACTGCAGGCGGCGGCAGGGAATCAGGCACACACACACAATAGTCTCTGTTTCGGTACGTTTTTTTACTGATGTCCGGTAACAGGCACAATCCAGGAGGGTAACCAGGTTTTGGTGCAGCTTGGGACACTGACCTTGGAGCAGTGGTGTAACTAGCCTGCTCCGGGCCCCGGTGCAAGATCTGCCCCAGGGCCCCCCATGTGAGGTCCGGGGGGGAAGGGGGGTGGCTTCTCTCCACCCTCACCTGATGACCCTGGGGGGGAGATGGTGCTGACGGTGTTTTACTGCTACTATTCACACTCACCGCGGCCGCTGTACTCTGTTCTCTGTTCCACTGTCCCGCGGTCTGCAGTGAGGAGGAGAGGAGGGGCGGGCAGAGCAGCAGGAAGTGAGCTCTCTCTCACTTCCCGTCCTCCCTCCTCTCCGGCCGGCACTATGGCGGTCGCTGTCAGCACGGGTCACGGGACACCCCAGGGGGGTGGGCCCGGTCGCAGCCGTGACCGCTGCGACCGCGGTAGTTACGCCACTGCCTTGGAGAATTGTGAGGCCTCCTCTATTAGTGTGTGTGGTGTTTAGGGTAAGCTCTGCCTGTAGCTGAACCTGCTGCTCTTTCTCCCTCTCAGGGTGCTGTTCCACAACCAACAATGAGGACCTTTCTGTGGGATTCCTACTCTCTGCTCAGGTCCCTGGTCCTATGCTTGGTCAGGTTTGGAGTCTTCTATTCTTTACCTCAGGGGGAATAGATCCTTCTGTAGCTGAGTAGCAGCTTCAGACTCCGGTGTCTGGGTGGCTAAAGGGTTCTCAGATCTGTTCCCTTCCTCCTCCTTCCTTCTTCTCCCACTGGCCTCCGTCCCTCTCCCTAGGGCTCAGCACAGCTGGGTCAGGTTTCCTAGTTCTGGGCCTGGCTTGGTCCCAGCAACCAGCTCCTTCACTAACTGCTCTCTTCACTGCTGAGTGCAGATTAACTAACTTCAGTACTAACTGGCTGACTCCCTTCTTCCCTCAGGCCTGGATCTAGCTTAAGGGCAGTCGGTGGAGCTCCCCCTCCAGGTCTGGGGTGGAAGGTGTTGTGTGCTGTGTGTGCCAAGGTGTACATCCCTCCCTGCATCGGTGGGTCCTGTGGCAATCCCTCACAGGGGTGCCACATTCCCCCCTAGTTAACTTCAGTCTTCAGGGACTGAAACATTTTTCAACAAACATAACATAACAACTATTTACATTTGAAATTTGTACAGAGTCTCAAAATAAAATTTACAAAAATCAGGGAAAAATGGGAAAAAACCGGTAACATACAGCGCTAGTCCATCCGTTGCAGGCTGTTTAAAGTATTTTTGCCACCACCAGTCCTGTGGTTATGGTCCATTTTTTAAATTTTAAAAGCAAATTCAAAAAGTCCAACAGGTAAAGTCTCAGTAGGCTTAAAAGTTCAAAGTTACACAACAAGCAAACACTCCGGGTGCCTGGGCGTAGGAGTCCTAGGTACTGCAGGAGCCTCTAATGGGTCATAAGCGCTGTAGGCCTCCTGGCCCTGGGGTCACCTATTGACCAAGATTTTGCTCTCCCTAGATAGCTCCTTACGCCAACTCCACTCACCCCTCTTTCTGTTGTTTACCTGGTTTGGGTTGTTTTGGCCTACTCTTCACCCTTCTGTACACTGACATTGGTTACATATTTACATTTTAAAGATTTATTTACATTTTTTATATGTTTTGTACTCTATTGTCTGTACCTTAGAGGTGTTTGACCCAAGTTACTACGAGTTGATCTACGTAAAAGTGGTATTCCACAAGTGTGTGAGCCTGGTGTAGTGCGAACACTGTCTACTGACCCATGTGTTGATCTGCATAACACAGGTATGCCTGAGTGTCGTCTGATTCTCACCTGGGAATGGCAGGTGCACCAATTGCAGGGTTCTCTGGCTGTGCTACAACAGTAGGTTCTTCTGGCCTTGGTTCTTCTACTGGTTGTGGGAATGTCAACATTGGGATTAGGTATGCACCTTTTATTTGGGGCCAGTCTGTGGGTACTTCTCCTATGAGTGTCTGGACTGTTTTTGGCTTCCCTTTTTCTAGTTCTGGACAAGATACATGTTCCTTTGGTTGTGGTGGTTGAAGGCACTTCTTTAAATGAATTCTGGACACTTTTGCTGTTGTTTCTCCATTGTCTTTGCTGATCAGACAGGTCTTCTGGTTATTAAAGTTGGATGGTAATACAGTGTAGGGTTCTGCTTCCCATTGATCATCTAATTTGTGGAGTCTCCTTTTCCTTTTCAAAACCAATTCACCTGGTGTTTAGGGTGTTCCTTGTGCACTTTTGTTAAAGTTGGTTTCTTGCTTCTCTCTGGATTTTGCCAGACTTCTTTCAACACATTCCTGTATTTTCTTGTACTGCTCTGTTCTTCTGGTATCCCAATTTTCATCTGAGGTGTCTTCTTCAGGAACTACAATGCCCATTTCGAAGTATACTTGCCATTTCCACTGGTCTTGATTTGTGGCCTTTCAGGTAGTCAGGACCCGTAGAAGCGGCAAGTGAGCCGCGAAACGGTTGCCGTCGTCCTCGTTCCCGCACCTCCCTCCCCATCATCTGGATTCCGTACATGTACATGTGGAATTAAAAACTTGAAGATCACTAATGGTGAGTGCCACTGGCTTTTGTCTATTTGCTGGATTACTTTATACTTACGTGTAGTGAGCACCTCCTCGATGCTGGATTCCTTCAGTCAGGAATAATGAATGGATTTACACTAGTTGCAATACACAGATAGTGCCCAGTTTTCTCCTCTGGACAAAGCTTGTTAATCTTTAATCTGTTATCTCAGTGTGCAGCTAAAAACCAGCTCTTTGTCTGCATTCATTTACCATTTTACTGCGGCAGGAGTCGCTTGTAGCTCCAAGTAGTATACGCCAAAACACGGTATACGCGTCAACGTTTGTGTCTGACCATTCCAGCTGCTGCGATTAAACCGCTCTAATCTGTATCTCAGTGTGCAGCTAAAAACCATCTTTTGGACGCCTTCATTTAGCATACAGGAGCACAACATTGAAAATGCGCAAGGCCAGTGGCAAGGGACAAGGAATTGGACGTGATGGTGGTTCAAGCAGAGGCCGAGGCCGTGTGCAAACTCGAATAGCACCACGACAAGCGCCCACATCATCTCGCTCAACCTTCCTGTTACAATTTCTAGAGGACCGCAGCAGTACACCACTATTAAACCAAGACCAGTGTCAACAGGTTGTTAGTTGGATAGCGGATAATGCTTCCAGTCAGTTTGGCACCACCACAAATACCCTGTCTTCCACACGGTCAAGTGTCAGTAGCCGTGCGACTGGACCGCACATTCCACACCCTGATACTCCTTCTCCCACAATGTCGAGTGCCCGGCCCCGAACATAACTAATCCCACACTTGGACAATCTGAAGAGCTGTTCACTATCCATTCTTAGATTCTGGCCTCTCGCCAGCTCCAGTTGAAGTGGGTAATGAGGAGATCGTATGTACCAATGCACAAATATTTGAGCAGCCACGGTCTCACGAAGGCAACGGTGGGAATGTGTCTCAACAAGAGGTGGACGATGATGAGACACAATTGCCAGAAAGTCAGGAGGAGGACCAGGGTGCGGAAATGGAAGACGACGTGGTGGATGATCCAGTAACTGACCCAACCTGGCAGGAGGACATGCAGAGCGAGGACAGCAGTGCACAGGGGGAGTTAGGCGTAGCATCACAACAGGCCGGAAGAAGCAGGGTGGTGGCCGCAGGCAGAAGGCAGGCAACCGTTCTCCGAAGCAACAACATGACAGAAGTTGCCAGTACAACTGTTAGGTCTTCCCAAGTCTGGCTGTTTTCTAAGGTGTCTGCAGAGAATTCCAAAAAGGCCATTTGCAACACCTGCCATGCCACCATCAGCAGGGGTAGCAAAACTAGCAGCCTGACCACCACCAGCATGATCAGGCACATGGCAGCAAAGCACCCGACTTTGTGGGATGTACACCAGAGTCCTGGAGCAGTGTCTGTGGGTGACACCGCTGTGTCTTCCACTGTTGTGCGTGCAAGACAATCCCCTGTCCATACTGCATGCGAAGATGCCTCCTGTCCTTCACCTGTAGTTACACAAGCAGAAATGGCACCATCATCAACCACGTCCTTGTCCCAGCGCAGCGTTCAGTTATCCATACCCCAATCTTTGGAACGCAGGCGCAAATACGCTGCCAACGCCCCACATGCCGCAGTTCTAAATGCACACATTTCACGACTGCTTGCAATGGAAATGTTGCCTTTTAGGCTAGTGGAGACGGAAGCATTCCCCAACCTGATGGCGGCTGCTGTCCCACGTTACTCGGTCCCTAGCTGCCACTATTTCTCCCGGTGTGCCGTCCCCGCATTACATAAGCACGTATCACAACACATCAGACGAGCCCTTAACAACGCAGTTTCAGGCAAAGTCCACCTAACCACAGACACGAGGACAAGTGCTTGTGGGCAGGGCCGGTACATCTCGCTGACGGCACACTGGGTTAATATTCTGGAAGCCGGGACCCAGTCTGAGCTTGGGACGGAACACGTCCTTCCGACACCAAGGATTGCAGGCCCTAACTCAGTCAGGGTTTCACCCACAGTGTACAGCTCCAGAACTCATGTCCTCAGCCTCCTCCTCCTCCACTTCGCCCTCACACCAGTCCCAAGCTGGAAGCACTGCAGCACTGCCTCAACTAAGCGGCAACAGGCTGTGCTGAAGCTAATATGCGTAGGTGACAAACCACACAATGCTGATGAGTTGTGAACAGCTCTGAAACAGCAGACAGATCACTGGCTAACACCACTGAACCTACAGCCAGGCATGGTAGTGTGTGATAATGGCCGGAACATGGTGGCGGCTCTGAGGTGAGGCGAGCTGACACATGTTCCATGCATGGCCCATGTGCTCAACCTCGTGGTTCAGCGGTTTCTTAAATCCTACCCGGAGCTGTCAGATCTGCTCTTCAAAGTACGCCGCCTGTGTGCCCATTTTAGAAAGTCACCTACTGCTTCTGCCGCCCTTGCCTGCTTTCAGCGGCGTTTGCAGCTTCCGGCTCACAGACTGGTGTGTGATGTCCCCATGCGTTGGAATTCCACATTGCACATGTTGGTCTGGATTTGTGAGCAGAAGAGGGCAGTTGTTGAGTACCAGCATCAACTAGGCCGTCGGTATACGGTTCAAACTCCACACATAAGACCTCAGGAGTGGACATGGATGTCCGACATATGTACCGTCCTCCAACTGTGAGGACTCCACCAAGATGGTGAGCGGCGATGACGCCATCATTAGCATCACCATCCCACTTCTCTGTCTTGTAAAACACTCTCTGCTCAAAATCAAAGACGATGCATTGCAGGCGGAGTACGATGAGTTGGAGCAAGAAACCGTACTGGGTGATTACACACAGCCCAGCCTCATCTCATCCCAACGTGCATTGGAGGACTATGACGAGGAAGAGGAGGATTAAGAAATAGAGCTACTTTCATGCGGAATTGATGGTAATACATGCACAACCGTCATACCGTCGGTTCACTGTGGATGGCCAGAGGACAGGGGACAGGAGGAGAAGGAGGGTGATGAGGCCAGCATGGACAGTCATGCTGTTGGTGAGGACCCTGAAGTCTTGCCTGTTAACAGTCTGGCACACATGGATGACTTTATGTTACGCTGCTTGTCTCGTGACCCTCGCGTTATCAACATCTTGGTGAGCACTCATTACTGGTTAGTGACACTTTTAGACCCACGCTACAAGGAGAACTTTATTTCTCTTATTCCCAAGGCGGAGAGGTCTACAAAAATGCTGCAGTACCAGAAGGCCATAGTCGCGGAATTAGTCAAAAAATTCCCTTCTGAAAACGCTAGCGGCAGAGGTCACGATTCGGAGGACAACCAAGGCTTCCAGCCAGAGAGGCACAAGTCCAATGCAGCAGAGGTAGGGGAACACTCTCAAAGGTCTGGGACAGTTTTCTCAGCACCTCCCGTAGCACAGTCCCTGAGGTGTGGGGTACTGTCACAAGGACTGCAAAGTTTGCGAAGATGCTGAGGGAGAACCTTGCCGATCGTACAAAAGTGCTCCTAGATTCCTCTGTGCCTTATAATTATTGGGTATCCAAGCTGGACACGTGGCAGGAATTCGCTCTCTACGCTTTGGAAGTCCTGGCTCGCCCTGGCGCTAGCGTTTTGTCAGAGCATGTTTTTAGTGCCGCAGGTGGAATCATTACTGATAAACGCACCCACCTGTCAACTGAAAATGCTGACAGGCTGACTCTGATCAAGATAAGCAAGGGTTGGATTGGGCCTGACTTCACCACACCACCACCAAATGATAGCGGAATTAAAATTTTGTGCTGGTAAATTGCCATGTACCTTCGCACACCCACACATGGGTACACACTTCTTCATGACTATGGCTACTTGCTGTACTGCTCCTCCTTCTCCTCATCCGCCACCATCATATGATCAGTGCGACCGTGGTTCATGATGTCACGAAAACATAATTTATTTACATCATATTTATGATGATGATGACCCTAACCGTTCAAAACGTTAGGCAGTAGTTTCATATATACCCCCAGGGGTAAATGTTTTAGTGCATGCTTACAGAATGGGCATTGCAAGTACAGGAGACCCGCACCTTTGTAATGGAAACAATATTTAGAGGCTCTCCTCCATGTTTCTTTCCAGGGGCATTGGGGTGCCAATTTTTGGCTGCCTTGCCAAAGGGCAATACTACAAAAGACCCACTTCCTTAAAATCAGCACATTATTTAAAGAGGCCCTCATGCACATCTCTATTAGGGGCATTGGGGTGCCCCAATTTTGGCTGCCTGCCAAGGGCAATACTACAAAAGACCTACTTCTTAAAATGGGCACATTATTTAAAGAGGTCCTCATGCACGTCTCTTCAGGGACATTGGGGTGCCTCCCAATTTTTGACTGCCCTGCCAAAGGGCAATACTACAAAAGACAATTCACCGAAAGGTTACATAGTTAATAAAGAAAACAAAAACTCACCACTTTTGGCCACTTACAAATATCCATTGCATTTAGCAGGACACTGCCAGCCACCCTCAGAGGCAACTCATATCTCCCAACACCGATGCTCAGTCCCCTACAACCCTGGCATGGGGGCGTTTGTCGCATCGACGTGCAGCCATGTCACAAGGAGGGGACCGGTGGTATCACTGGACACGAGATCACCACAGGGGGGGAGCCACTCAAGACCATGTGAAGCACAGCGTCAGAGAACAGCCTATTAATGACACCCAGCTGGCGGGCTGGTCTGCACCCAGAATATGCAACACAAGTGACTGACGCCCCCTAGAGGGCCCAGCATCTAACTGCAAAAGGATAAAAAATGCAATAAACACTATAGATGAACAGTGAGGAGTTGGTTGATATTTTGGACCAAAATAATGTAAGCTCGTAGCCCCCTTCACGGGCCCTCACGCCTTCGAGTACCTAACCATATGTTTGACCATATGTATAATTTAATTAAAATTACAATCGCCCCCATGTCAGGGTTGTAGGGGACTGAGCATCGGTATTGGGAGATATGAGTTGCCTCTGAGGGTGGCTGGCAGTGTCCTGCTACATGCAATGGATATTTGTAAGTGGCCAAATGTGGTCAATACTACAAAAGACCCACTTCCTTATAATGGGCACATTATTTAAAGAGGCCCTCATGCACGTCTCTATCCAGGGGCATTGGGGTGCCTCCCAATGTTTAGCAGCCCTGCCTAGAGCAATACTACAAAAGACCCACTTCCTTATAATGGGCACATTATTTAAAGAGGCCCTCATGCACCTCTCTATCCAGGGGCATTGAAGTGCCTCCCAATTTTTGTCAGCCCTGCCTAGGGCAATACTACAAAAGACCCACTTCCTTGTAATATGCACATTATTTAAAGAGGCCCTCATGCACCTCTCTATCGAGAGGCATTGGGGTGACGCCCAATGTTTAGCAGCCCTGCTTAGGGCAATACTACAAAAGACCCACTTCCTTATAATGGGCACATTATTTAAAAGGCCCTCATGCACGTCTCTATCCAGGGACATTGGGGTGCCTCCCAATGTTTACAGCACTGCCTAGGGCAATACTACAAAAGACCCACTTCCTTTTAATGGGCACATTATTTAAAGAGGCCCTCATGCACGTCTCTATCCAGGGGCATTGAAGTGCCTCCCAATTTTTGGCAATACTACAAACGACCCACTTCCTTATAATGGGCACATTATTTAAAGAGGCCCTCATGCACGTCTCTATCCAGGGGCATTAGGGTGCTTCCCAATGTTTAGCAACCTTGCCTAGGGCAAAACTACAAAAGACCCACTTCCTTATAATGGGCACATTATTTAAAGAGGCCCTCATGCACGTCTCTATCCAGGGGCATTGGGGTGCCTCTCAATGTTTAGCAGCCCTGCCTAGGGCAATACTACAAAAGAACCACTTCCTTAGAATGGGCACATTATTTAAAGAGGCCCACATGCACCTCTCTATCCAGGGGCATCAGAGTGCCTCCCAATTTTTGGCAGCTCTGCCAATGGGCAATACTACAAAAGACCCACTTCCTTAAAATGGGCACATTATTTAAAGAGGCCTTCATGTACATCTTTTCCCAGGGGCATCGGAGTGTCACACAATTTTTTTTTTTTAATTCTTTCATGTAATCCAAAAAACTAACATACACCAACTCTGTCTCACAAGTGGGTATGAGTCCTTAATATTTTCTCCATGAAAATCCATTTTGGTTTCATTTTGTAACGTTTTCTTGACAGTCCGTAAAAGTGGCGTAATAGTCTGACAACCTTGGAGTCTGAAATGCTTACAGGGGTCTTCCCCATGCTGTTCCCATGTCATTTGAGCACTATTCTGATACTTTTGTGACATTTTTAGGGTGTATCCAAGCTGCCGGGGGTCATGCCAGAAAAATACTCGGGTCTCCCATAGGATAACATTGGGCTCGGTGCACGGGCCGAGTACACGAGTATCTTGAGATGCTCGGCCCAAGCTTCGAGCACCCGAGTATTTTAGTACTCGCTCATCTCTATTCACTTCTTGGTCTTTCAATACCTGTTCTGGATACTCGTGTGGTCTGCAGAAATAGGCTTGAAAGGTTGTTGCTGCTGTCTGAGCAGTCAACTCTTTCATAGGAGCTACCACTAAGAATCTGGAGTAGTGGTCCACCATGGTAAGAGCATAGGGGTAGCCTGATCTGCTGGGTGTGAGTTTGACGTGATCTAAGGCTACCAGTTCTAATGGCTGTTTAGTGATGATAGGCTGTATTGGTGCTTTCTGGCTGTTACGGTGTTTTCTTCTTAAGGAGCATGGTTCACACCTTTTACACCATTTCTCTATGGTTAGACCTCATGCCGATCCAATAGAATCTCTCACGTAACAATATTTCCATTTTCTCCATCCAAAGTGTCCTGCTCCATTATGGTACGCTTCCAACACCATTTGGACGTCTCTCTTTGGAACCACAATTTGCCATACCAAGTCATGTGTTCTGGGGTTGATATACCGTCTGCACAATTGACCTTGATAGATGAATAACCTGCTTCGTTCTTTCCACAGGTATTGGACCTCTGGTGGAACATTCTTTTTAAGTTGGGAATCCGGTTGGGTTACCAGCCTCTTCATAGGCCCACTGCCGGCTCACTGTCTTGTGTCTCTTTCCATCCATAGTGAGGCAACGGGTTTAGCGCAACACTCTGACGGTTCTGGTAGATATGGGTTTCTGTCATTTTCAATTTTCTACTTTTATGGAAAGCTGGGAGTTCTACTTCCTCCAAGTCATCTACATCTTCTTCAAGTCCTTGCAAATGTACTTGAGGGTTTCTGGAGAGGGCATCAGCATCTGCATTGTTACGGCCTGCATGGTACTTGGTGGTAAAGTTGTAGTTTGATAGTCGGACCATCCTGCATTGCTCCAATGCACCAAGCTTTGCGGTATCCAAGTGTGTTAACAGGTTATTGTCCGTGAAGACGGTAAATTTTGAAACTGCCAGGTAATGCTTGAAACGCTGTGTTATAGCTGAGACCAAGGCCAGGAACTCCAACTTGAAGGAACTGTAGTTTTCCGGGTTCCTCTTGGTGAGTCGAAGTTTTCTGCTGGCGTAGGCAATTACTCTTTCCCTGCTATCTTGTATCTGGGATAGTACTGCTTCCAGGCCTACATTGCTTGCCTCGGTGTAGAGGACGAATAGTAGGTTATAATCAGGTTAAGCCAGGATTTCCTCACCAGTCAGGGCCTGCTTGATCTGTTGGAAGGAGTCTTCTTGTTCCTTTCCCCATTCCAATGGTGGCTCTGAAGCCCTTCTCTTCTTAGTTTGACCTACCAGAAGATCTTGTAGGGGTGCTGCCATCTTTGTGTAGCCCTTAATTAATTTTCTGTAGTACCCAACCAAACCTACGAATTGAAGTACCTCGCTGACAGTGGTTCGTCTCTGCCAGTCCTGGATAGCTGTCACTTTTTCCGGGTCTGGTGCTACTCCATCTGCGCTGACCACATGCCCGAGGCATTGAACTTTTGGTTTCAGCAGGTGACATTTAGATGGTTTTAGCTTCATTCCGTACTTTGCTAGAGCTGTAAATACCTCCGCCAGGTGTTCCAGATGTTCTTCATAGGTTTTGGAATACACGATGAAGTCGTCCAGGTATAAGAGCACCGTCTCGAAGTTTCGGTGTCCCAGGCAACATTCCATGAGTCTTTGAAATGTTCCTGGTGCATTGCATAACCCGAATGGCATGCTGTTGAATTTGCAGAGGCCCATTGGTGTGAATTCTGTTTTCTCCAGGTCTTCTTCTGCAATGGAGACCTGCCAAAAAACACTAGTGAGATCTAATGTAGAGAAATAATTACCGTATATACTCGTGTATAAGCCGACCCGTGTATAAGCCGACCCCCCTACTTTTGCCCCCAAAACCTGGGAAAACCTATTGACTCGTGTATAAGCCGAGGGTGGACCCCAGCACAGGTATACAGCCCCCAGCAGTGTGGTATACAGCAGCCTCCCCAGTGGTAGTATACAGGCAGCCTCCCCAGTGGTAGTATACAGGCAGCCTCCCCAGTGGTAGTATACAGGCAGCCTCCCCAGTGGTAATATACAGGCAGCCTCCCCAGTGGTAGTATACAGGCAGCCTCCCCAGTGGTAATATACAGGCAGCCTCCCCAGTGGTAATATACAGGCAGCCTCCCCAGTGGTAGTATACAGGCAGCCTCCCCAGTGGTAATATACAGGCAGCCTCCCCAGTGGTAATATACAGGCAGCCTCCCCAGTGGTGTATACAGGCAGACTCCCCATGGTAGTATATAGGCAGACTCCCCATGGTAGTATATAGGCAGACTCCCCAGTGGTAGTATATAGGCAGACTCCCCAGTGGTAGTATATAGGCAGACTCCCCAGTGGTAGTATATAGGCAGACTCCCCAGTGGTAGTATATAGGCAGACTCCCCAGTGGTAGTATATAGGCAGACTCCCCAGTGGTGTATATAGGCAGACTCCCCAGTGGTGTATATAGGCAGACTCCCCAGTGGTAGTATATAGGCAGACTCCCCAGTGGTAGTATATAGGCAGATTCCCCAGTGGTAGTATATAGGCAGACTCCCCAGTGGTAGTATATAGGCAGACTCCCCAGTGGTAGTAAATAGGCAGACTCCCCAGTGGTAGTATATAGGCAGACTCCCCAGTGGTAGTATATAGGCAGACTCCCCAGTGGTAGTATATAGGCAGACTCCCCAGTGGTAGTATATAGGCAGACTCCCCAGTGGTAGTATATAGGCAGACTCCCCAGTGGTAGTATATAGGCAGACTCCGCAGTGGTAGTATATAGGCAGACTCCCAGTGGTAGCATACAGGCAGACTCCGCAGTGGTAGTATATAGGCAGACTCCCCAGTGGTAGTATATAGGCAGACTCCCCAGTGGTAGTATATAGGCAGACTCCCCAGTGGTAGTATATAGGCAGACTCCCCAGTGGTGTATACAGGCAGACTCCCCAGTGGTGTATACAGGCAGACTCCCCAGTGGTAGTATATAGGCAGACTCCCCAGTGGTAGTATATAGGCAGACTCCCCAGTGGTAGTATATAGGCAGACTCCCCAGTGGTAGTATATAGGCAGACTCCCCAGTGGTAGTATATAGGCAGACTCCCCAGTGGTGTATACAGGCAGACTCCCCAGTGGTGTATACAGGCAGACTCCCCAGTGGTAGTGGCTGCGGCACCTGTCAAAATAACAAACACTTTATACATCACCTCTCCGGCGCAGCTCCTCCGGTCCCGGTTCTTCTTTCTTGTGCCGGGCGGCTTCTAGTGCTGTGACCGCGCGCAGGAAATGACGTCATCTCCTGCGCCCGGTCACTTGACACCGGCACAATGAAGGAAGAAGCCGGGACCGGAGGAGCTGCGCCGGAGAGGTGATGTATAAAGTGTTTGTTATTTTGACATGTGCCGCAGCCTGGGGGGGCATACTAAGGAGGGGGGGCTGTGTATTATTGCTGGGGGCCAGTGTAGTGCAATATGCACGGCATCCCCCCGCCGCTGATGGACAGGGGGATGCCGTGCATATTCATTACACTAATGAGGCGGCCCCACGTGACCGCTCGCGGTCACTGCGGCCCCCTCCTGCCTCCTCCAGCCCCCGGTCACAGCCCCCCCCACAGTATACCGAGTGACTCGCGTATAAGCCGAGGGGGGCACTTTTCAGCCCAATTTTTGGGCTGAAAAACTCGGCTTATACGCGAGTATATACGGTAACAGTCTTTAATGCAGCAAGAGACTTCTCTATTCGGGGTAACGAGTAAGCATCTTTGTGAGTGATCTTATTGATTTCCCTGTAGTCCACACACATCCTCATAGTGCCATCCTTCTTTCTGACTAGGACTAAGGGGGCTGCCCAGGGACTACAGCTATCTCTTTTAAACCCGGCCTCCTTCATGTCCTGCAGCATCTCTTTGGCACACTGGTAGTGGTTTGGTGGAACGGGTCTATGTCTCATTTTATTTGGGGGATGATTTCCTGTGGGTATGTGATGGTGTACCCTAGTGATGGGCGAATCCTAAATTACTCGGAATCGCTTGACTCTAGCGAGTCCGAGCACAGGACTCGCTACTCGTTGCGAGTCTAGCGAGTCCAATGTTAATGAATGGGGAAGCGAGTAATAGCGAGTAGTGTGAGATTTACAAATCGCAGATGTGTCTCGGAAGCTTCAGCCTGAAGCAATCCTAGTTTTGTCATTTATTTGCATTGGACTCGTTTACTTTGTAACTGTAATCCTGGGAAACTCGCACAGATAAGAGTCCTGTCTGCTCAGTGTGCTGGCTGCCAGCTCCAGGGTCCTAGAGCCTGCCTGCTGCCTGATGTAGCAGAGCTGAGATTGTTCTCAGTCTGCTCATTCCCTGTGTACAGACATGAATGTCTGTGCACAGAGATGATGTAGCAGAGCTGAGATTGTTCTCAGTCTGCTCATTCCCTGTGCATAGACATCTATATCTATGCACAGGGGATGTAGCAGAGAGGACATCGCGTTTTGGACTGCGTCGGACGGAAGAGGATTTTTTTAATTAAAGATGGAGTCTCTAATGGCTTTTTTTTTATTTCTAATAAAAAATTTTCTTTGTGTTGTGTTTTTTTTAAAACAATTTAATAGAAATTCATGGTGGTCATGTCTAATATTGGCGTGACCGCCATAAATTTCGGGCTTAGGGCCAGCTGATAATACAAAGCTGGCCCTAACCTCTTTATTACCCAGCGTGCCATCGCTACCAGGGCCGCTGGAAGAGCGGGGTTCAGCGCCAGAGGATGGCGCTTCAATGAACGCGCCATCTTCTGGGGCGGTGCGGGCTGCAATTTGCAGCGGGGGGTGCCCAGAAAGCTTGGGCATCCCTGCGCTGCGGATTCCAGCCCCCAGCTGCTTAGCTGTACCTGGCTAGACATAGAAATTGCGCGGAGCCCCACGCATTTTTTTTTAATTATTTCATGAAATTCTGAGATTCTGACTCTGAGACTCTGAGATTCTGACTCTGATCTCTCTGAGATTCTTGACTCTGGACTCTGACTCTACTTGAGATTCTGACTCTGACTCTCTGAGACTCTGAGATTCTGACTCTGACTCTGATTCTCTGAGACTCTGAGATTCTGAGACTCTGACCCTCTGAGATTCTTACTCTGACTCTCTGAGATTCTGACTCTGACTCTGACTCTCTGAGATTCTGACTCTGACTCTCTGAGATTCTGACTCTGACTCTTTTTGAGACTCTGAGATTCTGAGATTCTGACTCTGAGACTCTGACTCTGAAATTCATGAAATAATTAAAAAAAAATGCGTGGGGCTCCGCGCAATTTCTATGTCTAGCCAGGTACAGCTAAGCAGCTGGGGGCTGGAATCCGCAGCGCAGGGATGCCCAAGCTTTCTGGGCACCCCCCGCTGCAAATTGCAGCCCGCAGCCGCCCCAGAAGATGGCGCGTTCATTGAAGCGCCATCCTCTGGCGCTGAACCCCGCTCTTCCAGCGGCCCTGGTGGCGGTAGCACGCTGGGTAATAAAGGGGTTAATACCAGCTTTGTTATACAAGCTGGTATTAAGCCCGAGATTCTTAATGTCAGGCCACGTTTGACCCAGCCACTAAGAATCTCCAATAAAGGGTTAAAAAAACACAACACAGAGAAAAATTTTATTTGAAATAAAAAAAAAAGCCATTAGGGACTCCATCTTTAATTAAAAAAATCCTCTTCCGTCCAACGTAGTCCAAAACGCGATGTCCTCTCTGCTACATCCCCTGTGCATAGATAGATGTCTATGCACAGGGAATAAGCAGACTGAGAACAATCTCAGCACTGCTACATTATGTCTGTGAGCAGGTGGGCTCTAGGACCCTGGAGCTGGCAGCCTGCACACAGAGAAGACAGCTGGACTCGGCTCGCAATGTAAAAGCAGTTACTTTCCGAGTTTCCCTGCTATCACTGGCACAGTAGCCGAGTCTAATGCAAACAATGGCAATCCTAGTTTTGTCAGCGTTTCTGACAAAACTAGGATTGATATTGATTTGCATTGGACTCGTGCGAGTAATCACTGGGAAACTCGCAGAGTACCGAGTCCTGCGAGTCCTTTACTACTCGCCGAGTAACGAGTCCTAGCGAGTAGATTCGCCCATCCCTAGTGTACCCTTTTAATCCTCCGAAAATCTAATGGATGCTTACTAAATATCTGTTCGAACTCTTGTACTACCCGGTAGACTCTGTGCTTCAGGTGGGAAGGGGTGGCATCAGTTCCTACATGCAACTGCTGACACCACTCCTCTAGCTGTCCCTTGGAGTTGTTATCCTCTGCCTGGTCTCGTGGGGAAAAGGGCTCTACTGTCTCTATGCTGTTGTTACAGACAGTATACACCTTTGCTACAGTAATATACCGGGGTAGTTTGGCTTCTTCTTCCCCACAATTTAATATACGGATTGGTACTCTTCCCTTGCATACATCCACCACTTGTGACGACCATCCGCTGTGAGGCTGAGCTGCTGGTAAGGCAGCACCCCGAGAAACCTCGGGACCCTTAACCCCTATACAGGGATCTGGAATTACAGTGGTGCCCAGGGGGTAGCTGCCTATTATGAGCAGCAGAGCAGTAAGGTCGTCCAGGAAGGGAAAAATCAGGACCCGAAAAACGTAGTCAGGAGTCCGAGTCAAAACCGAGAGGGCAGCGAAGGCACAAAATCATCAGGCTGTAGCAGAGTTGAAAATCCAGGCAAAGGTCAGAGACAAAACTAAACACACACTATCACTGAGGAACCAAAACTATATCTGGCGGCCTGCAAGACAGGCTCCAATGTATTTGAAGGGCGCGGTTACCTCCCATAGGCTGGAGCTCACAGCCTGATGATCTCATCCGGACCGCCCCTAGAACCAGGCCAGATAGTGATGCACGACTGGCACCAAGCACCCCACTTCTGACTGAAGAACAAAGGCTGTGCCTATCAGACACCTCTGCAGGACCTGCTCCTCTGCGACCAACATCACCCAAAGGAGAAACACGGCGGCGTTTAGCGACAGAGGCAGACGTCGAAGGAGCAGGTCCATATGAGGACAAGTCCCTCCTATCACCGGCACCATCAGCCGAAAGAATCCGGCACCTCCCAGCGGCCGAGGCAGGAACACCAGCCACCGAGTTCAATGGCGATGTGACACCACCCCTCTGGCTGTCAGTAGTGTAGGTCTATGCGCTGAATATACTGGCTCTACCACTGCCTGGTATTCCTTTCCTCTGAGACCTATAGCTGCTCGACACCATATCATCATTTCACTTTTCGGTGGTATCACAATGGGAAACGGGTCTGTTACCCGTACACTGCCAATCTCTCCCCCAGACAGATTTACCTGTTGTTTGTGAATGAGGGCTCGGATTTCTTTTTGGATGACTCTAGTCCACCCATACCAGCAGTCACAGCAATCTGTTGGAGTAAAAACAACATTTCTCCAAGGCAGTTTTCAATCACATTAGTACCAATTACCATGTAGGGGTATTTTTCATCAGGATTATCTTCTACCACACATAACCCTTGGCCTTTGAACTCCACCCTCCCCAGCTTTATTGTCACTTCTCTGAACCCCACCTGATTCTGTGGTTGTCCATTAGCCGTGAGAATAACAAAGTTAGGGTCTGGGGGTCTAAGATCAGTATCAGACCAAAATTGTTTGTAAAGGATATGTGGGATGGTAGTAACCTGCGACCTGGTGTCCAGTAGGGCTGATGTGGGGATTCCTTCTAGCGTAATGTTGAGGTACGGACGACCTCCTATGGACCGATTATGCCAGTCATATGGGCCCAGTCGTGCTACTCCTGGGGGTTGGCCCTTGGACTCAGGAATCTCGGGTTTAAAGGACATCTTCTTGCAAAGTGGCTTGGTTTGTTGCAGCTTAGGCAGATGGGTTGTCCTGAAGAATCTGTGTGGTCTCTGGGTCTGCTTTGGAATGGTGCATTGGTCCTCTGAATGGGTGACTTGTTGGTCCCCAGAACGCACGACTTGTTGGTCCCCTGAACGGGCGACTTGGACTTCCTCTTCATCCATGGGACATCCTCAGGGCAATCAGCTGGATTCTGCTTGGTTGTTGTGCCCCCGGCCTCGCTTGCAAGACCTTTAATACATAGTCCATATTTTTGGTTAACTGCAGCACCTGGTTACGTAGGTCATCATCAGGGCTGTTTGCTACAGCTTGCCCTGCCGCTTTTGCAGGGTTTTTGGGAGTAGGTTCAAAGTCTATGAGAGAGGTGTTAACCTGCCAGGATTGGTTGCAGGTTCTGTGGGCAATGGGTCTCGTAGCACTGTTATGGCATGGTCTTTTAAAGCATTAAAGTTCACATCAGGATGATCTAAGACCCACATGTGTACCTGCTGGCGGTGGTATTCCGACCTCAATTCATTCATAAACTGTTCTGCAAGCATTTTATCTTCTTCTAGCACACTTGCCGTGTCTACCTGCTTTAAGGACCAGAGTGCCCCTTGTAAACGTAAGGCAAAGTTTCTGATGGTATCTTGCGGTCTCTGTGTGTATTGGTAGAATATCATCCTTAGTTCAGACTGTGTGCGTTTTTCAAAAGCAGTTTTGAGCTTGTCAAATACTTTTGCTGTGGGTCTCTGTCAGAATCACTCGAAGACTCGATCTCTAGCTACGCTGCGCCTGTTAATTCTCCCAGCACAACAGCTGCTCGCTGCTTTTCTGTCATGGCATACATGTCCATCACTGCACATATCTTTTGTCTGAAGGCTGCTAAGGTACCAGGCTTACCCTCAGAGGTTAACAACCATTTTGCACCCGGTATGTACGGAAAGGCTAACGGCATTATCAGGGCCACTGCTCCGGGTGCTGCGGCTCCCACACCAGCTGTGGAACCGGTCGGTGCTGCGTTCGGACATCCCTTCTGTCAGGGACCTGGGCATCGTCCACTTCTCTCATGGTGTGGCCCCCCCTAGTTAACCGCTGCCAGCCAGTGCGGTTATCTTTTTCGGTAGTCGGCGGCTTTATAGGGGAAGTGGAGCACCTTGGGTATTTCTGGAACAAGACGCTGCACTTCGGTGATCTCTGGCAGAGCGGAGGGGCGGGGCTTATCTTCGCGCTCTTTTAGCCACACAGCCGCGATGCTCTTCCCGCTCTGTGGTGCAGTAATGGCGGCCCGATTTTACAGTTCACAAAACAGTCAATAAAGTCTATTTTAAGCACACAGTACCCAGTTTTACCGGGCACAGAATCCTGTTCGTGACGCCTGAACTGATCTGGTCGACAGGGTAGGAGATACTCGGATACCGGGACAGGGGGTTACTTTGGTGGGGGATCATGGCTGGTCGGTTTCTGGTTCCGTGCCCTGGACCCTCAGTGGCAGGGATGGAGGTGATGATGATGGGGGATGATAATGTGACGCCACCTGTTGTACCTGGTAATAGGGTTACCAGCGCTGCAGCCAGCCGCTGAGGTGATGGAAATGCAGCTTTGGTAGTACAGCTCCCCAAAGGTAGAGATTTATCTCAGGGCAGCGGGGTGGACGAGGGAAGTAGTAGTAGAGGTTCTGCTGTGAACGCTGCAGGCGGCGACAGGGAATCGGTCACACACAAATAGTCTCTGTTTTGGTACCTTTTTTTATTGTTGTCCGGTAACAGGCACAGTCCAGGAGGGTAACCAGGTTTCGGTGCAGCTTGGGACGTTCACCTTGGAGAGTTGTGAGGCCTCCTCTAATAGTGTGTGTGGTGTTTTTGGTAAGCTCTGCCTGTAGCTGAACCTGCCGCTCTTTCTCCCTCTCAGGGTGCTGTTCCACAATCGACAATGAGGACCTTTCTGTGGGATTCCTATTCTCTGCTCAGGTCCCTGGTCCTATGCTTGGTCAGGTTTGGAGTCTTCTATTCTTTACTTCAGAGGGAATAGATCCTCCTGGTCTGTCAGGGCTTTCGCTGTCACACTGTAGATGAATAGCAGCTTCGGACTTCGGGGTTCGGGTGGCTAAAGGGTTCTCAGATCTGTTCCCTTCCTCCTTCTTCCTACTTCTCCCACTGGCTTCCGGCCCTCTCCCTAGGGCTCAGCACAGCTGGGTCAGGTTTCCTAGTTCTGGGCCTGGCTTGGTCCCAGCAACTAGCTCCTTCACTAACTGCTCTTTTCATTGCTGAGTGCAGACTAACTAACTTCAGTACTAACTATAGAAAAAGAAAAAAGGAGACACAGAGGCGCAATAGTGCCCTATCAATGCGACACTGATTAAGCCAGGGTCACACAGAGGTGCACTCACCTGATCTAGTTGTGTGCACCCACAACTAGTTTTGATGGCATATAGCTGAAAGCTGCTGCAGGACCTCCACCGCCACGTTGCATGTGTAAGAATATCCACAGATCCAGGGAAGGTGTATAGATGGTCCGTGCTGCTCAAAATAATCAGTCAGATGTCCTCAAATAAAAAAAACCCTTCTTTATTTCCACCTATGCGTTTCAGTGAATGCTCTGATGACGGTGCCCGGAGCGATACTGAAACGTGTAGGTGGAAATGAAGAAGGGTTTTTTTTATTTGAGGACACCTGACTGATTATTTTGAGCAGCGCGGACCATCTATACACCTTCCCTGGATCTGTGGATATTCAGTACTAACTGGCTGACTGCCTCTGCAGACTGACTCACTCCTCCCCTCAGGCCTGGATCTTTACAGGGGATCTGGCTTAAGGGCAGCCGGTGGAGCTCCTCCTCCAGGTCTGGGGTGGAAGATGTTGTGTGCTGTGTGTGCCAAGGTGCACATCCCTCCCTTCACTGGTGGGTCCTGTGGCAATCCCTCGCCGGGGTGCCACATTCACCTCGTACACACACGGCTGTGCTCCGTACACCTCGTACACACGCGGCTCCACTCCTTACACACGTGGCTCTGCTTTGTACACCTTGTACACATGTGGCTCCGCTCCATACACCTCGTACACACAAGGCTCTGCTCCATACACCCCGTACACATGTGGCTCCACTCCATACACCTCGTACACACTCAGCTCCACTCCGTACACATCATACACAAACGACTCTGCTCTGTACACACCATACACACGCAGCTCTGCTCCATACACCTCATACACACTCGGCTCTGCTCTGTACACATCGTATACACATGGCTCCGCTCCGTACACATCATACACACATGTCTCCACTCCATACACCTCGTACACACTCGGCTTCGCTCCGTACACCTCGTACACATTCGGCTCTGCTCCATACATCCCTTACACACGCGGGCTCCGCTCCATACACCTCATACACACTGGGCTCCGCTCTTTACACCTCATGCACACTCGGCTCTGATCCATACATCTCTTACACACACGGCTCTGCTCCATACACCTCTTACACAAACGGCTCCACTCCGTACACCTCGTACACACTTGTCTCCGCTCCATACACCTCGTACACAATCGGCTCCGCTCCATACACCCTGTACACACTCGGCTCTGCTCCGTACACCTCGTACACACTCGGCTCCGCGCCGTATACATCATAGACACACGTCTCCGCTCCATACACCTCGTACACACTCAGCTTCGCTCCGTACACCTCGTACACACTTGGCTCTGCTCCATACACCCCATACACACTCGGCTCCTTACACCTCGCACACACACGGCTCTGCTCTGTACATCTCGTACACACGCGGCTCCGCTCCATTACCTCGTACACACTCGCCTCTGCTCCGGACACCTCGTACACACTCGGCTCTGCTCTGTACACCTCGTACACACTTGGCTCCGCTCCATACACCCTGTACACACTCGGCTCTGCTCTGTACACCTCGTACACACACGGCTCAGCTCCATACATCTCGTACACGCGGCTCCGCTCCGTCACCTCGTACACACTCGGCTCTGCTCCGTACACCTCATACACATGGGTCTACGCTCCGTACACCTCGTACACACTCGGCTCCACTCCATACACCTTGTACACGTGCAGCTATGCTCCGTACACCTCATACACACTCGGATCCGCTCCATACACCCTGTACACACTTATCTCTGCTCCACACAGCTCATACACACACAGCTCCACTCCGTACACCTCGTACACACTCAGCTCCACTCCATACACCTTGTACACGTGCAGCTATGCTCCGTACACCTCATACACACTCAGCTCCGCTCCATACACCCTGTACACACTTATCTCTGCTTTATACAGCTCATACACACACAGCTCCACTACGTACATCTCGTACACACGCAGCTCCGCTCCGTCACCTCGTACACACTCGGCTCTGCTGCGTACACCTCGTACACATGCGACTCCGCTCCATACACCTCATACACACTCGGCTCTGCTCCGTACACCTTGTACACATGCGGCACCACTCCGTACACCTCGTACACATGCGGCTCTGCTCTATACACCTCGTACACACTCGGCTCCGCTCCATACACATGTGGCTCCACTCCATACACCTCGTACACACAGTTCTGCTACATCCACACTGTAAATCCCTCCTGACCCCACACATAAACTTCACCTCATCCACTTTTTCACCTGTTCACTTCATCTTGCACACTGGAGGCTTGCATATGTGGCACCCCTGCGGGGGATTGCCACAGAATCCACTGGTGCAAGGATGGAATTACACCTTGGTTAGCACACCACACCTTCCACCCCAGACCTGAAGGGGGAGCTCTACTGGCTGCCTTAAGTCAGTTCCCCTTTAAGAACATCCAGGCCTGAGGGAGGAGTTAGTTAGTCCCAGAAGTCAGTCTAGAGTCTGCAGTGTGAGAGGGAAGAGAGAGGAAACAGAGGAGCTGGTCGCTGGGAGAGATCCAGGCCCAGGGACCACTGACCGCTGTGCGCACCCTAGGAAAAGGGTTGGAGGCAAGTAGAGAAAGAAGGGAACTAAGAAAGGGAAACGGTTACTACAGCCCTTTAGTACACCCGGACACCGGAGTCCGACGCTGCCAGCATTTAGTGCTACAGCAAAAGCCCGGAAGACTCAGGAGGAGTTCAGCCCTGAAGAGAACGAAGTAAGAGACGCTAAACTGACCAAGTATAGGACCAGGGGCCATAAGAGGAACAGGGACCCTGCAGAAGGACCTCATTGCCAGTTTAGGACAAAGCCCAGAGAGGAGAAGAAGCGGTGGGTTCAGGCTCAGGCAGGACTTACCCCACACCACAGAGCACAAAGACAGAGGAGGCCTCATAACTTTCTAAGGTGGAAGTCCCAAGTTGCACCGGGGGACCTGGTTAATACTCTGGACTGTACCTGTTACCCTCTCACCAGTAAAAGGTACCGAAACAACAATCCCTGTGTGTCTGTGTGCCTGTCTAACCACCGCAATTCACCGCTGAAGACTTAACTACTACTCCCCTCATCCATCCCCGCTGCCCTGAGGTAAAGCTCCACCTGTGGGGAGCTGTACCACAGTCTGCTGCACCCAACATCACCTCAGCGGCTGGCTGCAGCGCTGGTATACCCGATACCAGGTACCATAGGTGGCGTCACGTTATCTATTCCCCTTATCCCCCACTGTTCCCCGCCATTGAGGGTCCAGGGCACGGGACTGGGGATCGACCAGCCATGATCCCCCATCAAAGCCGCCATCAGCCCCGGTTCCCGAGTACCCCATACCCTGTCGACCGCCTCACATACACGGAGGAGCTGATCATGTGATCCCTGACTCCTTCCCTACATTGACATCATCACAGGTCCTGTAAGCGTTCAGCTGTACAGGTGGGCTCACACTGCAGGGGGCGTAACGCAGCGGTGGTGGTGACCAGGACTATAGGAGAGGGAGCAGCATCTGCAGGGGCCGTGCTACTACCAGCACCCCTGTGGCTGCCGCCCCCTGTCTATGAGTAGGGGTCGCCATCTGGGGCAGACACTTCATGTTGCCTCTTGAATTCTGCAGCCCTGGGTAGGGCTGAGCCCCAGGGAAGCTTGAGGTACCTGAGTGAGTTAGTAGTAGTGTTTCTGGTGCTTTTGGGCATGTAAGAAAGTTCACAGACACAGCGGGTTGCAGTCTTCTGTTCTTTTACTCAGTCTTTGTTTAACAGCCCGCTGAGTACTGGTTTCTCAGAGACAGGGATCCAGCTACTCCCAGGTAGGAGGATGACACCTAACCGGCACCCCTTCTCTCTGTCCTTTCTCAGCCTCTTTACACTGTGCTTGCCTCACCCGTCCTGCCTTGCGCCTCACCACACAGAGCTCTGTGCCAATGACTGTGGGCTTTTCCCAGGAGTAAACTTAATCAACAACAAACTATGCGACACAACTCATGAATAATAATAAATTCAATTTTATTAAGGTGCAGAATAGAGTGCAATAGTGCTATACAACAGCGGTGGCAGGGTTATTCGGACTGTTTATACAATAATGTGGCAGAGGTTACATGAATATATACATCCAGTAATAAATATATCAAGTTGTACACCATATGAATGACCGTGACCATACTCAAGGGAACATATTTTATAAATAGAACAATATGGTGTACAACTTGATATATTTATTACTGGATGTATATATTATCATGTGACCTCTGCCACATTACTGTATAAACAGTCCGAATAACCCTGTTACCGTAGTTGTAAAGCACTATTGCACTTTATTCTGCACCTTAATAAAATTGAATTTATTATTATTCATAAGTTGTGTTGCATAATTTGTGGTTGATTAAATTGTGGGTATTGCGACCACCGAATATTGATTGTCCGAGTTTTGGAACTATATATTCCAAAAATTGTGTATGGGAGTTGTTTGGAGTTTTTTATTAACCAGGAGTAAACTTGTAGTATCTCCCCTTAGCCATATGGTTGCCACCTTTTCAGCAGATGTGCGCGGTTGTCGACCGTGTCACCGTGGAAGTGTCATACAGTCTCTGGGTTGCTAGATGAGCCTGGTCTGGGTTTTCCACTAGTCTTGGGGTTCCCAGTGTCCCTGTTTTTTTAGCCTAGTCCCTCCACTGCCTTGCGCTTGAATATGAATACGAGTGTCACGGGTGGAATGGTCACTGCCCGTGCCTCTGGGACTCTGAACCATTTAGGTGTTGTTCTGCTCCTCTGTCTGGCCTCAGGACGAGCTCCCACTTGCTCCAGTGCTCTGGACACTTAAGTTACTTCTTTTCGTGACAGACTTTCTTGCTCTAGCTTCCCTCTAACTCGACTCTAGCTGCTCCACTTTCCTCTTCTTTCTCTGCAGCAACTGTCCTCTCTGCTGTCTCTCCTTCGTTCTAGATCTTTCCCACTCTTTGTCACGTGTCCTATGTCATCTACGTGTGTTCTTCCTGGCCTCACTCCTTCCCAAATGTTCCCTCTAAGTACTTCCTCCACGACCCAACCCCACTACAATGGTTACTAGTGTGATCTGGGTGTCCCAGGACTGCTCTGTGCTCCTCTTACCCGTGAGTAGGATACAACACCCTAACAGGGGTGCAGTACCTCTGTGGCAACTGGATCCGCAGGGGCGCCACAAAAAGAAGGGAAAGAAGAAGAAAGAAGAAGAAAGAAAGAAAGAAAGAAAGAAAGAAAGAAAGAAAGAAAGAAAGAAAGAAAGAGAAAGAAAGAAAGAGAAGAAAGAAAGAAAATAAAAAAAGGAAAGAAAGGACGGAAGGAAAAAAAAGAAAGAAAGCATAAAGTAGATAAAAAGAGGCAAGAAAGAAAGAAGGAAAGAAGGAAGGAAGAAAAAAGAAAGAAAGAAAGAAAGAAAGAAGAAGAAAGAAAAGAAAGAAAGAAAGAAAGAAAGAAAGAAAGAAAGAAGAAAAGGAAAGAAAAGAAAGAAAGAAAGAAGGGAAGGAAAGAAAGAGAAGAAAGAAAGAAAGAAGAAAGAAGAAAGAAAGAAAGAAAGAAAGAAAGAAGAAAAAGAAAGAAAGAAAGAAAGAAGAATTAAAGAAGGAAGGAAAGAAAGGAAGGAAGAAGAAAGAAAGAAGAAAAAAAGTAGGAAAGAAAAAGAAAGAAAGAACTAAAGAAGGAAGGAAAAAAAGGAGGAAAGAAAGAAAGAAATCTAAGAAAAATTAAACAAGGAAAGAAAGAAGAAAGAAAGAAGGAAGAAAGAAAGAAAGAAAGAAAGAAAGAGAAGGAAAGAAAGAAAGAAAAAAAGAAGAAAGAAAGAAAGAAAGAAAGAAAGAAAAGGAAAGAAAAAAAAAAAAAAGAAAGAAGAAGAAGAAAGAAAAAAAAAAGAAAAAAGAAGAAGAAAAAAAGAAGAAAAAAGAAGAAAGAAAGAAAGAAAGAAAGAAAAGAAAAGAAAAAGGAAGAGAAAGAAAAGAAAGGAAAAAAAAAAAGAGAAGAAAGAAGAAAGAAGACAGGGAAGAAGAAAAGAAAGAAGGAAAAAAGAAAGAGGAAAGAAAGAATGAATGAAGGAATCAAAGGAGGAAAGGAGGAAGGAAGGAAGGAAGGAAGGAAGGAAAGAAAGAAGAAAGAAAGAAAAAAAAAAGAAAGAAAAAAAAAAGAAAGAAAGAAAAAGGAATGAAAGAAAGAAAGAGAAAGAAAGAATGAAAGCTGGAAGGAAAGAAAAATAGACAGAAAGAAAGAAGTAAAGAAATGAGGAAAGAAAGATTGAAAATGGAAGGTAAGAAAGGAGGAAAGAAAGAAAGAAGAAGAAAGAAGAAAGGAAGAAAGAAAGAGAGAAGAAAGAAGGAAGAAAGAAGAAAGAAAAGAAAGAAAGAAAAAGAAAGAAAGAAAGAAAGAAGAAAAGAAAGAAAGAAAAGAAAGAAAGAAGAAGAAAGAAAGAAGGAAAGAAAAAAGAGGAAAGAGGGAATGAAAAGGGAAAGAAAGAATGAAAGAAAAAGGAAAGAAATGAGAAAAGAAGGAAGGAAAGAAGGAAGGGAAGAAGTAAAGAAAGAAGGAAAGAAAGAAGGAAAGAAAAAGGAAAAAAGAATGAAGGAAGGAAAGAAAGGAGGGAAGAAAGAAGGAAGGAAAGAAACAAGAAAAGAAAGAAAGAAAGCAGGTAGGAATGAAGGAAGGAAATAAAAAGTAAAGAAACAAGGAAGGAAGAAAAGAAAGAAAGAAGGAAAGAAATGAGAAAAGAAGAAAAAAAGAATGAAAGAAGGAAGGAAAGAAGAGAAGAAAGAAGGAAGGAAAGAAGGAAAGAAACAAGAAAAGAAAGAAAGAAAGCAGGTAGGAATGAAGGAAAGATTGAAAACAGGAAGGTAAGAAAGGAGAGAAAGAAAGAAAGAAGAAGAAAGAAGGAAGGAAGAGAAGGAAAGAAAGAAAAGAAGAGAAAGAAAGAAGAAAAGAAAAGAGGAAAGAGGGAATGAATAGGGAAAGAAAGAATGAAAGAAAAAAGGAAAGAAATGAGAAAAGAAGGAAAAAAGAATGAAAGAAGGAAGGAAAGAAAGGAGGAAAGAAAGAAGGAAGGAAAGAAGGAAAGAAACAATAAAAGAAAGAAAGAAAGCAGGTAGGAATGAAGGAAGGAAATAAGGAAAGAAACAAGGAAGGAAGGAAGAAAAGAAAGAAGGAAAGAAAGAAGAAGGAACGAAGGAAGAAAGAAAGAAAGAAGAAAGAAAGAAAGAAAAGAAAGAAAGAACAAAGAAAGAAGGGAAGAAGAAAAGAAAGAAGGAAAAGAAATAATGAAAGAAGAAAGGAAAGAAGAAGGAAAGGAGGGAAAGAAAGGAGAAAATAAGAAAAAAAAGAAAAGAAAAAAGAAGGAAAAAAAGGAAAGAAACAATGAAAGATAGAATGAAAGCAGGAAGGAAAGAAGAAAAGAAATAAAGAAAGAAGGAAGGGAAGAAAGAAGGAAGGATAAAAAGAAACAAAGAAATAAGGAAAAAAGAAAGAAAGAAAGTAAAAGGAAAGAAAGAATGAAGGAAAGAAAGAAAGAAAGAAAGAAAAGAAGAGAAAAAGAAAGAAAGGGAAAGAAGAAAGAAAGAGAGAGAAAGAGAAAGAATGAAAGAAAAAAAGGAAAAGAAAGGAAGGGAAGAAGAAAAGAAAGAAGAAAATAAAGTAGGAAAGAAAAAAGAAAGAAAGAATTAAAGAAGGAAGGAAAAAAAAGGAGGAAAGAAAGGAATATAAGTAGTGATGGGCGAGTCCTAAATTACTCGGAATCGCTTGACTCAGCGAGTCCGAGCCCGGGACTCGCTACTCGTTGCAAGTCTAGCAAGTCCAATGTTAATAATGGGGAAGCGAGTAATAGCGAGTAATGTGCGATTTACAAATCGCAGATGTGTCTCGGAAGCTTCAGGCTCTATCTGCTAGGACTCGTTACTCTGCGAGTTTCCCAGCGTTTACTCGCACAGTAACGAGTCCAATGCAAATCAATGGCAATCCTAGTTTTGTCAGAGACTCTGACAAAACTAGGATTGCCATTGACTTGCATTGGACTCGTTACTGTGCAAGTAATCGCAGGGAAACTCGCACAGTAATGAGTCTGGCTGTCTGCTCTGTGCCCTCGGGTCCTGCAGGCTGCCGCAGCTCCAGGGTCCTAGAGCCCGCCTGCTGCCTGATGTAGCAGAGCTGAGATTGTTCTCAGTCTGCTCATTCCCTGTGCATAGACATCTATATCTATGCACAGGGGATGTAGCAGAGAGGACATCGCGTTTTGGACTATGTCGGACGGAAGAGGATTTTAGAGTCCCTAATGGCTTTTTTTTTTTATTTCTAATAAAAAATTTTCTCTGTGTTGTGTTTTTTTTAACCCTTTATTGGAGATTCTTAGTGGCCAGGTCAAACCTGGCCTGACATTAAGAATCTCGGGCTTAATACCAGCTTGTATAACAAAGCTGGTATTAACCCCTTTATTACCCAGCGTGCCACCGCCACCAGGGCCGCTGGAAGAGCGGGGTTCAGCGCCAGAGGATGGTGCTTCAATGAACGCGCCATCTTCTGGGGCGGCTGCAGGCTGCAATTTGCAGCGGGGGGTGCCCAGAAAGCTTGGGCCTCCCTGCACTGCGGATTCCAGCCCCAGCTGCTTAGCTGTACCTGGCTAGACATAGAAATTGCGCGGAGCCCCACGCATTTTTTTTTTTATTATTTCATGAAATTCATGAAATAATAAAAAAAGAGGGCTCGCCTATATTCTTGTGACCGGCCAGGTACAAATAGGCACCTGGGGGTTGGGGGCAGCCCGTCGCTGCCTGCTGGATCCGGCTGGTTCCAGAAATACGGCGAAGCCAACATCATTTTTTTTCTGAAAAATCAATAAAACAATCCTAAAAAAGGGACTGCATCTTTATTAACCCCTCACCCATGGTCCAGGGGTTAATAAAGATGCAGTCCCTTTTATTTACATTGTTTTATGGATTTGTCAGAAAAAATTTGACGTGGGCTTCGCCGTATTTCTGGAACCAGCCGGATCCAGCAGGCAGCGACGGGCTGCCCCCAACCCCCAGGTGCCTATTTTTACCTTGCCAGACACAAGAATATATGGGAGCCCTTTTTTTTTATTATTTCATGAATTTCATGAAATAATAAAAAAAAAAATGCGTGGGGCTCCGCGCAATTTCTATGTCTAGCCAGGTACAGCTAAGCAGCTGGGGGCTGGAATCCGCAGCGCAGGGAGGCCCAAGCTTTCTGGGCACCCCCCGCTGCAAATTGCAGCCCGCAGCCGCCCCAGAAGATGGCGCCATTGAAGCGCCATCCTCTGGTGCTGAACCCCGCTCTTCCAGCGGCCCTGGTGGCGATGGCACGCTGGGTAATAAAGGGGTTAATACCAGCTTTGTTATACAAGCTGGTATTAAGCCCGGGATTCTTAATGTCAGGCCAGGTTTGACCCGGCCACTAAGAATCTCCAATAAAGGGTTAAAAAAAACACCACACAGAGAAATTTTTTTATTAGAAATAAAAAAAAAGCCATTAGGGACTCCATCTTTAATTAAAAAAATCCTCTTCCGTCCGACGTAGTCCAAAACGCGATGTCCTCTCTGCTACATCCCCTGTGCATAGATATAGATGTCTATGCACAGGGAATGAGCAGACTGAGAACAATCTCAGCTCTGCTACATCATCTCTGTGCACAGGGAGAGCAGGCGGGCTCTAGGACCCTGGAGCTGCGGCAGCCTACAGGCTGAGAGCAGACACAGAGCAGACAGCTGGACTCCTTACTGTGCGAGTTTCCCTGCGATTACTTGCACAGTAACGAGTCCAATGCAAGTCAATGGCAATCCTAGTTTTGTCAGAGTCTCAGACTCTGACAAAACTAGGATTGCCATTGATTTGCATTGGACTCGTTACTGTGCGAGTAATCGCTGGGAAAATCGCAGAGTACTGAGTCCTGCGAGTCCCTTACTACTCGCAGAGTAACGAGTCCTAGCGAGTAGATTCGCCCATCCCTAAATATAAGAAAAAATTAAACAAGGAAAGAAAGAAAAAAGAAAGAGAAAAAGAAAGAAGGAAATAAAAAAGGAAATGAAAGAAACAAGAAAGGAAAGAATGAAAGCAGGAAGGAAAGAAGGAAGAAAATAAAAAAGGCAAGAAGGAAAGAAAGAAAAAAGACAGAATAAAGGAAAGAAAGAAAGAAAGAAAGAAGAGAGAAGAAAGAAGAAGAGAAAGAAAGAGAAAAGAAAGAAAGAAGGGAAAGAAGAAGAGAAAAGGGAAAGAGGGAAGAAAAGAGGAGAAAGAAAGAATGAAAGAAAAAAAGGAAAGAAATGAGAAAAGAAGGAAGGAAAGAAGGAAGGGAAGAAGAAAAGAAAGAAGGAAATAAAGAAAGAAGGAAAGAAAAAGGAAAAAAGAATGAAAGAAGGAAGGAAATAAAGGAGGAAAGAAAGAAGAAGGAAGGAAAGAAGGAAAGAAACAAGAAAAGAAAGAAAGAAAGCAGGTAGGAATGAAGGAAGGAAATAAAAGGAAAGAAACAAGGAAGGAAGAAAGAAAGAAAGAGAAGAAAGAAAGAAGAAAGAAGAAAGAAAGAAAGAAAGAAAGAAGAAGAAAGAAAGAAAGAAAAGAAAGAAGAGAAAGAAAGAGAAAAGAAAGAAAGAAAGAAAGAGAAGAAGGAAAGAAGAAAGAAAGAAAAGAAAGAAAGAAAGAAGAAAGAAAGAAAGAACAAAGAAAGAAGGGAAGAAGAAAAGAAAGAAGGAAAAGAAATAATGAAAGAAGAAAGGAAAGAAAAAGGAAAGGAGGGAAAGAAAGGAGAAAATAAAAAAAGAAAAGAAAGAAAAAAGAAGGAAAAAAAGGAAAGAAACAATGAAAGAAAGAATGAAAGCAGGAAGGAAAGAAGAAAAGAAATAAAAAAAAAAGAAGGAAGGGAAGATAGAAGGAAAGAAGGAAGGAAAAAAGAAACAAAGAAATAAGGAAATAAGGAAGGAAAAAAGAAAGAATGAAAGAAAGAAAGAAAGAAAGAAAGAAAGAAAGAAAGAAAGAAAGAAGGAAGGACAGAAAAAGGTAAGAAAGAATGAAAGCAGGAAGGAAAGAAAGGAGGAAAGAAAAAGAAGGAAAGAAAGAAGGAAAGAAACAAGGAAAGAAAGAAAGCAGGAAGGAATGAAGGAAGGAAATAAAAAAGGAAAGAAGGAAAGAAAGAAGGAAAGACGGAAGGAATGGTTAAAAGAGTCTTACCCCCTGGTAAGACTCTTTAACTGAAAGAGACAAGAAGTGAGTACTCCCCTGGGGTCATTCTTCTAAGCTTGCCAGCCACGCGGGTCTGAGGCGGCCGTCACACGCTTCAATGTTGTGAGCGATATCGTTAGCGATCACATGCACGCGCAATCGCTAAAAATATCGTTCACATCGTGGTGAGCTGTCACACAGACAGACTCATCAGCGATGTTGACCAGCGAAATCGCTGGTAACTATGGTACACATCGGGTTACTAGGCACCGCGCGGCGCTTAGTAACCCGACGTTTACCATAGATACCATCTCCCAGCATAGGCTCTGCCGCTGGGAGATCGTTCATCGTGGTGTCACACACCACGATGAAGCAGATTGTTCAAGCGTTTATCGCTTGATTTTGAGCTCCAGCTCACAAATCTGCGATCAAACAATCAAGAGATTTTACATTGTAAAATCGCTTGATTACACGCAGCGACGCACAAACGATATCGCTTAAGCGATCAAAAAAGCAGATCACTTAATCGATATCGTGCAGGAAATCGATGCGTGTGACGGCGGCCTAAAGAAGATGTTACAACTGATATCTCTGAAACAGAAAAAAACAGCACTGTTGCGCCACACTACTAAATTTCACCACAATGTGGTTCTATTAAATTAACACTAACCTTTCCAGGTTGTGCACGAATCCGCACAACCAGATTAAACGTATAGGGAGATAGGGTCCATAAAGTTGATGATCATCAGACCTCTGTGTGAAGAGAAGATATTTTACGCTCCTTGAGTTAGTGGAAATCACTTGCTTGTCTCCTCAGAGCCGGCTGTTCATATGATGAACACAGGTGGATTTGGATGATGTACTGCAGGTCCTGTGGACTTGCCCAAGCTGCTCGCTACATCGCGCTCCCCGAAGGGAGAATAGGTATGAATGATAGAAGGAGCGGTGTTAGAATGCGGCGCAAGGTAAGACAAGATCAAGCCTTCATAGAATTACCTTAAGTTTATTACACAAAGCTGCAGGGTGCGACCACAACGCGTTTCGACACACAAATCGGTGTCTTTCTCAAGTGGATCCACTTGAGAAAGACGCCGATTTGTGTGTCAAAACGCGTTGTGGTCGCACCCTGCAGCTTTGTGTAATAAACTTATGGTAATTCTATGAAGGCTTGATCTTGTGTTACCTAGCGCCGCATTCTAACACCGCTCCTTCTATCATTCACAACTGATATCTCAACACTACTGGTAGTCCACCTTGTGCCAAGATGTTCTGGACTTTGTTGCAGCCTGTCCCTTCTGTGCTCGCAATAAAACACCAAAGAAACTGCGAGCTGGTTGCCTTCTTACACCCCCGATTACATAGGCTCCCTGGCAACACATGGACTTCATCACGGATCTGCCAACATCGTCCGGTTGTACAGTAATCTAGGTTGTGGTTGACTGGTTCTCCAAGATGGGACACTTCATTCTGCTGTCTTGTCTCCCTTCCACTCCTAAACTCACAAAGTTCTTCATCCAACATGTCTGTCAACTTCAAGTCCTTCCACTCCACATTGTCTCCGACAGAGGGGTTCAATTTATCTCCCGATTCTGGTGATCCCTCTGTAAGCTGCTGGACGTCACCATCCTTAGCCCATCACCCACAATCTAACGACCAAGTGAAGCGAGTGAATCAAGTCCTCACCTCTGTGACACTTCAGGAATGGTCACCACAGCGACTGGGCCTTGCTGCTGCCGTGGGAGAAATTTTCCTACAACACATGTCGGTGAGTACTCCTCTAACTTGCCATTTTTCATTGTTTACGTGACATCATTGTAGTAGTTCGATTCCATTGCCTCTCTCTTCTGGCAATCTGTGGCTGAGTCACTGGCTAAGGACTTCACGAAGATCTGGACGGAGATCATAACCTCACTGGAGCAGGCATCAGTCCAAACCAAGGAGCATGCGGATAATAGACATCTGGATCTCCAACCTTTCCAACCTGGAGATAAGGTATGGCTGTTTAACTTGCTGGCTCCTTGCTTCATCAGCCCCTTTGTAGTGCTCCACTGGATCAATGAGGTGTGCTAATGTTTGAAACTGCCTGCCTCCTTAAGGATTCATAACTCCTTCCATGTCTCCCTGCTGTAGCCAGTTGTTCTCGGTTGCTACTCCCAGGATCCAGGTAATTCTCCTTCTCCTGTCTGTGCCAAGGACATCTATGAAGTTAAGAACATCCTGGCCACGTAGAAAGGAGGTGTCAGGCAGTGGCGTAACTTCAGGCCCAGGGGCCCCGATGCGAAAGCTCCAACGGGGCCCCCAATTATTGCAGATCTTTAATAGTATTAGTCTTTTTCTATGGGCCAAAGGACTTTTAGGGCCCCTTAGGCTGCAGGGCCCGGGTGCGATCGCAACCCCTGCACCTCTTGTAGTTACGCCCCTGGTGTCAGGACACTCTGCTTGGTCGACTGGAAGGGATACGGTCCTGAAGAGAGATCCTGGGAACCTGAAGAGAATATTGTTGCTCCGGTCCTCCTTTAGTGCCCTTGGCTGCGGGGACGGTCTCTGCTAAGCAGGGAGATCGGCGCCCATCACGCAGCTCCACTAATTCTGCTTATCATGTCTATGGTTCCATGCGGCCAACTGCTTCCCTCTCTGCTAGGAATCTGCACCTCTTGGCAGGTCTCCTGGGAATGCTCCTAGGATGCACACGCCGCTTTCTGCACACACTTAAAGGAACAGTTAACCTATTCCTATTAGGACTCAGACTGAGTGCTGAACTGCTCTGTGCATTAAAAGCATCCTCCCTCTAAGGGAGGCGCCTTTGCAACTTTTTCATTCTCTAGGAAGCTGCCTCTGTCAAAGTCACACTCTGCAGTGCTCTGCGATAGAAAGACTGTTGCCTTGCATTATACTAATACCTCTGTCTCCACAGAATCCTCTGCTGACAGTTCCTTATCCTGGATCCATCTGGACAATCCGGATACTCCACCAGCTGGATCATCCTTCCTGGCATTACACAAAGCTCCTAGAATACTCTCCACCGACAGAGCCAGTGTTCCACAGTGTTTCCGTTTCTACTGTCCAGTCTGTACGGGTCATCCCTCTGGTCGGGGATTCACGGCATTTAGACCTCCTGGTGCTGTACCGCGTGAGTCCCTATATAGGGGTTACCTCCGTCAGTGCTCCGCTATGAGAGTTTGGTGTCATGATCCAGGGGGTCCTCCCCTTAGACACCTTCTCCTTATGTTAAACCTTCCTTAATAAATATTTTTTACTAAAGTCACTCTCCTGTCTCTTGAGTATCATGTATTCAACTACCACTGTTCCACCAGTGATCCTGTGAGTCCACTTAACACCTCCACGCCCCTCGGGTGTAACAGGTTCTCTCACCCTGTGTTGTCTGAGTAGTGTTCCGCTCATGGTTAAGGAGCTCAGGCATTAAGTTGGGATGAGCCCTAGTCCATGCGGTCTTTCTAAAGGTGGCTGAACCAGTGGACGAGAGCACTCACCAACCCCCGTGTCCCACACAGTGCTCTATTCAAATACACAAAAATGTTGCGCTAAAAAGCAGTCTCCTCAACATCTGCCTAAATATAGCTGCAAACTATTTTTGTTCATAGTACCAGGGTTTGAAAATCTGGTAAACTGTATTCACATTCCCAGGTGGTGTCTTGATGGATAAGCGCATCCAGCTGTCCATTGACATTGTAGACTGACTCCCTAATGTTTATCCAGATGAATAAATCATGGATCTCCAAGAAAATTTCCACCCCAGCGGCAGACTGGGGAGACTTGGCTCTGGTGTGCTTTTCAGTGTGCTGCATTCATCTCCCTATTACAATATTTCAACTCTGGGGCAATTAATGCCACTTTAGTGGTGTCTGTGCCTATTTTTTTTTTTTAAAGGGAGACTCTTGTTGGAGTCTTCTTGCTGTGTGGTGCATGACTTGAGCAGGTCTCTCTGAGCACAACACCAACTCCTGACACTTCTACACCTCTTCCAAAAATAACTTTGATATGCTGGGACCAGGCCTCCTGCCTTGCTGTTGTGGTGCCTATGCGGTTTGGCTGCCACAAATGGTATTTCTCCACAATTGTTTGTAATGCCATTTCTGAGGGAAATTGAAGCTCTCTATGCTAGGAACCCAATGCATGCACACACTGTCTTATCCCTGACCAAGAAGGTGAGCATTAGGACCTGATTCCTTGGTTCAGTTCAGCTTCTGACTGGGGGGATCCAGTCCTTAGGCTTCTCTTGGTTTCCAGAACCTGAGGGCAAAAGCTGTAGATGGGTGAATTCCAGATTTACTGGTTATTTATGCGAGACTTCTAAGGCATAGTGATACAGAGGGCCAAAGAGCTGTATGAAGACACAGCTGCTTACAGGTTCTTCAGTACCTGTCTGGCTGAAAGTGATCCACAGAGGGAAAGAGAAACAAGAAGTACAGGACAGCTCACATGCACCTTAAAATCCAACAAACCCACAGAGGACAGCAAGATGGCTATATCTCTCATCCAGCAGAGCGGATTCCAACTCCCATCAGACTGGCTGAACTGCATACCTGTTGATGCTTGTACTCTGGACTTGCTGCAACATCTAGTAAAAGGGACAGCACAAAGACTTTTTCTTGCTATTTCTTGTTCTGCTGCCCTGCACCAACGCTCCCACTACTACTCCCATCATTATCATCACCCCTTGGATTAAACCATGGCTTAACAGGGTTAAATATCTTACTGTCATACCACCTGTCCCTAGGGAATACCTACAGTGCCAGCCACCAAGTGGCTGGAAGCTCCAACTGGCATCATGAACCATTATTATTATTTTTTTATTATTTGTTTACTCCATTTTTGTTTTTCCCTTTCCAATGCGAGCCAGGACTACAGCACTGGTTGCAGCCACTGTGAACCCTGCTTACTGGCCCAGCTGCTAGGTACCCCAGCACTTTGCGCTCTTCACTGCTATTGCGCCTGATACAAAATTTTAAATAGATACCACTTTGCTGTGGTCTGACATAAATGTTTTGAAAAATAGGGACTCTTGTTGTTGTCTTTTTGCTGTGTTCTGTGACCCACCCCAGGGCCTTGGGTATCCGGTCCCGGGTGTTAATAAAAGGGGTAGTCACGGGTGGCCTGTGTCCGGGCACATGGCCATGGTGGTCACTCAAAAAGGGGAAAAATAAAAATAAAAAGTCTTCATGACGCCACTCACGGTGTCCGGTAATGATACTGGCACTGCTGCAGACCTCCAGGGATGATGGATGGGGCAGCTAGATGATGACGCTCCCCGTAGGTGGAGCGAGATCCCTGGGGCAGAGATGGATGATGAATAGGGGATTTCTACACAGAGGCAGCTCTGCAGGTAGAGATGCTGGTGCAGTCTGTGTTAAGGGCAGGATCAGGGGCTGCAATGATGGACACACACACACACTGGAGTTATTTCTTTACCTTTTACTGGTGTTAATGCAAGGTATCATCCAGGGTACAGTCCAGGTGGTCAGGTGGCAGTTCAGAATTTCCACACCCGATGAGTTGTGAGGCCTCCTCTGTACTGTGTGTGCCTTTAAGTTCTGGCCTGACTGAATCCTGGCCCTGACCTCTCTTGTGTTACTCACTTGTATGGCAGGCAAGATGAACCTTCTGATGGGCACCACTAACTCCTCTGCGGTCCATGGCTCTTGTAGTTGCTGTGCCACAAGTGCTGCCAGGAGCCTGAAGTCTCCCTGGTCCTCTGGTACTCTCTGCTGGGATAACTGGACTCGTGCAGACTCGGACTCTGGCGTCCCGGTTGCTTCTGTCTTTTGCTGGGGTGAACTGGTATGGTTCCTCTGCCTCCACTCTGTTCCTCGCCTTGCCTTCGACCCTCACTCTAGGTAGGGTTCCTTCCACTGGCTAGGCTTCCTCACTGGCACGGGCCTGGCGTGGCACCGTTCACCACGATGTCTTCACAGACCTCCCTGGAACTGAACTGCTTAACTCCTCCCCCGGGCCTGAATTTATAGGGGACCTTGCCTGAAGTCAGCAAGTAGAGCTCCGCCTTCAGGTCTGTGGGGGGAATGTGTTGTATGTAAGTTTAACTGATATGGAAATCCCTCCCTGCACCAGGTGTTCCTGTGACAACTTACCCGCAGGGGTGCCACATTCCGCCCCAGTTAAATTCAGTACTCGTGGACTGAGAAACATTTTTCAAACAATATAAACAATAACAACAGGTATTATAACAGAGTCTCAAAAATTCAAAAATTTACAAAAACCAAGAAAGACTTCCGGTTCCGGTGCCTCCATGTGCGGCCGCATCTGAGACTGCTCTGCTCCCCGCCTCGGCAATCCGGCGGCATCTTACCTCCATCTCTGCCCTCTAAGCTTCCATTATAGCAGAGGCGACCGCCACAACCCCTGGAGCGTCCATCATGGCCACGATGGACCACTACGTGACAAGGGGAAGAGAGGAAGACAGAAGCTGGACATCGCACGAGGAGGTCGGTAATGGCGCGGGCAGCGCGCACAGTATATTATCAGATGGGGGAGCTGAGAGGGCGCCTGGGCACAGAAATATGGAGACTGGAGGTGAAAATTCAGCGGGGAGGTCAGAGAGGGCTGTGATGGAAGCTGTGGAGGAGACACAGGAAGTCCCCCCCGATCAATTCATGGCCGCAGCCATCTGCAGACAGCAATCACAGCAACCCCAAACTCAGCATTATGAAAACGCCAAGGGCACAGGAGGGGGACAATGGCCAGGAAGCTGGGGAGAAGGTTTGGGAAGCCACCAGGAAACCCAGCAGTTTGATTATAAAACACTGGCAAAGGAATTGGCCATTCATCTGGCTGAGGACTTCAAAGTGGCAGTGGCTGAGATGGTTGCAGCTACAACAAAGGAACTGAGTGTTAAAGTGGGGACACATGATCAGCAGCTCCTGGAAGCTGAGTCAAGGATTGGGGCAGCAGAGGATAGGATCCTGGAGCTTGAGGAACAACTGCTGTCTTCGCAAAAACACTCTGACTGTACATACACTAAATTGGAGGACATTGAAAACAGAGCGAGAAGGAGTAATCTTAAAATAGTGGGCCTCCCGGAGTCAATTCCAGTAAGCCAACTGGAAGAAATTTTTGAAGTAGATCTACCTAATCTTCATCATAGATGTAAGACGGAACGTACCCATAGAATTGGCCTAATAAGAGAGCCACAGGAAACAGCAGCAACAGCGAGATCCTCTCCCTCCACCTCAACCTATAAAGACTCTAATAAACCCAGACATGCCATAGCTAAATTTCTTAATCACAGAGACAAGGAGGAGATTCTCCGTGCCTATAAAGCCAAAAAGCATCCCCTTTTAATTCATGACCACAGAACGCTGGTGTTTGCGGACTATTCCATAGAAGTTACATGACGCAGGAGGGCCTTTAGTGAAGCGTGCATGCTGCTCCACAGAAAAAAATGTACGCTTTCAATTAAATTTTCCAGCGACACTAAGATTCAGATCTAGAGAAGGAGCAATGTTAACCTTCACTGATCTGGCGGAAGCAATGACAGCTATCTTAGACAATACACATTCCCCTAGAGCGACTACGCCTCCGTCTCACAACATTGATGGTTCACCTATAAAACCTAATTCTGATCCGGATGTCGAGGTTGGGAGAGATTCTGTGAGATCCTACAGACTTAGCTCCAACTCCCTGCTTGATGAGGAGGTATCGAGGAAAATAACACCAGGGACCCCTAGACAGCAGAGACAGGCCGGAACACAGTGTCAGAGGAAGAAGTAAAGAAAGGTTGAAGTGATGCGACGAGATTCTCTTATTGACCGAGTTCTCAGGGATGCGATATTTATTTGTGTTGTTTTTTTTTTGTTTTTTCTTTTTTTTCTCTCCCTTTCTCAGTGACTTTTACTGACTCATTGGTAATTTGTGAGAACTATGATAATTTTTCTTACAGGTCCTTGAACCGTATATCGAGTTCATGTTATTTGGATAGGAGGTTACGTTAACATTTATAATTATATGTTGAATGCATTTATAATATGAGAGTTGAAAATGGGGATTTGATCTGTGGGCCTTTTATTCCCCTGCAGTCAAGCGGTCCCGAGTCCTAAGTGACCATTGGAATGTGGCCACCTATCTAGTTTATCGTGCCGAAGGGTAAGAGATTGGAGATTTCTTGTATTACTATTCCAATATGATTTATAGGTTTAGCTGGAGGCCTGGGCGGGGTGGGGCTATATATGTCGGCGGTACCTGAGGGAAGAAGTGAAGTAGGCTATCTGGAAGGAGGAGCAGAGATGGTATGGTCGGGAGGGGGAGAGGGGAGGGGAGAAGGGGATGGGAGGGTTTTGGAAATATCTTTATCTCTGAGTTTCAAAAAATTTACATCACCTATACTTTATTCACCATACATTGGCTCACAGCGAGCCGAACCAAACATCTGTGGATATTGCCTGAGAGACGAATTGTGGCCCTGTGCGGGGAGGCTTGTGATGGTTAGGTGGGTCTCCTGGAATGTTAAGGGTTTGTGCTCCCCGGCAAAGCGCATGATGGTCTTGCGACATCTTAAAAGACTACGTGTAGATATTGCCTTGCTTCAGGAGACTCACCTGGCCTCTGAGGATTTTTTTCGTCTTAAAAAGTTATGGGTAGGTGAGGTCTATGGGTCTGGGGCGGTGGAGAGAAAGGCGGGGGTCCTGATTCTGATCAACAGGTCTCTGGCCCACTCAATCTTATCAATCTCAAGGGATGATGAAGGCAGACTGATACAAATGACTATACAAATACAAAATGAGATTTTTAATGTCTATAACATTTACGCCCCAAATGTGAATCAGAAACCTTTCTTTCAACAACTAAAGAATAAACTACTTCTTGATTCTGGGATTAACAGAATAATGGGGGGGGGATTTTAATACGGTAATGAGAACAGAAGAAGATAGACGCCTTTCCTCAAGTTATTGGTAAGGGAATAGGATGGGAGAGGCCCCTGTATGGAGAGCATTTTGGAATCCCTTACTAGAACTGTTAAAAATAAAACAGGTTGCGCCAAACTGCTTGATCACTGTGTTAAAAGCGGTTATATAACTCAAGTGCTCACCTGTTTGTGTTGTGCCTGGGTCGCACAACTAACCGCCGAGCAGGGAACAATTAAGCGTGACCTCCGGGTCGGATGAGCCAAGCGTGCGAGGACGTGGACCAGTCCTTGTTCGTACAAGCCGGGAAGCGACTCGCCGGCTGGCGAGCGAGGGGCGATCCGACAAGGCCTCCAACCGTGGGGGTCCGACAACGTGGGCTGAGCTGTGCTCCTTCGTCGTGCGAGTCGGTGAGTGACGGGGCGTGCAGATGGAGGTAGCGTGTAATTGTGGGCAAGGTCCGGGAGCCGAGCTGCTCAGACTCGCACTTCCCGGATGGGAAGGCGTGCAAGTGTGTGATAGAAACAAATAGGGTATTAGCGCTCGGATTGCAGCCAGACAATGCTCACGAGATATTTACCTCAAGGCTTTATTGAATCAGTGTAGAATTCCAATTCTCCACAACGCGTTTCTGCGCTTAGTGCGCCTTTCTCAAGTGGTTCACTTGAGAAAGGCGCACTAAGCGCAGAAACGCGTTGTGGAGAATTGGAATTCTACACTGATTCAATAAAGCCTTGAGGTAAATATCTCGTGAGCATTGTCTGGCTGCAATCCGAGCGCTAATACCCTATTTGTTACTAGAACTGTTGACCTGGTTGACGCATGGAGAGTAATACACCCTCTGGATAGGGAGTTTACACATTTCTCCCACCCCCATGGGTCGTGGTCCAGGTTAGACATGTTTTTTGTCTCACATAGGATACTCCAACAGTTGACAGACATTAAAATTGAGGACATTGTGATCTCGGACCATAGCCCATTGGTATTAGAGGTTAGAGATATTTATGAGAAGGGCTCTGATTATCTATGGAGATTTCCCGATACGCTTACCAGGGAGGAAAACTTTGTCAACCTACTTGGGGAATGGTGGACACATTATACTACTGACAACAAAGATCACAGGTCTGATCCGGGTTTATTTTGGGAAACGGCAAAAACAGTCATGAGAGGACATATTATGGCTTACAGCATGGGGATCAAAAAGAGAGTTAAAGAACAATTTATGACGGCTAGTTTGAGGGTGAGGAATGCCTATCTGCGTTATAAGACCACAATGACGGATTCTGATAGAGAGACATGGATGCAGGCCAAAAGAGAGTTTGATGACTGGGCAGGTAAACGAGAAGATATTTTTAAAAGTAGACTGGAACTAGAACTCCATAAATTTGGAGATAAGGCGGGACGTTTTGCTAGCACGGTTAGCATGAGACAGACACCCCTCTTCTCCTATTCAGACTATAGTAGACAAACATGGCAATACCTGACCCCAAAAATATTGTCCGAACATTAGGCAAATTCTATGCCTCCCTATACTCCGAGACTACCACTGATGATCCGGAGGGACATATCTGGTTAAATATGATTAAATTACCAACCATCTCGGAAGGGACATCCAATTCTTAAATAGTCAGATAACAACTAGGGAAATTGAGACGGCTATTAAAAATCTAAACATAGGTAAATCCCCTGGGCCGGATGGCTATAATGGTGCCCTCTTTAAAGCGCTGAGAGAGCAGATCTCCCCAGTCCTCTGCGATCTGTATAATGCGATTCTTCAGGGAACTCCCATCCCGGATAGGATGAATTTGGCCTATATAAAATTGATTCCTAAACCAGGCAAGGTGCCTACAGATCCGGTGAGCTTTAGACCGATTTCTTTGATAAATCAGGATCTGAAGCTTCTCTCTAAAATAATGGCTGATAGATTGGCAATGATTTTACCAAAATTAATACCTTCACACCAGGCAGGCTTTATCAAGGGGAGGTCAACTACTACAAACATTCAGAAAGCAATGCTTTTGCTGGATGTCATGGGTAATAGGGTGAGACTAAAGGGGGAAAACCCAGCCATGATCACTCTGGACGCGGAAAAAGCATTTGATAATGTCAGGTAGTCATGGCAGGGTAGGGTTCCGGACTCTGTAGGCCTTACGGGTTCCTTTTGGCAATATATTTGTGCCCTCTATAGTAATCCCAAGGCCTGTGTGAGTATACCGGGGTATACCTTCAGAAGGGAATGAGACAGGGTTGCCCGCTGTCTCCCCTTCTCTTTAATCTGGCCAAAGAGCCTCTGGCCTTGTATCTAGAGCAATGTAGCACTTATGAAGGTTTTAAAGTGGGAACTAGTGAGATTAAACTCTCACTTTTTGCTGACGATGTCATACTGTATACTCAAAATCCAGAAAGAGACCTCCCATCTATTCTGGCAGATATAGAGACACTTGGCAGACAGTCGGGATTCTCCCTAAATAAAGAGAAATGTGAAATACTTTTCATTAATCCTGGGGGTGGCTCACAGAGAGGGAAATACTTTTATGGCTTACCAGTTGCGAGAGATAGCATAAAATATTAGGGGGTACACTTGGCTAGATCTCATGGACTGACATACAAACTCAACTTCTTACCGGTCATCTCGAAGATAGAACAAGAGTTAGCGGGATGGACTGGATTGCCACTCTCTCTGATGGGACGCTGCCATTTACTTAAAATGGTCAGTTTCGCAAGACTACTCTACCCTCTTCAAACCATCCCCATGCTGCTGAAACATACTGATATATTGAGACTCAATAAGGCTTTCTCTAAATTTTTATGGGGGGGCAAGAGACCCCGATTAGCCTTTGGTGCCTTGATGCAATCAAAGCAGGAGGGGGCCTTCAGCTTCCTGATATTAGAGGATACAATTTAGCGTGCATTTTACGCAATGTTCGTGATTGGATCAGAGGCACTAATAGATTCTCTGATATTAAATTGGAGGGAGAATGGGCCAGACCCTGGGACCTCTCTGCTTTATTACATTCGCCGCTGTCTTGTCTGCCCACCACCCTGAAAAACACGGTGATATATAGAGACACTATTATAACCTGGAGGGAGGTTAGGAAAAAGCTCAAATTACCATGGAAGGTTTCAAGACTGCTTAACCCTTGGGGTTGTCCGGCCTTTCCGCTGGGCTGCGAAAACTCTTTATTCACAGCTTGGAGAGATAAGGGTATCAACACATTAGGGGATCTAATGAATTTAGAAGAAAAAAGATGGATGACTAAGTCGGAGGTCTTGACCGCATATGATCTACCCCAATTCCTTGCTATACAGTTCCGTCAGTTGCATTATAATCTTCTCTCACATTTGCGGGACATCTCGAGAGAAACTGAGGACAATCTTTGGTCCGAATTGCTCACCATGGGTGAGGGTGATATATCAATTACCTCATTATATGCCAAATTACAACAATTTTTGAGACCACTAGTGAAGAGAAGATTCATTAACAAATGGCGGAAACACTTAACTGATCCAGACCTTACCCAGAAAATACTCGAGGGTTGGGGACTGGTTAGACGATATATTACTAATGAGAGATGGAAGGACTCTCAATTTAGGATTATACACGGGACTATTCAGGGTTTCAATATACCTCCATCTCAGGCCAACCAGGGGAGATGGGTTCATTGCCCAAAATGTAAGACATCCATGACGGATCTAGAACATGGTCTCTGGTCCTGCCCGGGCTCACAAAGATACTGGAGGGATGTGGAATCATGGGCTAAAGGGATCTGTGAGGATCTGGGGGGATTGGACCTGATGAGCTGGTTATTTCACTACCAGGTAATCTCTGAAACTAATAGACAGCCACATATACTGTGGCATTACATCGCACTCGTAGCAAAGAGGCTTCTCTTTCAGCACTGGCTCAATGATAGACCCCCAGACCTGTCACAGGTCAGATCGACATTGCGCCATACACTAACACTTGAATCTTTATACGCGTTGCGTAACCCAAATAAATTGACCAACAAATTTTTTTTACAAATGGAGACGATTATTGAAAGAGAGTTCACAGATGTTGAAATAAAAACTTTCATGATACCCTTCCGATCTACTGCATGGTATGCATTGGAAGACTTAGTTGGGACATTGGGCAGATTGAGATGTTTGGACTAGGTGATGTAGATGAACTTGGTTTTTCTGTATTATCAAAATTATTATTTTCCTTTTTCGTATTTATATCTGACATTATTTGAAGATATTTTCAAGGGAGGGTGTGGGGAGGGACAATGGGAAATGATGCTTACTGTAAATTCCTGATTTATGTAATCAACTCTTATTGTTCTTGAACAATTTGTTATATATTAATGTCTAATATCCATAATTTGCTTTTGTGAATTACGGAATTTTGTTCTTATGACTAAAACCCAATAAAAATGATGGTTCAAAAAAAAACAAAACAAGAAAACGGTGCAGACCATATGGTGTTAGTCCATCCGCCACAGGCCGTAAAAAGGTTTTTTTTGCCACTACCAGTCCCGTGGCCATTGGTCCATGTTTAAATAAGTATTAATCCAAGCAAATGCAATAGTTTGTACAGGTAAAGTCTTTGTAGGCCCAAAATGTTCAATGGGTTCAAGTTGCAGTAACTATTCAACACATTTACATTTACCTATTGTTACCTATGGACATCTTTGCTTAGGAGTCCTGGCTTTCACTTTCCACCCCCAGGAACTTTCTTTTCCTAACTTAATATGCATGGGGGTGAGTCCAGTTCCTCCGCCCTTCTGTACACTACTATTCACACATTATTTACATGAAGGCATACAGTGTTGCCAAAAGTATTGACACCCCTGCAATTCTGTCAGATAATACTCAGTTTCTTCCTGAAAATGATTGCAATCACAAATTCTTTGGTATTATTATCTTCATTTAATTTGTCTTCAATGAAAAAGCACAAAAGAGAATGAAGCAAAAAGTAAAACATTGATCATTTCACACAAAACTCCAAAAATGGGTCAGACAAAAGTATTGGCACCCTCAGCCTAATACTTGGTTGCACAACCTTAAGCCAAAATAACTGCGATCAACGCTCGATAACCATCATGAGTTTCTTAATGCTTTGTGAATTTAGACCATTCTTCTTTGGCAAACTGCTCCAGGTCCCTGATATTTGAAGGGTGCCTTCTCCAAACTGCCATTTTTAGATCTCTCCACAGGTGTTGTATGGGATTCAGGTCTGGACTCATTGCTGGCCACCTTAGAAGTCTCCAGTGCTTTCTCTCAAACCATTTTCTAGTGCTTTTTGAAGTGTGTTTTGGGTCATTGTCCTGCTGGAAGACCCATGACCTCTGAGGGAGACCCAGCTTTCTCACACTGGGCCCTACATTATGCTGCAAAATTTGTTGGTAGTCTTCAGACTTCATAATGCCATGCACATGGTCAAGCAGTCCAGTGCCAGAGGCAGCAAAGCAACCCCAAAACATCAGGGACCCTCCGCTATGTGTGGCTGTAGGGACGGTGTTCTTTTCTTTGAATGCCTCTTTTTTTCTCCTGTAAACTCTATGTTGATGCCTTTGCCCAAAAAGAGAGAACATTCTTCCAAAACGTTTTAGGCTTTCTCAGGTAAGTTTTGGCAAACTCCAGCATGGCATTTTTATGTCTTGGGGGAAGAAGTGGGGTCTTCCTGGGTCTCCTACTATACAGTCCCTTTTCATTCAGACGCCGACGGATAGTACGGGTTGACACTGTTGTACCCTCGGACTTCAGGGCAGCTTGAACTTGTTTGGATGTTAGTCAAGGTTCTTTATCCACCATCCGCGCAATCTTGCGCTGAAATCTCTTGTCAATTTTTCTTTTCCGTCCACATCTAGGGAGATTAGCCATAGTGCCATGGGCTTTAAACTTCCTGCGCACGGTAGACACAGGAACATTCAGGTCTTTGGAGATGGACTTGTAGCCTTGAGATTGCTCATGCTTCCTCACAATTTGATTTCTTAAGTCCTCAGACAGTTCTTTGGTCTTCTTTCTTTTCTCCGTGCTCAATGTGGTACACACAAGAACACAGGACAGTGGTTGAGTCAACTTTAATCCCTGTCAACTGGCTGCAAGTGTGATTAAGTTATTGCCAACACCTGTTAGGTGCCACAGGTAAGTTACAGGTGCTGTTAATTACACAATTAAGAGAAGCATCACATGATTTTTCTAACAGTGCCAATACTTTTGTCCACCCCCTTTTTATGTTTGGTGTTGAACTATATCCAATTTGGCTCTTTGTGTTCTTTTCATTGAAGACAAATTAAATGAAGATAATAATACCAAAGAATTTGTGATTGCAATCATTTTCAGAAAGAAACTGAGTATTATCTGACAGAATCTCAGGGGTGTCAATACTTTTGGCCAACACTGTATTTACACTTTTTCATTGTCCACTTTACTCCCTATATTTAAGTGGTGGTTGCCCAAAATTACTACTGGTTGACCTGCGTAGTACGGGGGTCTCACTACTGTCTGCTTTTAGTGTTGTGCGTGCACTATCCACTAGTCTATTGACAAACCTACGTGTTATAGGTGGACTGGGTAACTGTCTGTGAAGCCTTATTCTTACTATAATGCTTAGGGAAAAAAAGGTGTGCTGTAGTCCGTGCTGCCAGGATCACTCACTCCAATAAATACGAGTAGAAAATCTTCATCAAAACCTCCTTTATTCTCCTACGCGTTTCAGTGCCCTCCTGGCACCTTCATCAGGGAGTGCCGGAGGGCACTGAAACGCGTAGGAGAATAAAGGAGGTTTTGATGAAGATTTTCTACTCGTATTTATTGGAGTGAGTGATCCTGGCAGCGCGGACTACAGCACACCTTTTTTTCCCTAAGCATTGTTACAACCTACACGTGAGTGTGGCCGGTGGGAGTCCAGCAGCAGCCATCAGGACATTACCAATAAGCCTTCAAACCAGTTGTGGGTCTCACAACTGGACCAGGTGAGCAGATTTAATTACTCACCATTACACCCATCAGTGTCTAGTGATAAGGGCACTATTGCGCCTCTTGTCCCCCCCCCTTTTTCTCTTGTTTTATTCTTACTATAGGACTTGCAGGTTCACCGATTGCAGGATCCTCTGGTTCTGCTATAACGGGTGCTTCTTGAACTTGAATGGGTTCATCTACATGCTTCTGTAAAGTGGGGGCAGAACACCGGCTACAATCGAGGTGCACTGGCTAGGAAACCAGTATCCTGGGGCAGCCACAGCGAAGAGATCACAGAAAGACTATATTCCCACAAGTCTAAAGGGAAACATCTGCATTGCTAGCAATTCGGCAGTGTGAGTGTTTATTGTTTTTACCTGTGGGGGAATGTCTGTGTATTTATGCTTCCTTTCCAAGATCTGGGCCAAAACATGCTTCACTGGAACCAAAAAAGTGGACATGGTTCATGTCGGTTTCTGTGTCTGTGCAGACGCAGCTCATGGGCAGGAGATGGGAGCGCCTGCTTCATGGACAGCAGATTGTGAAGGACCCTTCCTAAAGTATAGAGGAGGGCCATCCTTAATGTATAAAGGAGGGCCCTTCCAAATGTATAGAGGGCCCTCCCAAATGAATAGAGGAGGACCCTCCCTCATGTACAGATGGCATGACCTTCAGTGCCAGCAACTATAGCTTTGCTTATGCTGTGTTATTCTTAAAACAGTGGATTCACCCCCAAAAGTGAAGAGGAGGGCCGTCCCAAATGTATAGAGGAGGGCCTTCACAAATGTATATACCAGGGCCCTTCCTAATGTACAGATGAGATGACCTTCAGCGCCAGCAACCATGGCTTTGTTATGCTGTGTTATTCTTAAGGCAGTGGTTTCGGCACCAAATGAATAGAGGAGGGCCTGCCCAAACATATGTTACAGGGTGACCTCTGTGCCCTTACCAAACTCAAGTTTCCAGGCTATGTGAACAATCGACTTGAAGGCTGCAGAATGACATGGAGGACGAGGAGGAGAGACTGTAACTGGCATACAAGTAGATGGAAACTATGATGGAAGTTGGGCTGACTACTTTTGGCATATGTAGGATGTGTAATGTGACGTCCCATGCTGTCACTCTGTCGCACCCTCCACCAATTTCACCAAGTGTTCCGTCACAGAAATTTTTCATCCCTCACTGTCCAGAACAACTTCTTCACGTGTCTGTTGTTATGTTGACCTTCCTAGTTGCGTTGGTGACAGCATGGATGATATTGTTTCACACATGCTTATTTAAGCCGTGGACAGAATATTGTCTAAAATAGAACTGGCTATAAACCGAGTATCATCGGGCAGCCACAGGAAAGAGATCATGTAAGCATTCTGTTCGCACAAGCCTAAATGTCAACATCTCCACATATAACAATTTCGCAATGTGAGATTTTTGTATTTGTGCCTGTGAGTATGTGACTGGTTATATATGCTTCCTTTTCACTCTCTCTGCTACGGACAACATGACGCTTCGCTTGGACAACTAAGCGGATGAGGTTGATGTTTGCTTTCTTTTTGCAAATGCACCTTTTGGCAGGAGGTATGAGCACCTGCTTGATAGACAGCACAGACAACATGGCAGTGGTTTGAGCCGCAGTCACAGATTTGGTACTCTGGTGTGCCGTGCACCTACTGGAGTGCTTGGCTGCCATGTGGTTACTCATGGTGCTCAGGTTTCCTTTGCCCTGACCAGTGCTCATCTTGGTATGGCAGATTCTACAGATTACAATGTTTTTTTTCTGACGGACTTTCGGTAAAAAAAATTCTAGACAGCGGCTGAACTGCGGCATGCACTGAATTGGGTCACAGTGAGGGTTCTCTTAGGCACAGTTGACCCAGTTCTCAGTCCGGTCAAACCAGTACCCCTTGGCACTTGTGCTGGTGTTACTGTGTTGCTGTGCTGGCTATGCGTGCCAATGGCCCAGGTCGGATGAGTGGACTCATCATTGACCAGCTCATCTTCCATGTTATCCTCCTTAAGAATTCAGATTGTAGGCTAACCTGATGGCAACTGTGTCTCATTATCATTGTCCTAAATATCTGGAGACAGTAAATCAGGTTCCTCAAAGTGAATTCCTTCAGGCCATTGGTCCTCAAATATGTGTGAATCAATGCTCCCAACCTCCAAAATATATAGAGCACCCTCTCAAATTAATAGAGGAGGGCCCTTCCAAAGTATAGAGGAGGGACCGGCCAAATGTCAAAATAAGTGCGGTCCCTCCAAAGCGTATGTTACAGGGCTCTCTCTGGGCCCTCAGCAAACTCAGGTTTCCTGCCTACTGCAGGTCCTCTGAACAGTTGAATTTAGGGCAGCTAAAGGTCATGGAGGTGGAGGAGGAGGAGGGTTTTGCCCAACGCTAAAATGGGCACATTGTAAACTGTTATGGCATATGTATTCCACTATCTGAGTCTCAATTGGCGAGGGACCGCCCAAATGTAGAAGTAAGAGCGGTCCCTCCAAAACGTACGTTACAGGGCCCCCTCTGGGCCCTCAACAAACTCAGGTTTCTGCCTACTGCTGGCCCTATGAACATTTGAATTTAGAGCTGCTAAATATCATGGAGGTGGAGGAGGAGGAGGGTTTTGCCCAACTGCTATGGAACATGTATTACACTATCTGAGTCTCAATGAGGGAGAGACCGCCCAAATGTCGAAGTAAGAGCGGTACCTCCAAAAGTATATTACAGGACCACCTGAGGCCTCTGAGGTCAAAGATACCTACTGGTACGTTGTAGCTGGCCTTGAAAAGTGCTGGGGAATAGCTAACTAAAAATGATGTATGACAGAGAGACCTACAAAATGTATGAGTCAGGGCCCTCTCAATTGCAAAAGGTGAAAAAAGCTACAACAGTACATGTGAACAAACGCTAAAAGCTATTGCAGAGCACACAGGAAACGCAGTTTGCAGCATTTTCCTGTGAGCTCTGCAGTAGCGCATATCCAGGGATTATCTGTGGAGCCGGCAGCTGCGGTAAGCATCATGTTGCCATTGGGATACATAGGCAGGCGGCACATAGCATTACATGCTGATAACGCTATGCGCTAAGCCTGCAAGAGACTAAGTTTTAAGCAGATTCAGCATATTGAGGGCTAAACGCTAATCAGACCCTAGCCTAACAATGGCGTAATCCTGCAATAAAGCTATTCCCACAAACCATATGTGAGTCAGAAATGCATACAGGCATATTCTCCAGGCTCTTCTCATTCTGATTCATCAGTTTTCCACCCATTTCTGCTTTTTTCTCAGGCTCCACATACCTTTGTAGGGTCCAACAGAAATTTAGTCGTATTTCCCATTGACTTACATTGTACTCGACAAGTTAAGGAGAGGTTCCAGCACCAGCTGGTCGATTCCAAAATCTTTATTCCACAATTTTAAAATCACAGGGAAACGAGGCAAAACAATTTAGGTATATGGTGGGGTGACCGGGCCCTGGTTTACGAGTTTCAAGGTGTAAATTACCTCTTAATCATAACCTGATTATGATTAAGAGGTAATTTACACCTCGAAATGTGTAAACCAGGGCCCGGTCACCCCACCATATGCCTGAATTGCTTTGCCTCGTTTCCCTGTGATTTTAAAATTGTGGAATAAAGATTTTGGAATCAACCAGCTGGTGCCAGAACCTCTCCTTAACTTGTGGACTATACCTTGGATTTTCTGCCGTGCACAAAGGGACAGGTGAGTGGAGATCCCCCCTTGATTGACCTTACATTGTACTCGCTATTCGGAACAAATAAGTAATTATTGCAAAGTAATCGTAACAAGTATAGCAATTATGAATATTACGGTACTCATTCATCGCTAGTTCTTATACTGTCTAGGGTGAAGAATTAAACTGAAATATATCTATGGTGTAATACTGACATCTACTGGTGAATATATAGTATGTAATTCAAGTAAAGAGTACTAATAATAAATGTGAATTTCTCATTAAAATATATCACAAGCCAGAGGAGTATCTTGGTTCTCCGGCACCCAGGCAAGAATTCTGTGTAGCACCCCCCACCCTCCCCAAGTGGTGTGGATAGACATCATGGAACCGCTCATTCATATGCGATTTGCACACTTAGGCTAGGGTCACATCTGCGGCAGGGCTATGTAGATCCTGATCCGGATTTGAGCATTAAAAATGCTCAAAACTGGATCAGGAACCACAGCACATAGGAGCCCATTATAACAACCAGATTGCATTACATGCAATCCGGTTACCGCATCCAGATTTGCAGCCTGCATGAAAAATCATGCAGGTTGCAGTTTTCTGAGTGTTTTCCCTGCCGCAGCAGATTCGTTATGGCTGCCGCAAGGCATATGTGAATGCCTGCGGCAGCCGGCGGCTTTGTTCATCCCTGATGGTGCAGGGATGAACAAAGGGTTAAATAATAAGAATGCATGTGGACAGCATGTCTCTAGGAGGTGTCCACCCTCCCCTAGAGACATGCTGTCCACTCAGGACGGCATGTCAGGGGTTAACTTAGCTGTTAACCCCATCGTCGCTATTGCCGGCTTTCATTCATTCTTTATTACAAGCCGCCGGCTCCCAGCATCAGGACCACTATGCTAGGCACTTTGCGTAAGCATTTTACAGTACAGCATCCTGAGGATGCTATACTGTAAATTGCTAACGCAAAGTGCGTAGCATAGTGGTCCTGATGCTGGGAGCCAGTGGCTTGTAATAAAGAATGAATGAAAGCCGACAATAGCGGCGATGGGGTTAACAGCTAAGTTAACCACTGACATGCCATCTTGAGTGGACAGCATGTCTCTAGGGGGGTGGACACTCCCTAGAGACATGCTGCACACTCCTGTGGCCATGTCAGGGGTTAATAACCCATTTACAGTAAGCCGGCTATTATTGGCTTTCTACAATTTTATCAATGAAGCCGTGGCTCCTGACAGTTGCGCAGATACTGTCCGTAATGTACGTATAGTATCTGCCGCTGTCCAGGGTCCTGTAACCATTACCATTAGGTCTATGGCAGTGCACTACCCATAGACCTAATGTTAATGGTTACAGGACCAAGGACAGCGGCTGATACTATACGTACATTACGTACAGTATCTGTTCAACTTTCAGGAGCAGCGGCTTCATTGATAAAATTGTGCAAAGCCGACAATAGCCGGCTTACTGTAAATGGGTTATTAACCCCTGACATGGCCACAGGAGTGTGCAGCATGTCTCTGGGGGGGTGGGCACCCCCTAGAGACATGTTGCCCACAACTAATATGAATAGTTAATGTTTTATTAAACAGTTAACACTTTGTTCATCCCTGAGGCAGCAGGGACGAACAAAGTAGACGGTAACTGCATTGCTCCGGATTACACATCCGGAGCAATCCGGTTAACGGATTGCGGTTTTCTGCACACATTTTTCCTTAAAAATGTGTGTGAAGGCAATTGCGTTTACCGCCTCCGGATCTGGAGGCAGCAACCATAATTGCCTTTGAAAGTGTGACCCCAGCCTTAGGCTAGGGTCACACTTTGCATGAGTTTTTTTTGGTGCTTTAAAAATAAGCATGCGTTTCTGCATGCTTTTTTTCATTTCTGCATGCATTTTTTAGGCGTTTTTCCATGCATTTTTGAATCAGCAGCAAAAAAAGTTCATGAACTATTTTTTGGTGCTGATTTAAAAACGCATACGTTTTTTAACATGGGCCCCTATGGAAAACGCATGCGTTTTTGGAAGGTACTAAATGGTACTAATGGTACGTGTGTTTTTGCATGCGTTTTTGATGGCAGCTACTCATTTAAGTGCAAAAACGCCTGCCAAAAACGCATGGCACTTTAGGCAAGCGTTTTTGCTATTAGGGCATGTGTTTTTTACACGGGAGCCTCTGGGTGCGTTTTTACATGTGTTTTTAAAAACGCAGGTCTCCAAAAGAGCATGAAAAATATGCAAGTGTGACCCTAGCCTTAGAGCTCATGTGTGACCCTAGCCTGACCCTAGCCTTAGAAAAGATCCAGGGCCGAATCCCCAATGAGCAAAGCACCTCACTTCCCATTGAGATACATGGAGGACTTTGGGTTTCAAATTTACCGCATTAAGTGAGGCGCTATGCTCATTGGTAGCTGTGTGCTGGTGCCGACCAATGAGCATAGCGCCTCACTTCCCATTCAGATACATGGAGGACTTTGAGTTTCAAATTTACCGCTGTAAGTGAGGCGCTATGCTCATTGGTCTCTGTGTGCTGGCGCCGACCAATGAGCATAGCGCCTCACTTCCCATTGAGATACATGGAGGACTTTGAGTTTGACTTTGAGTAAATTTGAAAAAACAATGAAAAAACACAAAAGAGAATGAAGCAAAAAGCAAAACATTGATCATTTCACACAAAACTCCAAAAATGGGTCAGACAAAAGTATTGGCACCCTCAGCCTAATACTTCTTTGCACAACTTTTAGCCAAAATAACTGCGATCAACAACTTCCGGTAACCATCAATGAGTTTCTTACAATGCTCTGCTGGAATTTTAGACCATTCTTCTTTGGCAAACTGCTCCAGGTCCCTGATATTTGAAGGGTGCCTTCTCCAAACTGCCATTTTTAGATCTCTCCACAGGTGTTCTATGGGATTCAGATCTGGACTGATTGCTAAGCCACCTTAGAAGTCTCCAGTGCTTTCTCTCAAACCATTTTCTAGTGCTTTTTGAAGTGTGTTTGGGGTCATTGTCTTGCTGGAAGACCCATGACCTCTGAGGGAGACCCAGCTTTCTCACACTGGGCCCTACATTATGCTTCAAAATTTGTTGGTAGTCTTCAGACTTCATAATGCCATGCACACGGTCAAGCAGTCCAGTGCCAGAGGCAGCAAAGCAACCCCAAAACATCAGGGAACCTCCGGCATGTTTGACTGTAGGGACCGTATTCTTTCCTTTGAATGTCTCTTTTTTTCTCCTGTAAATTCTATGTTGATGCCTTTGCCCAAAAAGCTCTACTTTTGTCTCATCTGACCAGAGAACATTCTTCCAAAACGTTATATGCTTTCTCAAATAAGCTTTGGCAAACTCCAGCATGGCTTTTTTATGTCTCAAGGTAAGAAGTACAGTCTTCCTGGGTATCCTACCATACAAGTCCCTTTTCATTTAGACGCCGACGGATAGTACGGGTTGACACTGTTGTACCATTGGACTGCAGGGCAGCTTGAACTTGTTTGGATGTTAGTCGAGGTTCTTTATCCACCATCCACACAATCTTGCGTTGAAATCTCTCGTCAATTTTTCTTTTGCGTCCACATCTCGGGAGGTTAGCCACAGTGCCATGGGCTTTAAACGTCTTGATGACACTCTGCACAGTAGACACAGGAACATTCAGGTCTTTGGAGATGGACTTGTAGTCTTGAGATTGCTCATGCTTCCTCACAATTTGGTTTCTTAAGTCCTCAGACAGTTCTTTGGTCTTCTTTCTTTTCTCCATGCTCAATGTGGTACACACAAGGACACAGGACAGAGGTTGAGTCAACTTTAATCCATGTCAACTGGCTGCAAGTGTGATTTAGTTATTGCCAACACCTGTTAGGTGCCACAGGTAAGTTACAGGTGCTCTTTATTACACAAATTAGAGAAGCATCACATGATTTTTCTAACAGTGCCAATATTTTTGTCAACCCCCTTTTTTATGTTTGGTGTGGAATAATCCAATTTGGCTTTAGGACAATTCTTTTTGTGTTTTTTCATTGAAGACAAATTAAATGAAGATAATAATACCAAAGAATTTGTGACTGCAATCATTTTCAGGAAGAAACTGAGTATTATCTGACAGAATTGCAGGGGTGTCAATACTTTTGGCCACAACTGTAAATGGAATGACCTCACGCTTGGCAATCTATAAACGGATTGGTGTTCATATATTCAGTCTTTTGAGGTTTTTCTTTTGGATGTTTTTCTTTTTAAGGCTAGGGTCACACTTGGCATGAGTTTTTTTGGTGCCTTAAAAATAAGCATGCGTTTCTGCATGCTTTTTTCATTTCTCCATGGGTTTTTTTAGGTGCTTTTTGGCACCCATGCGTTTTTCCATGTGTTTTTGAATCAGCACCAAAAAATAGTGCATGGCACCTTAGGCATGCGTTTTTGCTGTAGGGGCATGCGTTTTTGCTATAAGGGCATGCGTTTTTCCTATTAGGGCATGTGTTTTTTGCATGGGGACCTATGGGTGCATTTTTACATGCATTTTTAAAAACGCAGGTCTCCAAAAACGCATGGAAAATCTGCAAGTGTGATCCTAGCCAAACTGTGTGTCCTATCTTTTATCTGAATTCCAGCACTCAGGGGGTTCACAGATGCCAGTGCTTGTAGCCTTCAGATAGTATTTAGACCTCCATACACATGAGACTAAAGTTGGCCTTGTTCACACATACCATCATTTTTGGCATTCTCTGCGTTTTTTAGCTGTTAATAAAAAACGCACATGCGTTACTTAAGTGTAGCTGCGTTTTTTAACAACACATGTTTTTTTTCACCATTCCAAAAAACACTGCATGCAGCATTTTTTGGGTGCTGTATGTTTTTTTTAACATGGGGCCCTATGGGAAACGCAAGCGTTAACGCATGGCACATATAGGCACCTGTGTTAACGCATGCGTTAACGCATATGCGTTTTTAATGAAAAAATGACTAAGGCTAGGGTCACACTTAAAACTTGACGGCAGGGGTGCCCACTATCTCCCCTGTTATTTAATCTGGCCCTGGAACCCCTAGCAAGATTCATAAATGGGGCTAGCTCTTTCTCCGGTATCACGGTGGGTCGCTGTGAGGTGAAGTCTGCCTTATTTGCAGACGATATCGTTCTTTTTATGAAAGATCCGGGGCGAGACCTGCCTTCATTGATCAATGACATAGAGGGCTTTGGCACATTTGCTGGATTTACTCTCAATAGACGCAAATGTGAGATATTGAGTATAAGAGGAGGGAGCTCCTTGCAAAAGCTAGCTTCGCAATTGGGTATACCACTGGCCCGCTCACATATCAGATACCTGGGGATACAGCTGGGCAGGACACCGGGGCAGGTCTACCTGCTTAACTATCCCCCACTATTTAATAAAATTGAACAAGAGCTTAAGAGATGGGCGAATCTCCCATTGTCATTACTGGGTAGATGTCATTTGATAAAAATGATTAGTTTTGCCCGTCTTCTCTATCCTATGCAAACACTACCCCTATTGTTAAGGCTTATAGATGTCAAAAGAGTCAACAAAGCATTTTCCGCTTTTATCTGGAGGGGACGCAGACCAAGAATACATTTGGGAACGTTAATGTTGCCCAGGGCTGAAGGAGGTACGAACTTGCCTGATGTACTTGGGTATAACTTGGCGTGTTTGCTGAGGCACGTCGTGGAATGGATTACAAAAGCTAACAGGTACTCCGCTGGTCAGATAGAAGCAGAGTTTTGTGCCCCCTGGGATCGTTGCTCCTTACTACATTCTTCTTTAGTACATATTTCAGAAAAAATTAAATCGGCCGTTATCTGTAGGGGACACGATAGCAGTTTGGAAGGCAGTGAGGAAGAAATGTGGGCTATCTTGGAAAATGTCTAAACACCTCAACCCCTGGGCCTTCCCGGATTTTAGGATGGGATGGGAGAACGCATTGTTTACAGAATGGAGGAGGAAGGGGTACAGAAGATGGGGGTCTTGTTACATGAGACGGACAGACGCTGGATGACGGGAACGGAGACTCTGAGGAAATTCGGCTTGGGAGGGACACAAGGACTTCAGTATATGCAATTGAAGCAACATATTATGACTAACCTTAGAGACGTATCTACGGAAGTGACCCCTAATGTATGTGACAAGTTGATTGGTTTGGAATCCTTCCATCTTAGCATATCTTCTATATATCGAGAACTCAGAGGAACATTGACTCCAAATGGGTACTCACATCTGTTTTCTAAATGGAGAAAATTCTTAGTAGATGATACAGTGGCGGAAAGCATCCTGACGGGGTGGAACAAGGTGAGAAGATTTATTCTTAGTGAACAATGGAGGGACTCTCACTTTCGTATCATACACGGGATGGTATATGGTTTCAACTTCCCACGCTCTACATCCAACCCTGAACGCATAACATGCTGCCCTAAATGTTGAAAGGAAAACACTGATATGATTCATGGTCTTTGGACATGCCCCAAAGTTGGATCGTTTTGGACAATGGTGAATGATCTGCTTTATAGATATTGTGGCTGCCAATATGCACTGGAACCCACGAAGTGGATATTCCAAGACATAGCGGCGACCGGGAAGAACAAAATGTCCCTGAGGTTTGCGCATGTCCTCATTTTGTTGGCCAAACGGATGTTGCTCATATATTGGTTACGTCCTGACCTACCGAGGGAGTATGATATCGAGGCGGGATTAGATAGAGCGATGGAGATTGATAGAAGGAAGGTATTACGGGATAAAGAATCACTAACAATGTCATTTATGCAAAAGTGGAGGAGCTATATAGAGTCTAAAGACTCTATAGCCACAATTCACTACATCATGGGACCTCTTAAAGATACCTCGTGGTACTTGCTGAAAGACTTGGAAGGATCATTGGGGAAATTAGGGGTATGATGAATGATAGATAGTAAAGGAGCAGGGTATGGAATGTACCTTCACACTAGGTTAAGAGGAAAGGATGGGTATGTTCATTCTGTGCTTCGGACATAGGAAGTTTACACACTCGGTCTGCTGGGTGTGGATATTTTCAACTGGATCTCTGCCTTTAATCTATGTAGGTGTTTTTGACTGCTCTAGAAGTTTTGGGGATATTTGGTTTTATTGTTATGCCTTGATTTAGCCTTTATGCTGTACAGTCTTCTCTTTACACTATATGTTTACTGTAAGGTACGAATATATATCGTGAAAATGTGTTGTTGGATATTTTCCTATGTATTGTTTTCAAAAATGAAAAACCCTTAATAAACATGATGTTTCAAAAAAAAAAAAAAACTTGAATTGCGTTCACCGCATCCAGATCCGGATGCGGTGAACGCAATTGCGGTCCCACACATTTTTTATGAAAAATGTGTGGAGTGAACCCATTCCAATAACCGGATTGCCAGGATGAGGAATCCTGTTACCGTATACTTTGCTTATCCTGGCTGCCGCTGCACATAGATCTTACTGTATAAGCCTTCAGGACCTCGGACAGCGCACATACTATACCTACAATAGGTATAGTATGCGCAGCTGTCAGAGGAGCCGCCGGGTTCATTGATAAAAGTTGTACAGAGCTGACAGGACTCGCAATACTGTATATGAGGAATTAACCCCTGACATGCCCACCTGAGTGGGTAGCATGTCTCTAGGGGAAAAGGGCACCCCCTAGAGACATGATGGCCAAAATTAATATTAACATTACAGCTTTTTTAACAGTTTAAAAGGAACCTGTCAGGTGGTTTATGCCCCTCCAGCTATTACCCTGTTTCCCCGAATATAAGTCACCCCCGAATATAAGTCAGGGCAGGGCTGGCGCAGAATTTTCCAATATAAGTCATACCCCGATTATAAGACAGGGTGACTTATTTTCGGGGAATATAAGACAGGGTACCGCTGAAGTGCCATTTTTGCCCATTGCATGTTTTACCTGTGTCCCCGCTGTCCTCCGTGGGCTCCCCTTCTGCCCTCAGGTGCAGCTGCAGGTCCGCTGTCCCCCGTGGGCTCTCCTCTGCCCTCAGGTGCCGCAGGTAACCCCGAGGCATAGGGTTAATCTTGTGCGCCTGTCGCCCCGGCCTGACGTCACCGCTGCCGGCAGGAGCTTCTGATTGGCCAGCGGCTCCCCAGCATCTCGAGCGCTGATTGGCTCAGCGGCTCGAGTGCTGATTGGCCAGAAGCTCCTGCATGAAGAAGCATCTGGACAACGTCCTGCACCGCGAAGGTATCCATAGCCCGAGGCCGCCATTACCCTAAAAAGTAAGGATGTTTCCTTGCCGACTTGCCCATTAAAACCGCAATTGCGCCGCACAGCCGACTTGCGGCACACTTGCGGCACACTTGCAGCAGGTCCCCATACAATGTACGGTACTGTATGGGACACTTGCGGCAAGGTGCGGTTACCGCACCTTTGCCGCACCTTGCCGCAAGTGTCCCATACAGTTCTGTACATTGTATGGGGACCTGCCGCAAGTGTGCCGCAAGTGCAAGTCTGTTCAGCTTGTTAATAAATGTTAATTTTATGGTTAAAAAAAAATTGTCATTTTTTTTAATGTAAGTCATACCCCGAATATAAGACAGGGTGGGACTTTTGGGGGTAAAATTAATATAAGACACTGTCTTATATTCGGGGAAACACGGTACTATCTGTATCTGCAGCTTCATAATACTATTCTAATCATCCCTGTCTGAGCTCATAGTGTAATGTGAAAGGTGAAAAAAAGCATCTATACACTTACATTTCAGTCCCCACCTTGGAGGAGGGGACTGTCTGGCAGATAATAGTAAACTCACTTTTAACTAAAGTGAGTGGCTAAAGGACATGTGTGATGTAACGATCATGTGACCATAGTGGGTAGAGCTAAGCCAGCAAACGTATTATGTTCTATGAGAACTTAGCTCCGCCTATTGTAGTCACATGGTTGTGACATCACATCAGGTCTCCCAACATGTTCTAACATAAGGCTGAAATGTTAACTATTAACCTGCCAAACAGTCCCCGTCCTCCAAGCTGGGGACTGACTGCCTCATTACATAAGGAAATGTAAGTGTATAAATGCTTTTTTTCACCTTTTACATTACACTATGAGCTCAGACAGGGATGATTAGAATAGTATTATGAAGCTGCAGGTACAGACAATGATAGCTGGGGAGGCATAAACTAGCTGACAGGTTCCCTCTAAGGGAAGCCGGGGGAGCCGGGATAAGCAAAGTATACTCAGGATTACACATCCTGAGCAATCCAGTTATCGCAATGCGGCACACAGAACCGCTCCGAAAACTGCAGGCTACATGATTTTTTACGCAGGCTGCAGAGTTGGAGGCGGTAACCGGATTGCTTGTAAAGCAATCCGGTTTTCATAATAGGCTCCTATGAGGAGAGTTTCCTGCTCCGGTTTTGAGCTTTTTAAAAAAACTTGCCAAAAACGTTCAGAACCACAGGGGACACTATTTGGCAACTTTAGAAAAATTGATCGGTTTTTTTAAGTGCTAAAAAAACGCATTGGTATGTGTGAACAAGGCCGTTGGCTAAACCTGAGGACAGTCTAATGTGTATGGGGGCTCTAACTGATGATTTGTCGAGGGAAATAAGGATCCAGCATGTCCGATTACAGGCTGTAGATCCTTTTGTCCTCTAAGTGATAAGCTGCAGCCAGAGACATCTAAGGCCCCTTTCATATCAGCGGTTCTGTCTGGATCCGGCCAACTTGCAGTACACTTGCAGCAAGTTCCCATTCATTCTCTATGGGGCTTGCAGCAATTGCGGTTTTGCTGCAATCCGGCAATTCCGGCAGTTACGGCCGTAAAAAGACCTGCAGTTAGTAACGGGTTCTTTTGCCACAGCAAGTGCCAGATCTGGCAGGACCGCAATTGCCGCACCCGACCGCAAGCCCCATAGACAAGACATGGGCTTTGCCGAATCGGTGTTGCAATTCAGCCGTTAGGCGGCAGTTCGGGTGCCATCTGCCGGATCGACCGGAAGCATCAGCAAACTGCTTCCATACAGTATACAGGAACACTGGGTAGAATGAGAGCTCCTGTATATGGGAGAGCCGAGTAAGCTCCCCATCCCTCATCCATGTAACTTCTGCCCCCATCCTTGCAGCTTCTCCCCCACCTTCCATGTAGCTTCTCATGCCCATCCATCCATGTACCTTCTCCCCCATCCACCCATGTACCTTCTCCCCCATCCACCAAACCATCCATGTACCTTCTCCCCCATCCATCCATCCATCTATCCATCCATCTATCCATCCATCATCTGCCCCCTTTTCCATGCCCCCCTCCTCCATCCATCTTCTGCCCCTTTTCCAAGCCGCCCCATCCATCCATTAATCCATCCCGTTCTGCCCCCTCTTCCAGGCCGCCCCTTCCATCCATCCCATTCTGCCCCCTCTTCCAGGCCGCCCCTTCCATCCATCCCATTCTGCCTTCTCTTTCAGGCCGCCCCATCTATCCACCCATCCATCCCATTCTGTCTCCCCCAGGCTGCTAGCTTCAGCTGTAACAGCACCTTAACTGACTCCACACTACTGATTCCGGATCCTGGCACCTTCTTCCTCTGTGGCTCCCGATCTCCTGTTTGTCAGCACCATGCACCCAGCAGCTTCTCCCTCTGTGATTCCCCGGTCTTCAGCTCGACCGCACCAGGCACCCGACACCAGCACCAGGCACCTGCACCTGGCACCAGACACTTGTACAAGCACCACCCTTGTGTCCATCCATATCCCTGCACCCTGCTGTGTCCATCCATATCCCTGCACCCCTGTCCCATCCATATCCCTGCACCCTTGTCCCATCCATATCCCTGCACCCCTGTCCCATCCATATCCCTGTACCCCTGTCCCATCCACATCCCTGCACCCCTTTCCCATCCACATCCATGCACACCTGTCCCATGCACATCCATGCACCCCTGTCCCATCCACATCCCTGCACCCCTGTCCCATCCACATCCCTGCACCCCTGTCCCATCCACATCCCTGCACCCCTGTCGTACCCACATCCCTGCACACCTGTTCCATCCACATCCCTGCACACCTGTCCCATCCACATCCATGCACCCCGTTCCCATCCTCATCCCTGCACCCCTGTCGTACCCACATCCCTGCACCCCTGTCCCATCCACATCCATGCACCCCTGTCCCATCCACATCCATGCACCCCTGTCCCATCCACATCCCTGCACCCCTGTCCCATCCACATCCCTGCACCCCTGTCCCATCCACATCCCTGCACCCCTGTCCCATCCACATCCCTGCAACCCTGTTGTACCCACATCCCTGCACCCCTGTCCCATCCACATCCCTGCACCCTGTCCCATCCACATCCATGCACCCCTGTCCCATCCACATCTCTGCACCCCTGTCCCATCCACATCTATGCACCCCTGTCCCATCCACCTCCCTGCACCTCTGTCCCATCCACCTCCCTGCACCTGTGCCCCATCCATATCCCTGCACCCCTGTCCCATCCATATCCCTGTACCCCTGTCCCATCCACATCCCTGCACCCCTTTCCCATCCACATCCATGCACACCTGTCCCATGCACATCCATGCACCCCTGTCCCATCCACATCCCTGCACCCCTGTCCCATCCACATCCCTGCACCCCTGTCCCATCCACATCCCTGCACCCCTGTCGTACCCACATCCCTGCACACCTGTTCCATCCACATCCCTGCACCCTGTCCCATCCACATCCATGCACCCCGTTCCCATCCTCATCCCTGCACCCCTGTCGTACCCACATCCCTGCACCCCTGTCCCATCCACATCCATGCACCCCTGTCCCATCCACATCCATGCACCCCTGTCCCATCCACATCCCTGCACCCCTGTCCCATCCACATCCCTGCACCCCTGTCCCATCCACATCCCTGCACCCCTGTCCCATCCACATCCCTGCAACCCTGTTGTACCCACATCCCTGCACCCCTGTCCCATCCACATCCCTGCACCCCTGTCCCATCCACATCCATGCACCCCTGTCCCATCCACATCTCTGCACCCCTGTCCCATCCACATCTATGCACCCCTGTCCCATCCACCTCCCTGCACCTCTGTCCCATCCACCTCCCTGCACCTGTGCCCCATCCACATCCATGCACCCCTGTCCCATCCACATCCCTGCACCCCTGTCCTATCCACATCCATGCACCCCTGTCCTATCCACATCCCTGCACCCCTGTCCCATCTACATCCCTGCATCCCTGTCCCATCCACATCCCTGCACCCCTGACCCATCCACATCCATGCATCCCTGTCCCATCCACATCCATGTACCCCTGTCAAATCCATATCCATGCACCCCACCTGCTCCACAGTCCCCCATCTTTGGCTGTTCCAGGCTACTGCGGCCTCTCCCCACCTCTGCGGTGCGCAATGCTGCCGGCAGTGAAGGGGTAAATTTATCAGGAGCATGTACACGCAGCCACACGCAGGTTCAGAGAGATGCCTGGAGGCTGGAGATCCCACCGAACCCGGAAGTGCAGGGGGCACAGAGTATTATTTCATCAGCGTTTTAAAGACACTGATGAAATGATATACAGGGACTTCTGTGCTGCCTCGGCTCCGTCGCTGTGACACGACCCTCCCCCGTAAACACTCCGATTTTGCTATAGAGTCTGGGGGATGGGGGAGAACGGTAAAAAAAATAAAAAATAGATGTCACCTGCAGTCCCATGTGTGGCTCCCCAGGGGTTAATGTGCCACAGTAACATCAACGTGGGTTAATCCCCCACACAACACCTAACACTGCACTAGTGTCTCTAGGCCAGAAGGGGGAGCTAAAGCAGCTCCCCTATATATTCTGGTGTAGAGAGGAAGTGAGTAGTTTTGCGGTGCAGCACTGAGGAGGAAAGGACTGGGGTGTAAAGGAGCTACCTTAAGCTTCCTCACAGTCTGCTACTCAATTCCAGGCCTAGCCAGGGTCTGAGAACAGGAGTCAAGAGAATAGAGGAACACATTTGGGAGATTGAGTTACCTCATAACTCGCCTCGGAGGAGTGCACAGACCGGATACCGGATCCGAAACTGTGACTGACAAACGCAGCACAGTAAACACTGGACTAGTGGAGGTTATAGATCTACACTGTACCTCAGCGAAGCAAACGGCGGGGTCAGAAACACTCGCAAAGACTCAAGTTGCCTAGCAAGTGGGTACCCGTGAGAAGAGACAGGGCCAGCAGCCTAGCTGAAGTGGCAGCAGGGCCACACACACAGTGCAGGAGTGGGAAGCTGAGGACCCGGTCAGGGTGGGAGCAACCTGGCCACGGTATAGACTCCGTGGACAGTACTCTGCTAACAACATCTGCAGTAAAGACTTGGAAAACTACAAAAACTGTGAGTCTGTGTGATCTTTGTGCTCAAGACCCACTTTCCCTCACAAACTGCCATCACCTCTACTACCACACCTATCCTGCAACATCCATAGCATCAATCATAGACTATTACTACCACTGCCCCGGGGAACCAAGCTCTACCCGCGGAGAGCCGTTACATCACTGGCTGCCAAACATCATCCCCGGAGGTTCTGCAGCAGTGGTGGTCACCCTGACCACAACCTGTGGGTGGCGTCACGACAAACTCCCCTGTAAATACTCCCCCCAACTTATATTGTGGGCTCAGGACATGGTCCGGATCAAGACTGCTGTGACATCCCCAGCATATATCCCTCATCCCATTGGGCTCCACACATGCAACGCCACAGATAATAGAGTGATAAGTCTCTGAATACAGATAATGGAGTAGAGGTCATCTGCAGTCCCATGTCACACCACAGAAAACACACTGATCATTCTTGAATACAAATAATGTAGTAGATGTCATCTGTAGTCCCATATAACACCAAAGAAAACACACTGATCACTCTGAGTACAGATGCTGTAGATGTCGCCTGCAGTCCCATGCATCATCCCAGATAACACAGCACAGTAATAAGGATAGGGTCACATTAGCGTCAGTCTATAGGCTGATGGACTCGATGAAAACTTTGAATCTGGCAGCTTGAGAGCATAGCGTTAACGGTGTGTCATACTGCACTCAGGCTTCCTATTCAATGCTCATGCTTAGTCCCCCCGCACAGTGCAGCCGGCCACTTCACTGATAAGGGCCAGATATGCACTTTTGATCAGCACATAGGAAACGCTGCCTGCAGCGTTTTCATGCAAGGGTGACCTTAGCCAAAGGCTAGGGTCAGATTCGTGCCATGCATCCACTAAAAGCATGTGTTTTTTTTCATGTGCACATGTAGACCCCAATGCTAAAAAAACGCATTGCTAAAGTGCAATGCATTTGGCGCTATGCATTTTTTGCAGCACACCTAAAAACGCGGGCTGCAGGGTTTTTGGGCCTGTTAGGCTAGGGTCACACTTGGAGGGTGACCCACGTTTCCTGGATCTGCTGCACGCTTAGCCCGGTCTGCTGTAACGGCTAGCGTCAACATTGCTTGCTGCCTGGCAACGCTGCTCCATAGTAATCCTTAGTTTACCTTGCATGCGGCCACACACAGTGCCCCAGGAAGTGCGCTTTAGCTGAACACACAGGCAAACGTTGCCTGCAAGGATCCGGGAAACGTGGGTCAACCTCCAAGTGTGATTTGCATCATGGATTTGCTAAATGCATGCGCTATTTTCATGTGCAAATGTTGAAAAACGCATGCGTTAACGCACCCCTAGACTCCAAAGTAAAATACGCATTGCAAAAGTGCAATGCGTTTGATGCCATGCATTTTTGCAAGTGCACCAAAAAACGCGGTATGCAGCATTTTTTTGTGCTTTTGCAAAAATGCATGTTTTTTTAACAGGAGTTTATGGGAAACGCATGCGTTAATGCATGGTGCATATACCGTATGTACCATGCTTTAACGCATGCATTAATGCATGCGCTAAAAATGAACATACATGCCATGAAAATGGCAAGGGGAAAAAAGGATCCTTTAATGCATCCTTCCAACGGATGCAAGCTCCCAAGTCTGACCCTAGCCTAACACAGTAATTATAGATGACAACAGAACCAAACCAAAGTGCAAAGACAAATACAAGATGTTGGAAGAAAGTAGCTTTGAAACTGTCAATGTAATAAATGTAATGTCAGGGAAAATATTAAGAATAATAATTTTTATTATTTGTATAGCGCTATTAATTCCATAGCACTTTACATACATCAGTAATGCTGTCCCCATTGGGGCTCACAATCTAAATATCCTATCAGTATGTCTTTACAATGTGGGAGGAAACCGGAGTGCCCTGAGGAAACCCATACAAACACAGGGGAGAACATACAAACTCCTTGCAGATGTTGTCCTTGGTGCGAACATCTGCAGGGATGAATTCTTGCTTGTTTTCTGAAATTCTATACTTCTGTTTCTAGATACAAAAAGAATTAGGTTATGTGCTTATGTTGCAGATTTGGTTGCAGAAATGTCTGCACCAAATCTGCATTTCCTAGCAAGAATAAGGCCACGTTCACTCTTTGAGTATTTGGTGAGATTTTTACCTCAGTATTTGTAGCAAAAACCAGGAATGGAAAAGTGTAATACCCTAGGGTCACACTTGCGTCATGGCCCTAGCCTGTTCTAAACTTAGTGCCAGGCAGGCACCCTGTCTGACACCTCAGCCTACGAATCTTCTGTATTTTTTTATTATTATTTTTGTTGGGGTGTCAAGAATTTGCAGGGACACGTGTTTGATGTGTGCTCCTGCCACAGTATGTTTGGCCACACGTCATGATACTGAAACAAGCCTTCCTACACCCACCATGTTGTTTTTAATTGATAAAACATTGGCCCCCAAACAACACATGAATGTCCCATGTGTAACTGTACACTTTGCATGTTCCATGTGGTTAGGCATCCAACCTCAATTTAATACTGATTCAAATCGGCATTGTGGGCCTATAAGTATGTATACACATATGGTTTTATGTATGCCCAATTTCACTTCTTCTCATGTGCAGAACACGGCAATGTCTACAGTGTCATCGAATTCTGGAGACAAGTGAGTAACTGTAATGTCTGTCGAATGTATATTTGATTTGTGTGTAATCATTTTCACATGGTGCCATCACATGTTTGCTACATGCACCGTCACATATTTTTTGCTCATAGGCTGAGTGTGTTCAATATGCGTGGCGCCCTGCAAAGCAGGCATCACAGAGGGGTACTGTACCCATAAAAGCGGTGCAGATACTCCAGCGGCAAGTAGATTTCAGGCTGATGGGTGGAACCTACACACAAGCACCCCCACACTAGATCACATGGTGGAGGTACCGGGAGGGAATAAAAACCACCTCCGGGGGGAACTAGAGAGGAGAAGGAGTTGGAGCGAAGCTGAGCTCAGAGCTAGTCAGCCAGGCAGTGGGCCTGAGGGAGCAAGGAGGGTCTCTCGGCTGAGGACCCGGGAAAGGCTAAGAAAGATCCCAGGTGCAGACAGCCAGCCTGGGTGAGAAGAGGGACTTCAGAGAGTCCAACCCCGGCAGCTTACCGGGCACCGGAGCCCGCACTTGTGGGATTCTCCAAGGACCACAGAAAATCTGGTGAACTGAGGGTATATATATATATACCGCTCAGACTCTTAAGCGACCAGAAGAGGGTACCAGGATCGCCTGAAGGTTCGGCGGTCCAGGAGAGGGTAACCCGACGGGAGCAAGGAGAGTGAGAGACAGCAGGAGGCCAGATCTGCTTTATGGGGTCAGACTTCACACCAAACATGGGAAGCAGGGAAGAATTGAAAGAGAAAAGGCACACGCTGAGGGTTCCATCCAACTACCTGAGATCTGCTTGCAGCCATCCTTTAGCTACTTGTTATTTAACATCTTGCTGAACTGAGGACTGTAGCCATTGCTGCTAAAGTTCCAGTAAAGTACCCGGAGTGAAGTGACTGCGACTCTGCTGCATCTTCTTTCCCATGAACTTATTCCTTTCACAGGATCGCTGCCCCGAAGGTCCCAGTCCTGCCTGCGGAGGACTACACCATCTCAGCCGCAATACCACCGACCTCCGGTGGACTGTGGCGGCGCTGGTGCTACTTCACCAGGAACTGCAGGTGGCGTCACGACAACTAACTTTGCAAATACTTCCTTGTACATAAATCCCCTTTTAACGAGAACAGTCCCCCGGGACACGGGATCAAGCGTGGCCGCCATTCCCTTTGACACAGTTAACCCCTTTGCTGCCTGATACCCAAGTACCCCACACCCTGAGGCGACACGTATGCATCGCCCTCAGGGATATGGGTTACTTGGGACCGGTCCCTGCTATCTGTTCACAGGGGGATGTCACGGTTGTGGCTGTGGACTGGTTCAGTGGCCCTGGAGGGACCACAAAATAAAAGGGGAATTGTAAAAAGGGAAAAATAAATAAAAATGAATGTCACTGTGACGCCACCTATGGTATGCAGCCAGATGTGACCGCCGCTGCTTGCTTCAGCTACAGGGGATGATTATGGGATGCAGTAATGGCCCCTTTACACGCAGCTACAGGTAACAGGTTTTCTACAGGTAACTTACTGGCTGAAGTGAAATCATGGAGACATAGTTCCATTTGTACACAGCAACAAGATAGAACCATGTCTCCATGATTTCACTGCAGCCAGTAAGTTACCTGTGGAAAACCTATTACCTGTAGCTGCGTGTAAAGGGGCCATAAGTTGATAAGCCCTCCACAGGTAGGGCTAGGTTGATCCCTGGGCCAGTGGTAATAGTTGTTGTGAGATGATGATGGGGGTGCACTTAATACTGACTGGAGTGCTTTAGATCTCCCAGGCTCGACCTCTCCTCAGATGCTGGTCTGCACAGCCAGCAATAAAGATTCTCACACTTGTTTCAGGTTTTAACTGGGTACTTTACTCACTGCTCTTAGTTCACATAGTCACGGTTTCTTTTACAGTGAGCGTACCGGTAGCCGATCAGCAGCTGGTCTGGTTCACCAAAGCACCCCTTTCTTTAGCCTTTCCGGGTCTCTCTCCTCAGTACCACTCACTACCTCAGGGCCAGCAGTCGCGGACTTCTCAAGGGGGTCCTCTCTCTAACCCCAAGTCCTATGTGAAGCTTTTCCTAGGTGTGACGGTCTGTTCAGTTCCGAGCATAGAGACCCTTCACCTCACCGGGTAATCTGTGGCCGGGGCTTGTAGTTTCCAACCACTTTTAGAGGGCCAGTACCCTGTCCGTCGACCCAGTCCCTTGGTGTCTCCATAAAGCCGGTCTGCCACCTTGGACTCCTTCTCCACTACACCTGGTCAGTAGTCTCGGACCCGGTCAGCCAAAAGATGACACCGGCTGCTGGGTCCCGGTGTATTCTCTCTCTTGTTTACAGTTTTTCTTTGTGTAATACTGAGCAATCCGGTTCCCGTATATTTGCTGAAGGCTTATACAGTAAGATCTATGGGCAGCGCTGCCCATACTGTATAAGCCGGGAGCAGCCGGGTTCATTGATAAAAGTTGTACAGAGCCGATAGGACTTGGCAATACTGTACATGAGGAATTAACCCCTGACATGCCCACCTGAGTGGGTAGCATGTCTCTAGGGGGGGTGGGCACCCCTATAGACATGATGGCCAAAATTAATATTAACATTACAGCTTTTTTAACAGTTTAATCACGTTGCTTAACCCGGCGGCAGCCAGGATAAGCAAAGTATACGGGAACCGGATTGCTCAGGATTACACATCCTGAGCAATCAAGGTTATTTCAATGCGGTTCCCTCCACACATTTTTCATTAAAAAATGTGTGGGACCGCAATTGCGTTCACCGCATCCGCATCTGGATGCGGTGAACGCAATTCGATTTTAAAGTGTGACCCTAGCCTAAGTCAAATTTGTAAGGTTTAGTAAACCATTCAACCATTGTGTTTTTCCCTTTTCCACCCTAATTAAAAAAAAAGCACAAGAAGTCACATAAGAAAGGACATAAAGCCAAAAAAGGAAAGCAGGCACCCAGGGTCGTCTCCGCAAACACCCGCCGTAAGCTATTGTCCTGGGACACAAATGTCGAACACAAATTGTAACCATTTGTATTATCATGTGTGTATTTTGACTTACACATCACATATGTTTTTGTTGCTCACATGTGCAGGTGAAGGAGGCTTCAAAAGTCTGTGAGAAGACATCCGTGAAAAAAAGGACTGTAGAGCAGAAAAAGATCCCAGAGGTAAGTAAACTTGTCACCTACACAGTTTATTCTGCCTTGATTTATGTATTTCTGCCCTGTTTGACTGTATGACATGACCTAAGGCTGGCTTCACATTAGCGTTTGCGAGCGCAGCGCACCTAACGCAGCGAAATGCTTGCACATAGGGATGAGCGAGTATGCTTGTCATTACTCAGTACTCCCATGAATATCATGGTACTCGGGGTACTCGGCGAGTACCGAGTAATCCCGCGATACTCTTGCTATGCTCGGGGTCCAACTCCCTGCGTGTTGGCGCTCTTTACAGAGCCAGCCCGCATGCAGGGATTGGCTAACAGCCACTGTAAAGCCACAGCCCTGTTGGTTGTGGCTTTACAGTGATTGGTTGGCCGCACAGCGTGATCAAGTATTTATAAGACCTGACCGCGCTGTGCTCATCACTCTGCTCCACAGACAGGCAGTGTAGGGAGAGGTGCTGCTGATTGAGGGACAGCTTTGTGGCCTTTCAGCTAGTGTAGGCGCAGGGCTGCTAATCTAATTACCACAACAGTTCTTCTGAGGACTGATAGAGCTGTATACAGGCAAGCAGGGAGGCAGGGTATATAGCAAACTTCGTTGTGCCAGTATACCAGCCTGCATCACATCTGGGGCTGGCGGACAGGCTGGAAATCTCATCCATCCAAAACAGTGCTTTTAGGGATTAATTTAGCTCTCTATAGGTAGGAGTGGGTTTTAGCGGAAATTAGTATACACCAAAACACTGTGTATTCTCGTCAGCATTTGTGTCTGACCGGTCCACCTGCTGAGATTTAACCTCTAATCTCTAATCTCAGTGTCCACTAAAAACCAACTCTTGTTTGCATTCATTTACCACTTTTGTGTGGCAGGAGTGGGTTGTAGCGGAAAATAGTATACGCCAAAACACTCTGTATTCTCGTCAACATTTGAGTCTGACCGGTCCACCTGCTGGGATCTAACCTCTAATCTCTAATCTCAGTGTCCAGCTAAAAAACAACTCTTGTCTGCATTCATTTACCATTTTTGTGCGGCAAGAGTGGGTTGTAGCGGAAATTAGTATACGCCAAAACACTCTGTCTTTTCGTCAGCGTTTGTGTCTGATCGGTCCACCTGCTGGGATTTAACCTTTAATCTCTAATCTCAGTGTCCAGCTAAAAACCAACTTTGTCTGCATTGATTTACCATTTTTGTGCGGCAGGAGTGGGTTGTAGCGGAAATTAGTATACGCCAAAACACTCTGTATTCTCGTCAGCATTTGTGTCTGACCGGTCCACCTGCTGGGATTTAACCTCTAATCTGTAATCTCAGTGTCCAGCTAAAAACGAACTCTTGTCTGCATTCATTTATCATGTTAGTGCAGCAGGATGGCTTGTAGCTCCAAGTAGTATACGCCAAAACACGGTAAATGTGTCAGCGTTTGTGTCTGACCGTTTCAGCTGCCGGAATTAAACCGCTGTAATCTGTAATCTCAGTGTGCAGCTAAAAACCATCTTTTGGACGCCTTCATTTAGCTGTATACAGGCAGCACAACATTGAAAATGCGCAAGGCCGGTGGCAAGGGACAAGGAATTGGACGTGATGGTGGTTCAGGAGAGGTCGAAGCCAGTTGCAATATCGAATTGCGCCACGACAAACGCCCACATCATCTCGCTCGACCTTCCTGTCCCAATTTCTAGGGGACCACAGCAGTACACCACTATTACACCAAGACCAGTGTCAACAGGTTGTTAGTTGGATAGCGGATAATGCTACCAGTCAGTTTGGCACCACCACAAATACCCTGTCTTCCACACGGTCAAGTGTCAGTAGCCGTGAGACTGGACCGCACATTCCACACCCTGATCCTCTTTCCTCCCATCGAGTCCCGGCCCCGGACATAACTGATCCCACACTTGGACACTTTGAAGAGCTGTTCACTTAACCATTCGTAGATTCTGGCCTCTCGCCAGCTCCAGTTGAAGTGGGTCAATGAGGAGATCGTATGTACCTATGCACAAGTATTTGAGCAGCCACGGTCGCACGAAGGCAACGGTAGGAACGTGTCTCACCAAGAGGTGGACAATGATGAGACACAATTGCCAGAAAGTCAGGAGGAGGACCAGGGTGCAGAAGTGGAAGACGCCGTGGTGGATGATCCAGTAACTAACCCAACCTGGCAGGAGGACATGCAGAGTGAGGACAGCAGTGCACAGGGGGAGTTAGGCATAGCATCACAACAGGCCAGAAGAAGCAGGGTGGTGGCCGCAGGCAGAAGGCAGGCAACCGTTCCCCGGAACAACAACACGACAGAAGTTGCCAGTACAACTGTTAGGTCTTCCCGAGTATGGCTGTTTTTGAAGGTGTCTGCAGATAATTCCAAAAAGGCCATTTGCAACACCCGCCATGCCAGCATCAACAGGAGTAGCAAATCTAGCAGCCTGACCACCACCAGCATAATCAGGCACATGTCAGCAAAGCACCCGACTTTGTGGGATGTACACCAGAGTCCTGAAGCAGTGTCTGCGGGTGACACTGCTGCGTCTTCCACTGTTGTGCGTGCAAGACAATCCCCTGTCGATACTGCATGCGAAGATGCCTCTTGTCCTTCACCTGTAGTTGCACAAGCAGAAATAGCACCATCATCAACCACGTCCTTGTCCCAGCGCAGCGTTCAGTTATCCATACACCAATCTTTGGAACGCAGGCGCAAATACGCTGCCAACGCCCCACATGCCACAGTTCTAAATGCACACATTTCGCGACTGCTTGCAATGGAAATGTTGCCTTTTAGGCTAGTGGAGACGGAAGCATTCCGCGACCAGATGGCAGCTGCTGTCCCACGTTACTCGGTCCCCAGCAGTCACTATTCTCCCGGTGTGCTGTCCCTGCATTACATAAGCATGTGTCACAAAACATTAGATGTGCCCTTAACAACGCAGTTTCAGGCAAAGTCCACCTAACCACGGACACGTGGACAAGTGCTTGTGGGCAGGGCCGGTACATCTCGCTGACGGCACACTGGGTTAATATTCTGGAAGACGGGACCCAGTCTGAGCTTGGGACGGAACACGTCCTTCCGACACCAAGGATTGCAGGCCCTAACTCAGTCAAGGTTTCACCCACAGTGTACAGCTCCAGAAAGTCATGCTCCTCTGGGTCCACCTCCTCCACTTCACCTTCCACACCAGTCCCAAGGTGGAAGCACTGCAGCACTGCCTCGGCTAAGCGGCAACAGGCTGTGCTGAAGCTAATATGCGTAGGTGACAAACCCCACAATGCTGAAGAGTTGTGGACAGCTCTGAAAAAGCAGGCAGATCACTGGCTCACACTGCTGAACCTACAGCCAAGCATGGTCGTGTGTGACAATGGCCGGGAACCTTGTGGCGCCTCTGAGGCGAGGCGAGCTGACACATGTTCTATGCGTGGCCCATGTGCTCAACCTCTTGGTTCAGCGGTTTCTTAAATCCTACCCGGAGCTGTCGGATCTGCTCGTCAAAGTACGCCAACTGTGTGCCCATTTTAGAAAGTCACCTACTGCTTCTGCCGCCCTTGCCGGCTTTCAGCACCATTTGCAGCTTCCGGCTCACAGATTGGTGTGTGATGTCCCCACGCGTTGGAATTCCACACTGCACATGTTGGTCAGGATTTGTGAGCAGAAGAAGGCAGTTATTGAGTACCAGCATCAACTAGGCCGTCGGTATATGGTTTAAACTCCACACATAAGACCTCAGGAGTGGACATGGATGTCAGACATATGTACCGTCCTCCAAAACTTTAAGGACTCCACCAAGATGGTGTGTGGCGATGACGCCATCATTAGCGTCACCATCCCGCTTCTCTGTCTTGTAAAACACTCTCTGCTCAAAATCAAAGACAATGCATTGCAGGCGGAGCACGATGAGTTGAAGCAAGAAACCGTACTGGGTGATTACACACAGCCCAGCCTCATCTCAACCCAACATGCATTGGAGGACTATGACGAGGAGGAAGAGGATGAAGAAATAGAGCTACTTTCATGCGGAATTGAAGGTAATACATGCACAACCATCATACCGTCGGTTCAGTGTGGATGGCAGAGGACAAGGGAGAGGAGGAGGAGGATGATGAGGCCAGCATGGACAGTCATGCTGTTGGTGAGGACCCTGAAGTCTTGCCTGTTAACAGTCTGGCACACATGGATGACTTTATGTTACACTGCTTGTCTCGTGACCCTGCGTTATCAACATCTTGGTGAGCACTCATTATTCCTAAGGCGGAAAGGTCTACAAAAATGCTGCAGAACCAGAAGGCCATAGTCGCGTAATTAGTCAAAAAATTCCCTTCTAAAAACGCTCTAGCAGCAGAGGTCACGATTCGGTGGACAACCAAGGCGTCCGGCTGAGAGAGGCACAAGTCCAATCCAGCAGAGGTAGGGGAACACTCTCAAAGATCTGGGACACTTTTCTCAGCACCTCCTGTAGCACAGGCCCTGAGGTGCTGGGTAGTGTCACAAGGACTGCAAAGTTTGCGAAGATGCTGAGGGAGTACCATGCCGATGACCAAAAAGTGCTCCTAGACTCTTCTGTGACTTATAATTATTGGGTATCCAAGCTGGATACGTAGCAGGAATTGTCTCTCTACGTCTTGGAAGTCCTGGCCTGCCCTGCCGCTAGCATTTTGTCAGAGCGTGTTTTTAGTGCCGCAGGTGGAATCATTACTGAAACACACCCGCCTGTCAACTGAAAATGCTGACAGCCTGACTCTGATCAAGATGAACAAGGGTTGGATTGGGCCTGACTTCACCACATCACCACCAAATGATAGCGGAATTTAAATTTTGTGCCAGTAAATTGCCATGCACCTCCGAAAACCCACACATGGGTACACACTTCATGGCTTTGGCTATTTGCTGTACTGCTCCTCCTTCTCCTCATCCGCCACCATCATATGATCAGTGCGACTGTGGTTCATGATGCCACGAAAACATAATTTTTTTTACATCATATTTATCATGATGATGACCCTAACCATTCGAAAGTAAGGCAGTAGTTTCATGTATACCCCCCAGGGGTAACTGTTTTAGTCCATGCTTACAGAATGGGCATTACAAGTACAGGAGACCCGCTCCTTTGTAATGGGAACAATATTTAGAAGCTCTCTTCCATGTTTCTTTCCAGGGGCATTGAAGTACCTCACAATTTTTGGCTGCCCTGCCTAGGGCAATACTTCAAAAGACCCACTTCCTTAAAATGGGCACATTATTTAAAGAGGCCCTCATGCATGTCTCTATCCAGGGGCATTGGGGTGCCTCCCAATGTTTAGCAACCCTGCCTAGGGCAATACTACAAAAGACCCTCTTCCTTATTATGGGCACATTATTTAAAGAGGCCCTCATGCATGTCTCTATCCAGGGGCATTGAAGTGCCTCACAATTTTTGGCTGCCCTGCCTAGGGCAATACTACAAAAGACCCACTTCCTTAAAATGGGCACAATATTTAAAGAGGCCCTCATGCACATCTCTGTCCAGGGGCATTGGGGTGCCTCACAATTTTTGGCTGCCCTGCCAAAGGGCAATACTACAAAAGACCCACTTCCTTAAAATGGGCATATTATTTAAAGAGGCCCTCATGCACGTCTCTATCCGGGGGCATTGGGTTGCCTCCCAATATTTAGCAGCCCTACCTAGGGCATTACTACAAAAGACCCACTTCCTTATAATGGGCACATTATTTAAAGAGGCCCTCATGCACGTCTCTATCCAGGGGCATTGAAGTGCCTCACAATTTTTGGCTGCCTTGCCTAGGGCAATACTACAAAAGACAAAGTTCCTTAAAATGGGCACATTATTTAAAGAGGCCCTCATGCACGTCTCTATCCAGGGGCATTGAAGTGCCTCACAATTTTTGGCAGGACTGCCTAGGGCAATACTACAAAAGACCCACTTCCCTATAATGGGCACATTATTTAAAGAGGCCCTCATGCACGTTTCTATCCAGAGGCATAGATGTGCCTCACAATTTTTGGCAGGACTGCCTAGGGCAATACTACAAAAGACCCACTTCCTTAAAATGGGCACATTATTTAAAGAGGCCCTCATGCACGTCTCTATTCAGGGGCATTGGGGTGCCTCCCAATGTTTAGCAGCCCTGCCTAGGGCAATACTACAAAAGACCCACTTCCTTATAATGGGCACATTATTTAAAGAGGCCCTCATGCACGTCTCTATCCAGGGGCATTGAAGTGCCTCATAATTTTTGGCAGCCCTGCCTAGGGCAATACTACAAAAGACCCACTTCCTTAAAATGGGCACATTATTTAAAGAGGCCCTCATGCACGCCTCTATCCAGGGGCATCAGACTGTCACACAATTTTTGGCTGGCCTGACAAAGGGCAATACTACAACAGCATGAGACTATGTAGGCCAATGCAATAGCATGGGAGCCAATGCTTCCATTGACTTTTTCCATAGACATGCTCAAAGATACCATTATATTAAAAATGCCTTAGGTTAATGTAGGCCTATTTTAAAGTCCCCTAGATGGGAAAAATGCTTGTTAATAGGACTTCTAACATGAAGGACTATGGCAATGTTGCATTTGGGAAGCTATGCAATATCATGGATGCCAATGCGTCCATTGACTTTTTCCATAGACATGCTCAAAGATACCATTATATTAAAACTGCCTTAGGTTAATGTAGGCCTATTTTAAAGTCCCCTAGGTGGGAACAACACTTGTTAATAGGACTTCTAACATGATGGGCTATGGCAATATTGCATTTCGGAAGCTAAGCATGAAGTCCCTGGCTGTGTTGTTGGATGGGAGACATCGTAAGAAACAGCATGAGACAATATAGGCCAATGCAATAGCATTGGAGCCAATGCTTCCATAGACATGCTCAAATATACCATTATATTAAAACTGCCTTAGGTTAATGTAGGCCTATTTTAAAGTCCCCTATATGGGAACAATGCTTGTCAATAGGACTTCTAACATGAAGGACTATGGCAATGTTGCATTTGGGAAGATAAGCATAAAGTCCTTGGCTGCATAGTTGGATGGGAGACCTCATAAGAAACAGCATGAGACTATGTCGGGCAATGCAATATCTTGGCAGCCAATGCGTCCTTTGACTTTTTCCATAGACATGCTCAAATATACCATTATATTAAAACTGCCTTAGGTTAATGTAGGCCTATTTTAAAGTCACCTAGATGGGAACAATGCTTGTCAATAGGACTTCTAACATGAAATGCTATGGCAATGTTCTATTTGGTAAAGCTAAGCATGAAGGCCCTGGCTGCATAGTTGGATGGGAGACCTCATAAAAACAGCATGAGACTATGTAGGTCAATGCTTCCATTGACTTCTTCCATAGACATGCTCAAAGATACCATTATGTTAATATTGCTTTAGGTTAATGTAGGCCTATTTTAAAGTCCATTAGATGGGAGCAATGCTTGTCAGTAGGACTTCTGACATGAAGGACTTTGGCACTGTTGCATTTGGGAAGCTAAGCATGAAGACCCTGGCTGCATAGTTGGATGGGAGACCTCATAATTAACAGCATGAGACTATGCAAGCCAAGAGGAACAGGGCCCATGCAATAGCATGGGAGCCAATGCTTCCATTGACTTTTTCCATAGACATGCTCAAAGACACCATTATATTAAAACTGCCTTAGGTTAATGTAGGCCTATTTTAAAGTCCCCTAGATGGAAACAATGCTTGTTAACAGGACTTCTAACATGAAGAGCTATGGCAATGTTGCATTTGGGAAGCTAAGCATAAGCATGAAGGTCCTGGCTGCATAGTTGGATGGGAGACCTCAAAAGAAACAGCGTGAGATTATGTAGGCCAATGCAATAGTATGGGAGCTAATGCTTCCATTGACTTTTTCCATAGACATGCTCAACGATACCATTATATTAAAACTGCCTTAGGTTAATATAGGCCTATTTTAAAGTCCCCTAGATGGGGACAATGCTTGTCAAAAGGGCTTATAACATGAAGGGCTCTGGCAATGTTCTATTTGGGAAGCTAAGCATAAAGGCCCTAGCTGCATAGTTGGATAGAAGACCTCATAAGAAACAGCATGAGACTATGAAAGCCAATAGGAACAACGCCCATGCAATAATGCAGTAGCATGGGAACCAATGCTTCCATTGACTTTTTCCATAGACATGCTCAAAGATACTATTATGTTAAAACTGCTTCAGGTTAATGTAGGCCTATTTTACAGTTCCCTAGATGTGAACAACACTTGTGAATAAAACTTCAAACATAAAGGGCTATGGCAATGTTGCATTTGGGAAGCTAAGTGTGAAGGCCCTGGCTGCATAGTTGGATGGGAAACCTCATATGAAACAGCATGAGACTGTGCAAGCCAATAGGAACAAAGACTAGGAAATAGCATGGGAACCAATACTTCTATTGCCTTTTTCCATAGACATGCTCAAAGATACCATTATATTAACACTGCCTTAGGTTAATGTAGGCCTATTTTAAAGTCCCCTAGATGGGAGCAACACTTGTCAATAGGACTTCTAACATGAAGGGCTGTGGTGATGTTGCTGTTGGGAAGCTAAGCATAAGCATGAAGGTCCTGGCTGCATAGTTGGATGGGAGACCTCATAATTAACAGCATGAGACTATGCAAGCCAAGAGGAACAGGGCCCATGCAATAGCATGGGAGCCAATGCTTCCATTGACTTTTTCCATAGACATGCTCAAAGACACCATTATATTAAAACTGCCTTAGGTTAATGTAGGCCTATTTTAAAGTCCCCAAGATGGAAACAATGCTTGTTAACAGGACTTCTAACATGAAGAGCTATGGCAATGTTGCATTTGGGAAGCTAAGCATAAGCATGAAGGTCCTGGCTGCATAGTTGGATGGGAGACCTCAAAAGAAACAGCGTGAGATTATGTAGGCCAATGCAATAGTATGGGAGCTAATGCTTCCATTGACTTTTTCCATAGACATGCTCAACGATACCATTATATTAAAACTGCCTTAGGTTAATATAGGCCTATTTTAAAGTCCCCTAGATGGGGACAATGCTTGTCAAAAGGGCTTATAACATGAAGGGCTATGGCAATGTTCTATTTGGGAAGCTAAGCATAAAGGCCCTAGCTGCATAGTTGGATAGAAGACCTCATAAGAAACAGCATGAGACTATGAAAGCCAAAAGGAACAACGCCCATGCAATAATGCAGTAGCATGGGAACCAATGCTTCCATTGACTTTTTCCATAGACATGCTCAAAGATACTATTATGTTAAAACTGCTTCAGGTTAATGTAGGCCTATTTTACAGTTCCCTAGATGTGAACAACACTTGTGAATAAAACTTCAAACATAAAGGTCTATGGCAATGTTGCATTTGGGAAGCTAAGTGTGAAGGCCCTGGCTGCATAGTTGGATGGGAAACCTCATATGAAACAGCATGAGACTGTGCAAGCCAATAGGAACAAGGACTAGGAAATAGCATGGGAACCAATACTTCCATTGCCTTTTTCCATAGACATGCTCAAAGATACCATTATATTAACACTGCCTTAGGTTAATGTAGGCCTATTTTAAAGTCCCCTAGATGGGAGCAACACTTGTCAATAGGACTTCTAACATGAAGGGCTGTGGTGATGTTGCTGTTGGGAAGCTAAGCATGAAGGCCCTGGCTGCATAGTTGGATGGGAGACCTCATAAGAAACATCATCAGACTATGCAAGCCTATAGGAACAAGGCCCATGCAATAGCATGGGAGCCAATGCTTCCATTGACTTTTTCCATAGAAATGCTCAAAGATACCATTATATTAAAACTGCCTTGAGTTAATGTAGGCCTATTTTAAAGTCCCCTAGATGGAAACAATGCTTGTTAACAGGACTTCTAACATGAAGAGCTATGGCAATGTTGCATTTGGGAAGCTAAGCATAAGCATGAAGGCCCTGGCTGCATAGTTGGATGGGAGACCTCAAAAGAAACAGCGTGAGATTATGTAGGCCAATGCAATAGTATGGGAGCTAATGCTTCCATTGCCTTTTTCCATAGACATGCTCAACGATACCATTATATTAAAACTGCCTTAGGTTAATATAGGCCTATTTTAAAGTCCCCTAGATGGGGACAATGCTTGTCAAAAGGACTTCTAACATGAAGGGCTATGGCAATGTTCTATTTGGGAAGCTAAGCATAAAGGCCCTAGCTGCATAGTTGGATAGAAGACCTCATAAGAAACAGCATGAGACTATGAATGCCAATAGGAACAACGCCCATGCAATAATGCAGTAGCATGGGAACCAATGCTTCCATTGACTTTTTCCATAGACATGCTCAAAGATACTATTATGTTAAAACTGCTTCAGGTTAATGTAGGCCTATTTTGAAGTCCCCTAGATGGGAGCAACACTTGTCAATAGGACTTCTAACATGAAGAGCTATGGCATTATTCCATTTGGGAAGCTAAGCATGAAGCCCCTGGCTGCATAGTTGGATGGGAGACCTCATAAGAAACAGCATGAGACTATGCAAGCCAATAGGAACAAGGCCAATGCTTCTGTTGACTTTTCCATAGACATGCTCAAAGATACCATTATATTAAAACTACCTTAGGTTAATGTAGACCTATTTTAAAGTCCCCTAGATGGAAACACTGCTTGTCAAAAGGACTTCTATCATGAAGGGCTATGGCAATGTTCTATTTGGGAAGCTAAGCATGAAAGCCCTAGCTGCATAGTTGGATGGGAGACCTCATAAGAAACAGCATGAGACTATGTAGGCCAATGCTTCCGTTGACTTTTTCCATAGACATGCTCAAAGATACCATTATATTAAAACTGCCTTAGGTTAATGTAGGCCTATTTTAAAGTCCCCTAGATGGAAACAATGCTTGTCAAAAGGACTTCTAACATGAAGGGCTATGGCAATGTTCTATTTGGGAAGCTAAGCATGAAGGCTCTGGCTGCATAGTTGGATAGGAGACCTTATAAGAAACAGCATGAGACTATGAAGTCCCTCTCCTCCCCCAGGCTGGCTATCTGCGCCTGGGATCTGTTCCCAGCCTAGAGACCCTTCTTGCTTCCCCAGGCTCACTGCCTGGCTGACTAGCTCTGAGCTCTCTATTTCCCCTGGACATGGTTTTTATTTCCTCCCAGATACCTCCCACCATGTGATCTAGTGTGGGGGTGCTTGTGTGTAGGTTCCACCCATCAGCCTGAAATCTACTTGCAGCTGGAGAATCTGCACCGCTTTTATGGGTGCAGTACCCCTCTGTGCCGCCTGCATAGCAAGGCGCCACAAGAACAGCACAAAAAAAATAAACTTTGAGTGCAAGCCCTCCTACCATAAATCCATAGGTTTTAAGTATAGATGGCAAATATGGACAGCAGCACTTCCTTCATACGTGAAAAAATTGTGGATTTTATTCCCAAGACCGCAACGTTTTAGCTTGATGTGAAGCCTTTCTCAAGCAGTACAGTTTGAGCACAATGTGAACACTTATATAAGGCCCTACACATGGCAAACAATTAGTGTAATTAATCTCACAATTTAAAAAGTATTTATAAATTGCATACAGTGAAATAAACATGGTGCTTCATATAGTGCATAATGGTATGGCAGCGTCCGTTCTGAATACAAATATTTCACATAGTACATAAAACAGGCCCAAAAGGCACCTAATTGACAATAATTATTGTGGATTCTTTGGAGAGGTCTAACATCCTGTTTAAGGCTGTGGTCACAGTAGCATTTTTCACATGCGTTTTTGGAGACCTGCGTTTTCAAAAACGCATGTAAAAAACGCACCCATAGCCCCCATGTTAAAAAACGCATGCCCTAATAGCCAAAAAGCATGTGTGACTGTCCCATGCGTTTTTGGAGCATATCCAAATAATAATAAGGGGCCTTATGGAAAACGCATGCAAAAACGCATGTACAATTAGTGCCATTCAAAAACGCATGCGTTTCCCATAGGAGCCCATGTTAAAAAAACGCATGCGTTTCCGGAAACGCATGCGTTTTTTTTAACATGGGCTCCTATGGGAAACGCATGCGTTTTTGAATGGCACTAAAAGGTACTAACTGTACATGCGTTTTTGCAGGCGTTTCCCATAGGAATCCATGTTATAAAAACGCTCAAAAAAATACTACAAGCGCTATTTTTAGGTGCAGATTCAAAAACGCATGCCAAAAACGCAGGGAGCCATCACACAACTTACAAAACTCATGCTGACATGAAAAAACGCATGAGTTTTGTTAAATCACTAAAAAAAACGCATGGCAACTGTGACCACAGCCTTAGCCTGCTTCACACCACGTTTTAATCTGATCCGGCGTTGTCCGCTGTGGACCGGACAGCCCCGGACCGGATCAGCACACAGAACCGGAGGGCTAATATGCCCTCCGGTCTGGTGTGCAGCCTGACGCAGCTGCAGCTGCTGATTAATCAGGACCGCGGCTTGCAGGGAGCTAGTCCGGTCCTGAAACAACAGCGGAGTGCAGCCACAGGTATCCGGTTCCCGGATCCTCCCTTACTGGAGCAATCCGGCCCCATAGGCTCCCATGATAAGGAATGCCGGATGCGGGAGGATCCGGCAAACGGCAATTTGGGGAGATTTTTCTCCCCGGACACAAAAACATTGCAAGCAAAGTTTTTTTGTCCGGGAGAAAAATCCGAATTCTCCCAGATTCTTCCGGAGAGATGGACACCAGATGGCAGATAGCTGCCATCTGGCTCCATCCAGCCCCATAGGATGCTATGGGGCCAAAATCTGATCCGGCAGTCTGGTTTACAATAGACAGCTCCGGATCAGATTAAAACGTGGTGTGAAACCGGCGTTAAGGTATCGTCACACGAGGCGACGGTGCTGTTGTTGTCGCCGGCGACTGGCGGGGGCGCGCACGTCTTTGGTGCCCCGCCAGCGTCGCCATCCCCCATTTACATGGGGCGACACCTACAGCACTGCGCCGGCATCGCCGCTGGGGTTTCTCAAAATCCCAGCGGCGATGCAGGACAATGGGAGCCTATGGCTCCCATCGCCTGTCAGCTCGCCGGCGACCGGTTACATGGGGCGATGTGTGCACATTGCCCCTGATCCGTCGCCTGTTTTCAGAGCACTGCTCTGAAACCAGGCGACCTCCCGGCGGCGCTGACATCGCCCCTTTACATGAGGCGACGTAGGGGCGATGTTGCCGCCGATAGGCCACGCCCCCACGTCACCTATGTAATTGGTGGCGATGTCGCCACGTGTAACGTGGCCTTAAGGAAACCAAAGAAGGATGGTTTGGAACAAATCATGTTTTTGACAACATTCTGTAGTGAAAGTGGAGAGATTGCTGATATTATCAAGAAAGATTGGGGCATGCTCTCTAAATGTCTACCCACGGTACAGGAGTTTCAATCACTGCCACTTTTTTCCTACAGAAGGGGTCGCAGTTTGGGTGATAAACTAATCCGTTCCGATTTGGGTTCCTTGAAGGGTGAGACTCAGACATATCTCACGGGCACAAAGAGAAGGGGAGGTCTCCCCTGTCTCTCGTGCATAAATTCTAATCTAATGATAAAAGGCTCCTCTTTTGTACATCCAGTGACACGAAAGGAATATGAGATCAAACAATTCTGAATGTGCCTCTGATTTGTGATTTATTTGTGGGTACCTTTACACACGGCTACATTGTAGCTTGTCACCAGGTAATTATGGTTGCAGTGAAATCATGGATACATGATTCATTTGTACACAGCAACAAGATAGAACCATGTATCATGATTTCACTGCAACAGTAAGTTACCTGGTGACAAGCTACAATGTAGCGTGTGTAAAGGGACCCTTAGAGTGCCTTTTTCCTTTTGGTGTGTCGGTGAGACCACATGGGATTTTAAAACACGGATTAACCATCACCGGCATACTGAAATGGAAGGCCTCACACTGCGGGTGGACTATCTTCTTAAATGTCTGTCGCCAAATTAGATGCTTGGTCAAGGTGTGTGCACGCACCGGTGAAGAACCACACTGACAGTCAAGGTAGAAATTCATGATCAGCCTTTATTAGAGGAAGCGATACAGTTTATATTACTAGTCACTCAAGGACTCTCCTTATGGGTTTCACTAAGGGTACATTGCAACATTGCATCATGTGAGCATATTGCTTAAAATAGCTAAATCATCATATTTGTGCTATAGCATTAAACATAGCATTAATCTTGTGTTATTTAACATAACCTTCGCTCAAGCATTATTAGGTCTAAAGAGAGAGAGGTAGAGTAGATAACTATTATGCTATGGGAACATATTCTTAGTTTCCTATCTTTATTCAAACAAGAGCAGGTGCATGGTCACTTCTACGTATGTATTCTTTAAAGTGATCCTAAACCCAGAAACTGACCCCCCCTTATCTTTAGACCTGTCCCTGCACCCCCTCTTATCATTCCTAGCCATCCCTTTTGCATAAAAAATCACTTTTGTAAAGTAAGAGAAAAGTATATAAAAGTTTGACCTGTGTGAGTTCTCCGTTTCTGTTTGAAGCCGAGATAGGAGGCGCCTGTCTGCTGGTGCCTGGTAATTATTCACGCCCTTCTCTGCTTGCTGCCTTTGTGAGTGTGTGGCCGCGTCATGAAAGGGGGCGGGGCTCCGGCATGACGCGTCTAGGCGGTCGTCTCCCGGGTGGAGAGCCGCTGCCCGGAGCTCAGCCACGGCTACCTACGGCACGGAGGTCCGCGGCGAGCCCGCCGGGAGACCACCGCCATTAGCCGGTCGTCTCCCGGCTGCCGACCCGCTGCCCGGACCTCAGCCGCCTCATCCCCGCCACGGAGATCCGCGCCGAGCCCGCCGGAGCCGAGCTCGCCTCCCGGCTACCTCGCGGCTTCGGAGCGAGCCGGGGATCTCCGTGTCGGGCATATCCGCGAGCTCAGCTCCGGAGAGCCGCGAGCCAGCCGGGATTTGCCCGGTAACGCTGCCGCCATTCTGATTGGTCGCTCGCTTGCGAGCGACCAATCAGATTCAAGCCGCGGCACGGCGCCATCTTTTAAAATGTAAGAAGTAAAAAAAAAATAATTCAAAGATGGCGCCGTGTTCGGCGGCGCTCTTTTCATTGGTCGGCGCCAGGCGCGAGCGACCAATGAGAACAGTGGGGAGGGGCACGGCGCCTTATTTGAAATCCAAATTTCAAATATGGCGCCGTGCCCCGCCTCACTCGTCTCATTGGTCGCTCGTGCCTGGTGCCGACCAATGTAAAGAGCGCCGCCAAACACGGCGCCATCTTTCAAATCATTCTTTTTTAACTTCTTAGAATTTCAAACATGGCGCCAGTGGCGCCGTGCCGCCGCTTTAATCTGATTGGTCGCTCACAAGCAAGCGACCAATCTGAATGGCGGTACCGGGCAAATCCTGTCTGGCTCGCGGCTCCCCGGAGCTGAGCCGGGGATATAGCCGGCACGGAGATCCCCGGCTCGCTGCGCCGCCGCCACCTAGCCGGAGGTCGCCTCGTGGATCCACGCGCCGGCCGACCCGCCGCGAGGTAGCCTTGCGCCGCTGGAGCGAGCCGAGGATCTCCGTGCCGGCTATATCCCCGGCTCAGCTCCGGGGAGCCGCGAGCCAGCCGGGATTTGCCCGGTACCGCCGCCTCCATTCTGATTCGTCGCTCGCTTGGCACCGCGCCATCTTTTAAAATCTAACAAGTTAAAAGAAAAAAAATTAAAAAGATGGCGCCGTGTTGCGCGGCGCTCTTTTTATTGGTCGGCGCCAGGCGCCAGCGACCAATGACAATAGTAGGGCGGGGCACGGCCCATATTTGAAATCCAAAGTTCCCGCTGGAATTCAAATATGGCGCCTTGCCCCGCCCCACTGTTCTCATTGGTCGCTCGCGCCTGGCGCTGACCAATGAAAAGAGCGCTGCCAAACATCTTTCCAATTTTTTTTTTTACTTCTTAAATTTTAAACCATGCCAAATCTCGGCTGCCTCGCGCCTCCCCGGAGCTGAGCCGCGGATATGGCCGGCACGGAGATCCCGGCTCGCTCCACCGGGAGCCGGGGTCGGCTCCCAGCAAACTCGCGGCCTCTCCGCCGGCGCGAGGTAGCCGGGAGCCGACCCCGGCTACCTCGCTCCCGCTCCGTGCTCCACTATTTTGATTGGTCGCCGCCTTCATCGCGCCGACCAATCAGAATATCGGCGCGCACAATGCCGCCATATTTAAAATACACTGTAGTGAGTGTATTTGAAGTATGGCGACATACAGCGCGCCGCTAATCAAAATAGCTCCGCGCACAATCCCGCCATATTTCAAATACACTGTAGTCAGTGTATTTCAAATATGGCACCATTGAGCGCCCGCTATTCTGATTGGTCGGCGCGCTAAACGCGGCGACCAATCAGAATACCGGCACGCTGTATGGCGCCATACTTCAAATACACTGACTACAGTGTATTTCAAATATGGCGGCATTGAGTGCGGCGCTCTTCTGATTGGTCGCCGCATTCAGTGTCGCCAACCAATCAGAATAGCGGCGCGCGCTATGCCGCCATATTTGAAATACACTCAGTACAGTGTATTTGAAGTATGGTGCCATACAGCGCGCCGCTATTATTCCCTCGGAATGATCTTGGTTCTGAAACGCGCAAATTTGGGGAACATGCGCGTGGCGACCAATCAGAATAGCGCCTACTACACACAATATGCCACGATTATTTACGAAATACTACAATGTAGTTTCAGTGTATTTCAAATATGCCGGCATAGGGTGCGCCGCTATTCTGATTGGTCGCCGCGTTCAGCGCGCCGACCAATCAGAATAGCGGCGCGCGCTATGCCGCTGCAGTACTTTAAATGGAATCAGCGCGCCGCTATTCTAATTGGTCGGCGCGCTAAACGCCTATACATGACGGCTCCGAAATCTCGCGAGATTTCGAGGCCGCCATTTTAGAGGGCGAAATTTCGAAATTTCGTGGCCGCCATTTTAGACCGCGAAATTTGAAAAATCACCTCACAGCTTCATTCTACTGCGCACTGCCTCTTGGACACACGTCGCAATTCCAGCTGCTGCTGAACTTCTTCAAAAAAGAGCTAAGACCTATACTAATTATTTAATTTCGCTTTCAGGAACTGTGAAATTACAACTTTTACCTCCTATATTCTCTACTCCCTATTAACCCTTTCTGGCATATTGACTATTTCACCTTCTTTAAGGTGCTATATACAGACACTCCATTAACTGTACTAATTTTCTTATAAAACTGAGTGCCTGCTATTCACCTATTCTGTACCATTACCACCAACTAAGATTAACCCCTTCATTGCCAATATTACTTCCTGGCTACTATTAGCCACTGCATTGACATTAAAGGACTAATCCTATATATTAATACTATATACTTCCTATTACTTGCTCTATCTTTCTGAAAAATAACTGCGCCTTATTACTCTCTTGGTTACTCCTAATACCTGCTGACTATGATTACCTTACTGTCAGTAACCCTTACACGTACGGTAATTTGCCCACACCAACATGAGCTCCAATAATAAGAATCAGAATGACAAGGACAAAAAAGCCGCCGCTGCAGCGCGTAAACGACAACAGCGTGCTAACGAAACTGAACAACAGACACGCCATCGCCTGGACACCGTTAAGTCTGCTTTTAATACACGTATCGCCAATAAGGCTCCTGAGCACACAGCCTATGTTTGCAACAAAAAGCTGCCGCAGCACGTGAACGCCGCACAGAAACTACCCCCCCTTCCACAGTAATGCTTTTGGACCACAATAACACTTCAATGTGCACAGTTACTCAAGGTGCTCACACTCCAGATACTGGACCTGCTTCACACACTAAACGTAAGCACAAATACCGTGATGCTGAGACTTCAGAAGCTAAACGCTGTCGCCTGAACCAAGTTAACGCTGCCTTTCCCACACGTGTCACTAATGAGACTCCTAAGTCGCACACAAATCGCTTACAAAAAGCTACTGCTGCCCGCCATTTACACCGTCCATATAAACCTTCTACTACCTCAAATGAAGATTCATCACACCTTCAGGAGCCTATACCTGTCCGACGGTTAATATATGTGGCTCTACATAAACGTTCTAATGCCCCTTTAACAATGCCTCACCCTCTACTGCCTAAAGCTGTCACTCAAGATGACAGTACTATTCAAGAACACACCTGTGGTCCTATGAACTATGTGTGTCAACATTGTAACGCCCTACATTTTGGGGATGAAATACCATCATATAAAAGTTTTACCCTTTGTTGTCATAAGGCCAAAGTCTGTATACCAATACCACAATATCCAGACGTCTTGACACTTTTAATGAAAGGAGAAAGTCCATTCAGTAAAAATTTTATGGATAACATACGCAGCATTAACAGTTCATTTGCTTTCGCCTCCATGGGTGCAAATATTTCACCACCACCTGGACATGGCCCATATTGTTTCCTCATACATGGACAAATATACCACCGCACTGGAACACTACATCCCTCTGAAGATCAACTTCCTGCGTATGCCCAACTTTATATTTTGGACACTGCTACTGCTACAGAACAACGCTTGCAATGTAAAGAAAATCAGAAATGTCATCCCACTCTGATGAGTCTTATTGCAACTCTTTTAGACACTGTCAATCCATTTGTAGCTGCGTACAAGATGTTAAGAGATGTGGAACATGAAGAACAGATTAAAACTTTACAAAATAACACTGTCTTGCCAAATATAACCATGGCCCTGAAACAAGATCGCACGCAAGATCCAAGACGCTATAATAATCCGACTGTGAATGAAGTCGCCGTTGTCTTTGAAAATGATGATGGAGAGCCACCATTTAATCGCCACATATTAATTCATCTCAAACCTGACCCCAACAACCCTTTAGCTCCCAAAACGCACCAAGTAAGTATGCTCCACAGCAATTTAGATGCCTTATTATATCCTTCATTTTTCCCTCATGGAGACCAAGGATTGCATGATGGACTTAAGCACCAAGGACAAAATCCACGTCGGATTACACAGCTACAATATTACTGCTATATGCTGTCTGTCAGAAATGACTTCAATCCACTCCTCAATGGTGGAAAACTCACTCAGCAATATTTTGTCGATGCTTATGTGAAAATTGAAGCCAATCGACTCCATTACTTCCTCAAACACCAAAAGGATCTCAAAGTGGAGGATTATTGCGTTCTACAAGAACATCTACTTAAAAAATCTATTGAAAAGGGAATCCCCATTGGAAAAACTGTGATTTTACCATCCTCATTTGAAGGTAGTCCTAGAAACATGCAGCAGCGGTACCAAGATGCCATGTCAATTGTCACAAAATATGGTCGCCCTGATCTCTTTATAACCATGACCTGTAATCCAAAATGGAGTGAAATAACTGCTAATTTACAACCATGGCAGCGTGTGGAACACAGACCTGATTTAGTTGCACGTGTTTTCAAAATTAAGCTTGATGCTCTTTTAAGAGATATTAACAAGGGATTGTTTGGAAAAGTGTGCGTGATGGTTCATGTCATTAAATTTCAGAAACGTGGCCTACCACATGCTCACATTTTACTCATTCTGGATAGCAAATCCAAATTAAGGACGGAGGATGACTTAGACAATACAGTGTGGGCAGAAATTCCTAATCCTACCCACTACCCTCTGCTCCATACAATTGTTCTCCAACATATGATTCATGGTCCGTGTGGAGAACACAATCCAAATTCTCCCTGCATGGATCTGGGGAAGTATACCAAAGGATTCCCTAAAGATTTGCAAACAAAAACCATTATAGCTAAGGATGCCTATTCTACTTATCGCCGACAATTTGGCCCATCTTTTCAACACCATTCTCGCATTATTGACAATTCGTGGGTGGTTCCATATAATCCATTCCTGCTATTAAAATACAAGTGCCATATTAACGTCGAAGTTTGTGGTTCCATTCAGGCTGTGAAATATTTATTTAAATACGTCTACAAAGGACATGATAAAGCCAATCTTGAAATCTCCCAGACTAACATCCAACATGATGAAACACACCAATTCATGGACTCAAGATATGTCAGTGCACAGGAAACAGCTTGGAGAATATTCGCATATCCCATGCATAAACAATCTCATAGTATTATGCGCCTTGCTGTACATCTACCACATCCTCAGCCACTCTATTTTCATGAGGATGACTCTATTGGAAACATCAAACAAAAGCTCCATCGCAATTCTACTCTCATGGCCTACTTTGAGCTTAATCAAAACGACCAGCATGCTCATCAGTATTTATACCGTGAAATTCCAGAGAACTATGTTTGGAAAGAAGGTTCTTGGGAAGTAAGAAAGCGAGCAGGTAGTTCTATGATTGGACGAATGTATACTGTCAGTTTGAAAGACCAAGAACGCTACTATTTAAGATTGTTATTGTTACGTGTCAAAGGTGCAACCAGTTTTGACAGTATAAAAACTGTACACGGAGTCACACATCAAATCTTCAAAGACGCGGCATTAGCCCTTGGCTTACTATTTGATGATAGTCTGTGGAGAAATACATTACTTGATGCCAGTATTCTCAACATGCCAGAACAGTTACGTGACATGTTTGCCTACATTTGTATATTTGGTCCTCCAACTCAACCTCGGGACTTATGCGATGAATTTAAGCAACACTTTGTTGAAGACTACTGTCATGCATACCACTCTGACACTCTGGAGTGTGTCAATTGTGAAGGCTATGCTATGACAGATGTCCAACATGTTCTTAAAGCTCATGGCAAAACTTATACTGATTTTAATTTGCCACGTCCAGTCAAAAAACAACACCTCCTCCCACAGTATGATAAAGATTATGAGTTAGCAACAGCTGCTGAAATGAAAGCTACTCTAAATGAGGAACAACTTTTTGCTTTGGATGCTATCACTAAAGCTTTAGAAGACACTAATTCTACACCAAAGTGTTTTTTCCTTGATGGTCCTGGTGGCAGCGGAAAAACCTACCTATATCACCTACTCTTACATCAGCTAAGAGGACAAGGAGACATTGTGTCACCTGCTGCCACTACTGGAATTGCCGCCAACTTGCTACTAGTTGGACGAACCATTCATTCTCTTTATGGGATTCCAATTCCTGTGAATGAAACATCTGTTTCCAGGATTAAGAATGATACCGATGCAGCAAAAGATTTGCACTGCACTAAACTTTTTATTATTGATGAGTGCACAATGCTATCGAAATATACACTCCATGTCATTGATAGAGTTTTACGTGATGTCATGACAACAAATTTAGCTCACAAAGAAAAAACACCCTTTGGAGGTAAAGTCATTATTTTTGGAGGCGACTTTAGACAATGTCTTCCTGTCATCCCTCATGGGACAAGAACTGATGTTGTAGAGAGCTGTTTAAAATACTCACAACACTGGCAACATTTTACTCGCCTGCCACTTATTAACAACATGCGCTCCATTGATCCTGACTACAGCAGTTGGTTGCTTCGACTGGGAAATGGTGAACTATCTAATGAAGATAACCTTGGAGATGATTAGTGATGGGCGAATCCTAAATTACTCGGAATCGCTTGACTCTAGCGAGTCCGAGCACAGGACTCGCTACTCGTTGCGAGTCTAGCGAGTCCAATGTTAATGAATGGGGAAGCGAGTAATAGCGAGTAGTGTGAGATTTACAAATCGCAGATGTGTCTCGGAAGCTTCAGCCTGAAGCAATCCTAGTTTTGTCATTTATTTGCATTGGACTCGTTTACTTTGCAACTGTAATCGCTGGGAAACTCGCACAGATAAGAGTCCTGTCTGCTCAGTGTGCTGGCTGCCACAGCTCCAGGGTCCTAGAGCCTGCCTGCTGCCTGATGTAGCAGAGCTGAGATTGTTCTCAGTGTGCTCATTCCCTGTGCATAGACATCTATATCTATGCACAGGGATGAGCAGAGAGGACATCGCATTTTGGACTGCGTCGGACGGAAGAGGATTTTTTTAATTAAAGATGGAGTCTCTAATGGCTTTTTTTTTATTTCTAATAAAAAAATTTCTCTGTGTTGTGGTTTTTTTTTAAACAATTTAAAAGAAATTCATGGCAGTCATGTCTAATATTGGCGTGACCGCCATAAATTTCGGGCTTAGGGCCAGCTGATAATACAAAGCTGGCCCTAACCTCTTTATTACCCAGCGTGCCACGGCCACCAGGGCCGCTGGAAGAGCGGGGTTCAGCGCCAGAGGATGGCGCTTCAATGAACGCGCCATCTTCTGGGGCGGCTGCGGGCTGCAATTTGCAGCGGGGGGGCCCAGAAAGCTTGGCATCCCTGCGCTGCGGATTCCATCCCCCAGCTGCTTAGCTGTACCTGGCTAGACATAGAAATTGCGCGGAGCCCCACGCATTTTTTTTAAATTATTTCATAAAATTCTGAGATTCTGACTCTGAGACTCTGACTCTGAGACTCTGACTCTGAGACTCTGACTCTGACTCTGACTCTGAGACTCTGACTCTGACACTCTGACTCTGAGACTCTGACTCTGACTCTGAGACTCTGACTTGCTCTGAGACTCTGACTCTGACTCTGAGACTCTGACTCTGAGACTCTGACTCTGAGACTCTGACTCTGAGACTCTGACTCTGAACTCTGACTCTGAGACTCTGACTCTGAACTCTGACTCTGAGACTCTGAGACTCTAGACTCTGACCTGGACTCTGAGACTCTGAGACTCTGACTCTGAGACTCTGACTCTGAGACTCTGACTCTGACTCTGAGACTCCTGACTCTGAGACTCTGACTCTGAGACTCTGAGACTCTGACTCTGAGACTCTGAGACTCTGACTGACTCTGAGACTCTGACTCTGAGACTCTGACTCTGATGACTCTGACGACTTGACTTGAGACTCTGAGACTCTGATGACTCTGAGTCTGACTCTGACTCTGACTCTGAGACTCTGATCTCATGAAATATGAATAATTAAAAAAAATGCGTGGGGCTCCGCGCAATTTCTATGTCTAGCCAGGTACAGCTAAACAGCTGGGGGCTGGAATCCGCAGCGCAGGGATGCCCAAGCTTTCTGGGCACCCCCGCTGCAAATTGCAGCCCGCAGCCGCCCCAGAAGATGGCGCGTTCATTGAAGCGCCATCCTCTGGCGCTGAACCCCGCTCTTCCAGCGGCCCTGGTGGCGGTGGCACGCTGGGTAATAAAGGGGTTAATACCAGCTTTGTTATACAAGCTGGTATTAAGCCCGAGATTCTTAATGTCAGGCCACGTTTGACCCAGCCACTAAGAATCTCCAATAAAGGGTTAAAAAAACACAGAGAAAATTTTTTATTTGAAATAAAAAAAAAAAGCCATTAGGGACTCCATCTTTAATTAAAAAAATCCTCTTCCGTCCGACGTAGTCCAAAACGCGATGTCCTCTCTGCTACATCCCCTGTGCATAGATATAGATGTCTATGCACAGGGAATGAGCAGACTGAGAACAATCTCAGCACTGCTACATCATCTCTGTGAGCAGGCGGGCTCTAGGACCCTGGAGCTGCACAGAGAAGACAGCTGGACTCGGCTCGCAATGTAACAGCAGTTATTTGCGAGTTTCCCTGCTATCACTGGCACAGTAGCCGAGTCTAATGCAAACAATGGCAATCCTAGTTTTGTCAGCGTTTGCTATTGATTTGCATTGGACTCGTGCGAGTAAACGCTGGGAAACTCGCAGAGTACCGAGTCCTGCGAGTCCCTTACTACTCGCCGAGTAACGAGTCCTAGCGAGTACATTCGCCCATCCCTAGAGATGATGTTATTCAAATTCCTCCAGACATGATATGCACTGGCTCTTTAATAAATGACATTTTTGGACAACATCTTTGTATTGATGTAAATGACAGGGAAAGCATAAATACAGCTGCTTCTCATGCAATTTTATGTCCAAAAATGAGGACGTGGAAAAAGTCAATTCTCAAGTCATGGATTTATTGATAGGTGACTATACAGAATATATCAGTGATGATTCCATCGACCCTGATGAAGCTGATGACCTGGATCAATACCCACTTGAGTTTTTAAATTCCCTAACACCAACTGGAATGCCTTCACATCGGCTCAAACTTAAAATTGGCACCATTGTCATGTTGCTACGTAATCTCAACACGAAAAAAGGTCTCTGCAATGGTACGCGCCTCATTGTCACTGCCTTGCATGCCAATTTCATACAAGCAAAAGTCATTAGTGGCTCAGCAGCAGGAAATGTGGTATTCATTCCACGCATTGATTTATGTCCATCAGAGACTGGATTACCTTTTAAGTTAAGACAGAGTCAATTTCCCATCAAGCCCGCATTTGCAATGACCATAAATAAATCTCAAGGCCAGACCCTCCATCGAGTTGGTATTTATCTACCGGAACCTGATTTTGCCCATGGTCAATTGTATGTTGCTTTTTCCAGGGTGAAGCAACGTTGCAATGTGAGAGTTAAAGTGCTTAATACACCACTTCAAGGACAATTATTGCCTGATAGTACCAAAGTCTTCACACGGAATGTAGTCTACAGAAATATTTTACTTTAAAGTTACTTCTCTATTTTTTGGATTCTTAGTTTTTTTTAAGAACATATAGACCTATAGGAAATTTATATGTATATAGATAAGGAAAAAACACAAAAACAAAAAAAATTTGTGTAGCCATAGAAATATAGTCAAAAAATATTTAAAATACCAAAAAAATTAGTGTAGTCATATAGATATAGATTTTAAGTACTTATGTAGGAAATACGTATATAACATATGTAGTCATTAGCATATTAATTATTTTTTTTTTTAATAGTGCTATGAATTTAATAGCACTTTAAATACATCAGTAATGCTAGCTCTATTTACGGTTAGTAACTCGATATCATATCTACATAAATTTAGAAATATGATATCTCAATACAAATTTTTATATGTAAGTAGAACACACATTCACTACAAGATGTTAAATGTGTATCATCTAAATGTCTTCATTTGGTAATAAGAACCTGTATTTGAAGCTCCAGCACTATAGCTGCTGAGAGATTTAATTTTGTTTTTAAACAGGGTGAGGTTTTTGTGAACAGCTAAGAGACGGGTGGGACGGCTGTTCACACACATCTCCATCTTCAGGTGTGTTCTGTAAACTTAGATAGATACGGAAATAGATAGATACAAAAAGAGAGATTTTGCTTTTACAGCAGTATTTTTCTGTTATTTATGGAAGTTTAAGCGGAAAAATAATAATTTCCGCACTTGCTGCCTAACGGCTGACCTACGCCACACTTGCCATAAGTTGCATGCAATGTATATGGAATTTGTGGTTCACTTGCGGCAGGTGCAGCACACATGATTACGGCAGTTTCGGCCCCAAAAATCGCAGTTACCAGCGTTTTTTTCATGACTGCATTTGGTGTAGCTGCCGAAACCATGTTTCCTGCATTTACAGCAAGTTAACCGCAAGTTCCAAATACATTGCATGGGACTTGCTGCAAGTGTGCCGCAGGTACGCCCTTAGCTAGCAAATGCAGACATTCTACTTTTTTTATCTCCATCTTCTGCAAATAGCAGAAAAAAGCTGATGTGAAAGGTGTCAAAGTGTTAAGAAATCGAAATAAGGTAGAGTAGGGCCCCATCAGATGTAAGGCCACCTTGCCGTGGTTGGTGGGCAAACACAAACATATGTAGACTATGAATATTCATATCTTAAATAAAGCTACTGAATTGATACACAATTATTAGCCAGTAGGTGTACTAAGAGCCTTACCACAGAACAATTACATTTTCAAAAATTACATTCACCATACAAATATAGGTACTTTATGGATAGATATCATGTCTTAATTGCATTATTATTAATTCTTACTAAATAAACTGTATATGCATTCTAGACCACCCACTTTTTTAGAATCGGGCCGCCAGCTAGTTCTCTCATATTCCTCTGGGGGGCCTGATGGCGAGATCATTCTTCTCAGAACCACTTTCTTCATTATTTGGTCTTTGGAGATCTGCATACATTGTCATCACTGTCTCCTTCATGGCGTGAGACATCATCTTCTTAATGCAAGGTTTTACGCAGCATGAAATTAGGGCCACTATGAATAAAATACAAAGGATAATTATACTCAGTTTGATAAGTGCTCTCTGTCATCCATCCCACCACCCAAACCAAGTGTCCCATTGATCCTGGACACCAGAATTATGAGCTAATTCTTCTGACAGATCCATGAGTCCTTTAAGGGCTTTGGCTATGCTCCCATCTGGGGCGGAATTATTTGGTATAAATGTACAGTAGTTGCTTCCGATTCGTTTGCATATGCCCCCGTGCTCAGCTAGGATCATATCCAAAGCCATTCTATTCTGGAAAGCCATTATGGAGGTGAGACCTATTTGTTGGAGTATTCCCTTTAGGGCATCTCTGGTGAAGTTCAAAAATCATTGTTGATTATAGTAAAGGTAATTTATCCAGGCTACATTCTTATTTGCTGTTATTATGGGCAGGATAGACTCAAAGCCTGCTGCTTCTTGGTCTCTAGCTTTAAATTCATTAGGCACTCCTTGTGGAACCCCTATGGAATTTATATAGACATGAGCATCAAGGGACCCTTTAACCCCCCTCTTCTTCTTGTCGAGTGCTTTTATCTCCTGGACTGTCTGTCCCCAGCATGGCTGACCCCAGTTAAATGGGTCAAAAATGTGGAATGGCATTATAGCTTTTACCAGGGCACATTGCCTTCTCCAGGGGGGTTGTAGTCTGGGTCTAATCTTCATATCCCCACATAACCAATAAACATCAGGGAGCTGGTGGGTCTGTTCTATTAACAAGGAGTCATTGTACAAGCTGCTTGCTGACACCTCAATAATATGACTACAGTAGTTTGGTGGCATGTCTCCCATTCAAAGTCTGTACTGTTACGCTCAAAACAGGTGTAGTTTCCTGCATAAGGAGTGATCCCATGGCCAACTGGTTCTGCTTTCTGATAGGGAGGATATTGGTGTAATAATGTTTGGCACCTTTTTGACTTGTTTGGGTGACCTGTGTACAGGGTTATAATGCAGTTGAAACCTTCCAAATCCCCCCTTGGGTTTATTGGAAAAGGTACTGTACCCAAATGGGGCCGGCCAGTGGAGCAGACTATACAGGATGATCGATTCTTACTCATAGGAGTGTATCTTAACCATTCTAAGCAAATGTTGGAGTCAGAGAACCCTGTTTCAAGAACTAGTTTATCCTCATATGTCATTTCTGGTATATACTGTACCTGGCACCTTCCAATAGGTCATCTTCTTCATGCAAGACAGTCTGTTTGGTGGGTGCTTCTTTTTTTTAATTTTTTTTAAATTCTTTATTTTCACGTTTTTAAGTTTGTATAAACCAGGAACATAATGCGCATGTTTGACAATACAACAGTCTTAAATGCTTCTCGTACAATTATACGGGTTATCAACAATGACATTAACAACATATAAACCTGTCACAAATCTCTAGACCCTCAAAGATAAGCACTCCTGCTTGCCGATCTGCATATTACAATAGCAAGGAATCCGAGCTCCAACTGGTTTTAACATTCGAACAGCCTCTTTGTTGTTTCTCCACCAAGATCACCCTTTCCGGGATCCGATTGTTCCTTTTTCAGAGAGACCAAACATGCTCTTAAATATATCTCTAACTTAAATGTCCGCAAACATCATATTGTATATAACCGATATGATCTTGAAGAAAGATCAAAGAAAAGAAAACAGAATAGAAAACAGACTGGAAGACCAAAAGAATATAAGAGAGAAGAAAGAGAGGGGGGGGGAGGAGGAAAGTAGGGAGGTGGGCCAACGGACCTGTGGGTGGGAGAATAGGGGCGGTTGCCCAGACCTAAGACCCAGAGAGGCTGGAGTGGTGAGAGGGAGAGGTCCAGCCCAAGTATGCTTCTCATGATACGCCTTTTTCAGAATATGTCCTGCAGTCTATCAACAACCGATCGTATTCGGGGGTTTGTTGAAAATCCATCCACTTGTACCATGTGGCCCAATGTCTCAGGTAAGAGTCATTCATGGAAGCTGTCAGATCTTCCATGAGCATTAATTTTTACCCACCCAATGAGAAAGACGAGGCGAGGATGTCGTACCCCAAAGGGCAGGTATACATGCCCTCGCTGCTATGATCAAGAATTTCAACAGAGAATGTTTATATCTTTTTTCAGACATGTTTGTTAAGTGCAAGAGGACTGCTTCCGGAGTAAGAGGGTCCGCATACCCCGTCACCTGAGCCACCACAGTCCCTACTCCCTCCCAAAATGCCCTGAGTCCTTCGCAGCTCCAAAAAATATGGACAATAGAACCCGACTCCGTTTTACAGCGCCAGCACTGGGGATCTGCCGATGGGTACACAGTATGCAGCCTCTCTGGCACCTTATACCACCTAGTCACAATTTTATACCCCGCCTCTTGTTGTTTTGAGCTGATTGAGGTGCTGTGTGCTAAACTACAGATTCTGTTAATCTGGGTGTCTGAGAATGTCATTCCCAATTCTTTCTCCCAGTTAGCTACAAAGTAAGGGGGTTTGTGATCTGGAGGGGCGTTCAGCATCGCATAGACCAGGGAGAGCACATGTCTCATCGGTCCTTTCCCAGCGCAGAGGGTCTCAAACTGTGTCAAAGGTTTGGCGTAATGACGCCATGGTTGGCATGTCCCCAAGAAGTGTCTTATCTGTAGAGATCTCCACCATCCCAAAGGGACGGGTACCTCCAGGCCCCTAAGGGCATTCAGGGATGGCCATTCGTCTCCCTCCCTGAAATACTCGACTCTGTCCCTATCTGCCGCAATCCATTGTTTAAAGACTCCATCATTTCTTACTTGACTAAAGTCCGGATGGCACAGTACAGACGTGAGTCTAGAGTAAGTAGGGATCATGAAAGCTCTAGTCCAGAGGGCCGAACAGTAATGTGCTGTTGATCCCAGAGTGGGGTGCGTCCCTATTTCCTTCTGCGACCCCGACAACAGCCAAGGGAGTCTAGAGAAGGGGACAGAGCAAAATGCCTGCTCTATGCCTACCCATGCCTTCCCCTCCGCGTTTCTGCACCAGTCCACCATCCTGGCAAAGTGTACCGCCAGATGATAAAGTTTAAAGTTCAGCAAGCCGATGCCACCCTTCGATTTGGGCCGCGACATTAACGCTTTACTGATCCGGGCTTTCCCCCCCCCCCGTACGAATGAGGTCTGGAGAGAGGAAATAGCTTGAAAAAAGGAGGCCGGGATTCTCTCCGGAATCGCTTGTAGCAAGTATAGGAGACGTGGGAGGACGTTCATCCTGAGCACATGGGTACGCCCCAACCAAGAGAAAGAGACCTTCGACCATCTCTCACAATCCTTCCTGAGGTTAACCAGTAGAGGCGGAAAATTTAACTTAAAGAGCATGTCCAGGTTAGCTGCTAGTTTGATTCCTAAGTATTGGATGGATGTGGCATTCCATTTGAAATGAAAGGATGCTTGTAACTCTGTCGCAATCCCCGACGGTAGGTTTACATTAAGAACCTCCGATTTTTGAAAATTAATTTTGAAATTCGACAATCTAGAGAAGGCCTGGATTTCTTTCATCAAGCTAGGAAGGGATGTTTTAGGTTTAGTCAGGAAAAAGAGGAGATCGTCAGCGTAGGTTGCTATCTTGTGGTCTATCCCACCTGCTTCTATCCCAGTGATATCTGGGTTGGCCCTGACTTTCCTGAGTAGTGGTTCAATCGTGAGAACAAAGATCAGGGGTGACAATGGGCAACCTTGTCTGGTTCCGTTATGTATCGCAAACGGGTCCGATAGGCACCCGTTCACTCTGACCCTAGCTGTCGGACCAGAGTATAGGGCCATAATCCAGTTCATCATATTTAGTCCCAGTCCCAGATGCCCGAGAGTCTCCCTCAGAAAACTCCAATTGACCCGATCAAACGCCTTCTCTGTGTCAGTAGAGAAAAGGATGGAGGGGACTCCCCGGCCTCTGACCCCATGAACCAAATTGATCGCCTTAACCGTGTTATCCCGCGCTTCTCTACCCAAAGTGAATCCTGCTTGATCCTTGTGTACAATCTCCCCATGGTGGGAGCCAGTCTCGATGCTAGCTATGTTCTTCAACCAGAACTTACCCTGTATACCACCATCTGTGCCCACACCCAACACATACAATTGTTGAGAGCCATAGGATCAAATATTTAATTAACCTTAAGACATAAGGGCATGGGAGAAATGATCTATAGAGTGTAATATTTTACATTGTATAAGTTGTGATTTAAACATGGCTGCCATTTCCTGCCACATCACACCATGCTGAGAGCAAGATGGAGTCCAAAGAAGACTGACCAATTACCGAAGCTGGAGGTCAGGGAAGGACTGACCAATCACAGAATGTCATATCACCTGAACATACTCGATCAAGACCACACCCCTGATGACCTCATGGATCCGCCCATGGACTAACCCACTGACTAATGAATACATCTGAGTAGGGCTGGCCGAGCCCCTTATTGAACAAAAACCTGAGGTCTATTATAATAAAGACACTTGGAGCTTGGGTCTGATGTAGTGATGGGCGAATCTACTCGCTAGGACTCGTTACTCGGCGAGTAGTAAGGGACTCGCAGGACTCGCTACTCGGCGAGTTTTCCAGCGAGGACTCGCAAAGTAGCGAGTCCAATGCAAGTAAATGGCAATCCTAGTTTTACTAGCGAGACTCGCTATATCACATCGCTATGTCCCCAAAATCGTTTACAGAATCGCACCGCTTCACGGATACCCGCTGTAAGCAGCGATTCCGAGCGAGTTTGAGCGAGTCTTAGCCATTCCTAGCGAGTCTACGAATCCGAGTCCTGTATTCTGTATTCGGGACTCGCGAATACAGAATTTGTTATGTTCCGACAAAGCTTCCGAGACAGCCTAGCGTGTTAGGTCAGACAAACTTGTGAAGATGGACAAGCATGTTAGCCAATCATATTCAGTAATGCCACAGCCATGTTGGTTGTGGCATTACTATGATTGGCTGCTGTCCATCGTGATGGCTATGTCATGGATGACAGGCAAGGCTGTATATAAGCCTTGCCACCGCCATTTTGAGCACATTTCTCTGAAGATCTGAGCTAGAGCAGGGTGAGGTAGATTCTGGAGCAGATCATAGGGATTGTCAGTGAGTGTAGGGAACTTCAAGATTCCTTATATTAACCCCAAACAGCTCTTGTGAGAGCTAGCAGGAGGACAGAGGAGTACAGTGTACTGTGAGACTGTAGGCAGGCAGGGAAGCAGGGAGCTGCAGTCCTACAGTGTCTTCACAGGAGCGACCTCATAGCTTCGCTTACTCAGCTGTTCTAATAGCTGAAGTCAGAGGCTTAGCTGAGGTACTATTAACAATTTTTTGGCAGCTGATATATTTTGGGTCCTAAAAACCCCTTCAGCGTTATTTTGTCTGTGGCAGAACAGTGCGTTGCTGCTCTCCTAGCTGCAAATAGCACGTACGCCACCTACTTGTGCGACTACTTGTGCGCACTTAATAATTTTTTCAGGGACCAGTGTGCTGCTTCACTGTCAAGTGTTAGCACACACTTAACCCGCCAGTAAGTGACGCCTGCAGCAACACACAAACTCCATCTCGGTGGCTGTGCGCACTTTCTAATTTTTTCAGGGACTAGTGTGCTGCTTCACTGCCAAGTGTTAGCACACACTTAACCTGCCAGTAAGTGACGCCTGCAGCAACACCTAACTCCATCTCGGTGGCTGTGCGCACTTTCTAATTTTTTCAGGGACTAGTGTGCTGCTTCACTGCCAAGTGCTAGCACACACTTAACCCGCCAGTAAGTGACGCCTGCAGCAACACCAAACTCCATCTCGGTGGCTGTGCGCACTTTCTAATTTTTTCAGGGACTAGTGTGCTGCTTCACTGTCAAGTGTTAGCACACACTTAACCCGCCAGTAAGTGACGCCTACAGCAACACCAAACTCCATCTCGGTGGCTGTGCGCACTTTCTAATTTTTTCAGGGACTAGTGTGCTGCTTCACTGCCAAGTGCTAGCACACACTTAACCCGCCAGTAAGTGACGCCTGCAGCAACACCAAACTCCATCTCGGTGGCTGTGCGCACTTTCTAATTTTTTCAGGGACTAGTGTGCTGCTTCACTGTCAAGTGTTAGCACACACTTAACCCGCCAGTAAGTGACGCCTGCAGCAACACCAAACTCCATCTCGGTGGCTGTGCGCACTTTCTAATTTTTTCAGGGACTAGTGTGCTGCTTCACTGCCAAGTGCTAGCACACACTTAACCCGCCAGTAAGTGACGCCTGCAGCAACACCAAACTCCATCTTGGTGGCTGTGCGCACTTTCTAATTTTTTCAGGGACTAGTGTGCTGCTTCACTGTCAAGTGTTAGCACACACTTAACCCGCCAGTAAGTGATGCCTGCAGCAACACCAAACTCCATCTCGGTGGCTGTGCGCACTTTCTAATTTTTTCAGGGACTAGTGTGTTGCTTCACTGTCAAGTGTTAGCACACACTTAACCCGCCAGTAAGTGACGCCTACAGCAACACCAAACTCCATCTCGGTGGCTGTGCGCACTTTCTAATTTTTTCAGGGACTAGTGTGCTGCTTCCCTGTCAAGTGTTAGCACACACTTAACCCGCCAGTAAGTGACGCCTGCAGCAACACCAAACTCCATCTCGGTGGCTGTGCGCACTTTCTAATTTTTTCAGGGACTAGTGTGCTGCTTCACTGTCAAGTGTTAGCACACACTTAACCCGCCAGTAAGTGACGCCTGCAGCAACACCAAACTCCATCTCGGTGGCTGTGCGCACTTTCTAATTTTTTCAGGGACTAGTGTGCTGCTTCACTGTCAAGTGTTAGCACACACTTAACCCGCCAGTAAGTGATGCCTGCAGCAACACCAAACTCCATCTCAGTGGCTGTGCGCACTTTCTAATTTTTTCAGGGACTAGTGTGCTGCTTCACTGTCAAGTGTTAGCACACACTTAACCCGCCAGTAAGTGACGCCTGCAGCAACACAAAACTCCATCTCGGTGGCTGTGCGCACTTTCTAATTTTTTCAGGGACTAGTGTGTTGCTTCACTGTCAAGTGTTAGCACACACTTAACCCGCCAGTAAGTGACGCCTGCATCAACACCTAGCTCCATCTCGGTGGCTGTGCATTTGTCAACAATGTCCCAAAAACACCAAATTCCCAAAAACCAGTCTGCAAAGGGACAGGGACGAGGTCGGGGCCCTAGCAGTCGTGAACAACAAGGCACTGGTAGAAGTAGACAGACGAGGATTGATCGATCCACCTTCCTGCTGTCTAAATTTCCCAGTACTCAACCGAAACGTGTCTTGAGGCCGGAAGATCAAGACCAAATAACATCTTGGATGGCTGACAAGACCTCAACCACGGGTTCTGGCAGCACACAATCATCCTTGACACCATATTCAAGTGCCGCTACTGACAACGCGGGGTCATCTGATCCACAAAATCTTCCTATTTCCTCAAGCCATCGCCAGACGGAGGAAAATTTAGACCGCGAACTTGGACATTCAGAAGATTTATTTGGTTCTTATCAGCCATTCATACAACCTGACCTTTCTTTGTCACTGCCTGAACAGATACTTGAACCAGACGTACATTCCATCTATGGACAAAGTTTGGATTCACCTCGTCCTGAAGAACGTCCCTTTCAACAAAGCCATAGACCATCTCAGGAGGTGGAGGATGATGATGATGATGAGACACACATCTCATCTGGCCAGCCTGACCAGTCACGTTATCCAGATGACTTTGAGGAGGAGGGGGTGGATGATGAGACCACTGATCCAACCTGGACACTTGACATGCAGAGCCAACAGAGCAGCCAGGAGGAGGAAAGTGGTTATGTACCACCGCCTAAAGCACCCAGGCTTACTCCTTTATCCAGAATCCAAGCTGTGACAACAGTAGCCCAAATTGTGTCAACTGTTGCACAAACTGTACCAACTGTTGCCCCAACTTTAACAACAGTTGGCCAAAATGTGTCTACAGTTTGTGTTGGCCAGACTCATCCTCCAGTTCCTACACCACAACCTAAAGGACGAACATCCATTGTCTGGAAATTTTTTAAAGATAGCCCATCAGTAGCAAATGTCGTTATATGTAACATCTGCTATGCCAGGCTGAGCAGAGGCCAGGGCAAATCAAACTTGAGCACCAGCAGTATGCGAAAGCACATGACTCTTAAGCACCCAAGTCAGTGGTTGGCCCATCAGGGTTCGACATCAGGGCCTTCTGACCTCAACACCGTTATGCCACCTCCGAATCGTCCTTCACCATCTACTGTTCATGCAGCAGCTCCTACTCATACGATCTCCTCACAAGCTGCGTTAGACCAGAGATATGACAGTAGTCAAGTGACTTGTGAGTCTGCGCCAAATGTCCAGTTGTTGTTCCACAGCTGTATGAGAGGCAGCGGAAGCACCCATCCACACACCCTTTTTCTCGACAAATGACAGCGCAAATTTCTAAGCTGTTAGCTGTAGAAATGCTGCCATTTAGGCTTGTGGATACTGAGCTTTTCGGGAGTTGTTGGCTGTGGCAGCACCACGATACACTGTCCCCAGTCGCAATTTTTTTTCACGTACTGCCATACCCGCGTTACATCAGCACGTGGTTAACAACTTGAAGCGTGCACTGACAAATGCTGTGAGCGGAAAAGTTCACCTGACAACTGACACCTGGACAAGTAGTTGTGGACAGGGCAGATACATATCCCTAACAGCTCACTGGATCAACCTTGTCGAGAGTGTCCCAAAGTGTAATAGTGGAATATCTGCGATCCTACCAACTCCACGAATAGCGGGCACAGCATCATTCCGGGTGTCCGCGTCCTCATATACTTCTACAACACAATGTGCGTCTTCTACTTCCTTGACCACTGCTGATTTGTCCGCCACATCACGTCAAAGTTGGGAGCTTTGCAATACTGCATCAGCCAGGCGACAACAGGCTCTTCTTAAGCTCATCTGTCTAGGTGACACACCTCACACTGCAAACGAGCTGTGGAAAGGTTTTAAGCAACAGACAGATGAGTGGCTGGCCCCACTGCAACTACAAGCAGGTCTTGTTGTCAGTGATAACGGACGAAACCTTGTTGCAGCAATAAAGCTCGGTAACCTTCAACACGTGCCTTGCATGGCTCACGTACTGAATCTTGTAGTTCAGAAATTCTTGAAAAATTACCCAGAGTTATCTGATCTACTAAAGAAGGTGCGTAGAAATTGCGGACATTTCCGACATTCATCAACGGCACTTGCAAGTCTATCTGCCCTTCAACAGCAATTTAATTTGCCCAAACACAGATTAATTTGCGACATGCCCACACGATGGAATTCTACAGTCCATATGTTGGCTAGGTTCAATGAGCAGCAGAGGGCTATAGCGGAATATCAGCTGCAACATGCCCGTCACCCAGGAAGTAATACAAGACACATTGGTACGATGGAGTGGGTCTGGATCGCTGACCTTTGCGAGGTTCTAGAGAACTTCGATTACTGCACAAAACTGGTCAGCGGTGATGAGTCCATTATTAGTCTCACCATCCCCATGCTCTGTTTGCTTAAAGATTCTCTCCTGAATCTTAAAACAGAATCATTGAGGGCACAGCAGAGGGCTATGGATCCACATTTTAACATCCAGGATCAGAGCCAGCAAAGCCAATTTCAGCCGGCAACATTGGCTGCAGAACAAAACAGTGATGAGGAAGAGAAGACGATTTATTTCTCCATGGTACTGAGGTGCACCCTGATGGAACTCCCAACCCCAGTTTTATGTCGGTACAGCATGGGTGGGCTGAAGAGCAGGAGGCGGAGACCGATTTTGAGACCATGATGCCTATTGTTCATCAGTCAGGTGACACAGAAGACATGAGTCTTTGTAGCCTAGCACACATGTCTGACTTCATGTCTCAATGTCTGTCCCAAGATCCACGCGTCATTAACATCTATGACAGCGACCTCTACTGGTTGTCAACATTCCTTGACCCACGCTACAAAGACAAGTTTCCATCGCTGCTGTTGCAGTCACCAAGGGGCTTAACAATGGATCATTTCAAAAGTGTGGTTGTTGACAATTTAATGTCAATTTCACCATCTGACTCCGCTATACCACGAACAAGCAGCTCTTTGCCACAGCAGCCTTTGGTTCGAACACAAACGGCCACATTGTCAAGAAAAGGTGGTGGTAAGATGTCCACCAACTGGGCGATGTTCAACAGACCTTCCAATCTGCAACGGATTGTGCCTACGGTCCCCTTGTCTAGGAGACAAACATTGTCAAACATGTTGAACGAGTATGTGTGTGACACTACCAGCTTCTTAACCGACCCCTCTGTACCCTTTACTTACTGGGTTTCCAAGCTTCACGCTTGGACTGAGCTGTCTTTGTATGCCTTGGAGTTGCTGGCCTGCCCAGCTGCTAGTGTGACATCCGAGCGTGTTTTTAGTGCCGCTGGGGGAATTGTCACTGATAGAAGGTCACGGCTGACTACAGAAAATGCCGACAGACTCACTCTCATTAAGTTTAACAAGGACTGGATATCATCAAAGTTCTTAACCCCTTCAGACGACAGTACCCAAACCTAGAGGGACATTTTCAAATTTGTTACGTTTGGCTGAGTGCGGTTTAAACATTATGTCCTCTTCTGACACAAAGGATAAACAATGTGCCTCTGCTAAGAAGATTGGATAAATAATGTTCCTGCTACACTTGCTGCATGACAACAAAACTACACAATCAGTGTCAGTAATGTTACTTTAATAATGCATGCACTTGTGATGATTTTTGACCGTTGATTTATGTCAGACAATCCAATACAGTCTCTTGGCTGAATTTTTAAGGCAACAAGCCTATGCCTGCATTGTGGACATTTCTCAAACTGAAATAAAACATATAGTTTGGCTCAAGTGCCTTGCATAAATTTTAAAAATGTTGATCCCGCCCCTTGGGCTAATTTTTTGAGGCAACAAGCCTATACCTGCATCGAATACGTTGCTTGTACTATGCTCTCAGGACAAGCAAGAATATAGTATGGGCCACGCGCCCTCCTCAACTTCAAAATAGAGTTGATCCCGCCCCTTGGGCTAATTTTTTGAGGCAACAAGCCTATACCTGCATCGAATACGTTGCTTGTACTATGCTCTCAGGACAAGCAAGACTATATTATGGGCCACGCTCCCTCCTCTATATCTAAACAGAGTTCATCAAGCCCCTTGGGCTAATTTTTTGAGGCAACAAGCCTATACCTGCATCGAATACGTTGCTTGTACTATGCTCTCAGGACAAGCAAATAGTATGGGCCACGCGCCCTCCTCAACTTCAAAATAGAGTTGATCTCGCCCCTTGGGCTAATTTTTTGAGGCAACAAGCCTATAGCTGCATCGAATACGTTGCTTGTACTATGCTCTCAGGACAAGCAAGACTATACTATGGGCCACTCTCCCTCCTCTATATCTAAAAACAGTTCATCAAGCCCCTTGGGCTAATTTTTTGAGGCAACAAGCCTATACCTGCATCGAATACGTTGCTTGTACTATGCTCTCAGGACAAGCAAATAGTATGGGCCACGCGCCCTCCTCAACTTCAAAATAGAGTTGATCTCGCCCCTTGGGCTAATTTTTTGAGGCAACAAGCCTATACCTGCATCGAATACGTTGCTTGTACTATGCTCTCAGGACAAGCAAGACTATACTATGGGCCACGCTCCCTCCTCTATACTTCAAAAAAGTTCATCAAGCCCCTTGGGCTAATTTTTGGAGGCAACAAGCCTATACCTGCATCGAATACGTTGCTTGTACTATGCTCTCAGGACAAGCAAGACTATACTATGGGCCACGCTCCCTCCTCTATATCTAAAAACAGTTCATCAAGCCCCTTGGGCTAATTTTTTGAGGCAACAAGCCTATACCTGCATCGAATACGTTGCTTGTACTATGCTCTCAGGACAAGCAAAATAGTATGGGCCACGCGCCCTCCTCAACTTCAAAATAAGTTAATCTCGCCCCTTGGGCTAATTTTTTGAGGCAACAAGCCTATACCTGCATCGAATACGTTGCTTGTACTATGCTCTCAGGACAAGCAAGACTATACTATGGGCCACGCTCCCTCCTCTATATCTAAAAACAGTTCATCAAGCCCCTTGGGCTAATTTTTTGGAGGCAACAAGCCTATACCTGCATCGAATACGTTGCTTGTACTATGCTCTCAGGACAAGCAAGACTATACTATGGGCCACGCTCCCTCCTCTATATCTAAAAACAGTTCATCAAGCCCCTTGGGCTAATTTTTGGAGGCAACAAGCCTATACCTGCATCGAATACGTTGCTTGTACTATGCTCTCAGGACAAGCAAGACTATACTATGGGCCACGCTCCCTCCTCTATATCTAAAAACAGTTCATCAAGCCCCTTGGGCTAATTTTTGGAGGCAACAAGCCTATACCTGCATCGAATACGTTGCTTGTACTATGCTCTCAGGACAAGCAAGACTATACTATGGGCCACGCTCCCTCCTCTATATCTAAAAACAGTTCATCAAGCCCCTTGGGCTAATTTTTTGAGGCAACAAGCCTATACCTGCATCGAATACGTTGCTTGTGCTATGCTCTCAGGACAAGCAAATAGTATGGGCCACGCGCCCTCCTCAACTTCAAAATAAGTTGATCTCGCCCCTTGGGCTAATTTTTTGAGGCAACAAGCCTATACCTGCATCGAATACGTTGCTTGTACTATGCTCTCAGACAAGCAAGACTATACTATGGCCACGCTCCTCCTCTATATCTAAAACAGTTCATCAAGCTCTTGGTAATTTTTGAGGCAACAAGCCTATACTGCATCGAATACGTCCTTGTACTATGCTTCAGGACAAGCAAAATGATGGGCACGCGCCTCCTCAACTTCAAAATAGAGTGATCTCGCCCCTTGGGCTAATTTTTTGAGGCAACAAGCCTATGCCTACATAGAATTACTTGCTTGTACTATGCTCTCAGGACAAGCAAGAATATAGTATGGGCCACGCACCCTCCTCTACTTCTAAATAGAGTTGATCCCGCCCCTTGGGCTAATTTTTTGTGGCAACAGGCCTATGCCTGCATCGAAGACGTGGCTTGTACTAAGATCCTGCTGGAGCATGGCGAAGGGTCCCACTGTACACTACAGAGATAACGCGTAGACGCGCTCTGTTGCAAGTAGACGTCCCAGCCTATCGCATCTGTGTTCCCAGTGTTGTTGCCATACCGAGTCATTAAGTAACCCCCCCACAAAACACAGGCACTATTTATTTGTCAGCAACATTTGTATGTGCAGTCATGATTTTGCATATAATAACCAAGGTGCCTTCATGCGCCATGCGGGCCGTAAAGTACTTGCTAATGATGATGACTTTAAGCCCACCCACAAAAAAAACCTACACATCCATTCCCTGAAAAAAGACAGACACAAAGCAGTTTTTGTCAACTGGGTATTATTTCGCCATAATGGCAAAGATGTCAGAATTTTTTTTTTTTGGTTATAACTTTGTCAAAACAAATAATAAGATAACAAAGAAATTGTGCAATGCACAGGAACAAAAAATAAACAAAAAAAAAAAAGGGGTCTACAGCTGGTGGTAGGTTGCCGCATCCTCCGGCCTTGCCTGTAACGTGGCACCATCACCCTGGTCGTTGAGGAGGTCCAGGGCCCCATGCAGTACCTCACCCAGTGGTTGGAAGCCTGTAGGCTGGGGCATCTGAGCCGGTTGGCCTTGGCTTGGTAGGCCCCTGATTGTTGGACACCACCTCTGGGTCGCCACATACCTGTCCCGGGGTGTGGCCCTGTCCAGGATGTTTGATCTGCTGAGCTGCCACTCCTCCAAATATGAAAAGACCTGGCCAGGGTGGTTTGGAGGGCGACACGCATCTATGACAATATGTATTGCTGACCATGCCCGCAGTCGTCTCTCGAATGGAATGTCATCCAAGAACGGTATGAGACTGCGGGCAAGGTCAGCACTACACTGTCCTCTGCGGTCTTGTGGTGCCCCCGGGATCAGAGCAGGGCTGCTGGGGTTCCAGTGACTCCCCACACTGCTGCTGGCAGTCGGCAGTGGAGGGCGCTGGTGTGGCCCTTCATCCTCCTCTTCTTGTATCTGCGGCCCCAAAGGTGGTGGTGGTGGTGGTGGCGGAGGTGGTGGTGCTACTCCCTCCTCCTCATCTGGTGGGGGTTAAGGGGCCTCCCTCCCCTCCTCAGGCAGCTCTGCTGAAGGGTGACGACGCCGTCCTCTGAAAGTGAGCAGCTCTGTGGGTAAATATAAAAACATTTGGTGAATGGGTTGCGTTTGGAAACAAAACCATAGGCCAAACATAACATGTGCACGCTTTTTTGACTCAGTGTATCTGTGTATTCTGTGTCTTTTCATTGTTGCCCTTAAGATGGAATTGCAGCAAATAAATTAATGACATTTTTGGCTCATGCCTCAAACTATATTCTATGTGTGGGTAGTGTTGCTCCACGATTTTTTTGCCATTACATTACAAATTTTAAAATTTGTCCGCACTATTACACTGTGCCCTGCCTTAGGCAGGACAGCTATGTAGTCACTTGAAGACATATTAGTGGCCACAACTATTGTTTTAGACTTTTTGTGGAAACTTTATGTGGACAAAGCTATAGCCTGACACTGTGAGGCAAACACATTTTCAGGGTTGTTTGCCATCAGATGGACACAAAAACACACAGTGTGGACGGCCTTGGTCTCAATGCACATAACCCAGATCTATAGGGCAGGTGAGCAAGACAGGAAATGGAGTCATGCAGCATAGGTGACACATGAGCATTTGGCGTTAGTGGCCTACACTCCTTGTTGCTGCCATGTATGCTAATCAGGAATATCTTGGTAAATAAAACACACCAAACAGATGGCTTGGGATTTGAAACGACTGTAATGGACATAGAGTATGGGGTTGTTTTTGAGCAGCAGGTCACACATCGTTGGTGCCAAACAAGGTGGTATGCACAGATGGACAGTTTTAGTTATTCCAACGGGGCCGAACAAAAAACCGGGAGCAGCAAGGACAAACCTCGGGTTTCCTAAAGGACCTTGGACATAAAAGGCTGTTGCACTTAAAATATGGCCCTCTTTAGTTTGATTTTATACAGCATTAATACACTATGTTTTCCGGAGGATTCGTAATGTGGCCATGAGTTAACGACAAAAAAACTAAAATTCACATGTGGGCCCTAATATCTACACCATCACCTTGCAGCCCCAAATAAACCCATGGGAAAACTGAACCACACATATTTGTAGTGATACAGGGTATGTTCTGAAATGTGTGTGAATGTGTCAACAATCTGGGATGGTGTACAAACAGTTTAGTGCAAAAGGGGTATATCCTTGCAACGTTATTTAGCCGAAAAAAACACCCACAACTAAATGTGTAGGGATGTATGTGGCCCTTATGCAAGTCGAGGCCATTAGGAACTGATACAAATGAGGCTTATGACAGGCAAACCAGACAGGGCCACACACCTTAGAGGCCATTGCAGGGAAGAACATGGCTTTGTTCCACAAACATGCCAACAATAATAGCTAATTGTGAGGTCACGGAACATTGTGTCTGACCACCCTGCAGAACATTGCTTATTTGTCCCAACGTCACAATGTGACTATAAATGTGTATGTCCTGGATCATTGCCAAAGGTAATAGAATTGTGTTGCACCATGGCAGAAACAAACCCCAGTGTGGGTATGTAAACCAGCACACTCATTATAGAGCTTCATACGTACATTGTGTGCCCTCGTGGACAGGGTCCTCTCCTCTTGTACCTGTATGACCTGATTGTCTTCATGTACTGTTTTTTGTCGTTAACCCTTATCCTCATGTAAAGTGCCATGGAACCTAATGGCGCTATATAAATAAATAATAATAACAATAATAGTAAACAACAGTGCGGCAGACACATACCTTGGCATACGGGCCACCAGTTCCAGAAATGACAGCCGTTCATAGTGGCAATATATTATCCCGTGACCAGCTTCCGGGCCCCCCTCCATGATCCTCCGGTGTTGCCGCTTGAATTGGTCGCGGCAGCTCCTCCATCGCTTCATAATGTGGTCAACTGTGAAATGATTTCAAACCGGGTTTAGACCTCTGTAACATTTGAAACACTAAAAGTATGTGTACAAATCAACAATAACATTTTAATCATGTTGTGTGTGTAATGTGTATACAAGGCACATGGAAACGACAGTGTGGAACATCATCAACAGCATTACGGACATTGAGCTCAGGTGGCCACAATCACAAATGGGGCAGGGCACATGTCAACGCATAGAAAATGTAATAGTGCGGGCACCAGACTCCGCTCATTAGTGGTATTTATATACACCCAACCCCTGGCCTTCAGAGCCAGGAGGAACAGCCCTTAAACTAAGTGTACTATTGTGACCCCATCCAAATATAGGCAACCATGCGACGGCGCATTATAACACATTGAGGGCCCTGTATACCCTACTATGGGGGCCCTGTATACCCACGGGGGCCCTGTATACCCACTGCTGGGGTCTTGTATACCCACGGGGGGGCTGTAGACCCTACTATGAGGGCCCTGTATAACCACTGGGGGCCCTGTATACCCAGTGCTGGGGGGCCTGTGTACCCACGGGGGGTCTGTATACCCTAATATCGGTGGCATATATACACACCTGGGGGGCCTGTATACTCTGCAGGTGGAGCTGTATACTCTGCTGGGGGGCTGTCTAACAGTGATAGCCGCTGTATACAAGGATGGCGGTCAATATCGTTTCCCACTTTTTTGGGGCTAAAGTAGGGGGGTCGGCTTATACACGACTATATACGGTAAATGCAATATAACGTGTGAACACATTTAACTCACCCATATTGCTCTGCACATCATGGCCACAACGATGAAACGTTGGGAAAACGCCCTGTGCGATCTCCCTCCAGGCCGTAGTCCGCTGGACATTATCCCCATACGCAGGGTCAGTGGGCAGCTAAAGCAGGGGCCGAGCCTCCACCAGAGCAATTAATTGCAGGGTGTCGACAGGGGCCATGCTTCCTCGCTGTGACTTTCTGCGCGTCCAGCCAGGAAGCTCGAGTCGGCTTATTTCCTGTTTGCACAAAGCATGGGGTTTGCTGCAGAAAATCGCTTGCCTCGCCTCAAACACATGCGACTTTGGCCTCGGAGACAGCAGCAAAATACAGTTGCGAGTGGGGCTTCCGACACGGCAATGCGAGCGCTTTCCGACACACATCTGCGATTTTTAAATCACACATTACTCGCTATTACTCGCTTCCCCATTCATTAACATTGGACTCGCTAGACTCGCAACGAGTAGCGAGTCCCGGGCTCGGACTCGCTAGAGTCAAGCGAGTCCGAGTAATTTAGGATTCGCCCATCACTAGTCTGATGTCTACTTTTCGTGCCGGTGCTTGGTCTATATAGATTTGGTCAGGGGCAGGCAACTTATTAATATTATTATGAAATATTATCCATATCACAATCCTGCATCAATATCTGAGGGGCCTCAATGGAGAGATACATAGGTATGCATCCTCCCTTCTGACAGGGTGTCCAACATTGCTTTAGATCTTGGGGTCCCCGCATTTACCCTTAGTTAGAATCATGCGGTCTAAGAGGCTCCTTCCCTATTTATCTTTGCGTTCCGGTGCTTGGGTTGCTCTATATCCCCAGCTTTCTCCAGTGTTCCACCCGGTTAATGACCATGACTCACAGTTGGACCCATAACCTGTTTCAGCAGTAGTAACACAAATATATTGCTTGTCAGCCCATATTGCCCATAGCTGCTGTAAATCTTTTGTACGTGTATTTACTATATTACTGAAGTCAAACTGATATGTAACCCTTGAAGCTGTGGCATTGAACCAAAGGGTGACTACACCATTCTCTTTGGTGATAATTTTCTGATGGTTTTCCACCTTTCTATGATCTCCCGTATGACCTACTACATGACCTCCCACCTTCTTGTGGCTTGCTCCCCCCTGCTTTATACTAGGTATATATACAGTTGTGGCCAAAAGTATTGACACCCCTGCAATTCTGTCAGATAATACTCAGTTTCTTCCTGAAAATGATTGCAATCACAAATTCTTTGGTATTATTATCTTCATTTAATTTGTCTTCAATGATAAAACACAAAAAGAATTGTCCTAAAGCCAAATTGGATATAATTCCACACCAAACATAAAAAAGGGGGTGGACAAAAGTATTGGCACTGTTAGAAAAATCATGTGATGCTTCTCTAATTTGTGTAATTAACAGCACCTGTAACTTACCTGTGGCACCTAACAGGTATTGGCAATAACTAAATCACACTTGCAGCCAGTTGACATGGATTAAAGTTGACTCAACCTCTGTCCTGTGTCCTTGTGTGTACCACATTGAGCATGGAGAAAAGAAAGAAGACCAAAGAACTGTCTAAGGACTTGAGAAACCAAATTGTGAGGAAGCATGAACAATCTCAAGGCTACAAGTCCATCTCCAAAGACCTGAATGTTCCTGTGTCTACCGTGCGCAGTGTCATCAACAAGTTTAAAGCCCATGGCACTGTGGCTAACCTCCCTAGATGTGGACAGAAAAAAAAAATTGACAAGAGATTTCAAGCAAGATTGTGTGGATGGTGAATAAAGAACCTCGACTAACATCCAAACAAGTTCAAGCTGCCCTGCAGTCCGAGGGTACAACAGTGTCAACCCGTACTATCCGTCGGCATCTCAATGAAAAGGGACTGTATGGTAGGATGCCCAGGAAGACCCCACTTCTTACCCGAGACGTAAAAAAGCCAGGCTGGAGTTTGCCAAAACTTACTTGAGAAAGCCTACAACGTTTTAGAAGAATGTTCTCTGGTCAGATGAGACAAAAGTAGAGCTTTTTGGGCAAAGGCATCAACATAGAATTCACAGGAGAAAAAAGAGGCATTCAAAGAAAAGAACACGGTCCCTACAGTCAAACATGGCGGAGGTCCCCTGATGTTTTGGGGTTGTTTTGCTGCCTCTGGCACTGGACTGCTTGACCGTGTGCATGGCATTATGAAGTCTGAAGACTACCAACAAATTTTGCAGCATAATGTAGGGCCCAGTGTAGAAAGCTGGGTCTCCCTCAAAGGTCATGGGGCTTCCAGCAGGACAATGACCCAAAACACACTTCAAAAAGCACTAGAAAATGGTTTGAGAGAAAGCACTGGAGACTTCTAAGGTAGCCAGCAACGAGTCCAGACCTGAATCCCATAGAACACCTGTGGAGAGATCTAAAAATGGCAGTTTGGAGAAGGCACCCTTCAAATATCAGGGATCTGGAGCAGTTTGCCAAAGAAGAATGATCTAAAATTGCACAGAGCATTGTAAGAAACTCATTGATGGTTACCGGAAGCGGTTGATTTCAGTTATTTTGGCTAAAGGTTGTGCAACCAAGTATTAGGCTGAGGGTGCCAATACTTTTGTCTGGCCCATTTTTGGAGTTTTGTGTGAAATGATCAATGTTTTGCTTTTTGCTTCATTCTCTTTTGTGTTTTTTCATTGAAGACAAATTAAATGAAAATAATAATACCAAAGAATTTGTGATTGCAATCATTTTCAGGAAGAAACTGAGTATTATCTGACAGAATTGAAGGGGTGTCAATACTTTTGGCCACAACTGTATCAGGATGATGAAGGTTAGCAGCCATTTTTGGCTTCTGGATTTGGTGCCTTCTTGCAGTGGGATGCGTGGATTAATGTAGGTCTTCCTTCAACTTTAACAGCCATGGACGTGACCAGCAGAACCTGGAAGGGGCAGTTCGTATCTGAGGTCAAGGGCGTGTCTGTTGAATCTTTTGATGAGGACCCAAATGTCCTGGTTGGATCTGGTGAGTTCCCTCCAAGTCTTGTTGATCTGGGAGAGAGGAAAAGACTTGAGAATGTATTTCAGTCAAATGCTTTGTCAACTCAATAACAAACTTAGTCAAAGTGTCATACAGCAGGGACAGCTGTTGGGGAAATACAACCCTAGTCTGGGGGTACTTCCAAACAGGATTTCAGAGGGACTCAACTTAGTGGTACCGGCTGGCATGTGTCTGATACTGAACAATGCAAGGGAAGACTGTCATGCCGCGGCTTACCCGTTTCCTGTGCTGCTTTCAGCCTTTTGCCTTTAACACCCCGTTTAGTCTCTCGACCTTTCCAGAACTTTGGGGATGGTACGGAGTATGTAGGGCTAACTCTATCCCCAGGGCCTGCCATATCTCTTTAGTCAGGTTGGCTGTAAAGGCTGGCCCTTGGTCACTCTCTATGGTTTCTGGGACCCCATATCTGCACACTATCTCTGAGAGGAGCTTTTTTGCGGTTGTGCTGGCAGATTGGTTGTTCACGGGAAAAGCTTCTGGCCATCCTGAGAAGATGTCCACAACCGCCAGTGCGTATTCAAATCCTCCTGAGGAAGGCATCTGAATGTGATCAATCTGTATGCACTGGAAGGGGTACAAAGGTTTAGGTGTACATTTCTTGTGGAGTCCTCTATGTTTTTCCTGAGTTACACCGGGCACAGACCAGGCATCCTCTGGTGAAGTTTGCTGCCATTGTAGAAAAGCCTGGTGCATGGTAGTATTGTCTCACAAGATTGTGCATCTTCATCTTTGATTGATGTGTGGTACCATGGGCCTTTCTGTCAACCATTGGATAGAGGGCTCATGGGAGGCATAGTTTGCCCTTCAGCAATATCAGATGCTTTTCATCTTGCACAGCTCCATCTTGGATCCATTTGTCCTTCTCTTCATTGGATGCTTGCTTCTGCAGGGTCAGGACCATATTCTCCCAGGACTGTTCATCCTCCATATTTTCCTTGTTTGAATCTTCCTCTTGTTCTGAGTGTCAGGAGAAACAAGTTGAAGGGTTCTGTGATGAATGGCTTCCCCGAGCTTCTTTTGCTGTCCGGTCAGCCAAATCATTCCCCACTGCTTCCCTTGAGGTTCCTCCAGTGTGTGCCTTTACCTTCAGTACCGCGACTCTTTCTGGCATCAACAAGGACTCCATCAGTTCCCTCACAGCTCTATGGTGGCGTATTGGAGTTCCATTAGCTGTAATGAAGTCTCTTGCCCTACAGATGAGCCCGTAGTCATGCGCTATGCCATAACAATATCGGGAATCAGTATATATGTTAGCATTCTTATAAGCCACCATTTTTACAGCCTTCTGTCAAAGCAATCAATTCCGCTTCTTGTGCAGACATGGACGTGGGTAATGGTTTGGCCATCAACACAGTATCTTCTGTGACCACTGCCATACCCATGTGAAACCATCCTTCTTGGTCTGCATATCTTGATCCATCCACGAAGAGAGTCAAATCTGGGTCTTCCAGAGGCGTTTCTGTGGCAGTATCAAATCCGGATGTTTCTTGTCTCATAAGCGCCAGGCAGTCATGCTTAGCCATTTCAAAGTCGGCTTCCTCTTCCACCGAGGTGTCAGAGACATCACGCTCCCCCCTTGGAAGAGGGAGGAGAGCAGCAGGGTTCAGGACATCACACCTGGAGATGGTTACGTTGTCCAGAAGTAGAAGGGAACATTGGAGTTGTAGATGGCGTGCGGCAGATAAATGTTGTGGCTGGGTCTAGGCCAGAATGGCAGTGATATCATGTGGAGCCTTTATCTTCAAACGGTGGGCCAGAATAAGTCAGCAGTCTTATCCAGCAGTAGGTGGGTGGCAAAGACAGCTCTCATACACGTTAGGGCCCCGCGGGCACCTGGATCCAATCTTGCAGAGTAATACCCAAGGGGAGTGCTGTCTTCCTCCATGAGCTTGAGTCAGTACTCCTGTGGCATGCCCTTCCTTCTCCATCACAAACAGGCAAAATGGTTTCTTGTAGTCAGGTAGTCCAAGGCAGGAGAGCATATGATGACATCCTTCAGCATGTAGAATCCTTCAATGGCTTCTTCAGTCAGACAGAAAGAAATGCTCTTGAGGCAGTCATAGAGAGGCTGCATGTGGACTGATGAATCAAGGATCCAAGGTCAACAGTATGACACAAGACCTAGGAAAGACTGTAGCTGAGTGTGATTAGTTGGTACAGGTATGTTCTTCACAGCTGTCTTGTCTTCAGTGAGATGTTTGGCCTGATGTGATGCACAGTTCCCAAGAACACAACTTTGTCCAGGCAAAATTGTAGCTTCTCCTTGGATGCCTTACACCCATTGTAAGCCAGGAACTGTAGTAGGGAGATGGATTCTTCTTGTGTCTCTTGCAGGGAGTCAGAACACAGGAGAAGATCATCAACATACTGGAGGAGCGTGACAGCAAGGTGAGTCATCTTCCAGGGTTCCAGGACAGTGGTCATGGCTTGACTGAACATGGAAGGACTGTTCTGGGCCCCCTGGGGCATTACTGTCCACGTGTACTGGCAATTCTCATGAGTGAACGTGAAGAGGTACTGGCTGTCAGGGTGCAAAGGGACACTGAAGAAGGCATTCATCAAGTCTACCACTGTAAACTAGAAGGATGTAGGCAGGATGGAAGATAGAAGGGTGTGCGTAGATCTTGCACCATGCGAAACGTGGGATGCTGACCCTTCTTTGTTTCCTTCTTGACTGGAAACAATGGCGTGTTGCACGGGGATTTGGTAGGGATGACTGTTCCATTCCTGAGATATTTAGAGTTTTAGTTGTTGTGACATAGCAGCAGATTGTGGAATGGAGAGTGGGTACTTGGGTTTCCGGGGTAGTAGGGCTCCTTGTTTAAGCTTGACTTCCACTGGCTGGACTAGGAGTCTTCCAATGTCTTCTGGGCCTTGGGCCCACAGGATGTCGGTTATCTGTGAGAGCCAGACTGCATCTGTAGGTTGTATTGTCTCAGAAGAATGAAAGAGGCCAAAAACCTGTGACACTTCTTCCTGGTCCAGAGGAGTAGTGAGTGTAACAGTACCATTTTCCTGAAAGGAGATGCAGGCTTGTAACTTCATCAGCAAGTCTGTTCCCAGTAGGTTCACTGGACAGGTTCTGGACACCACCATTTGGGATAGCATGTTCTGTGTGGGTTGTAAGCTGCGATGTAATGGGCGAGTCATGGGGGTCTATGTAATGACTCCATCAACACCCACACAGGGGATGGTTTCATCTGTGAGACAGTCTGGGTCAGGTAAATCAGCACACTTCTGGCTGCACCAGTATCCACTATGAAAGGGATGGTTCTTCCTTCCACCTCCATACATACAGTAGGAGTAGGGCCGCAAGCTTGTCTCATGAATTTGCACAACAAATTGTAAGTTGGTGGATCCGGCTTGCCTATGTCCTATAGCTGGGGGGGAAGGTGGCGGGCAGGGGAGGGAAGTTCTGTTGAGCTTGCAGAGTGTACTGGATTCAGTTGTTGGACTGCGGCGTTGAGAAGATCTGCAGTTCCTCTTTATGTGGCCACCTTTCCACAATTGTAACAGGTGACTCCGAGCCTTTGTGCGCCTGTATTTCCTGGGTTGTGAAACCACAGAAGGTTGTAGTCCGAGAGGTTTTTGAGGGTTTCTTCATTTTATGCCCCTTGCTAACTGAAATATAATGTCTGGGTCCAGTCTTCTGTATTCAGGTCTAGTAGTCTGGACCTGTTTCTGTATGGGTTCAAGGAGACCTGGGACAAAGGCCTGTATCCACATTTGTTTGTGGGACTTTTCATGATGATCAAATCCCAGGTCTGTGAACATCTGATTCAGCTGGTAGTAGATCTTCTCCACACTTTCCCCTTTCTCTTACATGATATCCTGGACAGAAGTTGCTTGTTCTGCCAGACAGTTCTTCGCCCAGGTGTACAGCTTGAGCAAGAAAGCTACACCAGACTCAAATGTTCTTCGATACTCTGGCTCTGATTCCAAAGCTGGGCACATCACTGGCCAGAAGGAGTCTCCTGCTTTGACTTCGGCCAGTCCCATGAGGTCTGCCCATGAGGCAGCGTGAGTCTTCTGAATCTGGCTTTCTTCCGGTGAAAGGGCATCGGTTGGTTGTCAGGGTCTGGTAAGGTGTTTACCAAAGTGGCAGCTTCCTGGGTCTTCCAGGAGACATATGTTCCTCGTCTGGGGCGGCGAGGAGTCTGTGGAGGTTGATTTGAGACATGTGCAGAGCTGCCCGTTGTAGCCTGCATCCCCCTATACATTGATAACGTCTGTCTCCCAGCTCCTCTGGCCTGGGGTGTGTACTGTACTGGGGCGCTGAGCTGTGGCGGGTAGTGGGTCTGCTCATCCCTACCCGTTGCCCCCAGTTGCGAAGGTTCTGTCTTTACTGTGGGTATGCTTCCCTGATTATCTGGTGACGGGCAGGGACCCATTCAGGGTGGTGAAGGATACGGTATGCGTTGTGTATTTTTTGGCTTAGTTCCAGACCCAACTGCAAATCCCTCATCTCCCCATGACATTAGGTCTTCTCCCTCAGCGGCCTCCTCCTCACCGCCTTATGCTTTGTCCCCATCCCCATTTGTGAATATTCCGGACACTGCTGATGGAGGTAAAATGGCCGCTGGACCAGGTCCTGTCTGGTGCTAAGATGGTGGTTTGAGAGGAAGTAGATGCCCCTGTTTTGTAATCGCTGCTTGGGCGTTATTCTGTGTTAACATGGTTGCCAGAGGGGAGCGGCCAAGATGGGAAGTGCTGCAAGTCAACATTGGTGGAGCTGGAGTGTAAGGCGTGCCATCTACATCGAGAACTGGATACAGGGTGGTGGGCCTGTGCGGGCGGCCTGCCCCACAGGCTGCGCATGTGTCACGCCAGTCTGAATTTTGCGTGTGACACACCTTACATGTCCAGCCCTCAGGGGAATATGGCAGAGGGCATCTAGAATGCGTCAGCATAGGCATGGGTGCGGGTAATTTCCACCAGCACCATCTTGTCGGGTATTGGTTGTATTATCACAGTAGCAGGGTCACAACATTCAATCCACAATATTGCTACCTTCACATTTGCGGACCCCTCCGAAGCAGCTCTATACCATGCTTCAGCGTCCTGCAGGACCTTGGCGTCCTTCAAAAGCCCCTTCTTGCTTGCTAGCACTTCCTTCCATTCCTTCTCATCGTCACTAGTTTTAAGAGGACCTTCATATTTTTTACATACTTTTTCCCTTCCCTCTCTGCCACCAAGTCTTTTGGGGTAACCTGCTGAGGCTTTGACTGATTAACACCCATGTTATAGCTTAAACTCAAGTCTCCGTACTTCTATCTTTGCTATGACTGCCCAACCCTCTAAGTCACTGCGGTGAGCCGGGCACCGTAGGGGAATATTTGCAGGGTCGTACAAATGTACTGCTTCTATCTCACTTAACAAGCTTTCAACGGGTTCCTCTACAGTAAGTCGGGCATGAATGTTTATCCTGAAGAATTTAAACCTTGGAAGGAAGAGGGGTGAAAGGGGATGGTACAGTCTGGTAATCTGCCAATCGTCAGCAGAAATGGCAAGCTCCAAAGGTTGCTTATACAGGGGGCACGTCATGGGAGTCAGTTAGTTTAACAGGTAGGGCAGGGATGTCACCTTGGAATGCTAGGAAGGCAGTCAGTCAAAAGACAAGAAAGCACTGGGACAGTTGTCAATCAACTGGTAATATAGCAAACTCTCATGGCTCCACCTGCACCTAAGTGGGACAACAGCTGGGTCATACAACCTTCTTGCATATACCTCTTGCATCAAAACCCCTTGCAGGTTGTCTATAGTTAAGCGGCCGTCACACTCATCCATATCGTGAGCGATATTGTTAGCGATCACGTGCACGCGCGATCGCTAACAATATTGCTCACATCGCTGGTGAGCTGTCACACAGACAGACTCACCAGCGATGTGGAGCCCGATATCACTGGTAACTATGGTACACATCGGGTTACTAGGCGCCGCGCGGCGCTTAGTAACCCGACGTGTACCATAGTTACCATCTCCCAGCATAGGCTCTGCCGCTGGGAGATCGTTCATCGTGGTGTCATACACCACGATGAAGCTGTTTGTTAAATCGTTCATCGCTAGATATGAGCTCCTGCTCTCATATCTGCGATGTCACGATCAAGCGATTTTACATTGTAAAATCGCTTGATTACATGCAACGATGCCCAAACGATATCGCTTAAGCGATCAAAAAGGAGATCGCTTAAACGATATCGGGCTTAAAATGTAGCGTGTGACGGCCGCTTTAGATGGGTGTGTATATTCTGTCTAAACACCTTAAGTACTGGAAGCATACCAGGGAGTGCAATGTAACCAGTTTCTAGTCGTGCATAGGGTATATCTGTAACACAATTAATTAACCAGCCAGCGGGTATAATTACTAGTTCTATACCTTGTCATGGATAGACGAAACAATCACTACAATAAATCACGTTTTCATCCACCACCGCAGCCAGGGCTAACCCTTTGCCCTCAGCTTGCGCACGCGGTCTTGGCGGAAACCTTAAGTCATCAGCCGTATCAGAGGCTGGAACCAGTAGTGAACTTAACTCAAATAAACCAACAACCTTTTCAGGGGTTGGAATCCAGGGAAACAAAATCTCCCTATTCAGCCCATCTCTCCATGCCTTTTTTTACTGAACCAAAACTGCAGCAATGACATACACACAGATAAGGCAGACAATTAAGGAACTCTCAAGACCAGGTTACTCAGGCTAGGACTTGTCAGATCCGGTCATCTATGTACGAGTCTGACAGCTAACTACCTCTATCCTTGCACGGAGACACAGGAGGGTACTTGGCAAGATAAATTGTTTTCTTACCTTTTTTGTAGCCTGCAGGTCTACCCCTCGTGTATGGTTCGTCCTGGGAATGGTGGTTTGGGAGCAGTTGTCGTCCTCTGGACGTCTCGTCCCAGCCCCATGTTGGGCGCCACTGACATGGAAGGCCTCACACTGCGGTGGGCTATCTTCTTAAATGTCTGCCGCCAAATTGGATGCTTGGTCAAGGTATGTGCATGCATCGGTGAAGAACCACACTGACAATCAGTCAAGGTAGAAATTCATGACCAGCCTTTATTAGAGGAAGCGATAAATTTTGTATACTAGTCACTCAAGGACTCTCCATATGAGTGTCACTAAGGGTACATTGCAACATTGCATCATGTGAGCTGAAACAGTAGTTTATTCCTTAAAATAATCATCATATTTGTGCTATAGTGTTAATCATAGTTAATCAGGTGTTATTTAACATAACCTTGGCTCAAGCATTATTAGGTCTAAAAAGAGAGAGGTAGAGTAGATAACTATTAAGCTATGGGAACATATTCTTAGTTTCCTATGTTCATTCAAACAAGAGCAGGTGTATGGTAACATCTACGTATGTGTTCTGTAAGTATGTAAGTGTTTTTGGATGTCTTCAACATTTCCAACTGTAATCATTAACTTTCCATTTCTTACAGCCATGTCAGGATTTTAAAACACGGATTAAAGGGCTGCTGTCACCCCAAAACGCCTCCTAAGCTATTAAAACATGTCCCTACAGCATATTAACACTATTCCCACACTCCTTTTTGCTCACAAATGCATGAAGTAAAAATGTAGAAAAAGGTTATTGAACTTACTCATTAGCCATGTTAATGAGCGGTGGCTATATTCGTTAGTCACCCAGGCGGGCTCTCTGCCTCATAATATCACGCCTTAATAGGCGTGATCTTGAATACAGATTCTAATCAGTGCCTCCCGGCTCTCCTCTGTGCTGGCGGGGCTGCAATGCAGCTGTAATGATGCGTATCGCATAATTTCGGCATCGAGTGACGTGTGTACACCCGCGCCCTCTGTTATGCCTCTAGCACGCATGCGCAATGTGGTGCATGAAGCTAACAGAGCGCCGATATGATTAGTGATAGTACCAGAGGGGGGCCTCACACACAGTGGCGTAACTAGAGTCCGAAGGGCCCCGATGCAAAATTTGGAAATGGGCCCCCCCTTCCCCCGTGTGCCCACATTGGTCAGATGTATGGGCCCCATGTAATGTTTAAATCCTATAAAGACTCACAAATTGACCTCTCTCCCCTTTATTATGTATCAATGTTCCTCATTATATTATATATGATCCTTCTCCTGGAATATGCACTTATCGTGTATATATGGTCCTCCATTATAGTATAATGCAGCCTCATAGCCCTCCATATGTTATAGTGCAGCCTCATAACCCGTCATATAATATAATGTAGCCTCACAGCCCTCCAGATAATATAATGCCACCTCATAGCCCTCCATATAATATAATGCAGCATCACAGCCCTGCATATAATATAATGCAGCGTCACAGCCCTCCAGATAATATAATGCAGCGTCACAGCCCTCCATATAATATAATTCAGCGTCACAGCCCTTCATATAATATAATGCAGCATCACAGCCCTCCAGATAATATAATGCAGACTCATAGCCCTCCAGATAATATAATGCAGCGTCACAGCCCTTCATATAATATAATGCAGCATCACAGTCCTCCAAAGAATATAATGCAGAATCACAGGAGATGTTCTCCCCTTGGATCCAGTTAGATAAGGGAGTGGCACAGTGTGGGTGTGCGAGCACTGTGCATTGTCTGATGGGCAGATCCTAATTGTACCAGGCATAATATGGAAAGTCATTAAATGCATTGTTCATCTCAGGCAGAATACAATTTTAGAACTTCAAGTCCCAACACAATGGACGCAGGTTATTTCAATTGTCTAAAGCACTACAAGTCTCAGCATAGTGGAATGTTAAAGGTCTGTGTCCATTGGGTGAAGGACTACAAGTCTCAGCAGATTGGCTTGTCAGTGGGTTATTGACTGTACTACAAGTCTCAGCATAGTGGATTTAAGCAGTCTGGGTGTTTTGGCTGTAGAACTACAATTCAAAGCACAATTGATCTGGAGTGGTCTGTGACGGTTGGCTGTAGAACTACAAGTCTCAGCATAGTGACTTGTAAGTGATCTGTGCCTATTAACTATAGAACTGCAAGTCTCAGCATAGGGACTTTAGAGATCTATGGCTATTGGCTGTAGAACCACAAATCTCAGCATAGGGACTTGTCAGTGCTTTGTGCCTGAAGAACCACAAAGATCAGCATAGGGTGTTGTAGGTGGTCTACTGGCTGTAGAACTACAAGTCTCAACACACAGTCAGGCACATGCACAGTGACACACACACACTCCCTCACCCTCTCCAAGAGCTGCAGCCCCCCTGCCTCACCGCTCGTGCCAGCAGCTCCGTCCTGTCTGTGATAAGGTCACATGACCTCATCACAGTGCAGCAGCAGTGGCCGCAGGAGATTTAAAGCGGCAGAGCCTGCCAGTCCTCCGGTGGCCGTTATCAGCCGCCTGGGGACCGGCCGGGCAGAGCGCTGCGCAGTGACATGGATGTACGTCCTCAGGGACACACATCCATGTAAAGCTGGGGCAGCGGTTGGCGGGCTCCGGGCCACTGTGTCACAGATCTCCCTACAGGGCCCAGGGGGGAAATGGGGGCGGGGCTCAGTGGGCGTGGCCAGAAAGTGTCGGGGTCCCCGGGGGATCTTCCGATCTCCCGCCAGGCCAGACCGCCCCTGCATGTAGTGGCAGAGCAGGTCCTAACGGTGCAGTAGGGCTCTTGTGCAGACCAATGTATATAAGTCGTATGTGTGGTGGTGTGATAAAAATGTAGACGTTGAAGGTGTAGGTTTTTGGCGTTGACGGCGAGCAGAAGCTGCTTTTGCTAATCTAATGGATTTAGACTTAGGGGACTCGTGTGTGAGGCGTCGTTTATAAGCCTTCATGGTGCAAGGCGATGTTCTTTTTCTTCAGGATTCTCATTAGCACGGCGTTTTCTTTGACGTAGTGACAAAGTATTTTTCCGCTGTGTGTCAGTGACATACTTTTTGGGAGGAGTCATGTTGAGACTGGTAAGGGAGTATGAGAGCAGATGGTAGAGAGCGAGAGTGTTGGGGGTTATAAGGCATTAGAGAAGAGGTCCTGCAGTTATGAAGACAGAAAGGATGGGATCCTCCCACAGCAGCTCCGGATTTCACCCTTAGGCAGGTAACTTAATCTTGGCACTATACTATGCACTTTCTCTGGCCCATCTTTACGCCATATACAGATATTTATCTTTCCCTGTAATGGGTGGCAGTTTTCTTTGTGGCCTCGGGATAGGTGCAATATTTTCATGTGCTTCCCCTTTTTTGGACCTACAATACTGTGTGAATATCCGGGGTTGTGCAATTATTTGTCCCCTTTTGATGTTTTTCTGTTGTGTGTCCAGTATCAAATAAATATACATTTGCATTTGAAATCCTCGTCCTCTTTTTGGTTTGCACCTATTTCTAATACGAGGATGCTTGTTTCCCCATGATCCTCATGGGAGTAGGCACTTATAGTTAAGTGATGGTTTTTATTATATTAGAAAGGATGTGTGTGTACGTATGTACAGGTGGCGTAAATCAGAAGGGTAAGTTGTAAAGCAGTGCTACAGGATAGAGCTTATAGACATGGGCTAGTTCACTGCGTCTTAATTATAGAAAGGTATACTCAGCAGGAGTGAGGGCACTGAAGAGGTTAACTGATGAGAATATAGAAGCAATACGGTACAGACGGAGTTAAATGTTCACAGCGTCTTAGCTATAATCAGCAGGAGTGAGGGCACTGAAGAGGTTAACTGAGAATATAGAAGCAATACGGTACAGATGGAGTTAAATGTTCACAGCGTCTTAGCTATAATCAGCAGGAGTGAGGGCACTGAAGAGGTTAACTGAGGAGAATATTGAAGCAATACAGTGCAGACGGAGTTAAATGTTCAGAGCGTCTTAGGTATACTCAGCAGGAGTGAGGGCACTGAAGAGGTTAACTGAGGAGAATATAGAAGCAATAAGGGCAGACGGAGTTAAATGTTCACAGCGTCTTAGGTATACTCAGCACGAGTGAGGGCACTGAAGAGGTTAACTGAGGAGAATATAGAAGCAATACGGTGCAGACGGAGTTAAATGTTCACAGTGTTTTAAGTATACTGAGCAGGAGTGACGGCACTGAAGAGGTTAACTGAGGAGAATATAGAAGCAATACGGTGCAGACGGAGTTAAATGTTCACAGCGTCTTAGATATACTGAACAGGTGTGAGGGCACTGAAGAGCTTAACTGAGGAGACGGAGTAAGTGAAGAAAGCAAGAGGAGTTATGACGCAGCAGCAGGAGACGTCGGCGAATGGCGAGCTGAAGTAAATTTTCAAAAAGCGCGGCACTTTTCGGACGGCATCTGGAATCTTGTGAGAGTTACTGGACGCCATTTTGGAGGAAACATGTCGCCGGAACGGAGGAGTGGAGCCAACATGGTGGGGTCGCCGGCGGAGCGAAGATCATCGGCTGGAGGCGGCGGGGAAGATGATGGGCCGCTGGTAAGTATGGCAGGCAGAGTGCATGGGGGTATGAGTGTGGAAGTGCTGAGCGAGGAGGGGGGCGCAAGGAGAGTGGAAGGGGGGACGTGTGTGTGTGGACGTGGCAACTGGGGGGGTGTGATGAGAAGTGTAGTGTCAGAGGGTGTGTGGAGGAGTGGGGAGTGTGACCGGAGTGTGTGTGGGGCCGCAGCTTGTACCGATGGCGGGAGTGGGGCTTTGGAAGCCCCCGCTACCGGCAATAGGCGGTCATATTGGAGCACCCAGGGCGGGTGTACAGGCAACTTCAGTCAGGATGTGATGTACCATACCGTTACATCGTGACGGAAGTTGCCTTAGGGTTTTATTATAATAGATACCTACAGCAGTACCGATGTGCAGCAGGTGCAAGTGTGCAGCGGTGCCGGAGTCCAGGAGGGGACAACGGGCGGGTGCAGTCAGGAGGGAGGCGGGGGACAGTCGCCGGGTGCGGGCAGGAGAGGGCCTGGGGACAGCGGGCAGGAGGGGGCCGGGGAAGAGCGTCTGTGTGCGGGCAGGAGGAGGCCGTGGAAGAGCGTCCGGGTGTAGGTAGGAGGAGGCCGGGAAAGAGCGGCTGGGTGCGGGCAGGAGGGGGCCGGGGAAGAGCGGCCGGGTGCGGGCAGGAGGGGGCCGGGGAACAGTGGCCAGGTGCGGGCAGAGGGGGGCCCTCCTGCCTGCACTCGGCCGCTGTTCCCGGCCCACTCCTGCCCGCAGCAGAGTGCTTAGCAGAGTATACGGCGGCTCAGTGGTTAGCAGACTTTACGGTGGCTCAGTGGTTAGCAGAGTATATGGCGGCTCAATGGTTAGCGAGAGTATACAGGGGCTCAGTGGTTAGCAGAGTATACGGTGGCTCAGTGATTAGCACTATACGGTGGCTCAGTGGTTAGCACTGTATGGTGGCTCAATGGTTAGCACTGTATGGTGGCTCAATGGTTAGCACTGCACGGTATCTCAATGGTTAGCACAGTATGGTGGCTCAGTGGTTAGTATTGTACGGTGACTCAGTGGTTAGCACAGTATGGTGGCTCAGTGGTTAGTATTGTATGGTGGCTCAGTGGTTAGCACTGTATGGTGGCTCAGTGTTTAGCAAAGTATGGTGGCTCAGTGGTTAGCACAGTATATGGTCGCTCAGTGGTTAGCACTGTACGGTGGCTCAGTGTTTAGCACAGTATGGTGGCTCAGTGGTTAGCACTATATGGAGGCAGAGTGGTTAACTCTGTATGGAGGCTCAGTGGTTAGCACAGTATGGTGGGTCAGTGGTTAGCACTGTATTAGGTGGCTCAGTGGTTAGCACTGTACACGGTGACTGAGGGATTAGCACTCTATGGTGGCTCAGTGGTTAGCACTGTATACGGTCGCTCAGTGGTTCGCACAATAAACGCTGGCTCAGTGGTTAGCACTGTATATGGTGACTCAGTAGTTACCACTTTATGGTGGCTCACTGGTTGCCAATGTATATGGTGGCTCAGTGGTTAGCAGTGTATATGGTGGCTCAGTGGTTAGCACAGTGCGGTGGCTCAGTGGTTAGCACAGTGCGGTGGCTCAGTGGTTAGCACAGTGCGGTGGCTCAGTGGTTAGCACAGTGCGGTGGCTCAGTGGTTAGCACAATGCGGTGGCTCAGTGGTTAGCACTGTGCGTGGCTCAGTGGTTCACGTGCAGTGGCTCAGTGGTCAGTGCAGATGGAGGCACAGTGGTCAGCGCAGGATGGAGGCACAGTGGTCAGCGCAGGATGAAGGCACAGTGGTCAGCGCAGGGTGGAGGCACAGTGGTCAGTGCAAAATGGAGGCACAGTGGTCAGTGCAGGATGGAGGCAGAGTGGTAAGCGCAGGATGGAGAGAGAAGAGAGAGACACTGCAAGGATAGGTGCACACAAAAATCATGTGAAAAAGTGGTTATTATTTATTCAATTTTTTCTCTTTTGCTTTGACATAGTGATAAGGTGGGGTCAAACAGACAATTCTAAAAACATTTAAAACGAGTTACGATGACTCGGTAGCATGTCACTATCACATACCTGAGTGAAGGTAGCTCAGGTAAGAAGGGTTAAAGCAGGTATGCACATAGGTGTGCCAATTAATAATAAATTATCAATATACATTCAGACAGTGTGATAGTATGAATGGTAATCACTAGGTGGCTGGAGTACCAGCCAAATTACCTGAATATATGGTGATATGGTCAAAAACTTTCATACATGGATAAAAATCACTGTCAGCATGAAATGGGATTGCCAAAATTACAGACCCAAAATACCCTGTGTGGATGATGTCATATAGATAAAGTGGATAATTAGAACTCAAGTATATTATTCCTCAACAGTTTGTACAATAATCAACAGATCTTTGATACGGTATTGAAACAGAGGAAAGATATATCAGAGTGTATATATCAAATTAAAGGCTCCAAATACCTGGACACCCTGAGGCAGTGCAGAGCCAAGCTAATTAGCAGGCTGGTTACTGGCAGATAAGAAAACACAAGGATCCAGTCAAGAGGTTAAACATTGTCAGAAATTAATATGAAAAAAAAAAATATATAAATAATCCATGTAATGACAAGTGTATCCCTGTAGAGCACTATATAGTACAAACCCAGTAAACTCGTACAATCAGAAATCCAGCATCTATGATAACAGGGATACAGGAATACACAGTCAAAATGTAAGTACAGTATAAACCTCAGTGTATGACTATGAGTCAGCAGCACAGTGCTGTCAGAAGCTCTGCCAATATGCATAAACCAATCAATCAGTACTGCCCAATGCACTGCAGAGTGGGGAATACCCCACATTAAAGTTACATGTAACGATCTGTGTGCAGATCAACCTAGTTAGGGGAATCAGAGGCACCAGGATTGAACCACACTGGGAGTTTAGGTCTGAGAATATTCTACCTGCGTATTCCAGTAGGGCCCCTCCTGTCACTACACATGCCCAGGATGGGGGTCTGAATTCCACCTCTCCCCATTCCAGGTTGGAATACGCAGGTATTGGGCAGTACTGATTGATTGGGCAAGACTTAATTAACAGAGGCAGACCAGAGTGGGCTTGCACCAGTCCGCGTCCCGGGGTCAGAATAGAGAGGACCCCACATGTATCGTCTGAGATGGACTTCCTCAGGAGAGAAAGTGAAGTGTCAACTGCTGTGCTGACCGGACCACCATTATATAGCAGTTTATTAGGTAATAGATCATGATTCACCTGTGTATAGATGATGCTGGCTGCTCAGTCCAATGGGAGCAGGCGTTGAGTAGAGCTCGCTATTGGAGGAGAGGCTTCCATGCCAGATAATAACTGGAAGATACCAACCACACGTGTGCACTGAGTGTGCTAAGCGTCGTTGTTGTGGGAAAACTCTGGGTCAGGAGAGAACATTGCGCATTGCTGAGTACACCCACTGTGCACGTGAACCAAAATCACCAGGGTATTTGAACTTTTGATCAGGGTTATTTGGATATTTTTGGTTGTCATTATGATTTAAAAAGAGAAAGCACAGTAGTTTGACAATAAATGGCTTCACTCAAACACCTTGTGATTCATATTCTCTGAAAAGAGGCCAAGAAAGCAAAAAAATCTGCCCGGGTATATAAACTTTTGAGCACAATTTATATGGTTTATGTTTGGAATCTTATTCTAGCAATTCAGCTATGATATTTAACTTTGTGGTGAAGCAAGGTCACCCTATTTAGAGGGTATTCCGCTATATTACCTATTAGGCTGGAAAACACACAAGCGTATGAAAAATCTGACCATTTTTCATCCAGGAGAGTAGAACAAGTGACATCCATATGGTCTTCTGAGTGTCATGCGAGTGCTATGTGAGTGTGCAAATTTTTTTCTCATCTATCATCTGTATGACATTCGTGCGCTGTCTGTATACAATGCGTTTTTTTCTCAGCAGCTATTACTGTACAATTATGTACAGGAAGATGTACATTGTTCTCTGCTACAGAATAATTATGTATCCCTAAAAAACTGATGCCATTAGGATGCACTGTTTGCTGTCTGTCTGCTGTTTGCTTTTTTTCTCACACCCACTGACTTGCATTGGTGAGTCTCACACGATTATCGAATCCACTAGTAGCATGTTGCAGCTTTTTTCTCATCCAGAATCTGGATGAGAAAAAAACTAAACACAAACGCTCATGTGCTGTCACACATTTAATAACAATGGTCAGAGTGCAATGAAAGATTTCTCACATTGCACTCATTTGATTTATATGGTCATGTGTCTGAGCCCTTATGGCCACTTTACATGTCCCGATATCGTCGTCCAACTTCGATAAAACGTCAAGTGGTTTGTGCGTTGGCCCCGATATCGTTCATGCGTTGTATGGTGTAAATGTACAATGCGACGCAAGAACGATGCCAAAATGATATTGGGGAAGAATTGTGCAGGCTGTCCAACTGCCCGATATTGGATGGACGATCTGGCAGGATCGTGCTGTGTGACAGCCCAACACCGAGTTGGAGAGCAACTTCCCCTATTCTCTCCCATGTTAAATGGTCGTTCCTGGGTCGCTCGTACAAGGGGGCGTAGACATCACAGTTGTGTTGCCTGCCAATATCTCCCTATGTGACATCTCCTATGCGATCTTGGATTTAAGCCAAAAAGTGTGCGCTCCCGTGCCATTGTATACAATATCGAAACGATGTTGGGACGTGTAAAGCGGCCATTAGACCTTCACTGAAAATCTGGCACCTGCTGCACTCCACCATTGTCTTATTCTATCAATTAATTACACAGACAAATCTATATTGATCTGGTGAAATAGTGTTGCTTAGGATTCAATTGGTGGCTATGATATTCTATGGCGCAGTGAGAAACCTTCTAGGATTGTAGATGTAGGCACCTCTTGAATTTGTGTAAGAGTGTGTAAAAATGTTACTTCCTGAATAAAAAGGTGGGGGCTGTCAGCTGAGGAGGTTGTCACGGAGACAGGGAGGACTTTATGAGAGTTTGGGCTGAGGTAAACGAGTCTCCTGAGGTGCTGTGAGGAGAGTGGCTGTGGAGAAGTCTGAGCCAGATAAAGCTGAGACCGGACACTGATCCACTGGACAGCAGAGCCCCTGGAGGGGACCAAAGACTTATTCCCTGCTAAGAAGCGAGTATACTACTGCCAAGGATGCTAGAGGACGTCGCAACGTGAAGAAACTGAATTCTGCTGTGAGACTGCAGGCCTCGGTGTGGTGTCTCTAGGTGAACACACTTGGCCTCCCAAAAAGCTAAGAGACTAAGACCCCCCTTCAGACAAGAGAACACAATATCCCTATTTACTACAGTTGTGTTTTATTTATTTTTCATTTTTGGCGCTGAAGACCATTGGAAGTGACTGCGTTAACAGTACTTCCCCAGGCCTGTACAGACTGTAATTGGACTAAACTTTACTATTAGATAAGGGTACCCAGGTATCCAACAGATCAGATATATAAATATATATGTACATATATGTACACTGGGTTTATATGTATTGTATGTATAGAGTTGATAAGATTGTAAATCGGTGTGTTATTTCAGTGATCCTCACTAAACTGCATCCATCTGATTTACACCTGTCCTGCTGCTGTGTGTAGTAAATCGCTTATTTTTCTGTATAGATTTTAGGTAAATTTATTTTTGGCATTGTCTCCTCACACTGAGGAGGAACATTAAGGTAACACACCGACCCCTAGCTTGATGCTGGGTGTATGTAAATAATTTATCTATTTCTGGGGAAATAACATATCTGTGCATCTTACTCTAAATTTTCCATCTGTTTCCCCAAGTAAAAGCAAGTATTTTATGTTGCTTCTGCCTCCGTCTCTGTTTCTGTACTCACTGGATCTAGTACGGACCTCTGGTCATTACATTTTGGCGTAGTCGGCAGGATCCAGTGTTTGTCATGGACGGAGGCGGCGAGGGAAGAAATGACCCCACCACACCAGCAGTCATGCTGCTGGGTGCGGATCCTTTGGCAGCCGCGGCGAATGTGGGAGGGTATGTGCCGGTAGGAGCTTTACTCCAGCACATGCCGAAATACGACGGGCATAACATGGCGTTGCAGGATTGGGCTGAGAGGGTCCGGAGTATTCTGCGGATGTGTAATCTGGCTCCTGCAGTATGAGCAGAACTGGCATTAAATGCACTAGAGGGCGATGCTAGGCGGATGGTGATGGTACGACCTGAGGCTGAGAGGAGTACGTTAGAGAAAATTTTGGTACTATTAGAGGGGAGTTTGGGAGGCCGGGCCCGTGTGACCCAGCTTCGATCTTTTTTTTTTAATTGCCCTCAAAAGGAAAGTGAGTCTCTGATGCAGTACTCTAATACGCTACAGGAGACATTGAACGAAGTGCAGCGACTAGACCCAGGGGCCATGGGAGCGTTCCGGGAGGTAGACCACTTGCTCCGGGACCAATTCATCACAGGGCTAGCCAATAGGCCCCTTTGGGATAAACTGTTGGAGGTGGCCCGGGCTACCCCAGAAATATCTTTTTGGCAGATTTACCAGGCCGCGGTGGAAAGGGAGGCGGAGTCCACCCTGGTAGTTCAAGGGGCTGTGGACAGTACACGGATGGAAAAAAGCCAAATGCCAGTGTCAGGAGCGGAGGGACTGGTAGAGTTGTGCAAGCTCTGCGTGCCGAGTTGAAGGAGCTAAAGCTGGAAGTGTCTAAAATCAGAGCTGGGTCGTCTCCTACTCCCCTGGAGAGGCCACCAGCCACACCCTCTGGGATGGTGGTTCCACCGACAGCCAGACCACCCTCTTTGAATAACTCGAGCCCCCGTCCACGAAGAGTAGTTACCTGCTGGAGGTGCGGGCGCCAGGGACACATCTCACGATACTGCCGGATGTCCACAGTCCCGAGACTCCTTCGCCGATGTTAAACTCCCAGCCGCTGCCTTGAGGGGGCAAATCGCAGCGGCCCACCCCCCACAAAGCCCTCAACGGGAAGAGCAAGATTTGTTCGCATGCAGTCCAGTTTTAGAAGCAGAATTTGAAGGGCGGAAGATGAGTTGTTTGGTTGACACGGGATCTGAATGTACCATTATGCCTCTGGAAGTGTTCGAGGAATACTTCAGTCAACTAGTGGTCCCCGAAGATGGCCGAATGATAAGACTTACCGCCGCTAACAATGGCCAGCTGACGGTGAAAGGGATCGTGTGGATGAGGCTGAAAATGTTTGGTCAAGAGCTGGGTCAGAAAGGGGTAGTGCTGGTGGACCACCCCCCTAGAAGAGGGATGGAGGTGACACTTGGAATGAACATTCTGCGAGATCTAAATCATCAGATGTATGCCCGTGAGGGACCCCGATACTGGACTCATGCTACAAGTCACCGACCAACTCAGAGAATGTTACACCGCCTAGTGTTGAACTGTAACCTGCTGAAAAGTGCAGTCCCTGGGGGCCGGGTGGGCCTAGTCCGAGTGCCATCACGGACCACAATTTCACTGGCACCCCGACAGGAGGAACTCTTAATGTTGCCAGTGGGGCGGCGCAGAGGCTGAATGGACTTGAGGTATTACTTGAGCCAGCCCCAGAGAAGTCCTCTCTTGCCAAGGTGCATGTGGCCCGGTCTTTGGCGATTGTGAAGAATGGACGGGTGCCAGTCAGATGCATTAACGTGTTGAAGGAGGCTGTTACCATTCCTGCTGGGGCCATCCTGGCTGAACTGTTCGTCCCAGAGGGGAAGATGCCTGATAAGGCAGTGTTTGAATTGCGGCCAGACCCACAGTCATCCTGGACATATGCGGTCGAAGTAGGGGGGGCTGAATCTCTACTGAAGACTGGAATGGTCGTGTGATCATGGATCAGATGGGAGTGGATCGGGAGGAACTGACTTCCGTGCAACTAGAGCAGTTGGAGAGGGTCGTGTGGGAACATGAAGAGGCCTTCTCGAGACATGGAGAAGACTTCGGGTGCTCTCCGATGATTGAGCATGAGATTCCCACGGGCGACACCCCTCCCATTAGAGAACGTTATCGTCAGATTCCCCCGACACTTTATCAAGAGGTGAAGGGCATGGTGGCCAGTATGCTGGACAATCAAGTGATACGAGAGAGCCAAAGTCCCTGGGCTGCCCCCGTGGTCCTGGTGCGAAAGAAGGATGGGACCCTCCGATTTTGTGTGGATTATCGGAAATTAAATGCGCACACGGTGCGAGACGCATACCCGTTGCCTCGGATTGAGGAGTCCCTGTCAGCATTAGGACGGGCCAAATACTTCTCAACGTTGGACTTGGGAGCGATATTGGCAGGTACCAATGGCTGAGAAAGATCGGGCAAAGACAGCATTTATTCTGCCCAATAGGGCTCTACGAATTCAATCGGATGCCGTTCGGACTCAGTAATGCCCCGGGGACCTTTCAACGCCTTATGGAACACTGCTTAGGCGACATGAATTTCGAATCGGTACTGATATATCTAGATGACATCGTGGTGTTCGGGACATCATTTGAAGATCATCTTGAGAAGTTACGCCAAGTGCTCCAACGGCTCAGCCGCCATGGATTGAAAATAAAACCGAAGAAATGTCAACTGTTCAAGAGTCGCATAGAGTATCTAGGCAATGTGGTGACTCCCGACGGGGTGTTACCCTCAGCCAGTAAGATCTTAGCGGTACAGGAGTGGCCACCTCCCCAGACCCTGCGGGAGGTTCGGGCTTTCTTGGATTGGCGGGGTACTATCGACATTTGTGCCCAGATTTTCACAAGTAGTGGGTCCTCTGAATGAACTTTTAAGAGGGACAGCGCTGGGTCCTCGCAACCGCCCTATTCAATGGGGGCCTCAGCAGCAAAAGGCATTTGACGAGGTGAAAACTGCCCTAACGAGTGCCCCGTTGTTGGCATATGCCCGGTTTGATACCCCTTTCCTGTTGTACACTGACGGTAGTCTTCACGAGTTGGGGGCGGTACTGGCCCAAATTCAGGATGGCCGGGAGCGGGTCATCGCCTATGGCAGCAGGTCTTTAAGGGACACTGAGCGCAATCCGGCTAACTATAGTTCGTTTCGCCTGGAGCTACTAGCATTGGTATGGGCTATGACAGAGCGTTTTGCCGAATACCTCACTGGTGCTGAAGTGTTGGTAATGACAGATAACAATCCCCTGTCCCACTTAGATAATGCAAAACTGGGGGCACTAGAACAGCGATGGGTTGCCCGCCTTGCTAAGTTCAACTATCGTATTAAATTTCGGTCTGGACGAGAGAATGGAAATGCCGATGCGCTGTCACGGGTGCCTTTGGGACCCTCAGGAGGGAGTGTTGACGATGAACTCGAGGACATCGAGACTCCCGATTTTGGTCAATTACCTATCTTCCAGAGTGTGGTACATTCAAGTGGGGTGGCATCAGGGATGCCTTATGTCCTTGGTAAAACTCCTGCTGACTGGTTAGAGGACCAAAATGGCTGTCCAGACATTAAACTGGTACGCTCTTGGGTACAGAATAGAGTATGGCCACGACCAGAAGAGAAGGCCCAATTGTCCACAGAAGGCGAGAAGCTGTTGCGTCAGTGGGACAAGTTGTGCGTTGATCATGACCTATTATATCGCAAGGTTTATTTGCAATCTGAGTTGCAGCACCGGCACCAGCTGGTGATCCCCATGTCGCTGGGGCCGGTGGTTGCCCGTGAAGCGCATGAGAAAGGAGCTCACTTTGGTAGTGAAAAGACACTCCAGTGGCTACAGCGAGTCCTCTATTGCCCTGACCTGGGAGGCATGGTAGCGGAGGCGTGTCGGCAATGTCGGGTCTGTGGGCTCAGTAAGAGTCCTGAGCAGCGGGCCCCTACGCAAACAATTAAAACGTCTGCCCCCTTGGAATTGCTCATGATTGATTATGTCTTGATAGGGTACTCGACGTCGGGGTGCTCCTATTGCTTGGTGATGACAGACCACTTCACTAAATATGCTGTGGCGGTGCCAACGAGAGATCAGACAGCAGAGTCGGCAGCTAAGGCCGTGTGTCGTCATTTTCTCCAAGTGTTTGGGTGTCCGCAAAGAATACACTCAGATCAGGGGGCATGTTTTCAGAGTACTCTAATGAAGGAACTGTACCAGTTGTATGGT